>JBBDGP010003072.1:117500-718166 GCA_037952835.1 Lithobates septentrionalis | reverse complement strand
GTGAAAAAAAAAGGTTTACCACTATTTTATTGTACAGGGTGTCTGCTTTTAGAAAATTAATAATATTTGGGGGCTTTAACTAATTTTGAGCCTAAATTTTTTTAAAACGTGTGCAAAAAAACCCCATAAAAGGCTCTGGCAGTGAAAGGGTTGAATAAGATCTAGCATAATCATTTTTATTTTTCAGTTTTGTCCCAATAAATAATAAATAAAGTACACGTAATACTTTGTCCCATATTTCTAAGTGCTTTCTAATCCTAGTTATAAGTGCCACCTGCCCCTCCTCCCTTCTTGCCGTGGCAAATCTGACAACAGCTATGAAGGAGATGGCCGATTCATAGCTGCAGCTTTTCTCTGCTGTGAGCACTTTTTCAAGGAAGGCAACGGCAAGAAGAATGCAGAGGCTGACACACCCCCCTCTGTCTGCATTCTGTACAATTAAGTAGCTTTTTACTTTATACATTGATTAATGAACTGTGATTGTTGCCTGTGTTTCTCCTTTAATCTGACTACAGAAGTCAAGGTTGCAGTTAGATCTTCTATTTAAAAATACAGCCGACTGCTACAAGCACTACACCATAGGCTGCATATTGGAATTTATACATATAGGACATTGTTACTTTTGCCTCCAGGTCTATTCTGCAAATATACAGTTTTAATAAAACTTGCTTAGATCTTCTAAAACCCAATAAAAATAAAATTCGGATCACGGACAAACTATGCACTATAATTAAGTATATATTTTAGTGTACATTTTCTGCTGGAAAGCCATGGCTATTTTGGGGTTAGTTTTTGAAATAGCTGTGAGCAGATTTTAAAATGATGTTCAGCTATAATTGTAAATTACTCCTGGCAGAACTTGTGCCTAGTCAGCTATATAAAGGTTAAATCCACCTTTTATACTTTCAACGCTGCAATCATTTTAGATTAAATGCTTTTTTTTCTCTTCAAGTACAACCCCACCTACTTCATGTCATTTTCATGCTATAAATTTATTCTTGACTACCTCAGAGCTCTATATGACTTTAGTCTGGCCTGGTTACTTTTTAGTTCTTTCACTTCATTTTCAGACTTTCCTTCTGTCTAGAGTAGTTGTTTCCTATGTTTTCCTCTATGAGAATCATGTTCCATGGTGTAGCAACATAGATTGCAGACACATATTATTATATGGTCATGGACGCCAGGCATCACCATACCTGTGAACTTGCCGGAAATCACCAGACAATGCTGTAATTTCATTTACGTTGCCTGGTCACTACTAGACCTGTCACAATCTCTAGAATGTTTGTAAACATGTGTTCCATGCCATGCTGTCTGCCTAACTCCACCACAGAGAGAAGTGCGGGAAGGGGTGGCATGCATGAGCAGTTGCAATAGTGACAGCACTGTTTACCATTGATGACCAGGCTGGCTGGTACTAGGAGGTGGAGTATGGAGCAAGGTGGGACACGGTTTGGGTCACTGGAATGAGGAAGACAGGTTGGAGAGAGGAAGGCAAGAAACCAAGAAGGAGTAGAGTGGCCTTCCAAATGGCAGTTGGAAACCAAGGGAGTTATAGGAATGGCACAAAGGTCTCTGGGGATATAGCCATGTACACCTGCACTTTGTATTATTACACACCCAAGACCTCATCAATATTTGTGTTACCCCCCAGACCACTGCACTATGTACTGTAGCTTACCCAACCCAGACCTTTGCACATTGTACGTTACCCAACCCAGACACCTTCACTGTGTATGTTACCCAACCCAGACCTCTGCATGATGTATGTTACCCAACCCAGACCACTTCATTATGTATGTTACCCAACTCAGACCTCTGTATAATGTATGTTACCCAACCTGGACCCCTTCACTGTGTATGTTACCCAACTCAGTCCCCTACACTATGTATGTTACATATTTCTGACTCCTGCACACTGTCCATAGGCCCAAGTTTTAATCCCCTTCCACTGTTAGCAAAATGTTGCCACACCCACCTTTCACTGCAGCATGGTACATATGGCACTGTTAGCTCTGCCCACCACTCTACCTTATACCCTGCCCCCATTCTCAGGAAGTCTGATTTTCCAAGGTTCCTAGGCATGTACTTCACATCTATTTAAACTTGTTGGACATCCAATTGCAAATCCATGGGAATTATGTGGTTGTCCACACTCCACTACAACCCCTGGCAAAAATTATGGAATCACCAGTCCCTGAGGATGTTCCTTCAGTTGTTTATTGTTGTAGAAAAAAAGCAGATCACAGACATGGCCAAAAACTAAAGGCATTTCAAATGGAAACTTTCTGGCTTTAAGAAACACTAAAAGAAATCAAGAAAAATAATTGTGGTGGCCAGTAACAGTTAGATTTATAGAACAAGCACAGGGAATAAATTATGGAATCACTCAACTCTGAGGAAAAAATTATGGAATCATGAAAAACAAACAAACAAAATAACACTCCAACACATCACTAGTACTTTGTTGCACCACCTCTGGCTTTTATAACTGCTTGCAGTCTCTGAGGCATTGACTTAATGAGTGATAAACAGTACTCTACATCAATCTGGCTCCAGCCTTCTCTGAATGCTGTTGCCAAATCATCTTTGCAGGTTGGATCCTTGTCATGGACCATTTTCTTTAACTTCCACCACAGATTTTCAATTGGATTGAGATCCGGACTGTTTGCAGGCCATGACATTGACCTTATGTGTCTTTCTTCAAGGAAGTTTTTGCTCTATGGCAAGATGCATTATCATCTTGATAAATGATTTCATGATCCCCAAACATCCGTTCAATAGATGGGATAAGAAAAGTGTCCAAAATTTCAATGTAAACCTGTGCATTTATTGAAGATTTAATGACAGCCGTCTCCCCAGTGCCTTTACCTGACATGCAGCCCCATATCATAATCGACTGTGGAAATTTGCATGTTTTCTTCAGACAGTCGTCTGCACCAACTAAAAATTCCAGCATCATCACCTTGCCCAATGCAGATTCGAGATTCATCACTGAATATGACTTTCATCCAATCATCCACAGTCCACGATTGCCTTTCCTTAGCCCATTGTAACCTTGTTTTTTTGTGTTTAGGTGTTGGAGATGGCTTTCTTTTAGCTTTTCTGTATGTAAACCCCATTTCCTTTAGGCGGTTTCTTACAGTTCGGTCACAGATGTTGACTCCAGTTTCTTCCCATTTGTTCCTCATTTGTTTTGTTGTACATTTTCTGTTTTCAAGGCATATTGCTTTAAGTTTTCTGTCTTGACGCTTTGATGTCTTCTTTGGTCTACCAGTATGCTTGCCTTTAACCCCCTTCCCATGTTGTTTGTATTTGGTCCATGTTTTAGACACAGCCGACTAAGCACCATGCCTTATTTCACGCAGTCTTTTCTAAGGGGGTAATCATCTTGGTAGAGGAAAGACCCTGCGTCTTCATTTTAGAGCTACCCCCTTGATGACTGATGATTGGTACGGTAGTGGTCAAAGAGCATCAGCAGAAGTGGAGGAAGCACAGATCCACAGAATTAATAAAATTATTAATTATTATTAAATTTAATAATAATTATTAAAACAGGGAGATCCTTGTACTGCAGATTCTCATGTACACCTTTATTTCCAGCAAGGAGAACAGTGAACAGCACAGTGGTGACACTATACTCATTGCAAATCTCATAAGCAGGACTAAGGTTCTCCTTACATGAATAAATGTGAAGTGAAAACTCCCAAAAAATGGAAAAAGTAATAAAATCCTGATAGAAGTTTTCTCCTCTCTACAAATTTTTTTTTCATTTTTTGTTGCTATCTATGTCCCCATTGGAGAGTATTTTCCTCACTCAGGCACAGCAGGAAATAACAGTTGATGTGTAGCTAAAGGCAACTCTTTTTTTTAAGTTGTGGCTAGAGTAGAGAGGTATTGTAACATGTGTCAGGTTTTTATTGTGGTCTGTGAATAGAGATTCACCTTCTCTACAGTATTTATCCTATTTACCATTATAACAAGAGTGAAAGTGAAGAAAAAAAAAATTTCGGTTTGTCACCAGGAATAGAGGGGAAATTCTCCAATGTATGACACAAGATATTTCCTCTCACTGCTTGTTTTGACTATTAGACAGGAAATAAAGGCAGTTCTCTCCACAGGGACACAGGTGGCGATAAAAATTGGCAGAAGCTATAACCCTCTATCCAAAATGGGCAAAACAATTTTGTCTTTAGTTTTACTTTAATTTTCCTAACTAGGACATACAAAATATTAGGGAAAAAAAAAGATCTGGTCTCTTCTAGCTTATGAAAAAATATCTTCGGTTTCTCTAACATGCTGTCTGCCACATGGGTCAATGTCTATGATAATGGTGTGATGCTGCCACATCCCTGGCAAGATACTTTTGAATAAATAAATGTGTCCTTCTACTATCCACAGCCTCTAAAAAAATCTAAAAAATAACAAACTTTCTTTCTTTTTAAATCTTATACCAGTTGTTTAATTGATGCCCTTGAGACGATGAAAACCTTCTAGTGCAGACTCATCCTAAAAAAAGTCTACTGAATAAACACACAATGATGTGATAAGATACAGTATATGTCCTTGAATTTTGTGAGCACTGAACCATCTCTATTTTGTACATAATATTTTAGTATTTTTCCTGCATAACAATGTCAAAGTGCTTTTTTCTTATTTTAGCAAATATTGACTTAAAGTAGACAAACAATTGCCATTTTTTTAATTAAACTTTTTTTATTTATTTTTTTGTTACATCTCAGGGTTGCAGATCTCATGCAGCCTCTTACATGCATGTACTACAGAAATTTCTGCTCGCATTTCTCAGGGTGCCCATGGTGACAACAGTGGACCAAGTAGGCATAATGTGAACTAATGTCACAAGCATTAACCCAGCTGTGATGAATTTTCTCTCTTGTTTGTCTAATATGACTATTTCCTATGATCATCAGCTCAGCCTAGTTATTATTATTATTATACAGGATATATATAGCGCCAGCAGTTTACGCGCGCTTTAAAATATAAAAGGAGACAATACAGTTACAATACAATAAAATACAAGAGGATTAAGAGGGCCCTGCTCAGAAGAGCTTACAATCTAATAGGGTGGGACAGGTGGTACAAAAGGTTGTAACTGTGAGGAATGAGCTGATCGAAGTGATAGGAGATTAGTTGGAGACATGATAGGCTTTCCTGAAGAGATGAGTTTTCAGGGATCGCCTGAAGGTAGCAAGAGTAGGGGATAGCCGGACCAGTGGAGGTAGCGAGTTCCAGAGGATGGGAGAGGCTCTGGAGAAATCCTGGAGACAAGCATGGGAGGAGGAGACGAGAGAGCTTGAGAGTAGGAGGCCTAGTGGCCATAATACAGTATTTTCCTGATTGAGGTATTTCAGAAAAACCCCACACTATGGCCACTAGATGGAGCTCATAATCATAGGAAATATTCATATTAGACAAAATACAGGGACAATTCAACATAGCTGGGAGAATGCTTGTGACCTTTGGCCAGCAATTTTTTTGAAATTATATTAACCAGTTAAAACTTATATGATATTTTAATGATTAGGTTTACCTATACTTTAACAATAAATGCCTAGTTGATTTAAATCCAACCCCCCAAAAATCCTGATGTTTCTGTATGCTTAGTGCAAACCACTGGAATAAGCAATGTAAATGCCCCTAAAGAGTACTGAATAGAAAACAAAACCTATTGTTCAAAGACAAAGCTACTCAATAAACAAGATGTGGTATACCGTACAATATGACTGTATGATATATTTTTGGCCTTTTAATATAATTTTTCAGTTTCCTTCTAAACTGACAAAATTCTAATTCTTACAACCATATCAACAACACCTGGTTTCTACCAATAATTCGTATCCCCTTTCTACAGTATGTAATTGGCCTCTTTAAAACCCTGCACAAAGCTTGAATTCAAATGACAGGAATTCCCAGTAAGGAGCTTGATCTTTTTTATATCAACAGGGAGAACCACATGAATCACTGGCATAGTCAATTTTAGCACATTTGCTTGTCTCCACTCCTAGGTCATCAGTTTATTTTTTATCTTCAAAAATACTGTAAAGACTTGAATAGCTTCCAAAACATGAAATGCATTAAAGCAAATACACTCAGAGTAATTTATAAAGAGCGTCTAAAATTCTCTTTAGAATTTTATTGTGTCTTCATATGACAAATGTTGGCGTGGGCAACAAATTCATAGACCTGTTCTAAACAGAGGCACACTGAGACCTGATTGTCCATACACACACTCCATTCTCAGCGTAGCTGAGCTCCCTCCTGTTGAGGATTTTGAAGCTGGGTGGCCAGAGCGTGATGGGGATTCACATCAAGTTGGCTCCCCTTTTGTCTGACAGCAGCTGGTGGGTGGATCCATAGCCAATACACAGCCTATTATTGACTATAGAATCTACCCAATTCCTGCAGTCAATCACAAGGAGAGAGTGCACCTGTTAGGGAACTAGTCAGTGGCGGCCCATCCATACGGGGCAAAGGGCCCCTCTAATCCATGCGTCCGGCCCCTAATCTACCTGCAGGGTCCAACGTTTTTGTTTTTTTAAGCACATGATTAAAGCCTGAGGCTCTAATTGGCTTTAAAAAAAAAGGGTGGGCTCGGGGCGCAGAGCACTGCAGCCTGAGCCCACCTTCGCCATTATTTTGGCTTTGCGCAAATTTGGCCGGGCGTACGGCCCATACTTCCCATCATAATCCTTTTTTTTAAGAATGGCCACCATTTCCACCATCTCTTTAAAGGACGTGTCTTCAAAGATTTGTAGTGAAGTGGTGTACAAATGGTCTGTTTGTGTAGAGTTCCTAGTTGACATAAATATTTAAATTTCTAAAGACATATCGGATAGATAGATATCTAGATATCAATATCTAAATATAGTTAAAAATCTTTTGATCTCTCTCTCTCTTTATCTATAACTAAATATAAATCTAAATATCAAACAAAATCTAAATAAAAAAATATATATAAATTTAAATATTAAAAAACAATTAAATAAATTTCTCTATCTATCTATCTATCTATCTATCTATCTATCTATCTATCTATCTATCTATCTATCTATCTATCTATCTATCTATATATAATATATATATATATATGTATCTATATATCTATATATCTATATATATACACACACATATATATATATATATATATATATATATATATATATATATATATATATACATATATATATATATATATATATACATATATATATATATATATATATATATATATATATATATATATATATATACATATATATATATATATATATATATATATATATATATATATATATATATATATATATATATACATATATATATATATACATATATACATATATATCTATATATATAGATATATCTATAGATATGTAACGAGGTTTATTAAAAGATCGTTTCAAACGATGAAAAAAAAATCGTATAGGAATGAAAAGCACATGGAGCAGTATACAAGGTAATAAACACAAGATAAAAACACGACAAGTACTTACTTTTTTTCAGCACTTTACGGATCCGTCTGTACTGATCCGGCTTCCTGAGTTTGAGGTCGGACCATCTTTTTCTAATTTGATCCTTGGAGCGCTGTACCCCAAAATAAGCCTGTAAAGTCTTCACCACCTTCGCCATTATTTTGGCTTTGCGCAAATTTGGCCGGGCGTACGGCCCATACTTCCCATCATAATCCTTTTTTTTAAGAATGGCCACCATTTCCACCATCTCTTTAAAGGACATATTGGAGGCCTTAAATCTAGGCATCACAGATCTTGACGTTCCGGCCTCCGGGCTTTCTTGAGGTAGTACACACCTGATGTGTCTCCGCCATTATTCACCCCACTACGCGCCGTAAATAAAAATGGGCGGAGAACATGAGTTAAAATCGAACGTCAGGGGCGGGCGACGCAGGCGGAATTTCACACGTGCGTAGTGTATAAAGAGGGGCCTTGTGCACATGTCGTACGTACGTTCTGTGCGTAGAATTAAGGGGTGGAGAACATGAGTTAAAATTGAACGTCAGGGGCGGGCGACGCAGGCGGAGTTTCACACATGCGTAGTGTATAAAGAGGGGCCTTGTGCACGTGTCGTACGTACGTTCTGTGCGTAGAATTAAGGGGCGGAGAACATGAGTTAAAATTGAACGTCAGGGGCGGGCGATGCAGGCGGAGTTTCACACATGCGTAGTGTATAAAGAGGGGCCTTGTGCACGTGTCGTGCGTACGTTCTGTGCGTAGAGTCAAGGGCGGGTTATATGCGTAAACAAAAAGAACGTCAGGGGCGGGCCAAGTAGGCGTAGTATTACGCATGTGCAGTGTATAAAGAGGGGCCTTGTGCACGTGTCGTACGTACGTTCTGTGCATAGGTGATAGTGGACCGGGACGCTACTAAACGAAGGTAATTTTAAATTTATATTTTTGGTCAAGACTTTGTAGCAAGCAGCCTATATGGCTTGACAGATTGATGAGGCCTACATAGGGAGAAGATGATGAGGGTTTAGCAGAAACCTAATAATAAGTGTTTTTTGTCTTGTGACTTTATCTTTTACAGACATTATGAATCCCCTATTTAAGGATCCAGAGTTCCTTACTGCTTTTATTTCTTAATATAGAGAGATGAGGAATTTGTGGGAGGTGAAACACCCTCAGTATTATGCAAAGCATGTGAGGAAGTCAACACTGGAGAGACTTCTGTCCTTTGTTCACGCGACCATCCCGGAAGCAACAATGGAGACATTGCTCAAGAAAATTGGGGTCTTGAGGAATATGTATAAGAGGGAGCATAAGAAGATCCAGGAATCAATGAGATCAGGAGCATCAGCAGATGATGTTTATGTACCCAGGCTGTGGTACTACAATCAACTCCGTTTTCTTGATGACCAGACTGAAGCCAGGGCATCACTTTCAACCCTTCCCTCCACCCTTCCCTCCACCCCAGCAGAGGCTGATGAGGAGCAAGCTGGGTCTTCCATCCTGGATGAACCGGATATGACCATCTGGAGTCAGGTAAATTATTTTAACCAATATTTACTGTACTAATATTAATGATGTTAACTGGATGTTATAATTGTCTCAAAGAATTTTGCCCTCAAAATTGTGTATACATATCAATTGACAGTAGTGGCTAAATATGTTTGGCACCTGCTTGAAAAAATTAGGGTGTCTGATTAGACTCTTTTATTAAAGAGATGTATTCACATTGAATTTGCTAGTCATGAGAAGCAAATTGTGTGTCATTGATGAACCCCAAAAAATATACTAAAACTATGTCCTTTTTTTATACACAGGATGAGTCCATCCAGGAGGAATGTGTGGAAAGTGGCAGGCAGGAGGAGACCGGGCCCATGGACAGCCTGGAGGAGGCCGGATTCTCCATCATCCTGGAGGAGGCTGGGCCCAGTGTCAGGCAGGAGGTGGCTGGTCCCAGTGAGGTGGCTGGGCCAAGTGAGGTGGCTGGTCCCAGTGAGGTGGCTGGTCCCAGTGAGGTGGCTGGGCCCAGTAGGAGCCTGACCGAATCCCAAGTGCCTCCCCTCCGCCTTCCCAAAAAAAGGGCCAGGAAGGGGATGGTCACACAGGAGGCATCCCTGCGCCTCATGCAAGAGGCCACCCGTTTTTTGAGGAGCCCCCCCGAAGCGGAAGAGTCCTATGGCTGCTACTTAGCCAGTAGGCTTCTTCAAATGGATTGGGAGCAGCGCCTCATTTGCGAGCGAATATTTGGGGAAACAATCCAGAAGGGGCTGCAGGGCACGCTAACACAAAACACCCAACTACATGAGGCAGCCCCCCCTCCTCCTCCTCCTCCTGCCACAACTGAAACACCAGAGCCACAGCCTCCAAAGAAGGCTACAGGGAAGGCTGCAGGGAAGGCTGCAGGGCAGCGTGGAGGAAAGGCTGCAGGGAAGAGAAGAAAGTGATGACCTGGGTTCAGTCTGGTCTGACAGAAGACGCAGGCTGTTGTAGTACCACAGTCTGGGGACATCTAAATCATCTGCTGGTGCTGTTGATCTCTGGGATTCTTGGACCAGATTGTGCTCCCTCTTATATGGACTCCTCAAGATCCCAATTTTCTTGGCCACTGACTTTTTCCAGCGTTGACTTCCTCTTTATTTTATTTTGACCATGAATAAATGGATCTTTTTTGAGTTTATGAAAAGACTTTATGTGTTTTCTTTTAAATCATTGATTTTAGACACAATGTTAAATTAACAAGGGACAACAATCTCATTGAGTTTGCAAAAACACACCAAAAATACATTAATAATGTTAATAATGTTCGAGTGGTAAGTCTTTAAAAAAAAAAATATACATAGCCAAAAACGGTTCTTTGGGTTAACTTTATATAAAAAAAATAAAAAATCACTATAAAAATAAAAATAATAAAGGGTTCTTTGTGGTAACTTTACAAACATAAAAAAATAAATAAAAAAAACAAAAAAAAATGGGTTCTTTGTGGTAACTTTACAAACATAAAAAAAATAAATAAAAAAAACAAAAAAGAAATGGGTTCTTTGTGGTAACTTTACAAACATAAAAAAATAAATAAAAAAAACAAAAAAAAATGGGTTCTTTGTGGTAACTTTACAAACACAAAAAAACAAAAAAAATATATATAGATAAACAGAAAAAAAGGTCCACAACAATCATAAAATAAATATCTGGATAAAAATTACAAGAAAAGATGACTCCAGCAAAAAAAAAAGTGTAAAAAGTATTATTAGTATGGAAACATTGTTTTTAGAAAGCATACCATATCATTCATGAGATCAAAGAGAAAAAGAATCCAGAAATCAGTTTGGGAGAACTCTGTTTGAATATGAACAGCAAAACATCTTCGTTCTTTATAGCATTCGTAAAGAAGACATTAAATGCGCTGCATTCAACGATCACAGATTTTGCAGCGTGAGGAATGTGCTACCTACAATACGAACACTAGTTTTACTAGACCGAGTGCTTCCATTTAGTTTTTGCTTATGAGCATGCGTCGTTTTTTTGTCCGTCGGACTAGCACACAGACGAGCGGATTTCGGGGTCCGTTGTAGTTACGACGTAAAGATTTGAAGCATGTTTCAAATCTAAAGTCCGTCAGATTTGAGGCTGAAAAAGTCCTTTGAAAGTCCGGAGAAGCCCACACACGATCGGATTACCAGCCAGCTTTAGTCCGTCGGCGTCCGTTGGACTTTTGTAGCTGAAAAGTCCGACCGTGTGTACGCCCCATAAGACTTATCCTATATTGTGTCTTGCCAGATGTGCCCCCATCTGTCCAGAGTTTGTTCCCATTAGGTGTGCATGGAACGGAGGTACATTTGACATTCCTTAGGGACCAACTGATTAGATCTACTCGAGTCCCTTTCCCTTCTATATACCCTTGAAAATTCAAAAACAGTCATACCATGTTGTTTGCTTCACTCAATTCCAACTGATCTTACATGATCCGCATAGCATTACTGTTCACGTTGTACTTGTCCCATTGAAAGTTTGTAAACTTACTGTCATATTCATGTAAATCCAATAAAAATCTTTAACAAAAAAAAAAAATGGTCAAATTGTCCCCTTTAATTTTTAATTGAATGTTCAAATGAATATTCTGAAAACAACAATTTTTGATCATTGGATTCGTTCACAGCCAAAATCTTAGCTAGTCTTATAAGCATGCAGTTTTTTAAAGTTACTTCATAAGTAGAATGTTCAATCTACGAAAAACTTGGACATTGACATGGTATTCAAATGAAAATTCATAACCATCAGAAAAGTGTTGTTAGAGCGTTATTGCATTCCCACATTGTTTGGTGTTTATTTAAAATTATTTCCCATGATCACATTAGGAATGATTATTATTGTTATTACTGAGCAGACTATGTATATCCTGTATATCAGTTGAATAGCATTGCTATTTTTGCTCAGAAAAGTGCAGTTGACTGCAGTGCCATGAAAGAATGCGGTGATATATATAATTCAATACTAAGTAAAGTGCAAAGTGTCGATAATGGGTGTAAGTACTGCGAAGAACTGCTATACAAACAAGTAATAAGTGCTCTGAGTTATGTAAGTGTACACTACTGCTATGGATTAATGGTATTTATTCAGAGGTTGGAGATGAAATGAGAATGCTTTTGAAGCACTGTAAATGAGCAGTGACACAAAACAATAAAACAGGATTCCTCTTAGGGGACAAGGTTGCATTGGTAGATATTTTACTATGCAACGTTAAATCAAGCATGCATACTGCACTGTACATCATGCAAAAAAAGATTTTTCATCTCGGATAAGCTTAATGTTTATGAGTCAAGAGTACAGAAAAAAGGTCTCTGCGTCTTTTATTGAATCCTGAAAAAACACCGAGCATAGCATACTGTTATAAGGGCACAAAATAGCATTTTAACTACTAGAAATACACAAAGGAAATTCTAGCTAGAATACTGGGTAAAATGTGTTGGCAACACTCCAAAGACAAAATGTAATAAGAGACCTGATTAAATATACTTTATGTGTTCTCACTGTTATTACTTGCTTTAAAGTTTCACATTTAAAATGTGAATTAGGGAGTGCAAATCTTCTGACCAATTCATGTTGCCAGTAAATGTCCCTTCCTTTCAAAAACAATGATTAATAGCAGGTATTTGCAAGGCCTGAAAGTGCTAACACATTTATAAATTCAGTTTCAAATATAAAAAAGGGCTTGCGTAGTCAAGCATTGTTGTCAAATAATTCTTTCATATGAACAGGGCACTTATAGCGTGAGTTGTTAAAGAAGCTCCCCCTAGTGGCTGGGATATGACTATTACCAATATGTTATCAGTGCCACCCCCCTCCAGCAGGGTTGTCAAAGCAGATTTCCACCCACTTTTTTAAGTTTCCCCCTCCGCATTGGTGATCACATTTCCATTAGTCATCAAAAGGTTTTTTTTTTAAGCTGTTACCTTATTTGTGCACCAGAACGGTCCTCTTTCGTTGTACATCGACGCAGCGAGGTACGTACTATACGGCCGATCCATTGGCCCTTGGGATATGAGTGTCATCAATCCCAGGAAGCAATAGGCAGCCTCTGCTTCTATCTCCAAAGGCGCGCTTTGCACACGATGCGCATGTGCACGATCAGGAGGTGCATACTGGGTAGCCAGCAGCATCGTATCCCAGGAAGGAGCAACGATTGGGTTTCAGATACTCACACTGAAGATGGGAGCATGCTTGCTAAGGAGAGCACAGTGAGTTTTTTAAAGAACAATCTGATAAGAAAAACTACATTTAGTATGGGGTGTTTTTTTAGTAAAGATGGCTGAAACTCCGCTTTAAGCCAGTTCCTGCTGGAGGGCTATCTTCTTTATTAGGCAGTCAAGAAGGTCAAAAACCCAAGTCACTAAAAGTGGAACTTCGCTCTCTCAATCAATATTGACTATTTTAAACCCTATGCTGCTATATGGAAAGTATATCATATTTACTTGTTTAAACAGTTTTTTACATTTCTTTAGTTACTTCCTAGTTTTTATGCCTAGGGAAATTATGTCATACATCCCAGGAATCCTCAGGAGAAGTTCAGGGGTTTGTTTAGCTAAGCACATCCTCCTGCCTGCATGCCTGAGCTAAGGGCAGATGGATCCTAGGAAGTAAATGCTACATGAATCATCTGCTCTTGCTCAAGATGGCCGCAGCCAGAAATGCTACGACTTGAAGTGGTTTCTCAGCAAAATAAAGCCTGGAGACATAAGTTTGCTTTGAATAATAAAAATTAATTAAACAGCGCTTTTGGATTGTGGTGTTCAGATACAGTGTAGTACTGCTTTAAAGCGGTTGTATACCTATATTTGTAACTTTTACCTACAGGTAAGCCTATAATAAGGCTTACCTGTAGGTAAAAAAAATATCTCCTAAACCTGTAAGGTTTAGGAGATATTCCCCTCGCAATGAGCCGCTAACTGCAGCGGCGCATGCGCACAGGGGACTCTCGGCTGACAGCCCGGCAAACTCCGGAGCTTGCCGGGCAGAAGTCTCCACTCACAGCGCCGGAGCCGCGATACCCGGAAGACACGCCGAGGGGAGATGTCGGCTCCCTCGGCGTGGACCAGGTGAGATGCCGGCGCCTCGTTCTAAGGTAAGTATCTCATAATGAGCTAGTATGCGGTGCATACTAGCTCATTATGCCTTTTCCCTTGCAGGTGTAAAAAAAAAAAAAAAATGACAGCGGGTATACAACCGCTTTAACTCAAGGTTCACTTCTACACAGCTTCAGGGCTGTCAGGGAAACATTTACTTTGGGAAGCCTCTCTTCACACTGGTAGCCTCAGGCAACTGGCCGTAGGGTTTCACTGCAGCAGGCCCTTTGACACAGTAGGGCACAAGGTTTACAGTTCATTTCAGAAGAAGGCGAACCCATGCACTCCACAGCAGTAGCAAATCACTGACAGGTCATCTTCCCCATTTTAAGCCAGAGCCAACACTGTTGCAGAGCACCTTTCCTACTCACTCTCATTCTTTATCCCAACCCTTTACAGATACAGAATGTCCATTTGGGTACAGATTGCATTTTAACAGCTTTTCTTTACCATGACTTGTTAGAAAACACTCTTTTCTTCACAAAGCAACATTTCCAACATGATGGCTCAGGGCAAGTTTTAAAAGAATAAACATCCTTCAGAATTGCTAGAGCTCAGGTGCTTGTGGTGTCATGGGTGCTCAGTTAGCTTCTTAAAGTGGGGTTCCACCCAAAAAAAAAAAACTACATGAAAAATCCTAAAAAAAAATACAAAAAACATTTGGATATTTTTTTTTTACTTACCTCTAAATGCCTGTTGCTAGGTGGTCCCTCGTAGTCTGCCTCTTCCAGTGCCTGGGCTGGTGACATCACTTCCCCCTCGGCACAGGAAGGGCTCAGCTCTGCTCCCTCCCTCCTGTCAATCATCTGGGACCCATTACAGGTCCTAGGTGACTGAGCGGCCAATCACGGCGCGCGGCGCCGCTCGCACATGCGCAGTGGGTGCCAGGCTGTGAAGCCACAGCCCGGCGCCCCCAGTTGCAATGCCGGCGCCGCTGAACGGAGGGGGAGACGAACGGGGCTTCGATCCCCCGCATCGCTGGACCCAGGGACAGGTAAGTGTCCAATTAAAAGTCAGCAGCTGCAGTATTTGTAGCTGCTGACTTTTAGTTTTTTTTTTTTTTTTTAATGGACCTCGGGTGGAACTCCTCTTTAAAAAGGTGAAAACTCTGTCCTGTTCATTCCCAGAACACTCTCCCAAACTAAGGGTAAAGTCCTTTAATATCATAAGTACTCTCAGCTTTCTGCAGTTTCTATTCTGTTGCACTTGGTGATCCTCCCACTTCCCTCCAAAGGGGAAGTCCTCACCTAAGAGACGCCTGTGCCTAACATCATCTCTTTCCTAGAAAAATATTGTAGTCCATTGAGAAGCAAAATAGCTAGCTAAAAGGGGCGGTGATGTTGACCAAACCCTCAGCTTCACATGATGATGACTGTTGTCTCTGCATTCAAATAAAGAACTCCCCTGTTGTGACACAGTACATGTTTTTTTTTTTATACCATGCCCCTGCCAAAATGGCTGTTGCCAAACCTGTGTTTGACTTGTACTTCAATTGACTCCCATATAAACATGCTCTTGCACATCCAAGTTTCACAGCATACCCCCAGATGTAAGTAGTATCTTTGTGAGCAAGCCAGGAGTGGGTAAACATGTCAAGGAAGGTTGTTTCTTAGGTGGAGACATTGTTTGCAGCCACATGTTGACCACTAATACATACGGCAAGAGGAGCTATGAATGGAGTGTGGCTGATATTTTTTTTCATATTTCTAGTAGGGGATTAGAATTTATCAACTTTTGTTACCTCTTGATTGCTCCATTAACAGGAATCATGGAGACTGAGTTCTTGAGTCATTCCATGCTGAAGCATATAAGGAAACTGGGAATGTTTCATACTCAGTAAAGGAAGATTTTACCCCCTTCCTGACCAGAGCACTTTTTACAATTTGGCACTGCGTCGCTTTATCTGACAATTGCGCGGTCATATAATGCTGTACTCAAAGAAATTTTCGTCCTTTTTTCCCCCATAAATAGAGCTTTCTTTTGATGGTATCTTATCACCTCTGCGTTTTTTATTTTTTGCGCTATAAACAAAAAAATCAACAATTTTGAAAAAAAAAACAATATTTTTTACTTTTTGCTATAATAAATATCCGGCAAATTAAAAAAAAAAAATCTTCATCAGTTTAGGCCAATCTATATTCTTCTAAAAAAATGCAATAAGTGTATATTGATATTTATTACTTTTTTATTATTTTTTTCACTAGTAATGCCGTTATCTGCAATTTTTAGCAGTACTGCAACATTGTGACGGACAGATCGGACACTTTTGACACATTTTTGGGACTATTGACGTTTATACAGCAATCAGTGCTATAAATATGCACTGATTACTGTGTAAATGTCACTGATAGGGAAGGGGTTAACACTAGGGGGGCGATCAAGGGGTTAAATGTGTGTTCCCTCAGTGTGTTCTAACTGTATGGGGATAGGACTGACTGGGGGAGGAACAAACGATATGGCTCCTCTCCCCTGACAGAACAGGGATTTGTGTGTTTTAAACACACAAATCCCTGTGCTGGCTCTCGTGCCTGCGATCGCTCCTGTCTAAGTGTATTCACAGCACGTTATTTCCATAAATATAACAAAGACGTTGAGCAGGGGCGTATCATCAAATCAGTGGGCCTGTGTGCAAGATCCCAAATGGGCACCCCTGGCGAAGAACGCAGTGGCAAAAAATGGGCATGGTTTACATTGCGCTAAATGTGGGGCGTGGCTTAAAAGGGGTGTGGTTAAAGAGTCCTAAGGTTACTTACATAGTGCGGAATGTGGTAATGTTAAATGGGAATTTACAGTGCAGAATGAGGGGGCAAAAATGTCAAGTGTGAACCTTCCCCCCATACCAAAAGGGATGAATAGTGGCTTGGTTGATATAGTGGACCAAAATGACAACCCTAAGATTTTACCACCATTGAAAAAATTAACAGGATAGATAGGGGTGTTTCACTCATGACAATTAGTCATAAGATAGTTAAAACAGATGCAGCCAGCGTGCCCATCAAATGCAGCCACTGTGCCCCATTAAATGCAGCCACTGTGCCCCATCAAATGCAGCCACTGTGCCCATCAAATGCAGCCACTGTGCCCATCAATTGTTTCCACTGTGCCCATCAAATGCAGCCACTGTGCCCATCAAATGCAGCCACTGTGCCCAACAATTGCAGCCACTGTGCCCATCAATTGCTTCCACTGTGCCCATCAAATGCAACCACTGTGCCCATCAAATGCAGCCACTGTGCCCATTATATGCAGCAGCTGTGCACACAGACAGACAGACACACACACAGACAGGTAAAGAGAGAGAGAGAAAGTGAGGAGTCTGCAGCATGCCTTGTTTCTCTTACCAGCCTAGCAGTTGCTTACTTGGTGCAGCAGAGGTCAGGAAGCAATGTCTGTGACTGTGTAAGACTCGGTTGGCTCGGTAACAGCTGCAGGGGATTAGTTAGGGAAAGGAAGGGGAGGTCTCCCCTACACTCCTGATTCCAGCCTGCGCAGACTCCAGTACCTCCTTCTGCTCCTCAGCCATTCTCTCGTCCACAAAGCCCCACCCTCAGAATTTATAGAGTGTGGCCGCTGTGCACTCAAGTCATATCACTCCACCAGGCATTTGTTAATAAGTGGGCAGTGCCGGACGGATCTGGAGAGGAGGCATCAGTAAATGTGGCTGCTGCCGCCGCTGCCGCTCTTCTTGTAGAAAAAAAAGTCCCAAAGCTCCTAGACTGTACGCCCACTTGGGACCCTAAAAACTTACCATGATTTTTTTTTCTTCCCTACTCCATGTGTGCAGAGTGTGACAGGTGGGCCATCCTGACCTGGAGGCCCATGTACAACAAAACAACAAACACCCTGCACACATGGCGGATACGCCACTGACCTGGAGAATCCTTGAAGAAGGTATTAGTCAATTTGAAAGTTAAAGTAGGGTGGACTAAGAGGGACCAGGAGGGTAGGGGGAAGGTGGTGGGGGAGATAAAGAGGAGGGAAGAAATCCAAAGGGTCACTCTCTATGGGTCAGGCACCTACAGTCCATGGGCAGAGGGCCGACTATCAGGTGAGGGGGTGGGGGCCTGCTGACAAGGCCTGCAGATAGCCATCAGTGCTGGTGAAATATCTCCAGGGCCTCCACCTCTCCCAGAAATTTTCCTAGGTATTGTTTAGGGTAGCAATCAGCTCCTCCATATGAGGAATCTCATTGATTTTGGCATACCACAGGACCCTAGTCATGGCTGTGTCTGTTTTAGAGCGGTGGGATGCAAGCTAACCAGGTGTACAGTGATTATTTGTACTTCCAGATAGGTCTTTCTGTCAGGTGGATGAGGAATTTCGCTGGATTCCCACTCAGGTTAACAAATGTCAGATGTTTAATGGTAGCTATCACATCCATCCAAAAGGGCCTTAGACAATGCCAGAAGATATGAGACATCATTCCCACTGTTTGGTTGCACCATCAGCAGGTATCTGTAACACTGCCATTCATTTGTGAAGCAAGTAAGGCTTCATGTACACGGGACGTTTCTCAACCTCTCCTGAACGCTGGAACATCACAGCTAGTAACATTTAAAAAAGTGTGTTAAGCAGTGTTTACAAGCCGCTTTTAGCCGCGTTTGTGTTCAGGAGCGTTTACTAAAGATAACCTCAGAAGACCCAAAATGATTAGAAACCACTAAAAACAAGTATTTATTAACTATTTTAGCCATTCTGTGAGAGAACAGTGTGAGTAGCAGCTGAGAAAGCAGTGTGCTTGTAGCTAGTTGTTATTTTTTGGTTGGTTTGTTAATATGGATCCCATGATGAGCATGTGTGAGGAAATGATCCTGATGTTGCTTTTGCTGAGGCTCCAAAGACCTAGAAAATTGCGTGAGAGGACCAGAGTTCATCGCTACTGGGTGCATCCATTGATGGCTCAACGCATGTCCACAGGATACTTTTCTAATATGTATGTTTATCCGCGTAATTACCTAGAGAATTTTTTAAATTTACAAGCATGTCAATTGCCACCTTTGACGTTCTCTTGGAAAAGGTTAGACCCCATCTAGTTCACATAACACGTGAGAGATTGATATAGGGTTACAGGTTGGGGGTAGGAAGAGACAATTGTATGAATCTCATTAGCTAGCTGGAAAACTTTATAACATGTTGGGTCATAAAGACATGCAAACAGCCAGACATTAAAGTCTAAAGCTCAATGTGGGGGGTCATCAGGTTAAATTCTCAATGGTTGACGGGTGAGTGAAATTCCTATTCAACTTCAGCGTTAAGTAATGCAAGTTGTGTATTGTACAATTGGCTAATGGGGGGAATATCACATTATATCAATATTATAGCAATTATATTATATCAAGCTTGTATACAGTGATAATTGAGTTTTTGGTGTGTTTTTAGCATTTTCCAGGCTCAAAAGTAATAAATAAAATGTTTCCCTTTAAAAATGCTACTACCCTGTTTCCCCGAAAATAAGACCTAGCGTGATTGTCGGTGATGGCTGCAATATAAGCCCTTCCCCCCAAATAAGCCCTACCCTGTTTCCCCGAAAATAAGCCCTACCCTGAAAAGAAGACCTACAAGGACTTTAACTAGGGCTTATTTGGGGGGTAGGGCTTATATTGCAGCCATCACTGACAATCACGCTAGGTCTTATTTTCGGGGAAACAGGGTAGATGAAAATGCTCCTAAACGCGAGTAGCCACGTTTGGCATCTGAAATGCCTCTAAACACAGCTTCTGAATGCATTTTTTGGGGTTCCAAAAAAAGCCTCTAAACGTAACTGCCTAGAAACTACTATAAACGACCCTGTGTACATGTACTGATAAGATAACATAGATGAGAGTTCAGGAACAGTTGAAAAAAATGCCCAACTGCTCCTAAACGTCCGTTTACCAGCAGAAGTGTACATGAGGCCTAAGGTACACTGTACCATCTCAGGGGTATTTTATACCCCGCCTCCTGGTACTGATTGGTTATGGATGATTTGTAGACTAGGAGAAAGAGATTTTCAGCTTGTTGAGGCGTAAGTCCCCAAGTCCGGTTCTCATTGATGCACATATGACCAAAGTGAGTTGTCAGTGGGTGCAGCCAGATAACCATATAGTAAAGAGAATGTGTCCGGATGGTTCCCCTTTCCTACAGAGCGACTTGTACAGTGTAAGTGTACATGGGGAGTAATGAGATCTCTGAAAAGTCGGTAAATAGTGTCTGATTTGGGTGGTGCTCCAGCAGTCCAGGGATAAGTTGGTAAGCCAAGTTATTTCAGCCTGGGAGGGGAACTCTCCATTGGGCCAGGAGTCCAGGAGGTGCAACTTCCCCTGTTGGCTTAATCTTCTGTGCCTGTTCGTGAAACCAAGGATGAAGTCAGGGTTACCAATGACCGGTGTCAGGGGCAGCGAGGAAAGGTTTATTTATGAAATACTTATCTAGCTATACGTAGAGAATAGCCAATCAGTGGGTCATTCTACATGTCCTCAGCTAGTTGGGAGTTTGGCACTGCCAAACAAATTTTTGTTTTCCTTTTCCTTTTCGTTTCATTAATTATTTTTTTTTCGTTTTTCGGGTCATTTGTTATGATCCAAATTCGAAGGTTCGGAAATTCGATAATTTGAAAATTTGGAAATACGGAAATTTAAAAATCCAATTTATCCAAAGTTATGAATTATCCGAAATAACGAATGTCACATCTAAACAAATGGAACATAACAAATTAATAATAATAAATAATAATAAAAAGTTTTTTCTTATTATTATTTTGTTATGTTCCATTCATTTACATGCGGCATTCGTTAGTTCATATCTTCGGATAAATTCGTATTGGTATTCACTAACAGCCAAATATGAAAGGAAATTCTAATACCTATGATTTATTAGTTAGTAATAGTTATTATTAATTAGTTATTATTTCAGATTTTTGAAATTTTCAGGCTTTATAATTTTTGGATTTTCATTCTTATTTTTGGATTTTTGTTCTTTTGAATTTTCGGATTTTCATTCTTATTTTTGAATTTCCGAATTTTCAGATTTTCGAATTTTCAATTTTCCAAATTTTCGAATCTTCGAATTTTGGAAATATTTGTTAAACGGGTTTTCATTAATTCGAATATTTCCAAGTTAACAAATTTGTCGAATTTCATCAAAAAACTCATTCAGAACAAAATGAATTGCACATGTCTATTGTAGAGGCTACTTCCCACAGTTTACGGATACCTTATATTGCTGTACAGGAACCTTGTCTGTTATTTTGTTGATATCTATTGATTCTTTGATATGGTTGTATTACTGTCTATTAATGGATTTCATTGACTATGGTACGTCATGTCATACTGTTATGTTCAACCGCATACCTTAAATAAAGAATAAAAAAATAAAATGAAATAAATAAAGATGAGCAAAGAGAGTGGGCAGACCTGTCTCGTTCTGCTAGAGATGTAAAAGTACTCGAAGCACAGCTCATTCACCCGATGGTGTAGAGTAGACATGTGGGGACCTAGGCTGATGTGGCGGAGGGCGGCCTGCAAAAAATGCCAGGCCACCCTGACGAAGGCCTTCTCTGCATTTGTGGTGAGCAGAAGGAAGGAACACTACGAGGTGCAGGCTACATAGATGAGGTTGAGGACATGGTGGTATTGTCTCTAGCCTACCGAGTGGGGGGGCAAAGCCTGCCTGGTCCAGGTGGATTAGCTGTGGGATATACGGGAGGAGTCTGTTGGCCAGTATGTTTGAAAATCTCTGGTGTTGTTTTTTTATTCTATAAGTCTAGAACCTTGGAAAATACAGGCTTTAGAAGATCTTTCGCAACTTTTCAAGTCTGCAATGGGCATGTGAAAAAACTGAAAAGTTGGTTCAGCTGCTTGAATTGCAAAATAAGTGGCATTAAAAGGGTTAAACCTGATGACCTAGGAATAATGAATGATATGGAAATCCTGTGCTGTTTTTTTTTTTTTTTTTAAAGCGGTTTATATCTCCAAATCCTTTGATATTCCCAGAAAGCTTCTTTGAAAACTGCAGAAGATGGGAACAAAATCTGCAAGTGGTGCTTGTAAGTACCCAAAGGAAAAGAAAATAGCATATCTGCTGCACAGCATAGGTGAAGAAGGATTAGAATTGTATTACAGCAAACAGCACGCTGCAAACATGAGAGGGTCGTTGCCAGCATTTAGAAAATATAACAACCCCATAAAAATCAGCATGTTTCAAAGATACCGATGGTGGTCCAAATGTAGATCAAACACTAGTTCAGACGCATTTCTAGAATAAATCTAGATTATAAACTTGAAAACACTTAAGATTTAATTGGTCAAGATAAAATTATGTCCAACGTTATCAATACTTTTGTTACCAGATCTCACCTTAAGCCTCGTACACATGACGAGATGAATGATCGTCCATTTTTTTTTCTTTTTGCATGCTAGTCTCATATCGAAAATGACTAGGTTACTAAAGTTATAAAAATTTTCATACGACAGAATACAACTTCGGAATGTGTTGTATGGTATTGTGTTGTAATGATTTTTTTTGGATGAATACCATCCTGAATAACCACTTCCCACCCTCAATGGTGGTTTAGTTATCCAGACTGGGCGTCATATGAAGTCCAGCAGCATAACTGCCTGTGCGCTCCCGTGGTGGCACGCATCATGGCAATCGGTGGTGTGGTGTGTCAGTCCAATCACGGCTGATCACAATGTAAACAGGAAGAGCCATTTATCGGCTTTTCCTCACTCGCGTCTGACAGACGCGAGTAGAGAGGAGCTGATCAGTGGTCCAGTGTGGGCATCCACAGGGGGCTGCGCTAATAAACAACAGTGCAGCCCCCCGTGGATGTCCACACTGGACCACCAGGGATGCCACCAGGACCACCAGGGAAGCCCCCAACATGTGGATGGCCAGGTATGCCACAGTGTGCCCAAAATATGCCAATCAGTGCCCACAAATGGTCCCAGTCAGTGCCCATTATGAATGCCTGCCAGATAAGTGATGCCCAGCAGTGCCACCCATCAGTTTCCATCAGTGCCACCTATCAGTGCCCATCCATGCCCATCAGTGCCCACCTATCAGTGCTCATCAGTGCCCACCCGTGCCACCTATCAGTAACACCCATAAGTGCCCATCAGTGCAGCATTTCAGTGCCCATCAGTGCCTCCTATGAGTGCCCATCAGTGCCTCCTATGAGTGCCCATCAGTGTAGCCTATGAATGTCCATCAGTGCTGCATACCAGTGCCACCTATCAGTGCCGCCTATCAGTTCCCATCATCAGTGCCTCCTCATTGGTGCCACCTCATCAGTGCCCATAAGTGCTGCCTTATCAGTGCCCGTCAAACATTATTTGTTGCGCAAAAAATAAAAACCCCAGCAGTGATCAAATACCACCAAAAGAAAGCTCTATTTGTGGGAACAAAACTATAAAAAATTTGTTTGGGTATAGTGTAGCATGACCACGCAATTGTCATTCAAAGTGCGACAGCGCTGAAAGCTAAAAATTTGCTTGGGCAGGAAGGGGGTGTAAGTGCCTGGTATTGAAGTGGTTAAATGAAAATCGTTTGTTCTGGTATCGTAAGAGAACATTTTTCCTGTTTGTTCCTTCAAATAATTTTGGATGAACTGTCATGATCAGCTCTCGAAAGTTGTGTACTAATGATTAGATTATCGAACGATCGATTCGAAAGCGGTATTTTTCATCTAAGTTTCTGAAAGTGTGTACTAGGAATTAGATATAAGCATACCTCCTAACATTCTGAAATGGGAAAGAGAAACACCTTTTATTAGACCAAATGTAGGCAATGGACACACTCGTGACACGTACCCCAATTATAAATTAAAGTGCAACTCTAGTGGAGGATGGCCGTAACAGCATGTGCCATAATTTGCACAGCCCAGTTCTTCCTGTGCTTGCATCGGTTTCCTTCTACATTCCAAAGACAAGCTGGTGGTTTAACTGGCTCCTGTCTAAATCAGCCCTAGTATGGCTAGTATGTGTATCTATGCATGTGAGGAAAGGATTTTAGATTGTAAGCTCCTTGAGGACAGAAACTAATGTGAATGTACAATATAGGTAAAGTGCTGTATACATTTTTGGTGCTATATAAATGCCTGTAATAAAAAAATAAATGAAAAAATAAAATAATAAAATTAGCTTTGATGACAAGGGTACCCCTTTAAACGTGTAAGCCATCTTGCACTATTGAGGCAGCACTCATGATGGCTGTGAGGGTTTGGAAGTCAGAGATTTGTGCTTATTGGTATGGGAGACTTTGGATTTTATGAGATAAGGGTTTATACCTAGTATAAACTTTTTATTTGATTAAAATTATTGTGGATTTAACACTACGCCAGTGTGCTCTCTGTTCATTTTTTAATAAAATGACTGCATCAAAATACAAGGAAATCTTCAAGGGAATGATAAGCCTTGGGAGAAGATTTGTCTGCCAGTAAGACACTGGACCAAAACCTACAGCCAAAACTACATAAGAATAGCTTAAAAACAGCAGTGTTAAGAGTGCAAACTTCAGTCAAATCCATCTGTGGCTGGGCTTGTAAATGACTTCTCACTCAATTGCAATTTTGCAAAAAGGAATGGAGAAAAATTTTAGTGCCTACGTCCAAAAATCTTGCAGACGCCTATTTACACAGATTCAAGGCTGCAATTTCTGCTAAAGATGCCTCTACTAAATACTGACTTGAAAGGCTATATATTGGGGGCGTGGCCAAGATGGCGCTGTGAGCGGAGGCTTTTTCTGAGAGCTCCGCTCGTCAAAATCCCGAATCCAGCTCCATCGCCCTTATTATCCCACAACTTTCACCCCAGCTGATCGGGGGGGACCCAGGCACCCCCTGCCAAGTGAGGAGCGAGGAGGATTTCTGCTCCCGGACCGCGATCGGCGCCGCTGTGTACTCCCGCTCCACTAGGCCGAAGCCGCGGTCTTTCCTGACGGGCCGCGCGGCGAGCCGGGAGTCCCCTGGCGCGATCGCCCCTGTTGTTACACAAGCCGGCTGCTGTGGACTGCTGAGGGGGGTGAGTGAATTGACCCTGGACTGAAAATAGGCCGTGCTCTGGGCCTGGTCTCTACTCCCCCCCCCCCACGTGTAACTAGGCCGCAATTGCGGCCTCCCCTTAAGGTCCGGACCCATCGGGGAGATCCGGATCCTGCTGGCCTGGAGGAAGAGGCCCTGAGACGGTGGGGGACATCTGCCTGGGCAGAGAAACAATTTCTAGAGCACCTTCACCCCCGGCCCTCCTGATCGTGGGGGGAGCTGGCTGGGCTGCATACTCTGACAAGCCTGTGGTGGCCTGCATTGGACAGCTTCTACATCATATAATTGCAGGTGAGAGGAAAGACTGTTAAAGGGACACACACTGCACCATACCTACTGCTTGACTACCCCTGACCCTGCAGACAGGCTCCACCACTCGCTTACTCACTGCTGCCTGGCCTGGGCCCCCTAACACCTGAATGAGACGCAGGAACTTCAGCGCAAAATATATTAAAGGGGGGGGACGTGACCTAGCTATGGAAACGTGAAGACGCGTCATCGGGAGCTCTGCACTGAAACGGGCCGTGAATCACCCGTAGCACTGATCAGCTAAGCCATCCATTCATGCCAGGAGGCCGCAGCCACCCACCGGTCACTGAGGTACGGAGGGGACCTGAAATCTCACACTACTTTCTGCGGCAACAGCAGGTTTCCTCGCCAGCGGGACGGAGCAAGATGGCGCCGCCTCGAGTCAGCATGGCGGGCGCTGCATCCTCAAGTAAGAAGGGCGCTCCTGCAAGTACCTCCGCAGCGGAGGAGGACTTTCCCCCCTTGCCGCACAGAGCACCCTCTCCTATAGTGTCCCCGGCTCCCATAACTGCTGACACCCCAATGCCTCCAGATTACGCTGGTGACCTAAGCGGCCTAGTTGAAGGCTCTCTGAGAGACATAGTGTCAGGCCTCCCCACCAAACAGGACTTAAACGCCATGGCCACCTCTATTGTCAACGCACTAACCAGAGAACTGCATGACCTAAAACAGCAAGTGGATGTGGTTGAGGAGAGAGTCACCACGATCGAAGCATCCCAAACTAATACAGAAGCGCGCCTCACTACACTGGAGTCGGAGTACGGGGCCTTCCGCCGCCATCTTGTCGATGTTCAGCTACGCCTGGACAACGGTGAGAATAGGAGCAGGCGAAACAATTTGCGCCTAAGGGGGATCCCAGAAGCCACCATGGGCCCAGACCTCCGATCCACAGTGGTTGCCATCCTAAACCAGGTTCTGGGCAAACCACCGACAGCTGACCTGGAACTGGACAGGGTGCATCGTATCCCAGGCCCCAGACCCCCGCCCTCCGCACAGAGATCATCATCCGAACCGGACTTTCCCCGTGATGTATTATGCAGGGTGCATTTTTTCACAATTAAGGAGGACATTCTTCGCCTTGCCTGGGAAAAGGGCCCAATAGACTTTGACGGGGCTCCCATCAGGATTTTCCCTGACATTTCCAGACAAACACGCACCATGCGTGGGCTCATGCGACCTCTACTGAAAGTTATCCGCGAGGCTGATGCCACCTACCGATGGGGTCACCCCTTCCATCTTATTGTCAGGAGGCAGGGGGCGGAATTCTACCTCCGCACGCCAGACCAACTCCCTGCCCTTTTTCATTTCATCTCCAGGCCAGTGATTGAGGTGCCCAACTGGTTTGAATATCTGCTCTCCCAGGATCCACAAGGCTCAGCACCACCCAGACAGCAGAGGTTTCGACGCCCAAGATCTCGCCCGCCAAACCGAGAAGTCAGAAGAGCCCATCCTACATCATCCGAGGACTAAACGCACGCTACCTTTCGGTTTTCGGTAAGACTTTCAGTACCTCATATGGGTAGGTGCCCCGCTCCCTCCCCCCTATATGGCGATCCTCCCTGGAACATTTAATTCATCTTTTTTTCATCAGACACCATTTTTATTTTTGTCTTCCTGAAGATGCCTCCTTTTTTCCAAGGGCTAATCCTTAACTCTGGACAGGGGCGGGGGGAGGGGGGACGCATTGTTATTATTGTTATAAATGTTGCATTTTTGCTGCAGGCTAGACTCCATGCACTCCATCCGAGTATATCTGATGTGAACGTTGACGCTGAAGAGGAGGTGCATGCATGTTTTCTATGATTCACGTCCGGCCATGCTGCCTTGGTGCACTGACAGTCGGGCGGTGGGGGCCCCATCCTGGTCCTGTCCAGGAGAAGGGCGAATGGACCCCAGGGGCCCTCTGTCCTCGGCCGCCACTGCGATGCGTCAACGCCAGTAAGTCATGGATGTTAGAGGTCTACTTAGTTGTACCTACTAGCCTTAAACACAGTTGCGTATATGGATGTTATGCCCAGATTTGTGGTAAATCACACTTTATTTACGATGGTTAATGTATTGTTTTTCTCAATGTTTCTGATTCTTAAGGCCCCCCACTCAGTGCATCTCCCTACCACCCCCAAAAGTACCTTGTTATATAGCTTTTCTTGCTTACATAGGCGATAGCAATAACTATTTGGTTGCGCACTTCGCCACATCGGCCACCCCCCTTTAGGGCGACCTCCCGGCTGCTGCACAATTCCTTCTGTGTCTCAGCCGGGAGCTCATAGAGTAGCTACTTGACTAAACTTAGATTGCTCCCACCCTCCTTCCCCTCCCTCCCCCCTTTACTTACCCTCCTCCCCTCTCTCTCTGATCCTGTCATCTCCTTCTGTGTCCTCCTCTCTTCCCCGGTGCTGTTACTCTCTAGCTAGGTGGGGGCGTGAACCTGAACTAAGAGTGATCGTCCTCCTCATCCTGTCAACGATCCTCAGCTCCCCGGCTGCCACAATGGCTCTCCTAAAGGTGACCTCCCTTAATGTACGGGGTCTCAATATCCCGGAGAGGCGTTCTCAGCTCCTAGCTGACCTACGCAGAACTAAAACCCAAATTGCCTTTCTACAGGAAACCCACTTTCATGGCGAGCATATTCCTAAAATGACTAACAATCTGTTCCCGACGGCATACCACAGTATCTCACCTATCTCCAAATCTAAGGGGGTTAGCATTATAGTGGCAAAATCTGTACCTTGGGAGTTCGGGGCGCAGCAGGCGGACCCCCAGGGCCGCTTTCTCCTGATTAAGGGAAAGGTGTTTGACGTTCAGGTCACTCTTGCCAATATCTATTTCCCCAACGCAGACCACGCACAGTTCCTGCTTGGGCTGATACCCAAACTGCTTGAGTTTACGGAGGGGATGCTCATTTTTGGGGGTGATATGAACTTTGCAATGGACCCCCTGTTGGATACCTCGCGGGGTGCCTCCCATCTCTCATACGCCCGCCTTAAACGAATTAAATCTGATCTTCACTCACTTCGTTTGATGGACCCCTGGCGCCTCTTACACCCCAGGGACAGGGATTACTCGTACTTCTCACAAGTTCATCATTCGTACTCAAGACTAGATTACCTGCTCCTTTCCCATAAGGACCTGCCGAGGGTGGTGGACTCATCCATAGATGTCATCTCCTTTTCTGACCATGCCCCAATACACCTGACGCTCCAAATGGGACCAATGTCTAAATCTCCACCCTCGTGGAGACTGAACGAGTCTCTGCTTCAATCTGCAGAGACCCGCGCTGAGATTCAAGCCAAACTACAGGAATACTTTGCACTCAATGAAGCCTCGGTCCCCAACCCCTTGGTGATGTGGGAGGCGCACAAGCCAGTTATCAGGGGCATTTTGATAGGCATTGGGGCACGTCTCAAGAGGGAACGAATCCGTAGAACTGAAGAACTTCTTCTCCAGATCAAGACCCTTGAATGTACACATAAGGCCAGCCTAGCTCGCTCCGTATATCAGGAGTTACTTAAAGCGCGTGAGGAACTTCGCTCGCTTCTGTTGCATAAAACTAAAGAGAAGTTAGCATGGTCACGTCGTACAATGTACGAATTCTCTAACAAACTTGGCTCTCTTCTAGCCAGAGCTTTACGCGGTCCCCGCACCGAAACTTTCATCCCCCACATTCTGACCCCTTCGGGTCGGAGGGTCTCTACCTCAACAGAAATGGCGGAAGAATTCCGTTCATTTTACAGCGGTCTCTATAACCTAGACAGACCCTCTCCCGATGCCCCTAACTCCTCTGGGGGACCCACCCCACACGAATATCTAGCCTCCTCTGGCATGCCATCTCTATCGGCCGACACCGTGGAAGAACTGGAAGACCCCATTACGGTGGAGGAGCTGGGGGTAGCACTGGCGAGTTCCAAGCCTAAGAAAGCCCCAGGCCCTGATGGCCTTACTCCAATCTATTTCAAAACCTTCTTTGAGACGCTTTCTAAACCGCTAGTGGATGCACTTAACTCAATCACGAAAGGTAACTCCTTCCCCATAGACTCCCTTAGGGCTTACATTTCTCTCATCCCTAAAGAGGGAAAGGACCTACTTCGGTGTGGGAACTACCGACCGATAGCTTTGCTAAACACCGACCTGAAACTATTTGCCAAAGTCTTGGCAAACAGATTGCTCCCACACATACCAAACCTAATTCACAAAGACCAAGCGGGCTTTGTCCCCCAACGGGAACCCCGTGACAACACCATTAGGGTGCTGAACCTCATACATGCCGCTAGAACCACGCGACGACCCCTTCTCCTGCTGTCAACTGACGCGGAGAAGGCTTTCGACCGTGTAGACTGGACATTTATTAGAGCTACTCTCGAACACATTGGCCTCCGGACGTCGATGCTCAGCTGGATCTTATCACTCTACTCTAGCCCCTCAGCGGCGGTTAGGGTCAACGAAACCAGGTCGGGTTATTTTAACATTCGGAATGGTACCAGACAGGGTTGTCCCCTGTCTCCTCTAATCTTTATTCTTACCTTGGAACCTCTGCTCTGTAAGATACGGGCCAACCCCCAAATAGAGGGCTTCCGTAAAACATCTGGAGCCCACAAGGTAGCCGCTTTCGCAGATGACCTTATCTTCTTTTTGGCTGACCCCATTGCCTCACTCCCCGGCTTGCTTCATTCCTTGAGGGAGTACGGAGCTTTGTCTCTATTTAAAATAAACATGTCTAAATCCTCCATGCTTAATATCACACTGAGCTCGCAAAATATCCGACAATTGCGCTTGAATTACAAGTTCCACTGGGCAACCGATACCATTCCGTACCTAGGAGTGGCCATCACCGCGGACCCCGCCGACCTTTACCAAGCAAACTTTGCCACTCTTCTACACAGACTTTAAAACAGACCTACAGCATTGGCACTCCCTCACTTTAACGTGGTTCGGACGCTGTAATGCCATCAAGATGACAGCTCTCCCGAGGATACTCTATCTCCTGCAGGCCCTCCCCATACATCTCCCTCCCTCCTTCTTTAAGCGAATCGACGCACTTTTCCGAGATTTTGTCTGGTCGCACAGGCAGCCTCGCATCAAATTACAACTACTTTATATGGCAAAACGTAGGGGAGGGGTGGGACTACCAGACGTAAAAGCCTACTACAGGGCAACACATCTTACCAGACTAATAGACTGGTACTGCCACTCAGAGGCCAAACAATGGGTCACTATGGAGATAGAGGACTCCGATGGTACGGCTAGGAGTTGGCCGTGGCTCTCCACCCCGATCCCGAAGATCATCGCCGAACACCCAACTCTGGGAAACACATTAAAAGTGGCCAGAGAAACCTTTCGTAAAACCCTGATATCACCTATTCCTTCTCCTTTGGTGCCGATACTGGGCAACCCTGATTTCTTGCCGGGCTGCCAGGGCCCGATTTATAGAGCCCTATCGGAGGGAGATAGATGGCCACACCTCCACGACTTCCTGGATTCCGGTGGCCGGCTCAGGACGGCCGCGGGAATAGAGGACCTGGACACGCCATTGGATTTCCTGAGCGGTCTCCAACTGCGTAATTTTTTACGCCGAAGCGCTCGGACTTTAGGTCCCCCACGCCCACTCACGGAATTGGAACGTATCTGCCACCGCAGAGAGCCCGTACGCCACTCTCTATCCTCAATCTACCTCTCTCTGATTGCCCCGGCTGAAGGCTTTGTGCCCCCCTTCCTCACTAAATGGGAGACAGAATTAGGAGCGCATTTTGATGAAGCACAAAGGGAAAAGATCTTACATTTTGCCCAAAAATCTTCTCTGGCCACGAGGGTCCAGGAGACATGCTACAAGATTGTGACCAGATGGTACAGAGTACCATCCACTCTTCACAGGTTCCTCCCGCAGGTACCAAGTCTATGTTGGCGTTGTGGAGCAGGAGAAGGAACAATGTTGCACATTTTCTGGGACTGTCCCAAGATTAAACCTTTTTGGAAAGAGGTGACAGATACGGTCGAGCGTTTAACGGGTGTCGCACTGGAGGGAGATCCCGGGGCCTGTTTGCTGCACCTATCTAGAAGTCCAATTAAGAAGTATAAAGCTTCACTCACTATACAACTACTTAATGCGGCTAAGGCCTGCATCCTTCTTTTTTGGAGATCGGAAATCCCACCAACGAAGATCCAGTGGTATGCCAGGGTTAACGAACTGCGCGACATGGAAGATCTTACGGCCACCCTGCACGACAGGGAGGAAACCTTTCGGGAGACCTGGCGCCCCTGGCAACACTTCATCTACACCGAGGCTTACCTCCGGGAGGTGACTTAGCGTGGACACCCCCCGTTCTGAGGGCCCCGCCTGGCTGGAGGGTGGCACCACCACCCTCTTCTCTTTACCTCTCTCTACCCCCCTTCCTCATCTACTTCCCCTCCTACTCCACCTCTCCTCTCTATCTTCCTTGCCCCTCCCTCCCTATTGTCTCCCGCTTTTCACCTCTTCCCTCCCCCCCCCCACCCTTCCTGGGTTCTCACATAACCCCCTATACTCTTCCGGCTAAGGGAAGATCTGATCAGATATATTGAATATCTTGGTCTACATTACTTCATGTTAGTTACCCTTTGCCGGACTCTACTGATCGGCAAGGAATATCTCTATCCCCGGTCAGTGGAGAGCTTCTCTCTTTGTTATTTTGGTTTACCCTTTTACCTGTCGATAAAGGATAATTACATGAGTCATCAGTTTACACAAGGCATGTCTCAGGGAATTGCTTGCAAATGGACACTAAGATAATCATTACATTAGACCCTCCCATGCACTCAGGCTCCGCCTTCACCATACAGATTGTGTAAACAAGAGGATTGTTTATGTGTTACATCTCTAGTCGACGACAGTTTCTGTTAAAATCCTCTCCCTACTTCTGTTTTATATTATCCATTAAATGTTATAGATCTTGACAACATGTACATCAAACTGTAACATGCATTATTGAAATTAAAATAAAGGAATTTAAAAAAAAAAAGAAAGGCTATATATTTATGCAGCCTATCTGTGTTTTTTTTACTTAAATTATTTAGATGACTGTTCCGTCCCACTTATGTAATTTTTCTGTGTTGTAGTAAACTGCATCAGGGAACTATTGTTCAGTACTAAACTGTCATCTTTTGGCCACTACAACTTGTTTACTATGTGATTTGATTTCTCCTTCTGTCCTTACTAACTGTTTAAGGCTAATTAGTTCAGTCCTAGTTAGACCCTCCCAGTTTCTTCTATGCTCCCTCCATCAGTGCTAGTACTTTGCAGAGAGAGGGCTTAGGAAGTCATTGTGTTCTTATAACTGTAGAACTCTTTTGGATGAATTATGAGAAATGGCCCCCTCCAAACAGGATCGTGACTAAACATGCAGATAAATAAGAGAACCAGAACCTTTGCTAAGTGGAAGTGTGTGTTTGATAATACAGTTGGCATCGCCTCCATCCAGGACAGGCCCTCTGTGAACAGAGGGAACTCCTTTCCTGGGAAATTAACCAGTAATCTAAAAGTAACTGGCAGCAGAGCAACTACTGCAATCCACATATAACATTAACCATAAGTATTTAGATTCACACCAATATGGAAACAATAAAAGCTTTATATAAGAAAAGATTAATAATAGTACAAACCTGTCATTCAAATCTTGAAAGCTTCCAAGCAAACTATAGCAAACGCCTGGAAATCCTCGTCACTCTGCCTCTTGGAAATCAGAATAGGGTTACCCAAGCCATGATCTATGAAAAGATTGAGGTGACCATATTAAACAAGATCACATAACATTTGAAAATTTGGCAACCTTACGCAGGGACTCCTCACTCCTGGAACTCTAGTCTTACAAACCTCCAGTATAGCAGACGGAAGACGCCCGTGTGGAAATGGAGACCTCCCTCCGTCCCATTCCCTTTTTCTTTTTCTTTTCTTCTTGCTGTTCTACTAGCTTTTCTCTTTCCCCCCATCTCCCTCTTTTACCTAATTTCTTCTTCTGCTTTTTATAATCAGGACATGTTGTTATAGCTTTTCATGACTGCTCCTCAAGTTCTTACCCACTGTTCGCAGTCGCACTGCCTGCAACTCCAGATGTAATGGGTACTTTTGTCATCCACACGATATGGGGATTACCCAGCTCCCACTACCCATTCTTCTTGATGAACCCTTGAATTCCATTATCTTTGTACCATTGTACTCAACAAAATAATTGGTCCTCCTTTTCTATTTCTCTGTACTGATGATCTAAATATTTGTATCACTGAACCATTTGTATTCTTGTGTATGTTCTACTTTCTACTTTATTTGAATAAAAAAATATTGAACAAGAAGATTAATAATAGTACATACATCCAATGTACAAACAGGTATTATCAGCAAAGGGCTCAACAAGAGTCCTGGTGGAATTGAACACAAATGCCTGTGTATACTGTATATAGTTATTAATAGAGAAACCGCCAGATTAATGTTGAAGCAAAGTCTGGTTACAGGAGCTCCTGAGGATTATCACGATGCAGCATCCATCTCTGTGTCTGCTACCTTAAGACAAGATCAGTGGTGATGGGGAGATTCTCCAACTGTTGTTAAACCAGCCTGGAATGCAAATTTTCACATGCAGAAACTGTGGTGTGGCACTGGAACTCAGACTCAGCCAATCTGCGCTTTAGTCTCTCACCAGTAGTTTCTAATCTGACACACAACCAGACCTCCATCTACCAGAAGTGGCTAATGATGATAGAATGTGTCTCCTGTGCATAAGTGTGATTGCTTGGTACAGGTTTAAAAGATGACACCACGTCATTGGGGGATGCTTCAAGCCTTGCTGCCCTCTAGGACTGGGGCTGTCCTGAAGCCACTACAAAAAAACAAACAAAATGGGGTAGCACTAGCCTAGTGCATTATCCCCCAGCATTTATTTAAGATGAACTTCGATGAGCTTGATGAGCAATTTTATTTTACATGTTTGTGAGTATTATTCTTGTTGATATTAAATAAATGTTGTGGGATACTGCACTAGGCTGGTCTGCCCTCTTTTGTTTGAAAGAACAGCAAGGTGCACCAAACTAAGTGCAGTAAGTTGAGTCAAACGGGAATCTATTAAAAACATCAGCCAAATGACTACTCACATAGTATAAAATTCAATGAACATGTAATACGAGGAGTTCTTGGTCACTCAGCAAAGCCCCAGGATGTTTCATAGTAGATTCAGCTGTGTTCCGGCAGGATAGATGGATAAGCCGACCAGAACCCTGCCTGGCGGTGTGGGAACCAGCGTGGAACACACTCGGAGCCATATCGGAAGTGACGTCAGGATGTGTCAGATGATGCACTTCAAAGCTTCCACTTTTTCATCAGATCTGGATGGCTATTGGGACTGCCAGTCTCATATAGGCTTGCCCAGGACCGAGCCGGAAGAACAATACAGGGCAAATGTGTAAAGCCTGATTTTAAGGAAATATATATATATATATATATATATATATATATACATATATATGGAAAAAGAGTACAAATTCCACATCACAAAACTAAATAAACATACTTAACACGTACATAACGGCACCAATATACTGATATTCATAAGAGATGATAATAAATTAGTTAAAGCAATTAAAACCACTAAAAATCATTCACAAAAGAAGAAAATATAAGAAAAGCAAAATTACAAAAACAACCTATCTACATGTAAATGGATACATTTCAATAAAAGGGACAATGAAAAGAGAGGAGGAACAGTAATGAATATGGCCTAGTTAGTAATAAATGATATGAACCTTAATAAAAGTAGTAAATATTTTTGTAATAGTTAGGTAGCTCGGCCAATCACATTTGCAACTATTACTATCAACTGTATTTATAATTTTTAGCTGTTTACTTACCACCCTACAGGATGCAGGTGGTGAAGTCGCAGGAGATGGAAAATGACCTCAAACGTCTGAAAAATTATTTAAAAGTATCAGTGGAAGAATTATACATAGGGGACCAATGTAATGAAATTATAAAATATGACACAAAGACTATTCAAATAACTGGGTTTACTTCAATTTCCTTGTTGAGGACTTTTGGACCCAAAGTATCTAGAGTGTAAAGCCAAAAGGTTTCTTGTTTACATAAATGGTGGAAACGTTCAGGTGGTAAATATTTTTCTGGTATAGACTCAGTGATCCATACCTGGAGTTTGGCAACAGCCTTATGATGGTGTTCAGCAAAATGAGGTGGGACACTATATTCAGAATTGCCTTCCTGGACAAACCGTCGGTGCTCTCCGAAACTCGCTTGCAATGTCCTGATGGTTCTACCAACATAGGACAGGCAATAGGACGGGCAGGACAGGCAATACACAACATGTGTCTTGCAGCAATTGTAAAATTAATTAACCACTTGCCCACTGGGCACTTAACCACTTCAGCCCCGGAAGGTTTTACCCCCTTCCTGACCAGAGCACTTTTTACAATTCGGCACTGCGTCGCTTTAACTGCTAATTGCGCGGTCATGCAATGCTGTACCCAAACGAAATTTGCGTCCTTTTCTTCCCACAAATAGAGCTTTCTTTTGATGGTATTTGATCACCTCTGCCGTTTTTATTTTTTGCGCTATACACGGAAAAAATTGAAAATTTTGAAAAAAAATGATATTTTCTACTTTTTGTTCTAAAAAAAATCCAATAAACTCAATTTTAGTCATACATTTTGGCCAAAATGTATTCGGCCACATGTCTTTGGTAAAAAAAATGTCAATAAGTGTATATTTATTGGTTTGCGCAAAAGTTATAGCGCCTACAAACTAGGGTACATTTTCTGGAATTTACACAGCCTTTAATTTATGACTGCCTATGTCGTTTCTTGAGGTGCTAAAATGGCAGGGCAGTACAAAACCCCCACAAATGACCCCATTTTGGAAAGTAGACACCCCAAGGAATTTGCTGAGAGGCATGTTGAGCCCATTGAATATTCATTTTTTTTGTCCCAAGTGATTGAATAATGACAAAAAAAAAAAAAAAAATTACAAAAAGTTGTCACTAAATGATATATTGCTCACACAGGCCATGGGCATATGTGGAATTGCACCCCAAAATACATTTAGCTGCTTCTCCTGAGTATGGGGATACCACATGTGTGGGACTTTTTGGGAGCCTAGCCGCGTACGGGGCCCCGAAAACCAATCACTGCCTTCAGGATTTCTAAGGGCGTACATTTTTGATTTTACTCCTCACTACCTATCACAGTTTTGAAGGCCATAAAATGCCCAGATGGCATAACCCCCCCCCCAAATGACCCCATTTTGGAAAGTAGACACCCCAAGCTATTTGCTGAGAGGCATATTGAGTCCATGGAATATTTTATATTTTGACACAAGTTGCGGGAAAGTGACAAATTTTTTATTTTTTTTTTTTTTTTTGCACAAAGTTGTCACTAAATGATATATTGCTCACACAGGCCATGGGCATATGTGGAATTGCACCCCAAAATACATTCTGCTGCTTCTCCTGAGTACGTGGATACCACATGTGTGGGACTTTTTGGGAGCCTAGCCGCGTACGGGGCCCCGAAAACCAATCACTGCCTTCAGGATTTCTAAGGGCGTACATTTTTGATTTTACTCCTCACTGCCTATCACAGTTTCGGAGGCCATGGAATGCCCAGGTGGCACAAACCCCCCCCAAATGACCCCATTTTGGAAAGTAGACACCCCAAGCTATTTGCTGAGAGGCATGGTGAGTATTTTGCAGCTCTCATTTGTTTTTGAAAATAAAGAAAGACGAGAAAAAAAAATTTTTTTTTCTTTTTTCAATTTTCAAAACTTTGTGACAAAAAGTGAGGTCTGCAAAATACTCACTATACCTCTCATCAAATAGCTTGGGGTGTCTACTTTCCAAAATGGGGTCATTTGGGGGGGTTTTTTGCCACCTGGGCATTCCATGGCCTCCGAAACTGTGATAGGCAGTGAAGAGTGAAATCAAAAATTTACGGCCTTAGAAAGCCTGAAGGCGGTGCTTGGTTTTCGGGGTCCCGTACGCGGCTAGGCTCCCAAAAAGTCTCACACATGTGGTATCCCCGTACTCAGGAGAAGCAACAGAATGTATTTTGGGGTGTAATTTCACATATTCCCATGGCATTTTTGAGCAATATATCATTTAGTGACAACTTTGCGCAAAAAAAAATAAAAAAAATAAAAAATTGTCTCTTTCCCGCAACTTGTGTCACAATATAAAATATTCCATGGACTCAACATGACTCTCAGCAAATAGCTTGGGGTGTCTACTTTCCAAAATGGGGTCATTTGGGGGGGTTTTGAACTGTCCTGGCATTTTATGCACAACATCTAGAAGCTTATGTCACACATCACCCACTCTTCTAACCACTTGAAGACAAAGCCCTTTCTGACACTTATTGTTTACATAAAAAAATATTTTTTTTTTGCAAGAAAATTACTTTGAACCCCCAAACATTATATATTTTTTTTAAAGCAAATGCCCTACAGATTAAAATGGTGGGTGTTTCATTTTTTTTTTTCACACAGTATTTGCGCAGCGATTTTTCAAACGCATTTTTGGGGGAAAAAACACACTTTTTTACATTTTAATGCACTAAAACACACTATATTGCCCAAATGTTTGATGAAATAAAAAAGATGATCTTAGGCCGAGTACATGGATACCAAACATGACATGCTTTAAAATTGCGCACAAACGTGCAGTGGCGACAAACTAAATACATTTTTAAAAGCCTTTAAAAGCCTTTACAGGTTACCACTTTAGATTTACAGAGGAGGTCTACTGCTAAAATTACTGCCCTCAATCTGACGTTCGCGGTGATACCTCACATGCATGGTGCAATTGCTGTTTACATTTGACGCCAGGGGGACAGGGGTGCTTTTTTTTTTTTTTTCTTTATTATTATTATTTTTTTATCTTATTTTTAAACTGTTCCTTTCATTTTTTTTTTTAAATCATTTTTATTGTTATCTCAGGGAATGTAAATATCCCCTATCATAGCAATAGGTAGTGACAGGTACTCTTTTTTGCAAAAATTGGGGTCTATTAGACCCTAGATTTCTCCTCTGCCCTCAAAGCATCTGACCACACCAAGATCGGTGTGATAAAATGCTTTCCCAATTTCCCAATGGCGCTGTTTACATCCGGCGAAATCTAAGTCATAAAATGCTCGTAGCTTCCGGTTTCTTAGGCCATAGAGATGTTTGGAGCCACTCTGGTCTCTGATCAGCTCTATGGTCAGCTGGCTGAATCACCGGCTGCATTTTCAGGTTCCCTGTTGAGACAGGAGAGCCAGAGAAAAACACGGAAGACGTTGGGGGGGGGGGCATTCCCTCCCACTGCTTGTAAAAGCAGTCTAGAGGCTAATTAGCCACTAGGATTGCTTTTACATGAAAGCCGACCGCTGGCTGAAAAGAATGATACCAAGATGATACCTAAACCTGCAGGCATCATTCTGGTATAACCACTCAAAGTCGTGAATGGCGTACCTGAAGACAAAAAAATGGTTAACAATAAAGCACAGTAAACCGTAAGGTATAAAAAATTGCATACCTGAAAAGCAAACATGATAAAACATAATAACAATAAAACATTGCAGAATAGAATACAGTAAAAAAGAGCAGAACAATAGAGAGAATAGAGAGAGAGAGAACAATAAAACGACAACTATTTTTTTTTTATATATTTTTGTATGTGTTTTTTTTTTTTTTACACTTTTTTTTGTAACTAACTTTTATAACTGTAACCGGTTCCAGGTTCGGGTCTCTCAAAATGCGATGGCATCTTGGGAGACCCTGTGAAAGTGTGCCTAGTCTGTGGAATGCTGTACCCTATGCTAATACTCAACTAGTGAATGGTAGCGTTCAAAACATTCACCAATGCAAAGACCAGGATTGTCAGGACAGGAGGGACAATAATAGCGGGTGTCACGCCTATATCCGCGCTTGCTGCAGACACGACATCTTTTTTGGGGGGGTTCGCTGGGTAGGGGTCTCGGGAGGACATAAAGAAAATGCCTCTCATGCAGCCGACTGCATTTGGTTGGGGATGTGAATGGGGGAAGTACGGGCGCTGCAGAAGCGGTGGGTTCCCAATTAGGATTGGCGAATGCAGCAGGAAGGGCATTATGGGCACGACGGGCCTGTGTTTGTCTTTTTGGTGGCAGCGGGACACTACTTGTGCTTGCCACCTCGCCAGCTTGAACTGCACTTATGGGACTCGCCACGTCACCAAGTGTTACTGCAGTGCTGGTTTGACTACGACCGGGGTGTACTAGGCCGCTGGCGCTTGCCAGTTCACCAAAACGCTACCAAAAAAACTGTTAGCGATCGCAGGGATCAGGCCTGACTCTGCAAACGCTGCAGTTATGCGTTTAGTGTTTTGTAAGTGTCAGTGATCGATCGATACTGCACTTGGGTGGGCTGGGCTGGGCCGGGCGGAGGGGCAAAACGCAGGTGCTAGTAGGTATCTGGGCTGATCCCGCTAACACTGCGTTTGTGGGAACCCTAAACTGCTGGGGATGCTAGTATAGATCGGATCAGATATTGATCCGATCAGATACTATACCACTAAGGGAGGTGTACGCTGCATGCGTGGGTGTTAGCGCTACTGGCGCTAACCTGACGCTGCCTGGGGCTGGTGCTTGCCAGTTCACCAAAACGCTACCAAGAAAACTGTTAGCGATCGCAGGGATCAGGCCTGACTCTGCGAACGCTGCAGTTATGCGTTTAGAGTTTTGTAAGTGACAGCGATCGATCGATACTGCACTTGGGTGGGCTGGGCCGGGCCGGGCGGAGGGACAAAACGCAGGTGCTAGCGGGTATCTGGGCTGATCCCGCTAACACTGCGTTTTCGGGAACCCTAAACTGCTGGGGACGCTAGTATAGATCTGATCGGATCAGATATTGATCCGTACAGATACTATACCACTAAGGGAGGCGTATGCTGCGTGCGTGGGTGTTAGCGGTACTGGCGCTAATCTGACGCTGCCTGGGGCGACGCATATCACCGCCGGGCGATCAGGGGGCTAAACCTTTATTCGGTAATAAACGGCGGGTGCCCTGACACTATAAAAAACGAACTAACCAGCGTCACCCGTAACGGTTATACGGTGATCAGTGGTGAAAGGGTTAACTAGGGGGCAAGCAAGGGGTTAAAACATTTATTAGGTAGTATATGGGGGTCCCTGTCGCTATAAAACGCTGACGGCGAACCTATATATTTACCTCCCTAACTAGCGTCACCAGCGACACTAATACAGCGATCAGAAAAATTATCGCTTAGTGACACTGGTGACAGGGGGTGATCAAGGGGTTAAAACTTTATTAGGGGGGGTTAGGGGGGTACCCTAGACCTAAAGGGGGGTAATACTCACTGTCCTAACACTGTAACTGTCACAAACTGACACTATGCAGTAATCAGAAAAAAAAAAAAATACTGCTGGTGTCAGTTTGTGACAGGGGGGGGGGGTGATTGGGGGGCGATCGGGGGGGATCGGGGGTGTAAAGTATGCCTGGCATGTTCTACTGTGTGTGTTTGTGTTGTGTGCACTTACTTGTCTTCTCTCCTCGGCGCTGGGACGGAAACTGCCAGGCCGAGGAGAGATGACATCACATCCTCTGCCTGTGTGAAACTACACACAGGCAGAGGAGGATTCCCATTGGCTGGGAGCGATCGCGAGGGGGGGGCCACGATCGGATGGTCTCCCCCTCGCCTCCCAACGCTCCCAGTGCAAAGCCGACCGCCGCTGGCACCGGGGGGGGGTCCGATCGGACCCCCCACCCGCGGGAAGCAGGTCACGTATGGGAACGTGACTCTGCCTGCCCGTGCCATTCTGCCGCAGTATATCTGCGTTAGGCGGTCGGCAAGTGGTTAAACCCCCTTAAACCAATTTTTATCTTTCAGTGCTCTCACACTTTGAATGACACTCATTCATGCAACATTGTACCCATATGAAATTCTTGTCCTTTTTTTCATACAACTTTTTTGATGATATTTTTATTTATTATTTGATAACCACTGGGTTTTTTATTTTTTTGCGCTATAAATGAAAAAAGACCAAAAATGTTGTAAAAAAACGCATTTTTCTTAGTTTTGGTTATAAAATTTTGCAAATTAGTAATTTTTCTTCATACATTTTGGCTAAAATGTATACTGCTACATAAAAATAACCAAAATAAGTGTATATTATTTGGTCTTTGTGAAAGTTATATAGTCTACAAACTATAGTGACAATCTCTGAAAATTGATCACACCTGATGGATCATTTCTTGAGACACTAACAAGCCAGGAAAGTACAAATATCCCCCAAATGACCCCTTTTTGGAAAGTAGACATTCCAAGGTTTTTAGTATGAGGCATGATACGTTTTTTTAAGTTGTAATTTTTTCCCACAATTCTTTGCAAAATGAAGATTTTTTTCTTTTTGTTTTTGTTTTTTTCACAAAATTGTCATAATAACAAGTTATTGGGTAGGGTCACTCATTTACATCACTGGGTGTCCCCGCCCTTGGCTATATAAGAGCAGGCAAGCCGCAGGAAAAGGGGGGGGATGAGAGAGCGCCCCCTCCTCCTGAACCATACCAGGCCACATGCCCTCAACATGGGGAAGATGCTTTGGGGTCCCCCCAAAGCACCTTGTCCCCATGCTGATGAGGACAAAGGCCTCATCCCCACAACCCTTGCCCGGTGGTTATGGGGGTCTGCGGACAGGGGGCTTATTTAACAAGGGGGCCCCCAGATCCTGCCCCCCTATGTGAATAGATATCGGGTACATTGTACCCCTACCCATTCACCAAACAAAGTTTTAAAAAAGTAAAAATGACAGTTTTGGACAATTCCTTTATTTAAAAAAAAGTGTCCCACAATGTCCATCCATTTTCAATCACAGCGCCGATGAACCGAAATAAAAAGGAAAGACTCCACCTCCATCAGAGGGGGTGGGGTCACCCATTTACGTGGCCCCACCCTTTTTTTTTAAATAAAGGAATTGTCGAAAACTGTCTCCTGTAATTTTTATGTTTTTGACACTTTTTTTGGTGAATGGGTAGGGATACAATGTACCCGATATCCATTCACATGGGGGGGGATCTGTAATGCTATGTAAGCAGCCTTACATAATATAAAGTTCAATAAAGCAGCGCTATGAAAAATAAAAAGTAATAAAAAATAAAATAGTGATGTAAATATAGTCCACAACAGACACACACAATGAATGTGTGAACTCAACACACAGCAACATATGTGTTAACAAAAATAGATTCAATCCATATAGTGCACACTGGTAATATTCTAATGTGTGCTTACCAAAAGGCAAGCTCTCATGAGCCTGCAGCTAAATACCCAGCCAGGGCCTCTATTCAGAAGAATGTTGAATATCCATAAGTATTGATTGGGAAGAATCTTGAACTAAGCACCAGAAGCCCAGGGAGACTCAACATCAAACTGCCAAGGGAATGGGTCAAGCGTTACCCAAAAAATGTAAAGAGACTCACCATTAGTGTAAAAACGTACCATATAGGTTTATTAAGGTTAAAAGATTGCACTTACAGAAATGCTGATAAAAATTGTCAAGAAAAGAGCCGGCCGCTTGCGAACACTGTCAACTGTGTTACAGTGCGATGACGTCTACACGTCAAACCTCCTGATGCGCGTTTCGTCATAATCTGACATCATCTCGGGGAACGCACTGAGGCATCGCGCTATATAGTGAATAAAAGGAACTATGCCTCCACCTGAGTCTTAGGAGGCGGGGACCCAGTCCTCCTCTTGAGGAGGTAATGAAAGAATATATTAGGAATTAAAAAAACTTTATTCAGGTTACAAAAAACAAATTAAGAACCGCAACAAGTCTAAAAATTTGAAAGGCACAGAGAAAGTCGAAAACTTAAAAAAGGGGTTAGACAATACTGAAATTACGGCATTGCTAAAATAAGGTTGTAAAAAAAATGTGTTCATGCCAGAACAAAGGGACAACCTATTATAATTTGATAGTGAATAATCAGCAAGTAAGTATGGTGGCAAATATATCTAAGTTAGGCACAAATTAGATAGTGCTGTCTCAGTCATGTGTTGTAACATTGATACTGAAAATTTTTGACTCCTACCTGTCTCCCAGGCTCGATTCCTGTGGCACCTGACAGGTTCACGCTGGTAAACTCGTGCTTTCGTTTGCTGTGCACTGCACTTTCACTTCCTCTGTCACTTAACTGCTGGGGGTGGGTGAGTCTCCTCCTGTGGCTTCCTGAGCCACCAATTGCGTCCTTTCTGCGACCTGAAGTGCCTTGGTCACCACCTTGCTTCACCTGGAAGTCGTTTCTTGAGACTTCCTATGGCGTTCTGACCACTGAAAGTGACATTTCCGCCATCTTGGTCCACCCGGAGAGGCTGCTGGTGCTCTGTAAGTTTGTTCCTGTCTCGGAAGTAGTGCTGCCGCCATTTTGAGAACGGGCAGCCCTTACATGTTTGTTTGATGTTTTCTGATGGCTCTCCTAGACCAGATGCCTGCACCCCCCTTTTTCCTGGATCCTGAGGGGGGAGGTCTCCCCCATATAGGCGTTCATGTCTGCACGTACAGCGGGGAGCTTCGACACAGGAAAGGCTTGAACCTGTGCATCCGGCAAGGTGATGGAAAAGTAAAAAATCCTGCTTTCAGCAGTAGCATAACCGGCTGTAGCAGTGAGGAACAAAAAGAGAATGCTGCATGCAGGGAGGAGACTTACTTATGTAGTATAGCCGGTCCTGGTATAGGGCAGGGGGCGGATCCTACCCATACGTATATGCTGTCATGCTGTGTCAGGAAGGCAGCATTTGACACAGAACAATCACTTTGCAGAGACCTGCTTTATCTTTGATGTGAAAGAGTACCTTCCTGTTTATCAGTATGAAAAAACACAATTGAATCTGTTGTGATTCAATGTTCTATTACAAAATGTGAAAACTTTTTTATGGGGTGAATACTTTCTTAAAGTGTTACAAAACCCACAAAAGTAAAATCAGTCTGTATACAGTATGCAGTAAGGATACACATACATAGATAAATTAATGCCCAACCCCAGGGACATAAAAAAAACGACACTTGCATAGGCATCCCTCGCATTACAAGAGTTACAGTAAATGCTTGTTAAAGTGTTACTAAACCCAACGGTAAAATCAGTCTGTGTCTTATACACACTGTGGAACCTAAGGGGTTAATGTTCTGCATTGTGTAAAAAGGCTGTTTGATCCCATCTTCTCTGATCCTCTACTTCTTCCAGAGTCCCCAACCAATCTCCTGATAGTACAGAGGCTAGGGGACAAGCTGCACATGCTCAGTTTGATGTGTATTGTTATGCCGCGTACACACGAGCGGACTTTACGGCAGACTTGGTGCGGCGGACTTTTCAACAGACTTTCCGACGGACTTTCCAAATGACCAGACTTGCCTACACACGATCAACCAAAGTCCGACGGATTCGTACGTGATGATGTACAACCGGACTAAAATAAGGAAGTTCATAGCCAGTAGCCAATAGCTGCCCTAGCGGACTTTTCGACCGGACTCGAGTCCGTCAAAAAGATTTGAAACATGTCTCATTTCTAGGTCCGTCGAACTTTTAGGGGAAAAAAAGTCCGCTGGAGCCCACACACGATCGAATTGTCCGATGGTCTCCGGTCCGCCGGACCAAGTATGCCGTAAAGTCCGGTCGTGTGTACGCGGAATTAGAGTTTTTTTTTTTCTTGGGAGAGTGCATGTGATCAGCACAGGGCCAATCAGCAGTGTCCAGACAGAGGGTCAGTGGTCCTGCATCCTCATAGGACAATCATGGGAGAATTAAAACTCCTCCTACAAGCTTTAACCAGACACTGATAGAAGTCAAAAGACTGCTTGAACTGCTGATGGGAAAAGGTACTTAGCAGTTTATATTTACTAAAACAATTGCATTTCCATGTTCTGTGTATTGTGGGAGACCAGATATAGTGAATGCAGGGTTCTGTGTTCAGTAACACTTTAAAGGAGATGTTTGGGAAAAAAGCATGTTGAAATGTGGCATATAAAATGATTTTGTGCTCTGTAAAAATACGCTGTTCTTTACCTTTGTCAGGTATGCCATTCATCAATAATACAGAATAACTATATACAACAAAATAGAACTTTTAATTTGGCATGGTTTTAACAGCTCTCACTTTCCATGCAGACCCTTTTCTGCGAAACGTTTCAGGCAATTTCACAATTATACTTTACAGATTTGCACTGTGCCTCTCTCAGGGGACGGTGTGTCCATCTATGACAGCGGTTGTTAAAATTTTTATTCATCTCTCAGACACAGTGTTTCTGCTTAATAATGTCATTTTTCAGTCAATCTGCTACTGATTTAATGGTTCGCCAGCAGGCATTAAAAGTTGATCTGTCTTTACGCAGAGTGTGAGTGAAAGTCATACCCAGACTCTGCTGCCATATGAAGAAGGGCACACACACCTTATATAAGGCCAACATCAGACCAATATCACTGTGTCTGCTCAGGGCAGCTAAAGGAAAAGAGGCTTGGCAATGAAATGAACATGGATCTTGACTTCAGGGTCCACAAATGAACATGCCCCTCTAATAGAAGCAAGAGGAACTTTTTACATCAATGACTGGCCCTGTTGCTACTCCACAAAAAAAAAAAAAAATAATAATAATGGAAGGGGAAAAAATGGCCACAAAGAGATTGTATATAGGAATCACATAAGACAGGAAAAATGGAAATGCAGCTCACAAACACTCTTGCTCTGGAATGACACCGCCCTAGTAAGAACTGGTTCCAGGTGCTGGCTTTGCTGTTTTGCAGGGAGGTAGAAAGAAATCCTGGATAGCCGCACTCTGGGATAAGGACATCTTTATTTCAATAAAATCCAACAATACAGTCAATTGCAGAGACGTACAGGGTGGTAGACTGCTAACGCGTTTCACATTATTTGGATGCTTATTCGTTATTCGTACGAATAAGCATCCAAATGATGTGAAACGCGTTAGCAGTCTACCACCCTGTACGTCTCTGCGATTTTATTGAAATAAAGATGTCCTTATCCCAGAGTGCGGCTATCCAGGATTTCTTTCTACCTCACAGGAATCACATAAGAGACAGACAAAAAAGATGACCCGTTTTATTCAGCTATGTATATTCTTATGGAACTGCGCTTCGTTCACTGGCAGTGCATATTTTGCGGTGGAATTGTTTTTTTCTTTTACAATTAACTTACATACAGCTGCACCCCAATCTGTTTGATTGCAATTTGAATGTAGCAATTAAAAAAGAAACAGAAAAAAGGTGTGGGGTTCCCCTTAGTATCCCAACCAGACCCCCATTCTTGTACAAGAGTGTCACCCCCTTCCAGGTGAATGATTAGAGGGGTACATTAACTCCCCTTACCAATACTCACAAAAAAACTGCATGTAAATGAAAACACAAACAAACGCATCAAAAAGTAATTGAAAGTGGAACTAAACCCTCCTATCCTTTATAGCCAAGGAAACTGACATCTTAGCCTCTGTTTGATAACATTTTTATAGTTAGGGGCTGCATATAACAAAGCCCACATTATTCACCCTTTTAAGTCAGTTGACCCAGGTTCAAAGGCTCTTGCCATGCATTATAGTTTTAAAGAATTAGTCCCAGCTAAATCCTGCATTAGTTCACTGGGACCATGAACCTCAAACAGGTAAGATCTGCCCCAGACCCATGGTAAACCTGAACTCAAACCTCATCCTGAGTGCTGAGAATAATGGTTAATAGGAAGGGCGAAATATTATTTTTATTAACAGTAAGGTTACACATACATAGCTGAATTAATGCTCAACCCCAGGGAATTAAAAAAAAACTACACTTGCAGAGGCGCCCCCGGCATTGCAAAGGTTAAATGCTTGTTAAAGTGTTACTAAACCCAACAGTAAAATCAGTCTGTATATGCAGTAAAGCATGCTTGTTATACTCACTGTGGAACCCAAGAGGTTACTCCTCTGCATTGTGTAAGAAGGCTGTTTGATCCCATCTTCTCTGATCCTCTCATTCTTTCACAGTCCCCAAACCATCTCCTGATAGAACAGAGCCTTGGGGGCAAAGCTGCACATGCTCAGTTTGGTGTGTATTGCTAGAGAGTTTTTTGTTTTTTTCTTGGGAGGGTGCATGTGATCAGCACAGGGCCAATCAGCACTGTCCATACAGCCTCATAGGACAATCAGGAGAATGAAAACTCCTCCTACAAGCTTTAACCAGACACTGATAGAAGTTACAAGACTGCTTTAACTGCTGATGAGAAAAGGTATTTAGCAGTTTATATTTACTAAAACTATTGCATTTCCATGTTCTGTGTACTGTGGGAGACCAGATATAGTGAATGCAGGGCCCTGGGTTTATAGCTCTTTAAGTTTAGGAGTAGAGAAATTACATGTAATACTCACTTTATGCATCGCTTTGGCAGGCTCACACCATCTGTGTGATCGGTCCCCAGAAGCTTCTTCTCTGAAACCCTCCAGCTGGTGGTTGCACAATGATGTCAATAGCCCTAGCCAGTGCCAGTAGCCCTGCATTTTACATGAGGATATTGAGGGACTGGCCAAAAGAAAATGTGAGTGGCAGGGCTTGTAGGAGCAAAGAGTAAGGTAAGTATTTCCTTGTGGTGCAGGAGGGAGAGGCACTGAAAAGGGGTAATTTTTTTGTAATTTCCAGAGTTGGGCTTTAACAGTTTTCCATAGCTGCCTAGAATTAAAGTCACTCCAGGCGCAAATTCAGACAACGCACATAATGTAAAAGAAGAGTATACTATATTGTCAAAAGCATTGGGATGCCTGCCTTTACATGCACACGAACATTAATGGCATACCAGTCTTAGTCCGTAGGGTATAATATTGAGCTGGCCCATCCTTTTCAGCTATAACAGCTTCAACTTTTCTGGGAAGGCTGTCCACAAGGTTTAGGAGTGTGTCTATGGGAATGTTTGACCATTCTTCCTGAAGCGCATGTGTGAGGTCAGGCACTGATGTGGATGAGAAGGCCTGGCTCACAGTCTGCACACTAATTTATCCCAAAGGTGTTCTATCGGGTTGAAGTCAGGACTCTGTGCAGGCCAGTCAAGTTCCTCCACCCCAAACTCGCTCATCCATGTCTTTATGGACCTTGCTTTGTGCACTGGTGCGCCGCTATAATGAAACAGGAAGGGGCCATCCCCAAACTGTTCCCACAAAGATGTGAGCATACAATTGTCCAAAATGTCTTGGTATGCTGACGCCTTAAGAGTTCCCTTCACTGGAAATAAGGGGCCAAGCCCAACCCCTGCAAACAATCCCACACCCAAAATCCCGCCATGCACCAAATGATTTGGACCAATTCACAAAGTAAGGTCAGTTTTAACGGCCGGATTATGAAGGTGGGATCTCATCACCTCACTGGCAATCTCTGTCAGAGTTCTCCCTCCCAGATTCTCCAGCTCAGAGGTGGAGAATCAGGGAGAAAAGAGAGAATGCTCGGAGAACTGAAGAGGAAGATTATTGACTTCCTTCTTCCTCAATCAGACCCCCCCAAGACACTAAACATGTCCCCCTGCCATGTTTATGTAGATAAATATATATATATATATCCGCGTGACGTAACCGGGTGACCCCCTCCCCCCTCTGACGCTACAGGGAAGCCATAGGGATGTCCCCGTGCGTCAGTGGGGGGCAGGGTCACCCGGGGACGTCACTGTGTGGCCCCGCCCTCAGTTATAAAAGAACCGTCACCTGAGAGGACGGTCATTACGGTGGGTGCCTCCCATGGAGGCGGAACGGTGGCAGCGTGCGGGGTTTTTTTTTTTCTTTTTCGGTCCGTTGGGAGAGCAAGAGAAGAAGAAGAAGAAGACTTTGTGGGACATTTATATTTTTTATTTTTTAATAAATGACTTGTCCCAAGCCGTGTCATGTCATTTTTACCATTTTCACACTTTTTTTGTGAAATGATATGGGTACATTTGTACCCCGTTACCATTTCACACAGGGGGGGAGGCCGAGATCTGGGGGTCCCCTTGTTAAAGGGGGCTTCCAGATTCCGATAAGCCCCTTGCCCGCAGACCCCCACAACCACCGGGCAAGGGTTGTGGGGATGAGTCTCTTGTCCCCATCAACATGGGGACAAGGTGCTTTGGGGGGCTACCCCAAAGCACCCTCCCCATGTTGAGGGCATGTGGCCTGGTACGGTTCAGGAGGGGGGGCGGCGCTCTCTCGTCCCCCCTCTTTTCCTGCGGCCTGCCAGATTGCGTGCTCAGATAAGGGTCTGGTATGGATTTTTGGGGGGACCCCCACGCCATTTTTTTTTAAATTTTGGCGCGGGGTTCCCCTTAATATCCATACCAGACCTGAAGAGCCTGGTATGGAATTTGGGGGGACCCCCACGCAATTTTTTTTTAAATTCTGGTTCAGGATTCCCCTTAATATTCATAATATTAAAATTCCCCTTAATATTCATACCAGACCCAAAGGGCCTGGTAATGGACTGTGGGAGAATCCCATGCTGTTTTTATCCCTGACTTTTATGTGTACTGCTGGGACCGACAATTCATTATAGCTGCGAGTACTTTTAAATGACTTTTTTTCCTTTAGAAACGTAATTTTGTGCAGGGACTGTTGTAAACACGGGAAAAATGTGCCACTTTACAGGCATACTATAGACACCCCCCAGGTACGAAATTTAAAGGAATATTACACTTTTATTGTTTCACTTTAAGCATTATTAAAATCACTGCTCCCGAAAAAACTGCTTTTTTAAAACTTTTTTTGCATTGATACATGTCCCCTGGGGCAGGACTCAGGTCCCCAAAAACTTTTTATGACAATAACTTGCAAATAAGCCTTTAAAATTAGCACTTTTGATTATTCATGTTCGTGTCCCATAGACTTTAATGGTGTTCGCGTGTTTGAACAAATTTTTTGCCTGTTCTGCTGCGAACCGAACCGGCTTATCCCTAGTACTAGATATGAGAAGGGCAACCCAAGGTCAGGTTATGGGTATATGGGGTATCTCAGGCAATGGGCAGGGGTTTTCTTGAATCCCTTTGCCTGCTGGGAGAACCTATGGTATATATGCAGGTGAAGTCAGGTGATCTATGTCCTGTGCCACCTGGATGGCTGTCTGGGGTATATATTCAGGTGAAGTCAGGTGATCTATGTTCTGTGCCACCTGGATAGCTGTCTGGGGTATATATTCAGGTGAGTAACTGAAGAAAGTACTGGAACCATATTCTCACTGAACGGGCACGGTGGAGAATCGGGAAACTTCAGGCGGTGCTCAAGTCAGGGACCCAACCTGCGGAGGAGACACTTGCAGGGCAGCCTTGTGAGTCCAGCCAGAGACCTCACTGGTTAGCAGGGGTGAAGCTTGAGAAGTTTCTGGAGTGCAAACCTAGAGACGCAGCAGGGAAGTATGGGTGACGCTTGAGGAAGATACCCCCGCCAACCTTGGAGGAGCTCAAGGGATACAGAGTCAGTGAATCAGTGGGTCTAGTGAGAAACCAGGAGCTCAGTGTTGAAGAACTACAAGAGGCAGTTGTAGTGGAGCTGAAAGAACTGTTACGTTTGTGTTAGGAACTGTTAAAGGACTGTTGCCATAGGAGACAGCATTCCTGCATGCGCAGAGTGGTGCTTTGCTGGGGCCTTTCTCTGCACGGCTGTCCTCCTATGGAAGTCTCTGAGTCTGCTAATTGAATCTATAACTACTTAAGGGTGTCCTGGCCCTAACCCTATTTCCACCAAAAATACAAAAAGGACTGTCAAAATAAATAAAACCTCTTTTACATCCAAGAAGTGTCTGACAACCAATGACTTTCACCATCCTTGCACCCACTATGCCTTACAACCCACTACATATTGAAGGATGTCAGCTATCTTTGGCCTTGGAGGTCCTCATTAGACTGGACAAGGCCAGAGACCTTGCTACATTTATATGCCCAGAAGTGTGGAACACTTGAAGAAGCTGATTAGCAGCAAACTGCCAGAATTTGAAGACAATGTTGCCCGGAAAGCTGTCACTTGTGCCCATACCGTTTTGTGGTCTGATAGCATACTCTGTGTTTACTGCATACGGTCCTGCATCGACCAAAACAAAATAGGAAATGTTTTATAGTTGCCAGGATACTGAAAAAACGTGCAGTTCACACATATCCATAACACTGCAGTCACAACTCTATTCGATGCCGAAGATTTCATGCAATTCCCTGCTACAGAAAATGATATGTATCCTACACTTCAGTATTAATAGACCTCACAGGTTAACAGATATATTGTAGAGTAGAAACTCTACTTGTGACAGCAGTAATAAATCCCTGATCTAAAGGATTTATAATTTAAAATCTGGCAGTTGAAATATTGCTCATATTCTAGTCTTATTATCCTTCTCTGCTAATTTTAATAAGAGTTTATGTGTTGCACAAATGGAGGTATCAATATGAAGTCATTTAATTCATATAAGTAAAAATTTAAAGAACTTTTTTACAGTCACTGGCAACATGGTAATTCTTAAATTTTGAGTGCAGCCCTTTTGTGGTTTTATCCATGTCCCCTGCCACGCCCCAATTAGGGCACCATGTTTAAAAACCACTTCAATACAGGGCATTTTCACCCCTTTCCTGCCCAGGCCAATTTTCAGTTTTCAGCGCTGTAACATTTTGAATGACAATTGCGCAGTCATGCAACACTGTACCCATATGAAATGAAATATATAATTTCTTTCCCGACAAATAGAGCTTTCTTTTGGTGGTATTTGATCACCTCTACAGCTTTTATTTTTTGCGCTTTAAACAAAAGAAGAGCAACAAGTTTGAAAAAAACACAATATTTTTTACTTTTTGCTATAATGAATATCCCATTAAAAAAAAAAAAAATATATATATATATATATATATATATATATTTTTTTTTTCTCTCTCTCAGTTTAGGCTGATATGTATTCTTCTACATATTTTTGGTAAAAAAAAATTGCAATAAGCGTATATTGATTGGTGTGCGCAAAAGATATACCGCCTACAAAATAGGGGATAGATTTATGGCATTTCTATTATTATTATTTTTTTACTAGTAATGGCGGCGATCTGTGATTTTTATCGTGACTTTGACATTGTGGCGGACTTATCGGACACTTTTGACACTATTTTGGGACCATTCACATTTACACAGTGATCAGTGCTATAAAACGGCGCTGACTACTGTATAAATGCCACTGGCAGGTAAGGAGTTAACACCAGGGCGCGATTAAGGGGTTAAATGTAATACCTAGGGAGTGATTCTAATTGTTGGGGGAGGGACTGACTTGGGGAGGAGACCGATCGGTGTCCCTATATACAAGGAACACACAATCAGTCTCCTCTCTTACACACACAGATCCACGGTCCTGCTCTGTAACGAGCAATCGCTAGTGCTCGGCGGTCATCGCGGGCGCCGAGATGACACATCGGCTCCTCGGTGACGCGTGCGCGCCCCCAATACCGCCGAGAAGCCGAGGACGTCATATGACGCCCGCCCAGCATGGGAGATCCCATCTGCGGACGTCATATGTCTATGGGCGGGGAGGGAAGTGGTTAACATTAAAAAAATGAAAGTCATGTTTTTTTCATTTTTATTTTACAATAATAAAAAAAAAGTTAACAAAGCCTTTCAAAGCCACTTTTATTCACCTGATTCTGCCATAACATAACTTTCACCTTCACCCCTTCAGGGTGAAGACCACCACTGGAGTCCATGCAGTCCACTGCAGTCCTGGTCTTTTTGGCACCCTTTGTCATGATGTCATCATGCCACTGTGACCATATCAGGACCACACTAATGGACAGCCAATGGGAACTGTCCACATGCAAGACGAATCCTCCCATTTTGCAATCCAAAAGAAAGGAGACTCTTAACAGCAGATTCAGAAAAGTAAATGGAGCAATGCATCTGGGGAATAGGTGGGTGAAATTTACTTGGGGGTGAGTTGCCCAAGATAAACTTTATATAAACCCCAAAAAGTTATATTTTGTAGTTTGCTATTCCTTAGATGTGGCAACTCATTTGTTTTCTTTTTTCAGGCCTTTTCCCTTTATTTTAACCTGGTGATCCTGCCAGTAACACACTTCTTGTCCTAGGGTTACAATGCTCACTCACTTGCTGTATCTACGGAGGAGCAGTGTTGTCACCCTAGGTTGCTCTCCTGATTGGGACCAAGACACCTCACCTTCTCCTCTTTTCCTCTTCTCCAATCTCCATAACATAGGGGCAATGTAGTTATTAATAGTGAACTGGGGTGAGCCGATTACATTGTCTGAGATTTCAGTTTAGTGCACAGGAAAATACAAGGACATTAGATTTCTGGCACGATCAACATGTATTTTTCTGTTAGGTGAACCCAACCCCTTTCACCACTCACAGGCTCTTCAATTCCCTGCAATCAGCTGGGTGCTGAGGCCCTGGAGTCCTCTCCTTCTGCACTGCAAACCACATCCGAAAAAAAAACGTTGCACACCGGAGACATTCAACTACAGCCATTTATTGCAATACAGCACGCCACTCACTCCCACCCAAAGCCATGCCACAAACATGTTTCATCTACAGAAGGACTTAATCATGGGAAAACCTTGTCTTGAGTTGAATGTCTTTCGTTTTGCAGCCTACTATTTGGATGGAGGTATTTTCCTGTACTTTCTCTTAAAAAGAGCCTGGAAAAAGAAAAAGAATGCGACCACTATGTTTAAGAACTTGAAATATTAGGCAAACTTTATTTTATGTTGGAGACTCAGATCTGCCTATGACACATGCCTGAACTCTACCTATCTGACCTTTGTGACTATATAAAAAGATCCCAAGCCAAGCAAATATGCGTAAAATATAATATTATGACTGTATCAGAGTAGAGAGGCTGCAGATTCCTGTTCTGAAGTATAAAGCCTGTAAGTTATGATGACCGCACACACAATACAAGGTGATTGTGCAATCTGTGTATAATTTATTTAAAATTATGTAGTATGAGTATCTAAAAAAACAGGTAGGCCTTTGTGCTAAATACAGCATCTGTTGGTAAATCTAAAAGAGACTGTACAATGATAGTCTATATATCTCCAAAGGATAATTTTCGTTCATATGGAATAAAGCCACTGGATAAGCATAACGACCAGAGAAGTAGTATTTTCAAAAGGAGAGGCAAGCCTCCATACTTCCCAAATAGCAGGCAATTGTGCTGCAAGTTTGAAAATGACTTCCTAAGCTATTGCTAGACTTGCCAGGCTTCACAAGTTTGTTGCACAATTGCAGCAAGTCGGCATTGCATGACTCCAGATCAACTTTCTTTGCAAACATTCTGCAAGTCTGCTGCAAGTTCTGGTTCAGTTATGTTGTGCAATAGTCATCCCACCACAGGGGGCACTGTGGCTGAATTTTCATGCTGTAGACTTGCTAGAGACTTGCCACGCACATTTTCTACAAATTGGAAAAGTGTCAACTAGAACTTGTGTGTCAAGTGCTCTGCAAGTGTACAACTTGCCAGTGACAATGTGCAGCAACTTACAATTCAACCCTGCCACAAATTAGTGGCATAGTATCTGTCAGGAAGCCCATGCCAGCAACCAAAATGGTAGTTACAGAACTTCAGTTCCTGTTGGGAGATTGCCAAGGGTGCGCTTGCGAGCGCTTGTTGTGACAGTCATGGTGCCAAAATGGTTATTTAAACAGGGTCAGTACCTGGGCTCAGTGATGTCTGCTCTACAGCATTCCCTGTGTGACTTGCATTACTTCCTGACGTTCCTGCTTCCTGCCTGCGACCGACCTCGGCTTGTCCTCCACTCCGCATCCAGTGGCGTCTCCAGCTTTCATATTTAGGGGGGGCACATGGGGGGACAGGGACAAAAATAGGGGGGCAATATAAAATGCAAATTATATATATATATATATATATATATATATATATATATATATATATATATATATGTAAAATATATCTAGATATATAGATATATCTATCTATCCTGGGGCCCTTTACCCCTTTACTACGATCCCACAACGGCCCTTTCACATGTTCTGCAGTGAGCTCCCTTCCTACTGTATTGGGCCCCCCCCCCAGGGTGACAGAGAACAAGAGATATATGTCACCAGCATACCAAGAAAATATAAGGGTCCAAAGCAGTGGGAGAACTATCAGGGTTGCAAAGGTTGTTTTGCCACCGGGCCCTAGTGTTCTGCCACTGTGGGGTTCCCCAGCCTCCTCTTGCTGTCCTGCCCCTGCCCTCAGTCTGTTTTTTCAGTAACTGAGAGTCCTGGTGGAGTCCTTCTTGCAACTCGCTCTTCTCCCTGCCAATGAGGATGCAGGGGAAGGAGCAGATCGGGCGGCCGTGGTTGTGTGAGCGCTTGCATTATGCAGTGTCAGCGAGCAGAGGGAGGGGGGAGGAATCACCCACTGGGGACCTTCTCCCTCTCAATAGAGACTGTGTTACCCCAGCGGTGGCTTGAGTAAGATGCGGCACATCCGATATCAATACAAACAAAAAGAAATTGCCTTTTTGTAAAAAAAAAAAAAAAAAAATTTTTTTTTTGGGGGGGGCACATGGTGGGGCCCAGCATAATGTTGGGGGGGGTCAGGGCCCCCTCTGGCCCCCCCCTAGGGTCGCCATTGTCCGCATCTGCCTGTTGCTTCTGCCACTCCGCTGCCAGCTGACTCGGCCTGTATCCTGACTCCGCTCCTGCCTCTGTCTCTGTTCCTGACATGCCCACTTGTGTATGACCCGGCCTGCCTGTACCTGCCTTCTCTTCAGTCTTGGAGGCGCCACCATCCCTCCTGCTGCTGCATCCGCACTTCTGCCTGTGGGGTCCCGGTACCAGCTTGTTCCAGCTCCCTGCTTACTATTATTCCTGGACTTCTACAATACCTACATCCAGGGTTTTTTTTCAGTGGGAAGGCGGGGGAACGCAGTTCCGGCACCTCCAGCACTGAATGTATGTAATAGCATGGGGTGTGCTGGAGGGTCTATTGATGTTGGCTGCTGGGGGATCTATTGTCACTGGTGGGGATCTGATTTTGTGTAAGGGTTTATTGTGGCTAGGGATGAGCCGAACACCCCCCTGTTCGGTTTGCACCAGAACATGCGAACAGGAAAAAAGTTTGTTCGAACACGCGAACACCGTTAAAGTCTTTGGGACACGAACATGAATAATCAAAAGTGCTAATTTTAAAGGCTTATAGGCAAGTTATTGTCATAAAAAGTGTTTGGGGACCTGGGTCCTGCCCCAGGGGACATGGATCAATGCAAAAAAAAGTTTTAAAAAGGACGTTTTTTCAGGAGCAGTGATTTTAATAATGCTTAAAGTCAAACAATAAAAGTGTAATATCCCTTTAAATTTTGTAGCTGGGGGGTGTCTATAGTATGCCTGTAAAGGGGCGCATGTTTCCCGTGTTTAGAACAGTCTGACAGCAAAATGACATTTCAAAGGAAAAAACCCATTTAAAACTACTCGCGGCTATTGCATTGCCGACAATACACATAGAAGTTCATTGATAAAAACGGCATAGGAATTCCCCACAGGGGAACCCCGAACCAAAATTTTAAAAAAAATGACGTGGGAGTCCCCCTAAATTCCATACCAGGCCCTTCAGGTCTGGTATGGATATTAAGGGGAACCCCGGCCAAAATTTAAAAAAAAAAAACGGCGTAAGGTCCCCCCAAAAATTCATCCCAGACCCTTATGCGAGCACGCAACCTGGCAGGCCGCAGGAAAAGAGGGGGGGACGAGAGTGCGCCCCCCCTCCTGAACTGTACCAGGCCACATGCCCTCAACATTGGAAGGGTGCTTTGGGGTAGCCCCCCAAAACACCTTGTCCCCATGTTGATGAGGACAAGGACCTCATCCCCACAACCCTGTCCGGTGGTTGTGGGGGTCTGCGGGCGGGGGCTTATCGGAATCTGGAAGCCCCCTTTAACAAGGGGACCCCGAGATCCCGGCCCCCCCTGTGTGAAATGGTAAGGGGGTACTTACCCCTACCATTTCACTAAAAAACTGTCGAAAATGTTAAAAATGACAAGAGACAGTTTTTGACAATTCCTTTATTTAAATGCTTCTTCTTTCTTCTATCTTCCTTCATCTTCTTCTTCTGGTTCTTCTGGCTCTTCTGGTTCTTCCTCCAGCGTTCTCGTCCAGCATCTCCTCCGCGGCGTCTTCTATCTTCTTCTCCTCGGGCCGCTCCGCACCCGTGGCATGGGGGGAGGCTCCCGCTCTTCTCTTCTTCTTTTCTTCTCTTCTTCTCTTCTCTTGTCATTTTTAACATTTTTGACAGTTTTTTAGTGAAATGGTAGGGGTAAGTACCCCCCTACCATTTCACACAGGGGGGGGCCGGGATCTGGGGGTCCCCTTGTTAAAGGGGGCTTCCAGATTCCGATAAGCCCCCCGCCCGCAGACCCCCACAACCACCGGCCAGGGTTGTGGGGATGAGGCCCTTGTCCTCATCAACATGGGGACAAGGTGTTTTGGGGGGCTACCCCAAAGTACCCTCCCAATGTTGAGGGCATGTGGCCTGGTACGGTTCAGGAGGGGGGGGGGGCGCACTCTCGTCCCCCCCTCTTTTCCTGCAGCCTGCCAGGTTGCGTGCTCGGATAAGGGTCTGGTATGGATTTTTGGGGGGACCCCAGGTCATTTTTTTCTAAATTTTGGTTCGGGGTTCCCCCGTTTTTATCAATGAACTTCTATGTGTATTGTCGGCAATGCAATAGCCGCGAGTAGTTTTAAATGGGTTTTTTCCTTCGAAATGTCATTTTGCTGTCAGACTGTTCTAAACACGGGAAACATGCGCCCCTTTGCAGGCATACTATAGACAACCCCCAGCTACGAAATTTAAAGGGATATTACACTTTTATTGTTTGACTTTAAGCATTATTAAAATCACTGCTCCTGAAAAAACGTCCGTTTTTAAAACTTTTTTTTGCATTGATCCATGTCCCCTGGGGCAGGACCCGGGTCCCCAAACACTTTTTATGACAATAACTTGCATATAAGCCTTTAAAATTAGCACTTTTGATTTCTCCCATAGACTTTTAAAGGGTGTTCCGTGGCATTCGAATTTGCCGCGAACACCCCAAATTGTTCGCTGTTCGGCGAACTTGCGAACAGCCAATGTTCGAGTCGAACATGAGTTCGACTCGAACTCGAAGCTCATCCCTAATTGTGGCTGATGGGGAATCCATTGTTGCTGGGGGGTCTTATGTTGCTGGAAGGGATCTACTGTTGGATCTATTGATGCTGGCTGCTGGGAGATCAGTTGTTGCTGCTGGGGGGTCTAATGTTGCTTGGGTGGATATTTTGTTACTGGGTGTGATAATTTGTTGTGGGTGGTTCACTGTTGCTTGTTGGGGTGGAGTCCATTGTTGCTGGGGGAGTCTATTGTTGTGTGGGGATCTATTGCTGGGATTCTATTCCTGGCTGCAGCGATGCTAGCGATGCCAGGCACTCGTGCAACTCTGCATCTCGGTGCTCCCTGTCAGCTCTATCAGGGGCTCCAAGTTAGAGCTGTAAGAGAGGCCGTCCTCTGCATATTAGGCTCTACCATCAGGTACGTGACAGTATCCTTGCTATCTGTTTTATTCAGCACAGGAAATAAAGGAAACCTATACTGGGAGAAATGAAGGGTTTGCCACAGCCCATGCCATTGACACAGCACACCAGCCAGGGAAGTAAAAGCTTCAGAAAAGGTCAATAATGGCAACTCCCATCAATGAGGATTGCTTTTAGTATGTAGAAAAAGAAAATATGGATGTTTTTCCTTGAGTTGCCCAAAATTCCCCAAATTTAGTTCCCTACATCTCTAGTGGCCCATGGCATCTGATTTAACTTGCAGACTATTCAGCATTCATCAGTTCTAGGAGTTTCATATGACTGTGAGTGTCCCCCACCATGTGCTGTGGTCTCTTTCTCCAGTCCCTACATCACACTACTGGACACAGCAAAGATATGAGGTCAATGGGTAAAATCACAGCATACAACAGGTCATAGGCGTGCTCACAGGGTGTGCCCGGCGTGAATAGGCACACCCTAATTATCCCTGTGCTCTGTCTGTGTTTCACACCTTTAGTTTTGTGCTAACTGCCTGCAACATGTCCCTGTGTAACTCAGTCACCAACACTGCCTGGGGTCAGGTCCGGCCGGCAAAAACAGCTGTGTGCTGCGAGTTGGAGGATTGAGCAGGGAGGGAACTAGGACCACAGCCACGGAGAAACCCAGCCGGAAGCCGCATTTGCTGATGCAGTTTCTATAGTTCCGATTGCAGGTCCCGCAGGCTCCGGCGGAGTGATCTACATCTGCACTCTGCCCCCTTCTGGCCTTTCTCTCCCTTAGAAGCAGCGGACTAGCCTGGATAGCAGCAGGCGAGTGGCTTCAGGCAGCCTGCTAGATCGAGGGGAGTGAGTGAGAGAGACAGCACTGAGCAGGGCAGCGGGTGGGCAAATGATGCACCAAAAAAAAAAAAATAGCCAACCAATTGATGATCCTTACCCTGGCTTGTCACTATATATATATATATATATATATATATATATATATATATATATATATATATATATATACATACATATATATATATATATATATATACATATATATATATATACAGTGGCTTGCGAAAGTATTCGGCCCCCTTGAACTTTTCAACCTTTTGCCACATTTCAGGCTTCAAACATAAAGATATAAAATTTTAATTTTTTGTGAAGAATCACCAACAAGTGGGACACAATTGTGAAGTGGAACGAAATCTATTGGATATTTTAAACTTTTTTAGCAAATAAAAAACTGAAAAGTGGTGCGTGCAAAATTATTCGGCCCCTTTACTTTCAGTGCAGAAAACTCACTCCAGAAGTTCAGCGAGGATCTCTGAATGATGCAATGTTGTCCTAAATGACTGATGGTGATAAATAGAATCCACCTGTGTGTAATCAAGTCTCTGTATAAATGCACCTGCTCTGTTATAGTCTCAGGGTTCTGTTGAAAGCACAGAGAGCATCATGAAGACCAAGGAACACACCAGGCAGGTCCGTAATACTGTTGTGGAGAAGTTTAAAGCCGGATTTGGATACAAAAAGATTTCCCAAGCTTTAAACATCCCAAGGAGCACTGTGCAAACGATCATTTTGAAATGGAAGGAGTATCAAACCACTGCAAATCTACCAAGACCTGGCTGTCCCTCTAAACTTTCAGCTCAGACAAGGAGAAGACTGATCAGAGATGCAGCCAAGAGGCCCATGATCACTCTGGATGAACTGCAGAGAACTACAGCTGAGGTGGGAGAGTCTGTCCATAGGACAACAATCAGTCGTACACTGCACAAATCTGTCCTTAATCTAATGCCGCGTACACACAAGCGGACTTTACGGCGGACTTTGCCCGGCGGATTTTTCGACGTACTTTCCGACGGACTTTCTGAATGAACGGACTTGCCTACACACAATCCACCAAAGTCCGTCGAATTCGTACGTGATGACGTACGACCGGACTAAAACAAGGAAGTTCATAGCCAGTAGCCAATAGCTGCCCTAGCGTGGCTTTTTAGTCCGTCGAACTAGCATACAGACGGCGGACTTTTCGACCGGACTCGATTTCAACGGATAAATTTTAAACAAGTTTCAAATCTAATTCCGTCCAACTTTTGAGAAAACAAAGTCCGCTGGAGCCCACACACATCGAATTGTCCGACGAAATCCAGTCCGCCGGGCAAAGTCCGCCGTAAAGTCCGCTCGTGTGTACGCGGCATAAGAGTGGCAAGAAGAAAGCCATTTCTCAAAGATATCCATAAAAAGTCTCGTCTAAAGTTTGCCACAAGCCACCTGGGAGACACACCAAACATGTGGAAGAAGGTGCTCTGGTCCGATGAAACCAAAATCAAACTTTTTGGCCACAATGCAAAACGATATGTTTGGCGTAAAAGCAACACAGCTCATCACACTCAACACACCATCCCCACTGTCAAACATGGTGGTGGCAGCATCATGGTTTGGGCCTGCTTTTCTTCAGCAGGGACAGGGAAGATGGTTAAAATTGAGGGGAAGATGGATGCAGCCAAATACAGGACCATTCTGGATGAAAACCTGTTGGAGTCTGCAAAAGACCTGAAACTGGGACGGAGATTTATCTTCCAACAAGACAATGATCCCAAACATACAGCAAAATCTACAAAGGAATGGTTCACAAATAAACGTATCCAGGTGTTAGAATGGCCAAGTCAAAGTCCAGACCTGAATCCAATCGAAAATCTGTGGAAAGAGCTGAAAACTGCTGTTCACAAACGCTCTCCATCCAACTTCACTGAGCTCGAGCTGTTTTGCAAGGAAGAATGGGCAAGAATTTCAGTCTCTCGATGTGCAAAACTGATAGAGACATACCCCAAGCGACTTGCAGCTGTAATCGCAGCAAAAGGTGGCTCTACAAAGTATTAACGCAAGGGGGCCGAATAATTTTGCACGCCCCACTTTTCATTTTTTTATTAGTTAAAAAAGTTTAAAAAATCCAAAAGATTTCGTTCCACTTCACAATTGTGTCCCACTTGTTGGTGATTCTTCACAAAAAATAAAAATTTTATATCTTTATGTTTGAAGTCTGAAATGTGGCAAAAGGTTGAAAAGTTCAAGGGGGCCGAATACTTTCGCAAGCCACTGTATATATATATATATATATATATATATATATATATATATTATATATATATATATATATAGTAAGGGGGTCTAAATACTTTCCGTCCCCACTGTATATATATATATATGTGTGTGTATATATATATATATATATATATATATATATATATATATATTGTCTAAAAATAAATATATATATGTATATATTACATATACAATTAAAACTATATGAACCCTGGTTTGTCAGCAAAAAAGTATGTAATATATATATATATATATATATATATATATATATATATATATATATATATATATATAGTTTTTTTTTTTCTTTCTTTTTTAATAAATCTGCACAAATGTCAACAATTCTGTGTTTTTCTGTCAATATGGGGTGCTGTGTGTACATTAATGAGGAAAAAAAATGAACTTGAATGATTTTAGCAAATGGCTCCAATATAACAAAGAGTGAAAAATTTAAGGGGGTCTGAATACTTTCCGTCCCCACTGTGTATATATATAAGATATATATATATATATATATATATATATATATATATATATATATATATATATATATATATATATATATATATATATATATATATATATATATATATATATATATATATATATCTCTATATATATATATATATATAGATATCTATATATATATAGATATCTATATATATCTATATATATAGATATATATATATATCTATATATATAGATATATATATATATATATCTTACATATACAATTAAAAACTATATGAACCCTGCCTTGTCAGCAAAAAAGTGCGTATATATATATACATGTGTTTGGTATAAAAAAATAAATCCCAAGTGTACATTAACCACTTCCCATATGCCCACAGACTGGGAGATCTATTGTTACTGGGGGTTATTTTCTTGTGGGGTGATCTATTATTGCTGGGGGGGATCTATTGTTGCTGGGGAGATGTCTTGTTCTTGGGGGATCTATTGTTGCTGAGGGAATCTATTGTTCCTGGGGGATCTAACAAATTTATTTAAAGCAGTAAATACAATTCAGGATATTAAAACATGACACTTATTAAAAAGAAATCCTACTTACTGTGCAGTTTTTAAAATTTCTTATTTGATTTAAAGATTTATTTAAAAGCTTTGCTTATGTTAAACGATTATTTAATTAATAAGTTAAAAAAAATTATGTTTGTTTACATTGATAAATGTTTTTTTCATTAAAAATGTTTTAATACATTTTAAAATGTTTGTTAACATTTACTTATAAGAGTGTGCGTGTGTGCATGTGTGTATGTGTATACATATATACATACACACACAGACGCACGTGTGTTTGAGCTTTGGTTTGAGGTGCACACCCTAATGCAATAGGCTGCACACGCCTATGCTATGGATAAAACAGACATCCAACAGTGTTGGAAGTATTGAATGCTGAAGAGTATGATAGATACTGCAGGTCTAAAATGGAGGAAAGGTAGAAGGTGTAGTTTTGCCTTCTTCTGGATTAATTGTGGGTGGAGGGTTCTGTATATGGATGTGTTCTTTTTATTTATTTTTCTATTGGTTGAACTAGATCCCAGATAGCAAGGATAACTTTAAATTGTAAGTGTTGAACTGTAAGTCTGTTAACTTGCTGCACATTTTCACTGGCAAGTTGTACACTTGCAGAGCACTTGAGTACAAGTTCTAGTTGACACTTTTCCAATTTGTAGCACATTTGCGTGGCAAGCCTCTAGCAGGAGCAAAGTTGCAGTGGTGAGTCTACAGCAAGAGCTCTGCAAGTCTATACTATGAAAATTCAGCCACAGTGAGTGGGTGGGGTGACTATTGCACAACATAACTGAACCAGAACTTGTAGCAGATTTGCAAAATGTTTGCAAAGGAAGTTGATCTGGAACCATGCAATATGGACTTGCTACAATTGTGCAACAAACTTGTGAAGCCTGGCAAGTCTAGCAATAGCTTAGCAGGTCATTTTCAAACTTGCAGCACAATTGCTTGCTATTTGGGATGGACTTGTGTCTTTTTTGCAACCTTACTAATTATGCAACTATGTAACACTTGCCAGGGAGGCGAGTATAATATCTCTTTTAACTGCTTTAGGAATTGTTCAGGGTGTTGACAGTGACACTTTAAAGGACAATTGTGATTTTATACAAAAAGCCACCCACCTACCCTATCTAGCCTTTTAATCCAGAGCATAGACCTCCTATTTAAAGGGGTTGTAAACCTTTGAGGTTTTTCACCTTAATGCATTCTATGCATTGAGATGAAAAAACCTCCTGTAATGCTGCAGCCCCCCCACGAGCCCCCGTTTTATTTACTTGTACCCCCTCTATCTCGTCCTGGAGACAAGCACACCAGCAAAAGCCGGTGTTTCCAGTCCTGATTGGATGGATTGATAGCAGCGCAGCCATTGGCTCCCGCTGCTGTCAATCAAATACAATGACCCGGGCACCGGGGGGCAGGGCCGAGTCATACATTCGGCAGAGAGGAGCCACCAGAGCCGCCGAGGGACCCTATAAGAGGATGTTTGGGGCCACTCTGTGCAAAACGAGCTGCACAGTGGAGGTAGGTATGACATGACAAAACTAAGCTTTATGCCGCATACACACTAGCGGACTTTCCGGCAGACTTGGTCCGGCGGACCGGACTCCGTTGGACAATTCGATCGTGTGTGGGCTCCAGCTGACTTTTTTTTCCCAAAAGTACGACGGACCTAGAAATAAAACATGTTTCAAATCTTTCCGACGGACTCGAGTCCGGTCAAAAAATCCGCTCGTCTGTATGCTAGTCTGACGACTAAAACTGATGCTAGGGCAGCTATTGGCTACTGGCTATCAACTTCCTTATTTTAGTCTGGTCTTTCGTCATCACGTACGAATCCATCAGACTTTGGTGTGATCGTGTGTGTCCAAGTCCGTTTGTTTGAAAGTCCGGCGGACCTACGCTGCAAAGTCCGTCGGAAAGACTGTCGGACCTAGTCCGTCGAAAAGTCTGCTCGTGTGTACGCGGCATTAGTGTCACTTTAAGTGCTTTCTTACTTCTGGCTCACAGTGGCAGTCTTCTCTAGACAGAACTCTTCCCTGGGCTTCCCAATGCTGTGCAGTTTGTCCCCATAGACTTGAATAGGGCAGTATCAAAACACTAGAAATGCTGGCAAGATGACCCTATTTATGTCTACAGGGATTCACAGCAGAGTCATCACCAGTCCAGAGAAGATTTTGAGATGGCGGTGGCTAAACACCAAAGAAGACTGCAGCTCTCTGGAGAGGTAAGATACCACCTGGGTGGTGGGGGGATCAGGCCTATTATGTTGAGCTTGTGAGTTTTGTAAAGTGCAGTTGACTTTAAAGTGACTCTGTTAATGCCCCAAACAATTTAGGGTGCTAGGCAGAGTGGAATTTTGTCTATAGCTGTCCTTTTAACATTGTATTTCCTTTTTTTAGCCTTTCAATTTTATGGTTCTGTGACAGTCAGGAGTGTGTGAATTGTCAGCTCAGGCCTTTGCAGATCAAACCGGCTGATTTATACAGATTAATTTATGTTACACTGGTAGATGCTTGTACTGCAGTCTTTATTTGATTCTGTCTGATATTCTGGGGGATTCGCACAACCTGAAAACTCTCATCTGAGGAAATCTTGGAAACGTTTTCTTCGTTCTTTTCCCATAACCTATTACTCAACCTGTTTTTTTTTTTCCTCAGGATTAAATAAATTCAGCCACTATCTCCTCAGCTAGTGTGTAGAAATGTCATCCTGCAGATCTCTGCATTACATCTGGCGAGGCGCCATCTACCTCATATCCGCACTGTGTCATGTCCAAACCATTCATAATAAGTGTGACCCCACCATCACTTCTCTGCAGCATCAGACTAATTCTGTCCCTGGCCACAGATAGTCAGCAAAGAAAGTGATTTGGTTGCTATCTCCATCGCCAGGCCGAAGTGAGCTGTGCTAATGCTGTCATTTAAAACACAGAGGCGTCTTAATATTGCCAGTGGCTTCAGAATGGACAGCGGAATATTGATTTACTAAGGAACAGGAGGGAGTACTGCTAATTCAGGGAAGTGTTGAGTTTAACGCAGAACTCCTGCAAAAAATTGCAAGAAAAAAAAATGAGTAGCTTATCAAAAGCTAAAATAAAAAATGTTTGCTTCAATATTTATCTTCAGTCCCCACAGTACTTTTTTCTGCCACCAGATGTCCTCCATCATTCAATCCACTTCTTCTAGACCAGGAGTCAGCAACCTTTTTCCACTTAAGGGCCGGATTCAATGTATGTGAATGCATGGAGGGCCGCATTCACCTGCTAATAAATGAAGATAATAATGTGGACCCTTTACATTACACAGCCCCTGCACCTCTGGACCCCTTTACATTACACAGCCCCCGCACCTCTGGACCCCTTTACATTACACAGGCCCCGCACCTCTGGACCCCTTTACATTACACAACTCCCCTGCATATTATATCCCCCTGCATATTACACAGCCTCCCCTGCATATTACATAGCCCCCTATACACACCTCTGCATATTACACAGCCCCCCCCCTGTACACACCCCATGCATATTGCACAGGACCCCTCCCCCTGCAGCTTTGCCCTTTCCTACCTTGCCCCATGCAGATAGGGAGACAGGGCAGAGCGGAGCAGGGAGCAGGAAGCTGAATGAGAACACAGGAGAGACACACAGCAGCACTGATAAGACAGTGGGAGCTTCCGGAGTTAATTTTTCATATTAAAAAGCTTGTGATTGGTAGCTAGGACCACCCAGCACCTGGAAAGTTAACTCCAGGAGCACCCCCTGTCTTATCAGCGCTGCTGTGTGTCCCATGTTCTCATTCAGCTTCCTGCTCCCTGCTCCGCTCTGTTCTCACTTAAAATCTCCGCAGGCCGGGTGCACATGAATTCATCACGTGCACTGATGGGTCGGACATTTAATGGCGGCGGGCTGTAGGTTGCCGACCCCTGCTCTAGACCCAGATCATGCTGGACCCACCCCAGACTGTGATGGACAGTGATTAGCTCATCTCTGCTCTCTCCTATCAGCATGCTTTTTGTCAGAACATGAATTGATAGGCTCCTTGTGCTGCTACTTCGTCTCACACTCCATATCTGATGTAGAGAGAAAGCAAGAGGCTGATACTACAGTAAGTCAAATTCAGGTAAATACTCTGCTTGCATTAAATAATAATAATAATAATGATAATGATGTATTAATGATTACAGAGGTGCATTACAGTATTTTATATCTGCCTAGAGTTCAGCCTTGAAGCATAACTAAAGGTATTTTGTTTTAGTTTTGAACAGAGTGCAGGGGAAATCCACCATCTATACTTGTTCTGTTTACCCTTATCCCAAAGTGAAAGACAATACCAAATTTTGGGTTGTCACCAAAAAAGGAATATAGGGGAAATCTAACCTGGACACAAGTTCTGGTGACAACCAAAGATTCCTTCATTGGAAAAATGTCCTCTTTCTGTTGTGGCTATGGGACAGGAAATAAAGGGAACTCAGTGGAACTTAGAAAAAAAAACTGACAGTGGTTATAACCCACCCTTACTCTATCCAAGATAAAAAAAAAAAGTTTTGTCTTCAGTAGACCAGAATTTTATTTCTTGTAGATGCACAGCACTTGTACTCCGGCTTCTCATTGTTGCTTATACCATTTATTTATCAGACAGGCTGGTATGCATCTTTTTCTTTACCCTCCAAAAGACCCCAAAATCATGAGATTTTAGTTTGTTTGTTGGCTAAAAAATGTAAGTTCACTCCTTGAGGAAGTCACGTGACGAGTGACAAAACGCATTGGAGTGGGGCTTGGTGACGTCATTGCGCATGAGCAGAAAGCTTTCCCCTATCTGTCCAGAGCTGCGTTTCAGCAACATCCAAGTGACTTTTAAGGGGCCTGCACACCCCAAATGTGTCAAGTGCATTGCTTAGGTGCACTAGAGGAAGTGCACCGAAAAATGTGAGTTTACACTTTTAACCACTTCCCGCCCAAGGACGTCATATGATGTCCTGGACTTTCAGTGGGAATATCTGAATGATGCCTGCAGCTGCAGGCATCATTCAGATACCCTTGCTTTCAGCCGGCGATTCTGTGCGCCATAAGAACGATTATAGCGGCAGTTCCGCCGCTTGATCATTCTTACAGGCAACAGGAGGGGACAAGCACCGCCATCCGGTGCTTCTCCGGGCTCTCCCGTGCCATCGGGGACCCGGAGAAAAAAATCGGCCAGATGGTTACCGGTCATCTCTATGACCCTCGAGAGGCCCAGGCGCAATGTCATGACGTCACGCCCAGGCCGCAGTTTTGACCAATGCCGCAATTGCGGTTGGTAAGCATGAGATGCATGAGATGGTGGATTTTTTTTTCCGATCTCATGCTTTCCAATAAGACCCCGCATCTCTCCATAAAGAGGACCTGTCATGAACAATTCCTATTACAAGGGATGTTTACATTCCTTGTAATATGAATAAAAGTGATAAAAAAAATGTTGTTAAAGTAAGTAAAAATAAAAAAATAAAGTAAAATAAAAAAAAATAATTTAAAACGCCCCTGTCCCTGGTAGCTTGCAATCAGAAGCGAACGCACATGTTAGTCCAGCCCACATATGTAAACGCCATTCAAAACTCACATGTGAGGTATCGCCGCGTGCGTTAGTGCACGAGCAACAATTCTAGCACTAGACCTCCACTGTAACTCTAAACATGTAACCTGTAAAAAAATTTAAAGCGTCGCCTATGGAGATTTCTAAGTACTGAAGTTTGGCGTCATTCCACGAGTGTTCGCAATTTTAAAGCGTTACATGTTGGGTATCTATTTACTCAATGTAACATTATCTTTCACATTATATAAAAAAATTGGGCTAACTTTACTGTTTTGTTATTTTTTAAATCATGAAACGTTTGAAAAATTGTTGCCCAAATACCGTGCAAGATAAAAAGTTGCAATGACTGCCATTGTATTCCCTAGGGTGTCTGCTAAAAAGAAATATATAATGTTTGGGGGTTCTAAGTAATTTTCTAGCAAAAAAAATATGATTTTTACATGTAGGAGAGGAGTGCCAGAATAGGCCCGGTATGGAAGTGGTTAAGATTTGATAAAAAAAAAATGTTTTTAAGCGATTTAGCACTATGTCAGCTTTTAGATTTTCGTATGAGCACCTTATATATGGATTACCATATACTGGAATGAGTGTACCTGGGTTAGGACACTAGCAACTAACCGATGGATTTGTACACCTTTTAAAGGGGAAGGCTTATAGTGACCTGTGGAAAGTCTGTACTTAAGGTGAGTGCATAGTTTGTAAGGTGAAGGGGCAGGTTAGGTGATTCATGCCAACAAACACCCGATTCACAGAAGATTTTGCTTATATTGTTTACTGCTTTACATTTTGAACTTTATCACATGGCGTGTAACCACTAAGCGGTGTGATATCATTTGATGTGTTTGTATTTATTTATTATGACACTTTTTCCTTTGGAATTTTTTATGGTTCACGTTATCTGTTAATGGTTTGGATTCATATCACACAGTATTATTATTTGATTACTAATTAGCAGTTGTTGCCCTATTTGTTGTGTATAAAATTCAATATTTCCGTCCCCTTCATACATGCTCGGCAGGGCTGCCCCCTCTCTCCCCTGCTCTTCATTCTCAGTCTGAAACCCTTGGCTGAAGCTATTGGTTCTCACCCAGACATAAAGGGGGTGACGTTGAGACATTGAGAGTACTAATTGTCACTCTTTGCCGATGACATCTTATTACCATTGACCCATCCCAATATCTCACTCCCCTCACTTATTGCAACTCTAAACCTGTTTGGCAATATCTCAGGTTTTAAAATCAACTCGACCAAAACTGAAGCACTTCCTATCAACCTTTAGACGGACATGCTCACGACCTTAAAAGAAAATTTTAAATATCACTGGTGTCCTCATTCACTTAAGTACCTCTGTGTCCACCTAATCTCCTCCTACTCTACTCTAAAATTTGCCCCCTATGTTCATAGAAATTAACAAATTACTGAAAACATGGACGAAACTTCCCCTATCCCTCCTTAGAAGGATAAATGTCCTAAAAATGTCAGTGCTTCCCAAACTTCTATATCTTTTTGAGATCCTTCCAGTAATGATCCCAATGTCTCAATTGAAACTCCTTCAAAGGAATTTCCTGAACTTTATATGGAATAACATTTACCATAGAATACCTAGCCCGGTTCTTCTTGCAACCCGAGCCAGAGGAGGTCTGGGAACACCTGACATAATCAAATATTATTTTGCTACACATTTGAGAGCTATAGCCACTTGGACATCCAGATGTGCCCCTAATCGATGGTCCGAGATTGAAATGAGCATAACAGTACCTGCTTACCTATGTTGCATGTTATGGCCATCCTCTGACAAAATTATCTCTCAATTGCGTAGGATATGTTTAAATCCGATGTTACTTACACTTTCAATCTGGAAAAGCTGTTTAAGTAAATACTCACTCTCATCCCCATGCTCTCCTTGAATAAATATTACCTTCAATCCAGAAATCCCTGACAGCCTATCCTATGAAGCCATGCTACCATGGACAAAAGCTGGCATATTCCAGTTATGCCATTTGGTTCCCCCAGTGATGCGTAAACTCCTCACCTTCTCTGAACTGCAATCTAAATATGAAGTCCCGGAAAATCTCTTTTACTCCTTTCTACATTTTTTCTTCACAAGAGCCCCTCAATTGATTTTAATTATACCCACGGAATTTGAACTGGTGTGCTCTAGGGGCCCCTATGAACCCCACCTAATATCCACTATATCTAAGATTTGCGTGCTACTCCCACCATCACAGAGCAAACTCACTCTTATACGCGGAAATGGTCCTACATCCTAAATAGACCCATTACATTACATGAATGGAAGGAAATTTGGAAGGCTACTTCTAAGGTATCTAGATGTGTGGCCCAAAAGGAGACCGCTTATAAAATCTTAATGTTTTGGTACAGGACTCCGGAATTCTTAATGAAACAAAAGTTGACAATTTCTATGCTATGCTGGAGATGCGGCTCGTCCTTAGGCACCCATTACCACATATTCTGGGAGTGCCTCATGATCACACATTATTGGTCACAGATAGATACACTCTTGGAAAAAATCCTGAACTTCCCCATTCCTTATCAGCCTATACACCTCTTATTAGGCCTACCCCTCCCGGAAATGCCTAAACCCCTCAGGAAACTGATGGCCTTCATTTTGCTAGCAGCTAAACGGGCCATCCCTCAGTGCTGGCTTGCCAATACCCCCCTACTTTTACACAATTTTTGACGGCCATGGCAGACATCCGTAGGATGGAACGTCTTACAGCTGTAATTGAGGACTTCCTTATCAGTTTTGACACTATATATGTGGGATATGGGACTTCTCCGAATATAACTTGAAGAATACATAAGTAGCTCTGAATTAATGTGCTTGACAAGCAAGACCATTGATTGAACGAGTAGAAAAGGTGTCAACCAGGCTGCTGTTGAACCTATTTCAATAGTCAATTTCTTTTCTTTTTACCATGATGTATATACAATGTCTGATGATCGTTTGACACTCTATATTGTCTCCCTTTATACGAAATATTTTGTGTTTATATTCCATTGGGATGAAATCCCCTTTAATGACTTTTTCATGTGAACTTGTATGCTGATTCTTTTTCTTTTAAAATACTCAATAAATAAACAATTTAAAAAAAATAAAATTCAACATAGGGGTTATTGTTGTGTTTAAAATTTAATATAGGAGTAGCGCTTTACCATTTACCACCCATACCTGATATATAAATGGTAAAGGTGACACCAAAACATGTTTTACAAGTGTTGAGCATCCATGATTGCATTCCCTGTTTTTGTATTTTAGTATGTTTTTGTTAACAATAAAAGGGTTTTGTGGATGTGATCTGAGTCCGTGCCTAAAACCCTAAAACCCATCAGCTATTTGTACTCTATGAAGCATTAAGCTAGCTACACTATTTACACTATTAGAATTTGGGCTAATTTAGATGAAATGGACAGCGGGGGCCCTGCTGGCTTGGCAAAAGTCAACTACTCAATCAACTTACAAAGAATGATGTGAAAAGATGAGTTTAAAATCTGTAAAGAAGAGGAGGGAGTCCCATGCATCCTGCCCTATCCAGGGGTATCAGAATGCTTTGCTTCCCCAGGCCAAGATACTCAGTGCATGATCTGACACCTACGGGTCTGGGGTGCACGTGCCACTGGCGACCCGCTCCCACTGTGATTGGACGCAGCAGGAGGCAATCAGCGGGTCCAGCGGACTCGATGTTCACAGGGACTCGCCAATTATTATTATTATGTAAATAAGGCAGATTGTCGTTCTGTCAGCGGGGAAGGCTTTGATCCTGTGTTTCTGCAAAGCAGGAACACGGATCTTTGCCTTCCCCTAGTCAAAGCACCTCCCCCACAGTGAGTAAGCACAACCTAGGAATACATTTAACCCTTTGTTCACCCCTAATGGTAACCCCTTTCCTGCCCGTGTCATTAGTACAGTGATAGTGTATATTTTTTAGCACTACTCACAGTATTAGTGTCACTGGTCCCCAAAAAGTGTCAGTTAGGTGTCCGATTTGTCCGCTGCAATATCGCAGTCCTGCTATAAATCAATGCGTTTATAGACTCTATAACTTTTGCTTAAACAAATCAATATACGCTTATTAAGATTCTTTTTTTAACCAAAAATATGTAGCAGAATACATATTGGCCTGAATTGATAAAGAAATTTGATTTTTTTTCTTCCATATATTTATTGAAAAAATTTCATACAGATTACAGTATACAATTGGACATTGTATGTCGTGCAATGACATTCCGGTTAGACAATATAAGGAATACATTTCAACTTGTGAGTTCAATAATTATAACATTTTACCAACCTTGGTTGGTTATAACTTTTATTTAACAGATATCCATTGTGGATTCTAGACTACCAGTGTTATTATCCGTAGTTGCGTAGTTTTAGACCTCTTCACTAGAGTCGCACCCCAAATGGGATCTTTAGTGCCACAGGAGTGAAGAGGCCCGTCTATCGTTGTTAATATTGATAGATATGTGCTAGTTAGAACTAGCTGTTGCATATAACTTGTTTCTCTTGCCTATAGAAAGGTATTGCTCGGTCAAGAAGAGGAGGTGTGTATCAGTGTTTAGGTTAGTGGCTTGCGCAGTGTGCAGTCCAGTCAGTCCACGGTTGCCAGTTCTTGTGTGCTTTCGTCGCCAGGCCAGTGTGCGTAGCTGTTATGATCTCGTAGCTGTAATGAAGGGCTACTAAGTCAATGACTTGGGTTATTGTCAGGGGATTGTCAGACTTCCAATGTCTGGTTATGTTGAGTCTTGCCGCCAGGAGGATGTGAGTGACCACTGGCCTGAATGAATGTGGGATTGATTCTATAGTCAGGTTAAGTATCGCCAGTGCAGGGGAGGGGTGGATTTTAATTTGGGTTATGTGCGAGATTAAACTAAAAATTCTTTCCCAGTAGTTGTGGAGTTTAGTGCATGTCCAGAGTATATGCAGTATGTCGCTAGGAGAAGAGTGACATCTCCAGCATATATTAGGGATTTTTGGATTAAAGGTCGTAATTCTGGCTGGAGTGATATACCAACGTAGTGTGATTTTCTGTGTGAGTTCCCACAGGGCCGCGCATTTAGTGACCTTGTATATAGTTTTGAGGGCAAGTTGCCATTGGTCTTCTGTATAGGGCTGGGCTAGATCTTTTTCCCAACTTTGTTGGGGGTTTTAGTTTAAGGAAGGTACGTTTGTTGTGGAGAATGTTGTAGAAGTAGGATATACCTCTGGTTTTAGTGGCTGTGTTGGTGAGGTATTCACAGGTTTTAGGGTGGATATTGTAGAGGGGGAGGGGTAGGGTTTTTAGATAGTGGTGTAGGCGAATGTAAGTGAATTTGTCAGATGCTGTTAGATTGAATTCGGATTGAAGTTGTGCGTATGATTTAATGTGGTTGTCATGTATTAGATCTTGTATGAGAAGTATGCCTTTGGTGGTCCAAGGTGATAGAGAGATTTCTGGTAGCGTGTGATGTAGGGATTCCAAGGGCATGTGCCCTGGAGATGTGGCGGGAATAGAGGTCAGTAAGGTCACTGATTTCTTCCATGCGAGTGCCGAAGCTCTCATGGTCGGGGGAAACGCCTTTGGTATTATGGTTCCCAGTGGAATACTAAGTATCCAAGTTCTCAAGTTTGGTTGAGATAATGAGGAGCTTTCAATTTGTCCCCAAAGTGTAGTGGGTTGTGTTTGGAACAAGGAAGGTAGTTGAGCTAGGATTGTTGCTAAGTAATAGTCCTCTAAGTCTATAGATCCTGTTCCACCGACTAGTTTGTGTTTTACTAAGTTGTGTTGGGCACTCCTCGGTTTTTTCCCGATCCATAAGTATTTGTTGAAAATAGTTTTGAGAGATTTGAAGAAGGTGGTTGGCAGTGGTATAAGTAGGGTTCTAAAATGATAAAGTATTTGGGGGAGGCAAATCATCTTAAATGCTGCTAGTCTGCCCGACCATGAGAGCTCGTGCTTTGCTATTTGTTGTGAAGTTGATTGAATTTGTTGTAAGAGTGGTATGTAGTTGCTCGAGTATATTTTCTTAGTTTCCCTCGGGAGTTGAATGCCCAAGTATGATATGTCGGTTTCTGCCCATTTAAATGGGTATTGTAGTTGTAGGAGGTGTTTCATGGTGGTATTTATGTTTATGTCTAGTATGAATGATTTGGTCACATTAACTTTGTAATAAGAAATCGAGCTAAACCAAGTGAGCAGTTTTTGTACTTCTGCCAGGGAAACAGTCGGATCTGTAAGGATTAAAATTACATCGTCCGCGAATAAGCTTATTTTGTGGTGTGAGAGGCCTATACGCATGCCTGAGATGTTAGGGTGGGAGCGTACGTGTTCAGCCAGGGGTTCCATAAGCATGTTAAATATTAGAGGGGAGAGGGGACAGCCCTGGCGTGTGCCATTTGTGATGGGGAATGGGCGTGAGAGCATGCCTTCTGTGAACACTTGGGCTTTAGGGTTAGAGTACAATGCTAGGATGGCTGTTAGGATCTGTCCCTGGAATCCGAATTTGTGTAGGACTGCTTCTAGGTAGGTCCAGTGAACTCTAACGAACACCTTCTCTGCATCTAGGGAAAGAAGCAGAGAAGACGTTCCAGTGGATTCAGCATGGTGGATAAGGTCTAGCATTCTCCTGGTGGCATCTGAAGATTGTCTGCCTTTGGTAAAACCAGTCTGATCTTGGTGTATGATGGTTGGCATAATCTCATTTAGTCTGTTGGCTATGGTTTTGGAGTAAAATTTTAGGTCTAAGTTGAGTAAGGAGATCGGGCGAAAATTTTGGGGGGCATCCGACTGTTTCCCTGGTTTTGGTATGGTTATTACTAGCGCTTTTAAGTATTCTTTCGAGAAGCTAGCAGAGGAGGCAGCGTGGTTAAAGAGATCTGTAAGGTGTGGGGTTAGTTGATTGGAGAACAATTTGTAGTATTCCCCTGTTATCCCATCTGGACCTAGTGCTTTGCCACTAGGCAATGAGTCAATAGTAGTCTTGATTTCCAAGTCGGTGAATGGTGCATTCAGGGTGGTCAGTTGGTCGATAGATAGTTTGGGCAGATTGATTTTAGTGAGGAAGTTGTTAATGTCTTCTTGTGTGGGTTGGGGGGTATGGTGGTCATGTTTTAAGTTGTACAGGTCTTCATAGTAGGTGCTGAAAGCATCGGCAATGTCCTGAGGGTTGGTCAATGGGGTGTTAGTGCGGGGGTGTTTAAGTAGTGTTATTCTAATTTTATTTCGTCTTCCTTTGAGTCTTTGGGCTAATGTCTTCCCTGCCTTGTTGGAAGCAGAGTATGAAGATGCTTTAAATTTCCTTTGAAGGAATTCGTATGAGTGAAGGAGAAGGGTTTTCAGTTCCTGTCTTAGGGATAGTAGTTGGTTTGTGGGTGGGTTTTGAGGGTCACATTTGTGTTTCTTTTCTAGGTCCGCTATTTGGGCTGTTATTTTATCTATGCGCTGCGTCCTCTGTCGCTTATGATGAGAGCTTAATTTAATGAGCATTCCCCTCATATACGCTTTATGAGCGCTCCACACCACGGCAGGGTCGGGTACCAATCCCTTATTCAACGAGAAAAATTCTTAAATGAGTTCTGAAATTTCTGGGGTGTATTTAGTATTTTGAATTATGGAGTTGTTAAGTCTCCATAGGAATGTATTATGTTGAAGATTGTGATCTTGGATGGTAATTGAGGTGGGTGCGTGGTCCGACCATGCCATGGTGTGGATTACAGACTGAGATAATTTTTGTAAAATATGTTTATCAGACAGGAATAAATCAATTCTGGAGTAAGAACAATGTCTGGGGGAAAAAAAGGTGAAGTCACGTTCGGCGCCGTGGTGACAGCGCCAAACATCATACAGGTCATGGGTTTGTATAAACGCTTTTAGAGGAGATTCACGTCTCTTCGCTGAAGAGGTAGAGTCCAGGGACACATCTGGGACCAGGTTGAAGTCCCCACACACAATTGTGTGGCCTTTTTGGATGGGTTTTAATGTGCGGATAATCTTGCGCAGGAATCTCATTTGGTGAGAGTTCGGAGCGTATAGGTTGATGATGGTGTAGGTTGCTCTATTAATGGTACAGATAAGGATGATGAACCGACCTTCGGGGTCTGGGACTATTTCTAGGAGTTGGAAGTCTATGGTATCTTTGACGGCTATCATGACCCCTCTGGACTTGGTAGAATGAGTTGCGTGGAATATGTTTGGAAAGTGGCAATTTTTACACGGAGGAGTGTTGGGAGCTAGTAGGTGGGTTTCTTGGACGCAAATGATGTCACTCTGGAGATCCTTGACGGTTTTCCATAGTGAGTGGCGTTTGGCTGGATGATTCAGCCCGTTGACGTTGAGTGAAAGGATGTTAAACGGCATCTTGTGGGTGTGGGTTTGGTGTAAGCTTCTAGTAACACTTACAGTTAGGCGATCTCGTGATGAGCTGGTTTTTTGTTTTCCCAGTCGATGTGATGGGTAGGGTGCGGTATGGAAGTCCGAGAGTCAGTTCAGCTGGGTTCCGTATAGAGGAGCGAAGAGCGTTGTTTCTGGCTGGCCAGGGGGCCGAGGCGAGGATGGACTAGTAGATTGCAAATAGAGCAATACGTTAGGTAGCAAGGCAGTTATAATCAAATAGAGATCATGTATGCTTTGGGTAACAATAAAAATTTTGAGAGAGCTTTGTGTTGTGAGCTGGTGAGTTAGCTTGCTAGCAGAGAGGTGACGGATATAACGTTGCAAGAGAGAATAAAAAACTTTGTACAAAAAAGAACAAAAAATAGAATACCAAGCAGAGGGGGTGCTAAGCACCTGTGGACCTCTGTAATGGGGTACAAAGAGTCACTACCGCGGGTAGCAGAAGACTGGAGTGGAGGATAGCCATAGCACAGGGGAGCTGTTGTTGCTATTATCGGCTTTGTGAATTTTGTATGTTTTCACTTGATGTTTTGGACTAGTTGTCTGCGGGGAGAGGATGAGATTCTGTTATGCTGAGCAGGATTAGGCGGTTCTGGGTTTATGCCCCAGGTATGGAGTAGCTTCAAGCCCTTTTCTAGTTCCCCAATTGCGTGGGTTTGACCGTTGCGGACAATGAGAATGGTGGCTGGATATCGCCATTTGTATTGCAGCTTGTGATTTTGTAGGCCTTTGGTGATCGGGTTCAAATGGCGCCTCATTTGGAGGGTGTATTTTGAGAGATCAGGGAATAGTTGAATTCCCGTGTAAGGTGCTGGTAGTGGCGATTTAGCTCTGAGTCCCATGAGCAGTTTTTCTTTGATGTGGTAAAAGTGAACCCTCATCAGGACATCTCTGGGGACTGAGGCAGCTAGATGGGATGGTTTAGCAATTCTATGGATTCTGTCTACGATGACGTCTCTCGGGGAGGCCTCAGGGAGAACTAAGTGTATCAGTTCTTTTGCGTAGCGTGGCAGATCTGCGGGTAGTATGGACTCGGGGACCCCCCTCAGTTTAACATTGTTCCTGCGAGATCTGTCTTCTAAGTCGGCCAGCTTGGCGCGCATCCATGTCTGTTCCTCTCTAACAGCTTCAAAGGCTTCAATGGTGTCATTCACTGTGGAGGTGCAGGCATGTATTCCTCTCTCAGCGTTGGTCACTCTATCATCCAGTGAGTGGATGTCAGTGGTGATCTTGTGGAAGAGGGATGATAGATCTGTCATGAGGGAGGTCTGCAGGGATATTAGCATATCCTTGAGCGTATTGTCCATGACCGGCTGCCCTGAGGTGGGGAAGGAGGCCATAGAGGATTGTAAGGCCTGGTCTAGTGAGTAATGGGTAGGAGCTTGGGCCTCAATTTGCGAGTACCGCGACCGTTGCGGCATCGCATCTATCCTCATTTTTGCCTTTGCTGGGTTGCCTAGGTTGGGGTCCCCTTCTGGGGTATGGGGGAGGTTATCCACGGTACCTGTATCCTGAGGATCATCTGTCTCATCATCCGGCAGGTCTGTGTATGCTGTGGACAGCGCGGCCTGGCCGGCGCCATCTTGGATCTTCCATCCCGCCGGCTTGTAAGCAAATTCGGTGAGTTTTTGCGGTATGTGGTCTGTAAATCTCTTTCTGGATGACATCCTTGTTGTCCCCTCACTGTGAGGAGCGTGGATGGGTAGGTTTGAGTCATTTTTTGCAGCCGATGGCGTTGGATTCTGTCCCCTGGCTCAGAGCTGTGGAATTAAGCGTCCATCTGCTATCCCGGCTGGCCACGCCCCCTAATCCCAAATTAGATTTTTTTTTTTTTAATTTTATTGGGTGTGTTTTATAGTAGAAAGTAAAAAATATTGTCAGTCTTTTTTTGTTTATAGTGCAAAAAATATCAAATACCACCAAAAAAAGCTCTATTTGTGGGGGGGGGGGGGGAAGGACAAAAATGTTGTTATGGTACAGCGACGCACGACTGCACAATTGTGAGTTAGTCCTCATGCACATGGACGTTTTAAAAAAGGAGCTGTAAAGCTAGGTTCGACGCCTGGAAAAAACGGCGTTAAAAATTTTTACCGCGTTTTGCATTAGCGTTTTTGCGCGTTTTTTCGTGTTTTTTAGCGTTAGCGCTAAGTAGCGTTTTTTAATGAAAAACACATCTCTCAGCTATATCCACTCCCAAATTTCCCACAATGCCACAGAAACCAAAGAAAATATGTTAATGAGCATGTGTCGGTGCCATTTCGGTAGGAGAGAGAGAGGAGAGAGTGTTTCAGAGTCTGTTTAAGTTTTGTGTATTTTTCTGAGAAATATGTATCCTGTCATCCAGAAGATCGATGAGGCAATCCTTCTGATTGTTTTGCGGAGGCTGCGGAGAATGAGACAGGAGGAGGAGAGAAGCAGCAGACGTCAATTTTGGGTGCATCCAATGGTATCCAATCGGTTTTCTACGGGGTATTTTGGCAATATTTATTCCCAACTGCGCTCATATCCAACAAAATTCTTTAACTTTACAAGGATGTCAGTGCCGCTCTTTGATGACCTGTTGGAGAGGCTCAGGCCAAGGCTCACAAGGATGGACACTGTGATGCGTAGCTCTGTGTCACCGGAGGAACGGATGCTAGTGACACTCAGGTAAGTGAATACACATATGGGAATAGGGTCAGGGTTAGGAGATAGGGTTAGGGTTAGGAGATAGGGTTAGGGGTTAGGGTTAGGAGATAGGGTTAGGGTTAGGAGATAGGGTTAGGGTTAGAGGTTAGGGTTAGGAGACAGGGTTAGGGTTAGGGGTTAGGGTTAGGGGTTAGGGTTAGGAGATAGGGTTAGGGTTAGGAGATAGGGTTAGGGTTAGGGGTTAGGGTTAGGAGATAGGGTTAGGGTTAGGAGATAGGGTTAGGGTTAGGAGATAGGGTTAGGAGATAGGATTAGGGTTAGGGGTTAGGGTTAGGAGATAGGGTTAGGGTTAGGAGATAGGGTTAGGGTTAGGAGATAGGGTTAGGGGTTAGGGTTAGGAGATAGGGTTAGGAGATAGGGTTAGGGTTAGGAGACAGGGTTAGGGTTAGGGGTTAGGGTTAGGAGATAGGGTTAGGGTTAGGAGATAGGGTTAGGGTTAGGAGACAGGGTTAGGGTTAGTGGTTAGGGTTAGGAGATAGGGTTAGGGTTAGGAGATAGGGTTAGGGTTAGGAGATAGGGTTAGGGTTAGGGGTTAGGGTTAGGAGATAGGGTTAGGGTTAGGGGATAGGGTTAGGGTTAGGGGTTAGGGTTAGGGTTAGGGTTAGGGGTTAGGGTTAGGAGATAGGGTTAGGTTTAAGGGTAGGGTTAGGACTTATGTTTAAGCTTTTCTCTTTCAATAACTAAATTTATTATGTTATCTTAGGTTCCTTGCCACGGGACAAAGTTATACTTCCTTGCATCATTACTTCCTCCTTGGCCTCTCAACGGTCTCAAAAATAATAAAGGAAACATGTGTGGCAATATGGGAGGAATTGCATAACACTGTAATGCCAGAGCCAACAGAAGACATCTGGGAATCAGTTGTGGACACTTTTTGGGAAAAAACTCAGTTCCCAAATTGTATAGGAGCCCTTGATGGGAAACACATCAGGGTGAAGAAGCCTCCCCACTCTGGATCGTCATATTTTAATTATAAAAAATATTTTTCTGTGGTCCTCCTGGCATTGTCCGATGCACACCTTAAATTTCTTTTTGTTGATGTGGGAGCATATGGAAGCCAAGGTGACGCCCGCATATTCCGCGAGTTGGCCTTCGGACGTCGTCTACATGAGGGACGACTCAATATTCCTGAAAGCAGGCCTCTACCCTGCACTGAAGAACCCAGCTTGCCATTAGTCATGGTGGCAGATGAGGCCTTTGGACTGGCTGAAAATCTTATGAGGCCATACAGTGGCAATGGTCTTAGCCGACGACAAAAAATCTACAATTATCGGCTCAGCCGTGCACGCCGTGTTGTTGAATGTGCATTCGGGGTGTGCATGGCCAAATGGTGAGTTTTGCTGACAAGTATGCAATTGGATGTTGACAACGCCATTAAAGCCGTCCTGGCATGCTGCGTTATGCACAATTTTCTGCGGGACAGTGACAGAAATAATGTTTAACAGGAGCCCATTAACCAACTTCAGAGGGTTCAATTTATGGACTTGCGTTCAACTGCACGTGTCATGAGCATTCGAAACCAATTTGCAGAATTTTTTGAATCCCCTGATGGAGAGGTATCATGGCAGAATGATTATGTCTAAAAAATATTTGCAATACATCTACCTTTGCTTTCTTGTGTTTTTTTAAATAAAGCATTTCAAAATTGAAGTTTGTTATTTTTATGTCCATTTATCAACGATTGTTCAACAAGTCAATTTGACTCTGCCTTCGGGGTAAGCCTAGGCTAAGCCCAAAAAAGAGCTAGCTTACGCTTGTCCGAAGACAGAGTACGATAGAGTCTTTTGCACTCTGCCTTCAGGGCAAGCAGAGTGCAAAGGAGTGCTGTTGTGCATCATATAAAAGACAAATTGAACACATTTTATTTTCAATCAAAAAACATATTTAATAAAGGATTGGGATCACAACTGGTATTTCAAGAAAAAAAAGAATTTATTTTGGGATCACAACTGGTGATAGGTGGTGGTGGATGCTTGATTGCTTTGGGGATGTGGGGATTGGGGACGGGGTAATGGTTGGGCCTGGCGATCACTCCCAAAATCCTGCTGGTAGCGGGGTACAGGGTATGAGGGCTGAAAATGGGAGGTGGAAGGTGGAAATTCACCATAGGAGTGCAGGGTATAGAATGAGGTCTGGGACGGCATAGGTGGTGGTTGGCGTTGAGGAGGGGGCTGATAGTGAGAGGGGGGTGCTAGCACTGCTGAGGTCCAAGGGGCCATTGGGGGATCATGAGAAACATTATATGGATCGCATGGAGGTGGCCCGCCACTTAATTTTGCATGACAGTATTGCATTGCAATAGCGTACATGCGATCCATACAAAGCTTCTCTTGGTCTCCCCGAATGTCCTCCAGGATGTGGTAAAGGCTGCGGCAGAAGCAGGCGTGTGTGTTGTTGGTGTCTAAAAAGGCATCCATACTGCGCCTCTCCTGCCGCACTTCCTGCAGCAGTGCTAGCACTCTGTCATCAGCCTCCGGATTGAAGCCGCCCCTCGTCTGACGTCCACGCCCACGGCCACGAACACCGCCACGACCGCGCTGCTCTCCACCTTGCTGACTTGCAGGAGACGCTGATTCCACAGCCCTCGATTCCTGCAAAAGAACAAAAATGTTTACATTGACATGTACATGGACAGACAGACAATGAGATAGACAGGCAGACCGAAGCAGTTACCTCATCTGTGCACTCAACACCTCCCTCGCTGATTGGACGTGGAGATCCAGTGCTGGTCATGGGACTGCTTGGTCTCTGAACCTCTGCCTCTTCTGCATCCACCTCTCTCAGTCTAATGTTAGAAGTTGTCCTGCAGACAATACAAAATGTATAAACGTAACTACTTCAGCCCGGACCATTTAGCTGGCCAAAGACCCGAGCACTTTTTGCGATTTGTCACAGCGTCGCTTTAACAATGGTGGTCGTGCAACGTGGCTCCCCAAAAAATTTACGTCCTTTTTTTCCACTCAAACAGACATTTTTTAGGTGGTATTTGATCAACTCTGGGTTTTTTTGGGGTTTTTTTTCGGAGCTATAAAAAAAGTGTAAATTTCTGTTTTAAATTTTGAATTTAATTTTTTTTAAGTAATAAATATCCCACAAAAATAAATAAATCTAAAATTTTTTTTTGGTTTAGGCCAATATGTATATACAGATTTCAGTTAATAAAGTTTTTTTTGGCAAAAGTTATAGCGTCTATGAAACAGGGGAGAGTTTTATGGCATTTTTCTTACAAATTTTTATTTTATTAGTAATGGGGGAGATCAGCGATTTTTAGCATGACTGCGGCGGACACATTGGACAATTTGGACACATTTTTGGAAAAATTGTCATTTTTACAGTGATCAGTGCGATTAAAATTGCAATGATTACTGTAAAAATTACACTGGCATTGACCTCTTCCTCTACCTGAGACGATCGCCGGTGTGCCCGCGGACATTGAGTCCGCAGGACCCGCGGTCGGACTCATGGACCTCGCAATGGGAAAGCGCGCCGCCAAGGCGGCAACTTAAAAGGGACGTACAGGTACGCCCATTTGTGCAGCCGTGCCATTCTGCCGACGTCTATGTACATGTGGCGTTCGGAAAGTGGTTACAATAGCCATGGAACATACTGCCTGAAAAGCAATGTACATAGCCAAATATATGAAAAAAACAAAAAACTTACGGTCTGGTATGGCTCAGCATATTTTGCCGTAAGAAGAGCAGATTGGTGTGGTAGACGTGTGGTCTCTTAGTTGACGCTGGTGCTCCACTACGTGCCGCCTTGTCCTCGTCCGTGAGGTCCCTCCTGACACAGTCACGTAGGGACTTCCAGCGGCGCTGCATAATTTTGCCTAAAATAACATGGAAAACAAAGGGTTAAATATGCAATCTTCGTTTACATTACACACAAACAGATCATGCATTCAAGGGAAATAGACTTACTTATTTCCTTTCATTCAGCATTTCGCAATTGTTCCCAGCCAGGGGTAATGGCAGCACTGATGTCCTCCCAGGCTTTGACTTTGCGTATGTGGTCTCCATGAAGTGGATGTGCCACATCCCACAGTTCAGGATGGGCCTGTACAGCACTAATGAGCTCCACTTGCGAAACAGCACTTGCCATCTTCAAGTCACTAACCACAGTCACACGGCTGTGCAAAGGACTCTTGGGTAATCTAATGTCCAGACAGGAATGTCCTGTTTTTACAGAGATTACAGTGTCCAATCATCTTTTTTGAGCAAAAAAACGCCGGAGCTAAAAAACGCGAAAAAACACCGCGGTCGCGTTTTTGCGCGTTTTTGTGCGTTTTTCCGCGTTTCGCGTTTTTACAGCTCTAGCGCCGCGCCTCGGAACGCACTGGTCCTGGGTTTTTTTTACAGCTTAAAAACGCCTAGGCCATTTGCAGCTCAAAAACATCTAGGTGGGCATGAATCCATAGACTAACATAGACAGGCATTTTTAAGCTGTAAAAAACGCTCAAAAACGCGGCTGTAAAAACGTCCATGTGCATGAGGACTTAAAGTAATGCAGTGCCGTATCACAAAAAATGGCCTGGTCAGGAAGGGGGTAAAACCTTACAGAGCTCAAGTGGTTAAAGCAGAACTTCACTCTTTCAATCAACTATAATTAAACCTTATGCTGCTAGCATCAGTTAATAGATAGAAAAGTATATAATATTTACTCATTTTAAACTTTTTTTTTACATTTCTTCAGTTACTTCCTGGTTTCTGGCCTTGGCAAATGATGTCATACATCCCAGGAGTCTTCAGGAGGGAAGGAGGGGTTTTCTCAGCTAATCACACCCTCCTGCCTGCATACCTGAGCTAAGAGCAGATTGATTCCAAGAAGAAAAAGAATATTAAGAGGGTAGCAGTGATTGTTTCACGGTTCCAACATCAAAATATAGGGATGTAGAAAGAAAGATTCCCCTTAGTTTAGGACTTTAACGGCACTTAAATAGGGTCACAAAACAAATAGAATAGAAAACTGGTCAATATTTATTGAAAATACATAGATAAAAACATAAATCATGGAGTGTACATATCAACCATAACTGATACTGCAAATAGTTAAGGTAGATGGTAAATAAGATTGATCCTTCACCTTATGGGTTTCGGAGTCTACAAGAGATACTCCTTCCTCAGGGGTAAATAGGATCCAGAAGCTAGTTGCAGCAATCAGATGCTTGTAGTGCACTCCATGGAATTAAAAACAGCATCAAAAGCAACACAGTGGCCACGGGAAATCACCATTATCCTTTGACCTATAGATGTTCAGCGTGTGAGTCTCTCCTAATGGTCTTCTGTGAACAGGTTGCATTGTTGCATCCAGGGGAATCTCTTTCTTTCTATATCCCAAGAGGAAAAAGCTACATGAATCATCACCTTACTCAAGATGGCCACGGCCAGAAATGCTAAAAGGCGTTTTTCAAAGTGATTTCTCAGCAAAATAAAGCATGGAGACATGGGTGGATGGGGGAGATTGCTTTGAATATTAAAAATGAATTTAAAAAGTTTGTGATGCTCAAATTCAGTATAATTTCACTTTAAATTGAGAGATTTTGTAGTCATCAAAAGCCTCTGGTTTGAGATTTACCACACTCGCTTTGTTCTTTCACAATAAGTTAATTTATCCTTCCAGAACTAGACAATACATCATGCATTATTAAAGCAAATTAAATTAAAATTTTCATCAACTGAATTCCATAATTCTGTAGAGCATGCTGTCAATGCAACATTCTGATTTAGCTGCACATGGTGTGGAGGAGAGAGTACAGTGGCTATTTTCAAGGAAGAGCCGATTAATGCAATAGACACACTCTGTAGCTGTCAATCTGATGTTCTTCAGCAGTCCACTATCAAGCACCAGTCTGTGGTTATTAAAAACTGTACAAAGGAGTAAGAAAAGTTGTGATTTTCCTAACTGCCATTTAGTAATAAAAATGTTAGACATGCCTCTAAATGTTGTGCTATAATAAAAAAATGGGTTTATTTAATTTGGCAGTGCAAAGACCAATAAAGATCAATGGTCAATGGTAGCAAATTAGATTCATGTTCCATGAGTTAAGAGCATTTAGAGAAAAAAAAGCTGGTTGCTGAGGGTTATTGCATGCTGTGTCTTAATTAATCAACTCATGTTAATTGTAACCTTTTCTCAGCGCAGGGGTTTTAATGTTGTGTTTTGAGCTCACTAATGAATTTCAATGATGGAGATAATGTCCTTGGGACAGCTGTGACTCGTGCTGGACATAAAGGATCTGATGGCATGATCTGGGTAAAGTATACCTAGTATACCCAAATACAATCAGGTGGTCAAGGTTATAAGAACTTTTATGCTAAACATATATTTTTTAGGTGTTTACACTTTTGTGATAGTAAGAATAATTGTTTACAGTAAAGATATGAATAAAGATATTCATATATTAAGGGGTTACAATGTGGCATTTGTCATTAAACAAAATCTAAAGTCTTTTTCTTAATTTTAGAAAAAGTAGGGAATGACTAAAACCCCAAATCTCTAGAACAAGTAGAAAGGGTAAGTCTCCCCATTGGGGACTGAGACAAAAACAGAAACCTGACAGATATCGTAACCCTTCTCTAGTCTTTCCAAGTTAAAAAAATAAAGATAAACATAAATTCTAGATCATACTTGTAGGCAGGTGCAGTCTGTACTCCCCACTGTAGGTGGTGCTTGACCAAAAGGACAAAGCAGAAGGGGGAAGGAGTTTGTGAGGAACTTGATTCCTCTATGATTTCCTGCCACCATCAAGGTAACAGCTGTCTGATTGGATGCTGGTGCCCCACGTGACCTCAGATGCCATCTTGGGTGAGAGCAGTGTCTATTTAAGACTCTGGCTTCCAGGTTGGGCGCACTTTGTGGGAGTGGCTAGTGTAGGGACAGCTTTTCCATCTGGCAGGGACAGTGCATAGCAGCAGGGAAAGGTTCCTGAGGTGTAGGGAAAGTGCGAGGATTACGCTATCTTCACTTAGGAAGCCCCCCATATGGGTGTGGACAAGCCTAGCCACATTCCCACCCCTCGCTGCAAAAGCTGTCAGCATCATTTCAAGGTCATGATCCTCTGCTACTGTTTGTAAGTGGCTCTGGATGGCTGTGCCTATTCACAGGGCCTGATTGCACATTGTTGTGACTTTCCTAATATACTATTCTCATTCACCTCAGCCTCTGAGAGTATTCTTTGCCGCCGGTACATCACGTTGCACCCTAGCCACACTCAGTGGCAGTCGGCAGGATATGCCCCTCTTCACAGCCGGGGTGGCAGGAAGAGCGAGGACCACTTTGGCACCATTAGGAGTTGCCCTGGCCCTAGTGCTTAAGTGAATTGGGTCAAATATCACTCCAGCAGAGTGGGAGAAGAGACTGGAGAGTGCTGTTTGCCTGTATCAGGTTCCTACCCCGCTGACTGTGGAACTAGCTATTAACTCCTTAGAGGATGATGCTCACCGTGCGGTGATGTTGACACAAGAAGATTCCCATACCAGCCTAGAACAAATTGTGGTGCGTCTGGAAGACCTGTTTGGGGAAAATGTGACAGTTCCATAACTGAGACGCAGGTTTTTCATCCACACACAGCAGGACAAAAGCCTCACCCACTTTGTGGTAGCCCTCCAAAATCTTTGGAAGCGACTGGAGAAAAAGGATGTACAGTATCTCACAAAAGTAAGTACACCCCTCACATTTTTGTAAATATTTTATTATATCTTTTCATGTGACAACACTGAAGAAATTACACTTTGCTACAATGTAAAGTAGTGAGTGTACAGCTTGTTTATAATATGTAAATTTGCTGTCCCCTCAAAATAACTCAACAAACAGCCATTAATGTCTAAACTGCTGGCAACAAAAGTGAGTACACCCCTAAGTAAACATGTCCAAATTGGGCCCATCTAGCCATTTTTTCTCCCCAGTGTCATGTGACTCATTAGTGTTACAAGGTCTCAGGTGTGAATAGGGAGCAGGTATGTTAAATGTGATGTAATCGCTCTCACTCTTTCATACTGGTCACCGGAAGTTCAACATGGCACCTCATGGCAAAATACTCTCTGAGCATCTGAAAAAAAGAATTGTTGCTCTACATAAAGATGGCCTAGGCTATAAGAAGACTGCCAAGACCCTGAAACTGAGCTGCAGCATAGTGGCCAAGACCATACAGCGGTTTAACAGGACAGGTTCCACACAGAACACACCTCGCCATGGTCGACCAAAGAAGTTAAGTGCACATGCTTAGCGTCATATCCAGAGGTTCTCTTTGAGAAATAGACATATAAGTGCTGCCAGCATTGCTGCAGGGGTTGAAGGGGTGAGGGGTCAGCCTGTCAGTGCTCAGACCATACGCCGCACACTGCATCAAATTGGCCTGCATGGCTGTCATCCCAGAATGAAGCCTCTTTAAAAAATGATGCACAAGAAAGCCCGCAAAACAGTTTGCTGAAGACAAGCAGACTAAGGACATATGATTACTGGAACCATGTCCTGTGGTCTGATGATACCAAGATAAACTTATTTGGTTCAGATGGTGTCAAGCGTGTGTGGCAGCAACCAGGTGAGGAGTACAAAGACAATTGTGTCTTGCCTACAGTCAAGCATGGTGGTGGGAGTGTCATGGTCTGGGGCTGTATGAGTGCTGCCGGCACTGGGGAGCTACAGTTCATTGAGGGAACCATGAACACCAACATGTACTGCGACATACTGAAGCAGTGCATAATCCCCTCCCTTTAGAGACTGGGCTGCAGAGCAGTATTCCAACATGATAACGACTCCAAACGCACCTCCAAGATGACCACAGCTTTGCTAAAGAAGCTGAGGGTAAAGGTGATGGACTGGCCAAGCATGTCTCCAGACCCAAACCCTATTGAGCATCTGTGGGGCTTCCTCAAATGGAAGGTGGAGGAGCGCAAGGTTTCAAACATCCACCAGCTCCGTGATGTCGTCATGGAGTAGTGGAAGAGGAGTCCAGTGGCAACCTATGAAGCTCTGGTGAACTCCATGCCCAAGAGGGTTAAGGCAGTGCTGGAAAATAATGGTGGCCACACAAAATATTGACACTTTGGGCCCAATTTGGACATTTTCAGTTAGGGGTGTACTCACTTTTGTTGCCAACGGTTTAGACATTAATGGTTGTGTGTTGACTTATTTTGAGGGGACAGCAAATTTACACTGTCATACAAGCTGTACACTCACTACTTTACATTGTAGCAAAGTATTATTTCTTCAGTGTTGTCACATGAAAAGATAGAATAAAATATTTACAAAAATGTGAGGGGTCTACTCACTTTTGTGCGATACTGTATGTGTACATATACAATATATATATCTATATCTATAGATATATATATATATATATAGATATAGATATATATATATATATATATATATATATATATATATATATATATATATATATATATATATATATATATATATATATATACATACATACACACACACACAAATTTATCTATCTATCTATCTATCTATCTATCTATCTATCTATCTATCTATCTATCTATCTATCTATCTATCTATCTATCTATCTTTATCTACATAAACAATGCAGGGGGGCATGTTTACTGTCTTGGGGGGTCTGATTAAGGAAGAAGGAGATCAATAATCTTCCTCCTTCCTCCTCAGTTCTCCGAGCATTTTCTCTTCTCTCCCTGATTCTCCACCTTTGAGCTGGAAAATCTGGGAAGGAGAATTATGAGATTGCCAGTGAGTTGCAGAGATCCCACCTTCATAATCCGACCATTAAAATTGACCTTGCTTTGTGCTTTGGTCCAAATCATTTGGTGCATGGGGAGATTTTGGTGTGGGGTTGTTCTCAGGGGTTGGGCTTAGTTCCAGTGAAGGGAACTCTTAAGGTGTCAGCATACCAAGACATTTTGGACAATTTCATGCACCCAACTTTGTGGGAACAGTTTGGGGATGGCCCCTTCCTGTTTCATTATAGCTGCGCACCAGCGCACAAAGCAAGGTCCATAAAGACATGGATGAGAGAGTTTGGGGTGGAGGAACTTAAAGTTTTGGATAGAATATGGTTCAAACCCCAATAAAGCTTTGATTGCTGACTGAATCCTTACTGGGAAGAACCATCTTCTCTATTTGTCCCGGTGACCATTGTCACCAAGACAGAAAGTTTTGGGAAATCCAAAATTATATATGTAGCACTCTCCTAGGTAGGTGCTAAGATTAGTGTGTAATAGTTTTTGGTTTTGTTGCTTAACAGAGAGACAGCTAGGTAACTTTAATTTCTGTCTGCTTAACAGGGAGCGGTGATTGGTTAGTGTAGTCGGCTCAGTGTGCTCTGGTGCTACTTATGCTGTCTTGAAATTTCACTGTAGCAACTAAGGAAAGTGCTGGATAATAGGCAACATCCATGCAGATGAGAGCATGAATATTCATACAGCCCTGACCAATTATGAGGAGAGGTGCCCCTATGCATGCTGGGTGCCTGTATTTATATTCTAGGAGAACACAGGATCTTGGTCATTCCTAGCAGAGGATTGCACCAGCTGGGGGAGAGGCGCTGCACCTCCCTTGGGCAACCTGAGGGCCTGAATTGAGAGAGATTGTGCTGCCTGAAGTTAGTGAGAGTGACCCTGGTTCTGCAGAGAACTGGCTGAAGGGTCTGTCTATTCAAGATCTGGTATCACTGAAAGTTGGAAGGAGGCTACCAGCTGTGGACATTTTGTGAGTACAGACAACCTAGAAGATCTATAGACTTGTGCTTTGAACCCCTTCTGGTGTGCTATATAGTCAGCTGAGGGTCTGAACAAAGGGAACACTAGCTAGTGTTCTGAAGAGCTTGTCCAACTGTTGCTACTGCATAGGACTTTGCTCAGTTCTACTACTTTTGGACTGTCAAATAAGAATGAGTCGAACACACTCTGGTTCGATTCGCACCAGAACATCCAAACAGGCAAAATATTCAGAAGAACACACGAAAACCGTTAAAGTCTATGGGACACGAACATGAAAAATCAAAAGTGCTAATTTTAAAGGCTTATATGCAAGTTATTGTCATAAAAAGTGTATTGGGACCTGGGTCCTGCCCCAGGGGACACGTATCAATGCAAATCATTTTTTTTTTAAATGGCCGTTTTTTTTCGAGCGCAAAACTCTGTGCCAATTTTTTTTTTAAAAAAGGCGTATGGGCCCCCCAAAAAGCCATACCGGACCCTTCAGGGCCACAGGGAAGCCCCGTGGCGTCAGAAGGGGGTGGGGTCACCCGTTAAAGTCACCAGGTGGCCCCGCCCTCCACTATATAACAGCTGTCACCAATGGGAGCGTCACTCGACGGGAGCCTTCCATGGAGGCGGAGGTGTTGCGTTTTTTCTTTCTTTTTTCAGCTCATCGGCGGCGTGATAGAAGGTGAATGGACATCATGGGACATTTTTATTTTTTTATCTTAAAATAAAGGACTTGTCCCAAGCTGTCTCATGTATTTTTTACCATTTTGACACTTTTTTTGTGAAATGGTAGGGGTACAATGTACCCCGTTACCAATTCACATAGGGGGGCCAGGATCTGGGGGTCCCCTTGTTAAAGGGGGGCTTCCAGATTCTGATAAGCCCCCCGCCCACATACCCCCACAACCACCCGGCAAGGGTTGTGGGGATGAGGCCCTTGTCCCCATCAACTTGGTCAGAGCCCAAAGCACCCTCCCCATGTTGAGGGCATGTGACCTGGTACGGTTCAGGAGTGGGGGGGCGCTCTCTAGTCCCCCCTCTTTTCCTGTGGCCGGCCAGGTTGCGTACTCGGATAAGGGTCTGGAATGGATTTTGGGGGGTCCCCTATGCCATTTTTTTTAAAAATTTGGCACAGGGTTCCCCTTAATTTCCATACCAGACCCGAAGGGCCTGGTAATGATTTTGGGGGGACCCCCACGCAATTTTTTTTTAAATTTTTGGTTCGGGGTTACCCTTAATATTTATACCAGACCCAAATGGCCTGGTAATGGACTGGGGGAGATCCCATGCTGTTTTTTTTCAATGAGTTTTATCTATATTGCCAAGACTCGACAATTCATTACAGCCGCGATCAGTTTTAAATGGAAATTTTTCCTTTAGAAATGTGATATTGCTGCGGTACTGTTCTAAACATGGGAAAAATGCGCCACTTTACAGGCATGCTATAGAAACCCCCCAGGCATGATATTTAAAGGAATATTTCATTTGTATTGTTTCACTTTAAGCATTAAAAAAATCACTGCTCCTGAAAAAACGGCCGTTTAAAAAAAAAAAAAAAAAATTGATACATATCCCCTGGGGCAGGACCCGGGTCCCCAAACACTTTTTATGACAATAACTTGCATATAAGCCTTTAAAATGAGCACTTTTGATTTTTCATGTTAGTGCCCCACTTTAACGGGGTTCCGGTGGCTTTCGAATTTGCCCCGAACACCGCATATTGTTCGGTGTTCGCCCAAACAACCAAAGTTCGACCTGAACTTATGCTCGGGCCGAACCGTTCGCCCATCCCTACTGCCAAACAGTCTGCCCTGTGGCTAGTGGCTAGTACCTGAGGAACTTTGCCCTGCTACTACTACTACTACTGAGGGACTTTTCTCACTTCTGAAACTACTGTGTGCTATATCTAACGAGAAGTCTGCTATTTGCTTTCAGCAAGGACTTCACCAGAGATTAAACCGAGAGATCAGTTAGACGTCCTCGACTGTGAATAGTTCTATTTCTTGGAGTATCCCACTAAATCCCCTTCCCTATCCAAGTTCTTCAAAAATAAAACAACAAAAACAAAACCCCTAGACTGGTCATTTAAGATAATGAGCGGAGGTGTGTGTGTGTACCTGGCTGTGCAAATCTACCTTGTGCCTGGCTGTGGAGCAAAAGTGGGAAAGACCCGGGCAAATTACCAGCGGCTTCTGCAGGGGGTAGCACTACATACAGTTGTTACCAAATTAAGGACTGTGGAGATATCTTCCAATGAGAACAACTGTCTAAGATGGGAATTCCCCTCCATTTTATAATAATTGCCTCTCATGCCCTGTTGTGTCTTTGGGACAGAAAATGTAAGTCTCTTCAATGAGACACAAAGAGCAAAACTAAAAAAATTGCAAAGCTAAAAAAAAAATTGTTTGAACACTAGATTTCTACATGAAATGCCAATTTAATGCATTTTGCTTTGCAAAATACCACAATAAACCTATTTAAATGTAAGAGAAATTGGCAAGCTTGTAGGTTCAGACTGTCTAGTACTTTTGTGTCTTGGGTCCCTGAAGTAAACTGAAAAAAACTAAAGCCGCTAGGTCAATTGTAAAGACAGAAAATGATAACTGCCTATCATTGGCATCAACGTATCATGCCACATGGCTTACAGACATCTTCTCCCTAGTGGCCTAACTGACAGGTGCATGATAAAAAAAGAGACAAAATTATCATTTACAACACTAACAGAGGCAGGAAAAATCCAACTTTATGATGATCATGTTTCATGTTGCACCCGTATTTAGGGTGTAACATTAAAAACATGATTGCAAATATGGTCACATAGTGGAGGTATCACTACCACCACTAAATGAATGATTTCCTGCTCCTTGCTAGGACACAGACTCCTGCATCTTAGCAACCAAGAACATTGTATAGTCTGGCCCCCTGCATCCTAGCAACTGATGACATCATTTGTTTCTAGCCACACTTTCACCATAACAAGCATAACAGCCATTGATGCTCTGTGACAAAAAATAAAACACAAAGGGTTACCCCAAAAAACAATACAACACCCTTATCCTAGATAGGAGTCTGGTATGGATTTTATAGAGCATCCCATGCAACAAAACAAATCCATACTAGCAGTGGCGTAGCGTGGGGGGTGCAGGGGGGGCCGTCGCCCCGGGCGCGATATTTAGGGGGGCGCCAGTATGTGTCACTGGCTGCCTCCTCCTAATTTCTAATTTTGTGTCCCCGGGCTCCGGCCGCCATGTTAAGTGTCCGGCGCCCTGTGATTGGGTGTATGGGGGTCATGTGAGGCGCCCCGCCTCCGCACATGACCCCAATACACCCAATCACAGGGCGCTGGATACTGAACATGGCAGCAAGCAGAGCGCAGGGGAGAGAAGAAAGTGAGCCACCGCTGTGTTCTCCTCCTCCTCCGGATCGATGCAGCCAGGAGAAGAAGGTAAGTGAGAGTCTTGTTACTGGGAGGGGGAGGGAGGGAGGGAGGGGGGCAAGAGAGAGAGACTGTAGGCAGGACAATGTAGTTTAGTATAGTATGGAGGTCAGTGTAGTGTCACTATGGAGGTCAGTGTAGTGTCACTATGGAGGTCAGTGTAGTGTCACTATGGAGGTCAGTGTAGTGTCACTATGGGGGGCAGTGTAGTGTCACTATGGAGGTCAGTGTAGTGTCACTATGGAGGTCAGTGTAGTGTCACTATGGAGGTCAGTGTAGTGTCACTATGGAGGTCAGTGTAGTGTCACTATGGAGGTCAGTGTAGTGTCACTATGGGGGGCAGTGTAGTGTCACTATGGGGGGCAGTGTAGTGTCACTATGGGGGGCAGTGTAGTGGACAGTATGGAGGAGACAAGTCAGTGCAGCCAAGTCCTGTCTCTGCCGATGCCTGACCCCTATCACAGGATCTGTTACACACACACAGATCCTCAGTGTCTGGGGGAGGGGCGCTGATGTCCTAACCAGCAGAAGCCCGGGAGGAAGGACATCTCCCATGCTGTTATGATAAGGTCAGAACATTTGTTAGGGGGATGTTGTGTAATTATTGTGCTAGGGGACAGACTGCTGCTTCCCCCATGTAATGTGCTCTCTTGTGCTCAGTGCCCACCATGTCATGTGCCTTGCATTGCCCCCCATGTAATGTGCTGTGCCCACCATGTCCTGTCATGTGCATTGCAGTGCCCCTATGTAATGTGCTGTGCCCACCATGTCATGTGCATTGCAGTGCCCACTATGTAAAGTGCTGTGCCCACCATGTCATGTGCATTGCAGTGCCCCGCATGTCATGTCATGTGCCTTGCAGTTCCCCCCATGTAATGTGCTGTGCCCACTAAGTCATGTCATGTGCCTTGCAGTGCCCCCATGTAATGTGCTGTGCCCACCATGTCATGTCATGTGCCTTGCAGTGCCCCCCATGTAATGTTCTGTGCCCACCATGTCCTGTCATGTGCATTGCAGTGCCCACTATGTAAAGTTCTGTGCACACCATGTCATGTGCATTGCAGTGCCCCCCATGTAATGTGCTGTGCCCACCATGTCATGTCATGTGCCTTGCAGTGTCCCCATGTAATGTTCTGTGCCCACCATGTCATGTCATGTGCCTTGCAGTGCCCCCCCCATGTAATGTGCTGTGCCCACCATGTCATGTGCCTTGCAGTGCCCCCATGTAATGTGCTGTGCCCACAATGTCATGTCATGTGCCTTGCAGTGCCCCCCCATGTAATGTGCTGTGCCCACCATGTCATGTGCCTTGCAGTGCCCCCATGTAATGTGCTGTGCCCACAATGTCATGTCATGTGCCTTGCAGTGCCCCCATGTAATGTGCTGTGCCCACCATGTCATGTCATGTGCCTTGCAGTGCCCCCCATGTAATGTGCTGTGCCCACCATGTCATGTGCCTTGCAGTGCCCCCATGTAATGTGCTGTGCCCACAATGTCATGTCATGTGCCTTGCAGTGCCCCCATGTAATGTGCTGTGCCCACCATGTCATGTCATGTGCCTTGCAGTACCCCCCATGTAATGTGCTGTGCCCACCATGTCATGTGCCTTGCAGTGCCCCCCATGTAATGTGCTGTGTCCAGTATGTCATTTGCTGTACGTTGCAGTGCCCACCATGTAATGCGCTGTGCTGAACAATGTCATGTGCTGTGCATTGCATTGCCCTTCATGTGATGTGCAGTGCCCACTATGTCATGCTGTGCCTTGCAGTGCCCACCATGTCATGTGCAGTTCCTAACATGTAATGTGCAGTTGCATTTCCCACCATGAAACGTGCTATGCCATGCAGTGCCCACCATGTAATGTGTTGTGCCCACCATGTAATGTTATGTGCCATTCAGTGCCCACCATGTAATGTGCTGTGCCCACCATGTCATGTCATGTGCCTTGCAGTGCCCCCCATGTAATGTGCTGTGTCCAGTATGTCATTTGCTGTACTCTGCAGTGCCCACCATGTAATGCGCTGTGCTGACCATGTCATGTGCTGTGCATTACATTGCCCTTCATGTGATGTGCAGTGCCCACTATGTCATGCTGTGCCTTGCAGTGCCCACCATGTAATGTGCAGTGCCCACCATGTCATGTGCTGTGCCTTGCATTGCCCACCATGTAATGTGCAGTGCCCACCATGTCATGTGATGTGCCATCCAGTGCCAACCATGTCATGTGCAATGCCCACCATGTCATGGCTGTGCCTTGCAATGCCCGCTATGTAATTTGCAGTGTCCACCATGTCATGTGCTGTGCCATACAGTGATCCCACCATGTAATGTGCAGTGCCCACCGTGTAATGTGCAGTGCCCACCGTGTAATGTGCAGCGCCCACCATGTCATGTGCACTTCCCACCATGTCATGTGCTATGCTGTGCCCACCCTGCCATGTGCTGTGCCCAGCATGTAGTGTGTTGTGCCCACTGTGTAATGTGCTGTGCTGTTCAACAGTGCCCACCATGTCATGTGCAGTTACTAACATGTAATGTGCAGTTGCATTTCCCACCATGAAACGTGCTATGCCATGCAGTGCCCACCATGTAATGTGTTGTGCCCACCATGTAATGTTATGTGCCATTCAGTGCCCACCATGTAATGTGCTGTGCCCACCACATCATGTGCTGTGCCATGCAGTGCCCACCATGTAATGCGCTGTACCCACCATGTAATGTGCTGTGTCATGCAGTGCCCACCATGTCATGTGCTGTGTTGTGCCCACCATGTCATGTGCTGCACCATGCAGTGCCTACCATGTAATATGCTGTACTCACCATGTAATGTGCTATACATTGTCCACCATGGCATGTGCTGTGCAGTACCCACAATGGAATGTGGTGTGCAGGGCTCATCATGTCATGTGTGGTGTCCACCATTTAATGTGCTGTGCTCACAATGTAATGTGCTGTGCTGTGTCATGCAGTGCCCACCTTGTCATGTGCTGTGCAGTGCCCACCATGCTATGTGCAGTACCCACTATATAATGTGTTGTGCCCACCATATAATGTTCTGTGCAGTGCCCACTTGTAATGTCCAGTGCCCACCATGCAATGTGCTCAGCTGTGCCTGCCATGTCATGTGCTGTGCCCACCATATAAGGTCCTGTGCCCACTGTGTGCATGAGCTGTGCCCACCATGAAATGTGTTGTGTTGTGCAGTACCAACCATGTCATGTGCTGTGCCCACCATATAATGTACTGTGCCTACCTTGTAATGTGCTGTATTGGGCAGTGCCAACCGCGTAATGTGCTGTGCCCGCCATTAAATGTGCTGTATCCATGTATCCACCATGTAATGTGTTGTGCCAACCATGTGATGTACTGTGCTATACCCCCCCCTTCCCGTGTAATGTACTATGCTGTGCCCCCCACAGACTCACCCCCCCCCTCCCTCTCTCTCATCCCCTCTCTTTCACCCTGTTCTCTCTCTCATCCCCTTCACCCCCTACCACCCTCTCTCTCTTTCACCCTCTCTCTATTCCCCTTTTTCTCATCTCTCTCTCTCTCTCTCTCTCTCTCTCTCTCTCCCCCCCCCCCTCTCTCTCTCTTTAATTTAAATTTCACAAAAAATTGTTTGCGTTTTCATTTTATTTATTTTCATAAAAAGGCCCACCAACATCCTTAGCACCAGGCCCATGATGCTCTTAATCTGGGCCTGATGGAGGAGACAAGTCAGTGCAGCCAAGTCCTGTCTCTGCCGATGCCTGACCCCTATCACAGGATCTGTTACACACACACAGATCCTCAGTGTCTGGGGGAGGGGCGCTGATGTCCTAACCAGCAGAAGCCCGGGAGGAAGGACATCTCCCATGCTGTTATGATAAGGTCAGTACATTTGTTAGGGGGATGTTGTGTAATTATTGTGCTAGGGGACAGACTGCTGCTTCCCCCATGTAATGTGCTCTCTTGTGCCCAGTGCCCACCATGTCATGTGCCTTGCAGTGCCCCCCATGTAATGTGCTGTGCCCACCATGTCATGTCATGTGCCTTGCAGTGCCCCCCATGTAATGTGCTGTGCCCACCATGTCCTGTCATGTGCATTGCAGTGCCCCTATGTAATGTGCTGTGCCCATCATTTCATGTGCATTGCAGTGCCCACTATGTAAAGTGCTGTGCCCACCATGTCATGTGCATTCAGTGCCCCGCATGTCATGTCATGTGCCATGCAGTGCCCCCCATGTAATGTGCTGTGCCCACTATGTCATGTCATGTGCCTTGCAGTGCCCCCATGTAATGTGCTGTGCCCACCATGTCATGTGCCTTGCAGTGCCCTCCATGTAATGTTCTGTGCCCACCATGTCCTGTCATGTGCATTGCAGTGCCCACTATGTAAAGTTCTGTGCACACCATGTCATGTGCATTGCAGTGCCCCCCATGTAATGTGCTGTGCCCACCATGTCATGTCATGTGCCTTGCAGTGTCCCCATGTAATGTTCTGTGCCCACCATGTCATGTCATGTGCCTTGCAGTGCCCCCCCATGTAATGTGCTGTGCCCACCATGTCATGTGCCTTGCAGTGCCCCCATGTAATGTGCTGTGCCCACAATGTCATGTCATGTGCCTTGCAGTGCCCCCATGTAATGTGCTGTGCCCACCATGTCATGTCATGTGCCTTGCAGTGCCCCCCATGTAATGTGCTGTGCCCACCATGTCATGTGCCTTGCAGTGCCCCCCATGTAATGTGCTGTGTCCAGTATGTCATTTGCTGTACGTTGCAGTGCCCACCATGTAATGCGCTGTGCTGAACAATGTCATGTGCTGTGCATTGCATTGCCCTTCATGTGATGTGCAGTGCCCACTATGTCATGCTGTGCCTTGCAGTGCCCACCATGTCATGTGCAGTTCCTAACATGTAATGTGCAGTTGCATTTCCCACCATGAAACGTGCTATGCCATGCAGTGTCCACCATGTAATGTGTTGTGCCCACCATGTAATGTTATGTGCCATTCAGTGCCCACCATGTAATGCGCTGTGCCCACCATGTCATGTCATGTGCCTTGCAGTGCCCCCCATGTAATGTGCTGTGTCCAGTATGTCATTTGCTGTACATTGCAGTGCCCACCATGTAATGTGCAGTGCCCACCATGTCATGTGCTGTGCCTTGCATTGCCCACCATGTAATGTGCAGTGCCCACCATGTCATGTGATGTGCCATCCAGTGCCAACCATGTCATGTGCAATGCCCACCATGTCATGGCTGTGCCTTGCAATGCCCGCTATGTCATTTGCAGTGTCCACCATGTCATGTGCTGTGCCATACAGTGATCCCACCATGTAATGTGCAGTGCCCACTGTGCAATGTGCAGTGCCCACCGTGTAATGTGCAGCGCCCACCATGTCATGTGCACTTCCCACCATGTCATGTGCTATGCTGTGCCCACCCTGCCATGTGCTGTGCCCAGCATGTAGTGTGTTGTGCCCACTGTGTAATGTGCTGTGCTGTTCAACAGTGCCCACCATGTCATGTGCAGTTCCTAACATGTAATGTGCAGTTGCATTTCCCACCATGAAATGTGCTATGCCATGCAGTGCCCACCATGTAATGTTATGTGCCATTCAGTGCCCACCATGTAATGTGCTGTGCCCACCACGTCATGTGCTGTGCCATGCAGTACCCACCATGTAATGCGCTGTACCCACCATGTAATGTGCTGTGTCATGCAGTGCCCACCATGTCATGTGCAGTGCCCATCATGTAAATTGCTGTGCAGTGCCCACCATGTCATGTGCTGTGTTGTGCCCACCATGTCATGTGCTGCACCATGCAGTGCCTACCATGTAATATGCTGTACTCACCATGTAATGTGCTGTACATTGTCCACCATGGCATGTGCTGTGCAGTACCCACAATGGAATGTGGTGTGCAGGGCTCATCATGTCATGTGTGGTGTCCACCATTTAATGTGCTGTGCTCACAATGTAATGTGCTATGCTGTGTCATGCAGTGCCCACCTTGTCATGTGCTGTGCAGTGCCCACCATGCTATGTGCAGTACCCACTATATAATGTGTTGTGCCCACCATATAATGTTCTGTGCAGTGCCCACTTGTAATGTCCAGTGCCCACCATGTAATGTGCTCAGCTGTGCCTGCCATGTCATGTGCTGTGCCCACCATATAAGGTCCTGTGCCCACTGTGTGCATGAGCTGTGCCCACCATGAAATGTGTTGTGTTGTGCAGTACCAACCATGTCATGTGCTGTGCCCACCATATAATGTACTGTGCCTACCTTGTAATGTGCTGTATTGGGCAGTGCCAACCGCGTAATGTGCTGTGCCCGCCATTAAATGTGCTGTATCCATGTATCCACCATGTAATGTGTTGTGCCAACCATGTGATGTACTGTGCTATACCCCCCCCCCCCTCCCGTGTAATGTACTATGCTGTGCCCCCCACAGACTCACCCCCCCCTCCCTCTCTCTCATCCCCTCTCTTTCACCCTGTTCTCTCTCTCATCCCCTTCACCTCCTACCACCCTCTCTCTCTTTCACCCTCTCTCTATTCCCCTTTTTCTCATCTCTCTCTCTCTCTCTCTCTCTCTCTCTCTCTCTCTCTCTCTCCCCCCCCCCTCTCTCTCTCTTTAATTTAAATTTCACAAAAAATTGTTTGCGTTTTCATTTTATTTATTTTCATAAAAAGGCCCACCAACATCCTTAGCACCAGGCCCATGATGCTCTTAATCTGGGCCTGATGGAGGAGACAAGTCAGTGCAGCCAAGTCCTGTCTCTGCCGATGCCTGACCCCTATCACAGGATCTGTTACACACACACAGATCCTCAGTGTCTGGGGGAGGGGCGCTGATGTCCTAACCAGCAGAAGCCCGGGAGGAAGGACATCTCCCATGCTGTTATGATAAGGTCAGTACATTTGTTAGGGGGATGTTGTGTAATTATTGTGCTAGGGGACAGACTGCTGCTTCCCCCATGTAATGTGCTCTCTTGTGCCCAGTGCCCACCATGTCATGTGCCTTGCAGTGCCCCCCATGTAATGTGCTGTGCCCACCATGTCATGTCATGTGCCTTGCAGTGCCCCCCATGTAATGTGCTGTGCCCACCATGTCCTGTCATGTGCATTGCAGTGCCCCTATGTAATGTGCTGTGCCCATCATTTCATGTGCATTGCAGTGCCCACTATGTAAAGTGCTGTGCCCACCATGTCATGTGCATTCAGTGCCCCGCATGTCATGTCATGTGCCATGCAGTGCCCCCCATGTAATGTGCTGTGCCCACTATGTCATGTCATGTGCCTTGCAGTGCCCCCATGTAATGTGCTGTGCCCACCATGTCATGTGCCTTGCAGTGCCCTCCATGTAATGTTCTGTGCCCACCATGTCCTGTCATGTGCATTGCAGTGCCCACTATGTAAAGTTCTGTGCACACCATGTCATGTGCATTGCAGTGCCCCCCATGTAATGTGCTGTGCCCACCATGTCATGTCATGTGCCTTGCAGTGTCCCCATGTAATGTTCTGTGCCCACCATGTCATGTCATGTGCCTTGCAGTGCCCCCCCATGTAATGTGCTGTGCCCACCATGTCATGTGCCTTGCAGTGCCCCCATGTAATGTGCTGTGCCCACAATGTCATGTCATGTGCCTTGCAGTGCCCCCATGTAATGTGCTGTGCCCACCATGTCATGTCATGTGCCTTGCAGTGCCCCCCATGTAATGTGCTGTGCCCACCATGTCATGTGCCTTGCAGTGCCCCCCATGTAATGTGCTGTGTCCAGTATGTCATTTGCTGTACGTTGCAGTGCCCACCATGTAATGCGCTGTGCTGAACAATGTCATGTGCTGTGCATTGCATTGCCCTTCATGTGATGTGCAGTGCCCACTATGTCATGCTGTGCCTTGCAGTGCCCACCATGTCATGTGCAGTTCCTAACATGTAATGTGCAGTTGCATTTCCCACCATGAAACGTGCTATGCCATGCAGTGTCCACCATGTAATGTGTTGTGCCCACCATGTAATGTTATGTGCCATTCAGTGCCCACCATGTAATGCGCTGTGCCCACCATGTCATGTCATGTGCCTTGCAGTGCCCCCCATGTAATGTGCTGTGTCCAGTATGTCATTTGCTGTACATTGCAGTGCCCACCATGTAATGTGCAGTGCCCACCATGTCATGTGCTGTGCCTTGCATTGCCCACCATGTAATGTGCAGTGCCCACCATGTCATGTGATGTGCCATCCAGTGCCAACCATGTCATGTGCAATGCCCACCATGTCATGGCTGTGCCTTGCAATGCCCGCTATGTCATTTGCAGTGTCCACCATGTCATGTGCTGTGCCATACAGTGATCCCACCATGTAATGTGCAGTGCCCACTGTGCAATGTGCAGTGCCCACCGTGTAATGTGCAGCGCCCACCATGTCATGTGCACTTCCCACCATGTCATGTGCTATGCTGTGCCCACCCTGCCATGTGCTGTGCCCAGCATGTAGTGTGTTGTGCCCACTGTGTAATGTGCTGTGCTGTTCAACAGTGCCCACCATGTCATGTGCAGTTCCTAACATGTAATGTGCAGTTGCATTTCCCACCATGAAATGTGCTATGCCATGCAGTGCCCACCATGTAATGTTATGTGCCATTCAGTGCCCACCATGTAATGTGCTGTGCCCACCACGTCATGTGCTGTGCCATGCAGTACCCACCATGTAATGCGCTGTACCCACCATGTAATGTGCTGTGTCATGCAGTGCCCACCATGTCATGTGCAGTGCCCATCATGTAAATTGCTGTGCAGTGCCCACCATGTCATGTGCTGTGTTGTGCCCACCATGTCATGTGCTGCACCATGCAGTGCCTACCATGTAATATGCTGTACTCACCATGTAATGTGCTGTACATTGTCCACCATGGCATGTGCTGTGCAGTACCCACAATGGAATGTGGTGTGCAGGGCTCATCATGTCATGTGTGGTGTCCACCATTTAATGTGCTGTGCTCACAATGTAATGTGCTATGCTGTGTCATGCAGTGCCCACCTTGTCATGTGCTGTGCAGTGCCCACCATGCTATGTGCAGTACCCACTATATAATGTGTTGTGCCCACCATATAATGTTCTGTGCAGTGCCCACTTGTAATGTCCAGTGCCCACCATGTAATGTGCTCAGCTGTGCCTGCCATGTCATGTGCTGTGCCCACCATATAAGGTCCTGTGCCCACTGTGTGCATGAGCTGTGCCCACCATGAAATGTGTTGTGTTGTGCAGTACCAACCATGTCATGTGCTGTGCCCACCATATAATGTACTGTGCCTACCTTGTAATGTGCTGTATTGGGCAGTGCCAACCGCGTAATGTGCTGTGCCCGCCATTAAATGTGCTGTATCCATGTATCCACCATGTAATGTGTTGTGCCAACCATGTGATGTACTGTGCTATACCCCCCCCCCTCCCGTGTAATGTACTATGCTGTGCCCCCCACAGACTCACCCCCTCACTCCCACCCCTCTCTATCTCTCATCCCCTCTCTTTCACCCTGTTCTCTCTCTCACCCCCTTCACCCCCTACCACCCTCTCTCTCTTTCACCCTCTCTCTATTCCCCTTTTTCTCACCTCTCTCTCTCTCTCTCTCTCTCTCTCTCTCTCTCATCTCTCTCTCTCTCTCTCTCTCTCATCTCTCTCTCTCTCTCTCTCTCTCTCTTTAATTTAAATTTCACAAAAAATTGTTTGCGTTTTCATTTTATTTATTTTCATAAAAAGGCCCACCAACATCCTTAGCACCAGGCCCATGATGCTCGTAATCTGGGTCTGAGTATAGTGTAGTATAGTGGTTAGTGTAGTATAGTATAGTGGTTAGCATAGTGGTCAGTATAGTGTAGTTTAGTATGGAGGTCAGTGTAGTGTAGTGGACAGTGTAGTATGGTGGTCAGTATAGTGTAGTATAGTGGACATTGTAGTATAGTGGACAGTGTAGTATGGTGGTCAGTATAGTGTAGTATAGTGGACAGTGTAGTATGGTGGTCAGTGTAGTATGGTGGTCAGTGTAGTATGGTGGTCAGTGTAGTGTAGTATAGTGGTTAGTGTAGTGGTCAGTGTAGTATGGTGGTCAGTATAGTGTAGTATAGTGGACAGTGTAGTATGGTGGTCAGTATAGTGGACAGTGTAGTGGTTAGTGTAGTGGACAGTGTAGTATGGTGGTCAGTGTAGTATAGTGGACAGTGTAGTATGGTGGTCAGTGTAGTATAGTGGACAGTGTAGTATGGTGGTCAGTGTAGTATGGTGGTCAGTGTAGTATAGTGGTCAGTGTAGTATAGTGGACAGTGTAATATAGTGGACAGTGTAGTATAGTGGACAGTGTAGTATAGTGGACAGTGTAGTATAGTGGACAGTGTAGTATGGTGGTCAGTGTAGTATGGTGGTCAGTGTAGTATGGTGGTCAGTATAGTGTAGTATAGTGGACAGTGTAGTATGGTGGTCAGTGTAGTATGTTGGACAGTGTAGTATGTTGGACAGTGTAGTATGGTGGACAGTGTAGTATGGTGGTCAGTGTAGTATAGTGGACAGTGTAGTATGGTGGTCAGTGTAGTATAGTGGACAGTGTAGTATGGTGGTCAGTGTAGTATAGTGGACAGTGTAGTATGGTGGTCAGTGTAGTATGGTGGTCAGTGTAGTATAGTGGTCAGTGTAGTATAGTGGACAGTGTAATATAGTGGACAGTGTAGTATAGTGGACAGTGTAGTATAGTAGACAGTGTAGTATAGTGGACAGTGTAGTATAGTGGACAGTGTAGTATGGTGGTCAGTGTAGTATGGTGGTCAGTGTAGTATGGTGGTCAGTATAGTGTAGTATAGTGGACAGTGTAGTATGGTGGTCAGTGTAGTATGTTGGACAGTGTAGTATGTTGGACAGTGTAGTATGTTGGACAGTGTAGTATGGTGGACAGTGTAGTATGGTGGACAGTGTAGTATGGTGGTCAGTGTAGTATGGTGGTCAGTGTAGTATGGTGGTCAGTATAGTGTAGTGTAGTGGTCAGTGTAGTGTAGTGGTCAGTGTAGTGTAGTGTAGTGGTCAGTGTAGTGTAGTGGTCAGTGTAGTGTAGTGGTCAGTGTAGTATGGTGGACAGTGTAGTATGGAGGACAGTGTAGTATGGTGGTCAGTGTAGTATGGTGGTCAGTGTAGTATGGTGGTCAGTATAGTGGTCAGTGTAGTATGGTGGTCAGTATAGTGTAGTATAGTGGACAGTGTAGTATGGTGGTCAGTATAGTGTAGTATAGTGGACAGTGTAGTATGGTGGTCAGTATAGTGTAGTATGGTGGTCAGTATAGTGTAGTATAGTGGACAGTGTAGTATGGTGGTCAGTATAGTGTAGTATAGTGGACAGTGTAGTATGGTGGTCAAGTGTAGTGTAGTATAGTGGACAGTGTAATGTAGTATAGTGGACAGTGTAGTATAGTGGACAGTGTAGTGTAGTATAGTGGTCAGTATAGTGGACAGTGTAGTATAGTGGTCAGTGTAGTATGGTGGTGAGTATAGTATAGTGGTCAGTGTAGTGGACAATGTAGTGTAGTGGACAGTGTAGTTCTCAGTGTAGTGGTCAGTATAGGAATCAGGTAGGTCAGTACTATTGTATTTGAAGGGACTCAGGGATAGCTAAAAGTCCGCAGGTTGGGGGGGGGGGGGGCGCAAATTACTTGCCTTGCCCCGGGTGCTGACAACCCACGCTACGCCACTGCATACTAGACATTCAACCAGGCAGGCCAGAAGACGGGGTAGTGAGCATATCCCCCCCACCTGAAACATGCCAGGTCACATGCCTCCAGCATTGGGAGGGTACCTTGCCAGGGGGCCCTTTTGGGAAAGCACTGAAAAGCATTGAAAAGTTATTTACAAATAACATTTTTTATTTATTTTTTTATTGTGTTTTTTTTTTTCAATGTGAAACGTGTAAATATATGTTAAAGGTGTAAAAATATTATTGAACAAAACAAACAAAAAACATTTTTAATTATTAAAGCAGAGGTCCGCCCACCGCTGCAAAAATTAAAAGCCAGCAGCTGCACATACTGCAGCTGCTGACTTTTATTAATCAGACACTTACCTGTCCTGGAGTCCAGCGATGTCAGCACTGCAGCTGATTCCGACATGTTATTTCCATCAGCTGTCGGGTGCATGCCGCCTCCATTGCGAGCAAGGGAACCCGACAGTGTAGCCTTACGGCTTCACACCGGGAACCCTACTGGGAATGCTTGAGGCTCCACTCCTCTCTCCTACTGGCCCGGCGGCCGGGGAAGGAGGAGGGAGCCCCAGCGATGACGCAAATACTCGCGGCTGAGGCTCCCGGAAGTGGGGACAGGGTACCTGTGAAAGACAGGTATCCTGCCCCCAAAAGGTGCCAAATGTGGCACCGGAGGGGGGAAGGAGTACAACGAGCGGAAGTTCCACTTTCCACACTTTACCGTGATTGTAAAGTCTTGTTTTTTTTCCTATTAAAATAACAAACATGTTATACGTACCTACTCTGTGCAGTTGATTTTGCACAGAGCAGCCCGGATCCTCCTCTTCTCGGGTCCTTCTTCTGTGATCCTGGCCCCTCCCTCGTGTTTAGTGCCCCCACAGCAACCAGCTTGCTATGGGGGCACCTGAGCCGAGTCACCGCTTCCTGTGCCCATTCAGACACAGAGCCCTGACCCGGCCCTGCCCCTTTCTCTCCTGATTGGCTAGCTGACTTTGACAGCCAATGGCGCCGCTGCTGTGGCTCCGCCAATCAGGAGGGAGAATCTCAGACAGCTGAGACACTCGTGGACATTGCTAGATAGAGAGGGACCTCAGGTAAGTGTCAGGGGGGCTGAGAGCGCAAAGAATGCATTAGGATAAAAAACCTTCTGCTTTTACAATCCCTTTAACCGTTTATAAAATAGAAGTGAACAAAAATTCAGCAGGAAAATAATAATTTAGTTACATAGTTGGTAAGGTTGGATAAAGACAATAGTCCATCCAGTTCAACCTGTGTGGGTGTGTGTTCGTGTAGCTAATCATTTCCTATATCCCTGCATATTGTGTTCTCCAAGATGCACGTCCAAGAGTCTTTTAAAACATTCAATACTTCCTGCTGACACCACTGATTGTAGAAGAGAGTTCCACATCCTTACCGTCCTGACAGTGAAAAACCCCCTACACACCTTAAGGTTAAACTTCCAGTCTCATTGTGTAGCCATGTGTCCTCTTACACTCCCTGAGACTGAATAGTTTCCTACTTACACTGGGGTTACCAATAGAGATAATTGTATATTGCCATCAAATTTTTACGTTCCTCATAATTGAGGACCTCCAACCCCCTCATTAATTTTGTTGCCCTTTTCTTGAACTCTTTCCAGTTCCAGCACATACTTTCTGAGGATTGGTGACCAGAACTGGACAGAATACTCCAGATGTGACCGAACCAGAGTTTTATAAAGTGATAGAATTATCATTTTATCTCTGGAATAAATCCCTTTTTTAATGCATGCTAATAGTCTGCTGGCTTTGCTTGCCGCAGCTTGACAATACATGCTATTGCTCAGTCTGTCATCTACTAGGACGCCTAGATCCTTCTCCATCCTGGAATCCCCTAGAGCTTCTCTCCCTAGTAAATAAATTGCATTTATATGTTTAACCCCCAAGTGCATTACTTTACATTTTTCAATGTTAAACCTCATTTGCCATCTAGTTGCCCACTCCATTAATCATTTATTTATTTAGGTCCTCTTGTAAGGTTTCAATATCCTGCTGTGATGTTATTGCCCTACTCAGCAAACACTAAAATTGAGCTATTTACCCTATCCTTTATATAATTTATTAATAAATTAAACAGAATTAGACAGAGCCTTGGGGTACTCCACTTTCCACTCTAGACCATTCTGAGTACATGTTATTTAACACCACCCTTTGGAAGTGCCCCTGTAGCCGAACCCATGCACCCGGTAAACAAATTACCATTTGGCAATCATGGTCTTTGTGATAAATTGCCCTATCTGTCCCTCTAATAATTGAGTCCCCTACTACCAGTACCTGTCTACCCTTGACTGTGTCCTTGCCCCCCTTTTTACTGGAGCATTAATTCCCCTGGCCAGGGCCAGATATGGAACATCATGGGCCTGGTGCTGAGAATTTTGGTGGGGCTTTTTATATATAAAAAAATAAATAAAATAAAAATGCAAACAATTTTGTGTTATAACAAATTGAATGAAATAGAGAGAGGGAGAATGACAGAGAGAGAGAGAAAGGGGATGAGAGAGGGGTGAGGGATAAGAGAGGGAGGATGAGAGAGAGAGGATGCGCATGAGCATGCGTGGGAGTGACAGCAATGCAGCCCGGCCAAGGTAAGTGACAGAAGGCACAGAACCCAGAAGGAAGACCGGGTGAAGATTGAAGCGCCCGGAACCCACCAGGTTGAGCACAGCGGAGCGCTGGAGGGCTCAGTTTGACAGGTAAGTGTACCCTAATGTGCTAATATGCTGTGCATACTAATACATTATGCCATAACCTACCTCAGGGCCTCTAAAAAGTGGTAATGTTAGCGAAGTTTACTACCACTTTAATAACACAGGATCCCAGGAGCCTCTCATGGGGCCCCCTACTGACCCAGTGGCCTTTGGGCTGTGCCCAAGTGCATAGTTGCCAATATTTCTAAAATATTTTCAGGGGCACTTTTTTTGCCAGTGGTACATTTAGAGTAGCTGACATCCCCTACGTTCCTCTATACATCACAGTAGTAATCACAAAATTAAATGAGTACTAATAATGGGCAGAACAAATATTAAATCTGAGAAGATTTCCTTTAGTTGAACTAACAAAAGTGTGCCCATTCGAAAGCTGATAACATTGAGGATATTCAATATAATTTTGGAGAACTATTTTTGTTAGCAAGAGGCATAGGGGAGGAGTATGGATGTTATAAAATTGGGAAGTATGTGCACGTGAGGGAGAGGAACGTGAAGGGTATAACAGTAGGCGCTATGTACAGGAGAGGAGTGTGGAGGGTATGGCAGTGGGCAGTATGTACAGGAGTTGGTCTGCACCTGTACTGCCACAACCACCCGCACAGAAAACACGCTGATGCTCAGTTGATGTGTAGGAAAACCATTAATCCTAATGGCACTCCTTGCACTGGGAACCATACTGCACTATGTGGTTTCTCTGTGGCTGCTTTTTCTAAAAAGGTGCAGGGACTTTTTCCCAGTGTTTTCAGTGGATAAAGCAGCCCATTCAAATGAATGCACGAGCAGCCACAGGGAAACCGCACAAGTGTGAGTAGCTTTAGGCAGAACTCCAACTAAAAGACAACAAGATAAAAATGAATAGCCAAATAAAAGATACAATAAATAACAAAACCAGTGGTTAATTTAACCATTTCAGCCCCAGAAGGTTTTTACCCCTTCATGACCAGGCCATTTTTTGCAATACAGCACTGTGTTACTTTAACTGACAATTGCGCAGTTGTGCAACTCTGTACCCAAATGAAATTGAAATCCTTTTTTCCCTATAGGTAGAGCTTTCTTTTGGTGGTATTTAAATTACCTCTGCGGTTTTTATTTTTTGTGCTAAAAAACAAAAGAAGACCAACAATTTTGAAAAAAAAAAAACAATATTTTTTACTTTATGCTATAAAACATACCTAATAAAAAAAAATGTAAAAAAAAAAAAAAATCAAATGTATTCATCAATTTAGGCCAATATGTATTCAGCTACATATTTTTGGTAAAAAAAAATTCCAATAAGCGTATATAGATTGATTTGCTCCATAGTTATAGAGTCTACAAACTATGGGATATTGTTATGGAATGTTTATTTATTTATTTATTTTCCCTGCAGGCTGTGAAAGTACCACAGCCAGTTTTACATGCTCAGTATAAGTTCCCCCTTATTCCCTTAGTTCCTCATATACCCCGGTCACGGAACGCACGTCGCGGTTAGTTAGTAGCTGTGGGCGTTTGAATCCCTGACCAATATGTGACGAACGCGGGTGCCAAATCCCTGCCCTCCTCGCTAACTTGCAACGAAGGACCGGCCAACCTCACACCACGCTGTCACTTACGTAACAATGCCACTCTCAGCTGCGCCCAGCACAAAGATTTTCCAGCTTGCGGGACCACAATCTAGGTGCGAGCAGCCTGAGAGTGATTGTCAATGGGCTAATTACACAATTAACCCTTTAACTGCCACCACCCCCGTTTAAAAGACCGAGCCGGGGAGACTCGTAATTTTAGCAATACCAATTATAGTTTTAGAATAAGCGTCTGCCACACACACTGCCACCACAGACAGGTTTGCTCAGAGTCTTACTCTACAACGGTAGCGCCCTTCAAGAGGCAGGTTCGTTTATAGCTTGCATTAAGAGCTTTAGAGACAAGGTTAACACTTTTCAACATAAGGGTTTATTATGAAAAGGTCAAAGTTGATGCAAATAAAATATTTACAGAAAAAAGATGTTTCAAAAGATAAAGACAATATACAGCCACAAAGCAATAAGGTAGAATTGGGAAGGAAGAATACTTGCAATTAATGTCCGAGGGTTGATCAGAGTTCGATCGATGAGCTAGGTAATCGGTTCTCGACTTGGCAGATGTTTCTTCTTGGATGGTAAAAGGAAAACTGCCCATTGTCTTGGCATCTCCTCTTTTCTGTCAAATCAAAGGGGGTGTTGACAGCGACCAGTAACCAATCATCTGGCCATCTTGTTTAGGGGTTGGTTGCTGGGAGGTGTCTACACTTCTGACCACGTCCCAGGTAGATTTTGTAATACATATTCATATATCTGCATCTATAGTGTTTACAGACTCCAAATATCCATATTATTATTCAACTTGAGATTTCCTTCAAAACAAGTCTAAACATGCCATATCTATAACGTATAGCCTGCTTTGGAGGAATAAGTGGTCCCAGGGGTTTCCCATATGACCTGACATAGGGGTGTCTGGACTTGAAACGTTCCATATTATCTGAGGAAACTAAATATGTCCAGATTATGACTGTGCTATTACTAAGTCAGAAGTTATGAAACATGCTGAAATTTCATACTTATTCTACTGAGGTGTAATCAGACAATTTACAACCGAGGCCTGTTAGGTCTCTGAATGGGGAGGGTGACAGTTTTACGACAGGCCTGAACACTGCCCTTACAACAAATGTTTTCTACTGACCTAACCTGGTTCTGTTTTCTCTGTTGAGATAACCCTTTCTGTAGAACTTAAAAAGCTTTGAATTCCTAAGATGAGGAAGGAGGGTGGAGGGAGTTCAGATTTCTCTGTGAGGTTACATGGTTAGCCAAACTGTCATGGCTACTTCCACACAAGATGGCAGCTGAATGGCCTGAATTTAGATATTGGTTTCCTTACACATTATGCTAAAGTTTTACGACCGCTCTGTGATTAGTATCCCCCCCCCCTGCATTCCCCCTAGCTCTCCCTCTGTCTTATCTCACTAACTCTGCTGCTATCTTTATTACCATTGATTTGTATGTGTTTGGTTTTCTCTTTTTTTTTTTTTCTTCTTCTTTAACATTCTGCTTAAAAATTTGTGAATCAGTACTGCTTGGACCTTGAAGAAGGGGACATACCCCGAAAGCTTGTCCTGAAAAATTGTATGTTAGTGCAAATAAAAAAAGTATCACGGACAGTACTCAATTTTCTCTGTCATTTATTTTCCCCATATTTTTTATTGTTTTCTCGATAATTTGAACAAACAAGAGATTATCATACAGAATGTGTAATAGCGACGATCAGTGATTTTTAGCGGGACTGCGATATTGCGGCAGACAAATCTGACACCTAACTGACACTTTTGACACTTTTTGGGGACCAGTGACACTAATACAGTGATCTGTGCTAAAAAAAAAATGCACTGTCACTGTACTAATGACACTGGCAGGGAAGGGGTTAACATCAGGGGCGATCAAAGGGTTAAGCATGTCTCTAGGGGGTGCTTTCTAACTGTGGGGGGGGGGTTGCTTTGACTGGGGAAAGACAGAGATCCATGTTCCTGCACAAGATCTCTATCTTTCCCTCTCACAGAATGGCGATCTGCCTTGTTTACAAAAGCAGACCGCCGTTCTGCCTCTCCTCAGAATAATCGGCATGTTCCGGTGGACATTGCATCTGCTGGACCCGCTACTGGCTGCTGCTGTGTCCAATCACAGTGGGAGCAGGTCGCCGGTGGCGCGCGCCCCAGACCCCATGCACGAAATCACATACAGATACATAATTTTGCACAGGAGGGCCGCCCTGCTGCAGTATATCTGCGTGGGGCGGTCCTTAAGCAGTTAATATTCCCCTTCAATTCTAGAGATTTCCCCTCCAGTACTTTTTCCTGCTGCTACATGTCCTCAGTCTGATGGCCAGCATCATTCAACCCACTTCCTCTGAGCTCAGGTCATCCTGGACTCACCTACAGACTGTGACTGAACAGTGAAAGGAGAAGCAGCACAGTAACAAGCTCATCTCTCTGTTTTCCCTTTCTATACACATACTTCTGGTCAGCACATGACTTTTTGTGCCGCTTCTTTGTTTCGCACTCCAGACCTGCTGTACAGGGACTGCAAAAGGCTAATCCCAGGTCCAATTCAAATATCCTCATTGCATTTAAAAGGTAAATTTAATGTTTTATTAACAATTAAATGAATGCATTAATTTGTGTCTTTTATAGCTGCCTAGAGTTTAGCTTTAATGTAGTCTTTTGGCACAGAAAGAACACAATCCAAATCTGCCATAAAGAGCTATAATTGGGTTATAGAGAAATTTCCACCCTCTCCCAAAAGTACTCTATTCATGAACAGACACACATATATCTAAAGTGTAAGTGCACTTATATCACACTTAGTGGCCACCCTCCCCTCTTCTTGCATGTTTGTAATTGCATTTACTTACCTGTAACCCTGCTAAGGACTATAAGTGCACTTAATGATCTTTTAATGAATACATAACTATAATAAATGATGGTTGTTTATTATGTGTCTATAATCCAACTTTAAGGTCCCCAATTCACACCATAGGGCCCAGAAGCTGCTGTACTCCTTCTGACCCCATAATTCCATAAATTGAAAATGCGCAGTTAGTAACTACTCACCTAGAAGATCATGGCCATATTATACAATGGACCATTAATAAAGCAAGGCTGAAAATGTCTTATAGATAATGTCACTGGCTGGAGAACAGAAAGATGACTCTATAATGAGGAGAGTGGAATTAGCTTTTAACAAAGGAGTGGTGATAAAAGTATTAAGCAAAGCTCTATTACTCCCTTTTATGAATGCACCTTGTATATGTGATACATCATGTGTAAAGCAAATGCCCCCTTATACTTGTACAATAAATTAAAGTGCTTATCACTCACACTGGCTGATCCACAGGAATAATTTTCAGCTGGAATAGAACTAGCAAAAGGTAGCCCTGCTTTTCTCACTATTCCCATGAATTCCGTCTGCCCTTTTGGTGACAAGTATGCCACTGATTCATGGTTGCAAGCTGAGGCTTAAACATATTGCAAATCAATTAGTGTAAATGTGATCCATTTAATTAATGACTGGTTTTGTGAATCTCAAGAGTAGCTTACTGCATACCAAACCCTGTTTTAACAACTTACTTCATTATATTATGCCCTAAGAAATGGTTAATAGCCACTGGTCTCTTGAGCAGTTTATTTCCTTTTTTGACATTTGTTTTTGCTGACTTTCTCAATATTCCTGAGCCTTTGCGTAACTTGTCCGCAAACCTGGCAGGTTTCCACAATGTTTACTGCCTAAAGTGCAGCGAGCTGGGATGAAAATGAGGTGAAAACTGCACTAGAGAACAATATGTCATGTGGCACATAACAATGGTAAGCAGACAAACATAGTTCCAAAACGATGTAATTACAGACCTGTGCTTGTCGAATTTATGCATTGGCTTTTCTTTTTCATTCGGACCCATTTACATAGATTGACTAAGGGAACAAAGACCATTCACTTAGCTAAGTAAAGGTAGATCTGTGTTCACCCTGAAATCGAATTATGTACAAGGGAAATGGGGAAAGGGTAAAAACACCCATGTAGTGCGTGGGGGAGCTCATATGCTCATTTTTGTCTGGGGTACTGTTAAAAAACACTTTTACTTACCGGATCCCTAGCTCCCCCAGCAGCTGGCACTCTCCTTTTCCTTCTGAGGCTCTGAGTTGTGGGCGGGCCCTCTGCATCCCTACTTACAGCGCAGGACTATTGAACCTACAATGAACAAGCAGGCATCAGAGTGTGAAAAATAGCTTTGGGGGAACTGGTTGCTCAGAAAGGAGGAAAGCTGCAGGAGTGAGGAATATAGGTGCTCTAGACAAAAATTATCATTTAACCCTTGCAGTGCAGGGTTAAGCTTACATTTTCAGCTTTAAATTGTATGTAATGTCAAAATGATTAAAACTTTGGATGGAATGGGATGGGGTTTTAACTCTCATCAGGTGTTTATTGCTGTCTGTGTCCAGACAGATACTGGGCAGATTCAATCTCTGTCAGGGTCCAGATCTGAACCTGGGACCTCTGCGGTGTCTGGCTGTATCTCCTCTCACTGTACCACCTGGGATGCTGGACAGCTCCCTGTTCAACCCCATGGACAATCTTGCCTTGTATCTTGTTTCTGGTGAACCCTGAACTCCTCCTGTGAACTTCCTGATTTAAGCCATGTTTCCTCTGCACTCTGTCATTCCGGTTGAAATTAAGATCATGAGTCCCTTCAAGGTATAAGCATCTTGTTTTCCATATTATTGTGCTCTCCAGCTGATATCTTGCTCCTTGCGTACCTGCAGCTGTTCTTATCTTTGCTACAATTTGTTTCCAACCTTTAACTTCTTCCTTGACTATTCAGCTGCTTGATCCCAACCTTCAACCACTTGTTACTGACCTTTGGCTTGTTTACTGACTACGCTTCTGCTTGATCCCTGCTACATCTTTTACTGAATTCTGGCTTTCTTCTCTCCTGGTGAGGCAATCCTGAGGACGGTGACCTGGCACTAGCTTGTATTAAACCCATCTCCACCAGCAGAAGCTCTGGTGAAGACCAGTTAGTGCTTAGACCCTTGGGTAAGCCTTTGTCATCCGCCAGGGTGACCTGCTCATGTACTTACCATATTTATCGGCGTATAACACACACTTTTCCCCCCTTAAAATCAGGGGAAAATCGCGGGTGCGTGTTATACGCCGATCCCCTGCAATCCAGGCGCTGACTGTGAGCGGAGCGATTGCCGGCCGCCGCTATGCATAGATAGCGGAGTTTGAAAATGGCGCCGCCGGCGCCGAGATACATAGCCATGACTTGCAGCGGCTCTCGGCCACTTTCGGCTCCACTCGTAGTCCCGCCCAGGATGGGCGTTACTGTAAGAGGAGCGAGCGCCGCCCATATACAGATAGCCGAGTGTACTTGGCTAGGTTCGGCTAGCTCCGCTCACAGTCACGCCCAGTCCCGCCCTATGATGGACACAGGGACTGGGCGTGACTGTGAGCTGAGCTAGTACACTCGGCTATCTGTATATGGGCGGCGCTCGCTCCTCTTACAGTCATGCCCATCCTGGGCGGGACTACGAGTGGAGCCAAAAGTGTCCGAGAGCCGCTGCAAGTCGCAGCTATGTATCTCGTGCCGGCGGCGCCATTTTCAAACTGCAGTGACACTGACAAGTCACTGCAGTTTAACTGCAGCCTGGGCAAGGCTGCAAATGGACACAGGCAAAGCTGCAGATGGGCACTGACAAAGCTGCAAGGCTGCAAATGTACACTGATAAGGCTGCAAATGACACCAAGGCTGCAAGGCTGCAAATGACACTGACAAGGCTTCAAATGACACTGGACAAGCATGCAGATGGACGCTGTGCAAGGCTGCATTGTTGAGCATTTAAATGTAAATTTTTTTCCTTAAAACTTTTTTTTCCTTAAAATTCCCTCCCAAACTTGGGGTGCGTGTTATACGCCAATAAATACGGTATCCTGTTGGTCGGTGTGAATCTCTTTACTGTTATTGCTATTGGTCCCTGAGCCTATCCCCTGACCCTGACAATCTATTTGTCCTGGTGGAAAATGTCTTTGGTACAAAATGTGATGGGAAATCTAAATGTATTAATCTGTCAGATGAACAGTTGCGGGGAAATCTTCCAATGGAGAGACATATTCTAATGGCAGCTATATAAGAGGGGATATCCCCTTGCCTTGGACAGGTCTATTCTGACTTCCTGCTTTGTTTCTGAGACAGGAAGTGATAGGAAAATCTCCACAATCTGAAAAAAATAAATCTACCTGGGGTAGTAACCATCCCCTTGTCTATCCAAAACTAAAAAACAATAAAGCTTAGGTTTTACATGATTTTTTAAAAAATAAAATATTTTTTTTTTTTTTTTGCACAATTCAATAACTGAAGTAAACTAAATCTTGCTTATTTATTAAAAATAGGATAAATATATTGTTCTTATAAATACCTTTTAAATATACTCATCTGGTGCCATTCAGCATGAACACCATGCAATGCACCACAACAAGCATACTGATTCTGCCTGTTGTGGGGTGCATGCACTTTAACATGCATAAGAGCAAGGTTGCATAGGTGTGATTAAAGCCTTAAGCACTGAACATTCCCTTTGCTAGGTGAAAAATCTCTACTCTTTAAGCAAATCAACCCAATTATGTTGCATTTTTCCTGCTGTACCAACTTTAAAATGTGACTAATTGCCCAACAAACGTTCGCTTCTGATTTTGCTAGGAATTCCTATCACTAATTTACGGTTTACATCTGTAGCATTTAATACACCATCTGAAGTCTTAGTAATTACACATATCTCATAAAACAAAACAAATTAGCATTATAATGACGCACAATAAAAACAAGTTTTGATATATGAGAGCTCAGTGGATTTTATATAGGACTATGCTGGGATTCAGCTGAAGATCAATAGGACATGTCTGAATGCTCAATTGGAGGGCAAATTTTGTAGCTGTGTGCTACACTAGCAAGATTCTTTTTTACTGTCATTTTTCACAGGGACTAGAAACAAGCAAATATTTTAAAATTTACTGTACCTCAAATTCACCAGAACTGACATCACAATCTGTTTTGCAGGGAGTAAACCTCTCAAGAATCATGAAATTTTTTACCACAGTCTTTCTGTACCAATCACCCTTTTTTGTAACTTGAAATCATTTTTTTAGATATATGTAAATATATTGCATTGGAAAGTTATGATTTGCTAAGGTGGCACCGGGGAATAATTTCAGATATAAAGAGTACCAATAAAAAAAAAAAAAAAATAATAATATTTTTAAAATTTCTCAGGAAGCAGTCTAAAATTTGAAAACAAGGGCAAATGTCAACCTTCAGCAAATGATTTGCCTAGTAAAATTCCTACATAAATATATATATTTTTAATACAACCGGGGCAAGTGGCAACTGTCTTCAGAAAATTTCTCCAGTAATAATTCTCTTTTAAATATTCTTACTGAGTGTGCAGTACTGGCAGCTCCACATCATTAGGGAATTATTTCAGACATGAGGGATTCTAGATTAAAAAAAAAAAGATGTGTGCATATCTTTTTAATCTTTATTTTCCTGGAAAATGTTTAAACTGTAAAAACAAATGTAGCAAGAGATAGGCAGAAGATTCATCAAGAAAAGCTTACTATAGATGTGGTAAGTATTAGTTGTGTCTGTAAAAGTCATGATAAAGGTAGTATTAGTTTGATACATGCAGCTGGACTTGTTCTGTAATTTTAAAGGCACTTCTCCATGCCACGTCTTTGGTTCCAATGAGTGTCAGGAAGATATTCCAGCATTTATATCCACACGGATAGCATTGACACTTTAATCCAATCACCATGGAAAGTGTAGATGTTGATTGTCCAGGTACAGGATGGGAGCCATGAAAGTTGTTCATGGTACAAAACCTCTTCAACATTATAGAACAAGTCCAGATGAACATGACTAACTACTACTATCTAGTAGTAGTAGTAGTTAGTCACTTTTAACTGGACTTGTTCAGAATGTGACTAACTATTAGCTGTACAATGACCTGAATACCTGAGAACTATCAAAGACCTATTCCAACAGAAATACACTAGCAAAAGTGTGTTAGGTAAATGGGGTGTAGTACTGGTTGCAGTGGCAATATAATTTCTAGCTATTAATGACCGTACTGTACACATAGCCGTGTGCATGGGGTGTGGGGCCTGTGCATGTGGTGCAGGTTCCACCTACTGCCTGGGCCCCCTCCTGTAGTGCTGCCGGCTTCCCTCCTCTCCTCTCCCACTGCTGCATAGAAAAGGACTGAGGAATCTCTGTCCTTAGTCCCTTTCTCTGTCTCAAAAAATGATACATTAAGGGGGCTATTTACTAAAGGCAAATCCACTTTGCACTACAAGTGCACTGCAAGTGTAGATCTGAGGGGGACATGCAAGGAAAATAAAAAACAGCACTTTTGCTTGCACATGATTGGATGATAAAATCAGCAGAGCTTCCCCTCATTTCAGAGCTTCCCCTCAGATCTACAGCGATCTACAGGGACTGCACTTTCAAGTGCATTTGTAGTACAAAGTGGATTTGCCTTTAGTAAATCAACCCCTTGGGGTCTGCTTAGACCCCTGATATTTCACCAAAGCCCCCCAACTGGGCACCTAACAAAATTGTAAAAAAAAAAAATTAAAAAATCACAATTGTAAAAATAATAACATTATAAAAAACTACCTTCACCGTTTACTGCCCTACTGGCACCAATCTCTGCCCTACTGACACCGTCCTCTGCTCTACTGACTGACAGCATCCACTGTTTTTATACTGTTTTTATACATTGTAAAATGTTTGTTTACACTTATTTATAAGTGTCGGCTCACACTGGGGCGACAAGTCCATTCAATGCAATGGAACCGTTGTGACTTAGAAAAAGGTTCCTGCATTACTTGAGGGTAACTTTGGAGCGGCTTGCTTTGACTTCTATTAAAGAAGTCGTTTGCAAGCCGCACTGAAGTTGCGCTGTGTGGGGCGGCTTTATAGTCGGGCAACTTTGAAGCTGCCCCAGTGTGAACTGAGCCTAATGCCCTGTACACACGGTCGGATTTTCCGTCGGAGAAAGTACGATCGGATTGTGTTGTCGGAAATTCCGATCGTGTGTGGGATCCATCGGACTTTTTCCGTCTGAATTTCTGACACACAAAGTTTGAGAGCAGGCTATAATATTTTCCGACAACAAAATCTGATCCTTTAAATTCCGATCATGTGTAGACAAATCCGACGCACAAAGTGCCACGCATGCTCAGAATAAATTAAGAGACGAAAGCAATTGGCTATTGCCCCGTTTATAGTCCCGACGTACGTGTTTTACGTCACTGCGTTCAGAATGATCGGGATTTCCGACAACCTTGTGCGACCGTGTGTATGCAAGACAAGTTTGAGCCAACATCCGTCTGAAAAAAGCCGATGGATTTTGTTGTCGGAATGTCCGTTCAATGTCCAATTGTGTGTACAGGGCATAAGAGTGTGTATGTATGTATGTATGTATATATATATATATATATATATATACATACATATAAACAAGGATGCAATCTTCAATTTGAAAAATATTTATCTTCATACGAAGTTACAGTGAATGTAGTTCAAGCAGCCCCGCTTTTCATCAAGCTGTGTGTTTGTGTTTTGTGCTTTTGGGTGCACACCCTAATGAAATAGGATGTGTACACCTATAAGGTATATAATGCTAGTGAAGTGGTACCCCCATAGGGGCTGCTGGTTGTTGTGGTCCGTCTCTCACCGTGCACAGCCAGGCACACAACCTCCAAACACTCAGCAGTCAAGAAGCAGTCCTTATACAGTGCCTTGCGAAAGTATTCGGCCCCCTTGAACTTTTCAACCTTTTGCCACATTTCAGGCTTCAAACATAAAGATATAACATTTTTATTTTTTGTGAAGAATCACCAACAAGTGGGACACAATTGTGAAGTGGAACGAAATCTATTGGATTGTTGAAACTTTTTTAACTAATAAAAAAATGAAAAGTGGGGCGTGCAAAATTATTCGGCCCCCTTGCGTTAATACTTTGTAGAGCCACCTTTTGCTGCGATTACAGCTGCAAGTCGCTTGGGGTATGTCTCTATCAGTTTTGCACATCGAGAGACTGAAATTTTTGCCCATTCTTCCTTGCAAAACAGCTCGAGCTCAGTGAGGTTGGATGGAGAGCGTTTGTGAACAGCAGTTTTCAGCTCTTTCCAGATTCTCGATTGGATTCAGGTCTGGACTTTGACTTGGCCATTCTAACACCTGGATACGTTTATTTGTGAACCATTCCTTTGTAGATTTTGCTGTATGTTTGGGATCATTGTCTTGTTGGAAGATAAATCTCCGTCCCAGTTTCAGGTCTTTTGCAGACTCCAACAGGTTTTCATCCAGAATGGTCCTGTATTTGGCTGCATCCATCTTCCCCTCAATTTTAACCATCTTCCCTGTCCCTGCTGAAGAAAAGCAGGCCCAAACCATGATGCTGCCACCACCATGTTTGACAGTGGGGATGGTGTGTTGAGTGTGATGAGCTGTGTTGCTTTTACGCCAAACATATCGTTTTGCATTGTGGCCAAAAAGTTCGATTTTAGTTTCACCGGACCAGAGCACCTTCTTCCACATGTTTGGTGTGTCTCCCAGGTGGCTTGTGGCAAACTTTAGACAAGACTTTTTATGGATATCTTTGAGAAATGGCTTTCTTCTTGCCACTCTTCCATAAAGGCCAGATTTGTGCAGTGTACGACTGATTGTTGTCCTATGGACAGACTCTCCCGCCTCAGCTGTAGTTCTCTGCAGTTCATCCAGAGTGATCATGGGCCTCTTGGCTGCATCTCTGATCAGTCTTCTCCTTGTCTGAGCTGAAAGTTTAGAGGGACAGCCAGGTCTTGGTAGATTTGCAGTGGTCTGATACTCCTTCCATTTCAAAATGATCGCTTGCACAGTGCTCCTTGGGATGTTTAAAGCTTGGGAAATCTTTTTGTATCCAAATCCGGCTTTAAACTTCTCCACAACAGTATTACGGACCTGCCTGGTGTGTTCCTTGGTCTTCATGATGCTCTCTGCACTTTCAACAGAACCCTGAGACTATCACAGAGCAGGTGCATTTATACAGAGACTTGATTACACACAGGTGGATTCTATTTATCACCATCAGTCATTTAGGACAACATTGGATCATTCAGAGATCCTCGCTGAACTTCTGGAGTGAGTTTTCTGCACTGAAAGTAAAGGGGCCGAATAATTTTGCACGCACCACTTTTCAGTTTTTTATTTGCTAAAAAAGTTTAAAATATCCAATACATTTCGTTCCACTTCACAATTGTGTCCCACTTGTTGGTGATTCTTCACAAAAAATTAAAATTTTATATCTTTATGTTTGAAGCCTGAAATGTGGCAAAAGGTTGAAAAGTTCAAGGGGGCCGAATACTTTTGCAAGGCACTGTACTTTGTTTTTATGTTTTATTGGGGAAATAAACTTGAATGGGGATAAGGGAGATATGGGATGCCCACTTGATTGAAGAAAAAGATATGGAATTGGGACTTCAACCTATATACAGTTTCTGTATAAACACCTCCTCACTTCCAGCTCCAGCACATCACTTGATTACTGATCTCACTCTCCAGGACATCACTTGATTCCTCACTTTCAGGACCAGCTAGCACTGAAGTTTAGGCCTGACACTGTCTCAGCGAGGTCTTAGCAAATGCTCTTTGCAGGCAGGGACCATGGGCCCCTTTGGTGTAGCAAAAATGTAGGTAGTCCTAGTGCTAGCTGTCCACGTGGCTACTGCTCCCAGCACCACATTTTCAGTCCCTGCCAGCCCTCCTGGCTACAGCTGTCTCTCTCCACTGCCCATTCCACCACAGTCCACTCCACTGGCTCTGCACTCATCCCTAACTGCTCATCCCAGTCCTCCTGACTGTGTGAACACTCACCCGTCTTCCTCTGTGGAACTTCTGGAGACTTGGTCAGCTGTGTTCTCCTGCTGTCAGCCAAGCCTGGAAATGTACCAACTCTAAAACAAACTCTGTACACATCCAAGTATCACTAGAGGGTGCTACGCTAGGTACACATGGGACGAAAATCAGAGGGAAAGGGTTGGTTTGGCAGTTATCGGTTGGCTTTCGGTCCATGTGTACAGCTCTGGTCTGACATTAGCTGGCCTTAAGACCGGCTTCTGCCGAATGGGCATACTGAAAATCCATCAGCTGATCGGCATTCAATCATCACTGGCAGCCAGGGGCGGTCCTCCTTTTAGAACACAATAGCACAGCGGGGAGCAGTGGTGGTTGTTGCTCCATTTTTTGGGGGCAGCGGCAGACAAACCAACCCCCGGTCGGTCCATAATTCAAAATCTCTTCGCCCTCTGAAGAGTGTTCAGCTTTCATATAGCTTTTCAGAGGGCATTTGACAGCACTGTCTAGTAGAGATGGACTCAGGCATGTTCAGGATCCTAGTCCCAACCCACCTGCCCAATCCCATTAGGAAGTCGACTCTGTACACCGCTAATCACAGGCATTGAGATATTTCCCAGTCTGTGCAGCTGCGGACTGGGAAATGTCTCACTGCCTGTGATTAGCGGTGTGCGGTGTCGGCTTCCTGGCAGGATCAGGCAGGTAGGTTGGGACTAGGATCCCAAACACGCCAGAGCCCATCTTTACTGTCTAGCATAAGGTATATAACACAGAGCACAGCATTCAAACTGCAGTGGTTTTGAAGTGTGTAACATTATACTGCACAGTTAATAGAATGAGGCAGTCTCCAGTCTGGAATATGTTTGGAGTATATTGATGACACCCCACTATTAACTCCAATACACTCATAGCACCCCACTACGCACCTTTATGCAAATATAATTCTGGTGAGATCCTTCTGTGCTCTTAATTACACCAAACAAATCAGTATAAAGTTGCCGAAACCGTAAATGAGTATTTCATCAAACAACATAAATGCATCACTATCAGAAATGAAACATCCAATAAGGTGTAAGTGTGCACAAATCAAACTCCTTAGTGAACATGTATTTTAAAAATGTTAAACAGTATCCAGATGATATGACAGTCTAATATGTGTACTTGTGAATCAATGATAACTCTCACAATCAGACTGGGACCTTTTTATTAAGACCTGAAACTGAAACCATTTGACAGGCGATATTGATTGTCCAAGTCTGCACTCTGAATTAAAAATGCCATGCCCACAGCATCTGTACAGCCCTGTCCGACTGTATTGGGACAGTTCGGGTGGGCGGCCAGGGGGCTGAAAAACCGCAGCCCAACTGCCCTTTTTACCATCCGTCTAAAAGAGCACCAAAGGGGCCTTGAAGAGATGTCTTCTCACTTCTTGCATCTCCAGGACAGGAGATCTCCCTAACTGTAATAAAAAAAAAGACAGCAAAAGATAAACAGCCAGAGGTTTTAACATTTCCATACTCTATTCAAAACTAAATTGAATAAGGCTATGTATGCACTTTTTTAACGGAAATGAATGTGACCAGAGTCAGGTGCTGAATAACTAGGTTAGCTTTTCACATACAGATAGCTATTTGTAAATGGAAAGTTCTAACAAAGGGTCGTCAGTATTTCTTTACTCACAACAGCAATAGTAATTTCAGGAAGGGAACATATTGGATAATAATTATTAATTTCACATTTCTCACTAAAAATAATTATAGCTTGCAAAGTAAAAGGTTAAAGTCCAAGACTAGCTTGGACAAACAATGAAAAAAATCCAGCAGCTGTAACAGCTTCACTCTATCAATCTCCGGTGCTTTCACCCCAAACTAAAACACATACTGTATGTAGTACATCTGTACAACACATGCACATTTCTTCCTGCTTTTGCCATTAAAGACTCTGCAAGTACAGATAAATACCTGGTGATCTACCAGAAATGCACTGTTTTTTTAAATGTTTTTTATTTTGCAAAACAATTCAATCCATCACACTGACCTCATCTCCGAAGCATAGGCGCTAAACCTGAAGATGCCATTATTTCCAGTTCCTGTTGATGTCACTTCTGGGCTTGGGATCTGGTCTGTGGCGCTAACGTCATACTCCAGAGGTGGAGAGGTGGGATTTACATCTACAGCTGTTTACATTGGTGCCTATTCTGGGGACATAAATATGTGAGCGGCAAATTTATCTATTTTATGGATGTGTTTTATGTAATCCGATAAATATTGCACCTCTTTGCTTTTGGTGACCTTTAGGGAATCTTTGAGGGAAGTAAGGAGGAATGGATTGTTATCAGGAAACACTTGGAGTGTGAAAGATGTCTCCATTGGATCACCAAACAGCTTGGAATAACTTTTATTCATTTTAGAGTTCATGGCATTGTGGTGAGTGCACAATTTATATGTGGTGGTCCTTTGCTGCACAGAAGAAGTACATGTGGAAGAATTCAAAGTGTTTTTGGATGGACACTTGGTGGATTTATTGATTAACCACTGGTGGACTATATTTTCTTTGGTCACCTTTATATATATATTTAATATTCTTTTTAAACACGTTGGAATATATACATAATTATTTTTTTTTACAAAAATTTGTTTCACTGCATAATATGTGTTGAACGCTTTCTTTTATATGATTTATTGCGAACTGATTTATAGTCCCGAGATAGGAACTGGGAGGGCTGAATAGTCTCTTTAATATATAACATAATAAAGTAAGTAAATAGTAAACAAAAAAGACAAGAGTGCATTGGCCTATTAATAAAATCTGTAAGAATACTCACAAAAGAGTTAAAAGCACAAGCATGTATCAAATCCAAAAAAAAAAACAAGGAGAGAGGCGCCTCTAAGTGTAGGATTAAAAGCAACTTTAATGATAACATCCAATTAGCAACTCACATGTGTACAAAGTACAATGGGCACATCAGCTGTAGGGGGTCCCAAGGGATGTAATTGGTGAAAATCTTACTCCGCTCCTCTGCTCTTTCTATATGGCTGCACTGTGTGCCTCACTGCTCACTGCTGTAGTTGGTTTTTAGTATTAAGTTTTTACATTTTTTTAAGTTTTTTTATGTTTTGATCCTCCTCTCCCTTATCATTAACTTGTGGGGTTTCTATAGTAATTTGGGTTTTGCGCCTGTTACTTGTCTATGTATCAAATCCAATACTGGGATCTCTTAGTATCTCCATGACTCTGATGACCAATGAGAATGACCTCTTCAGCGCACCACAACAAAATTAAATAAATACAATTAGGCTGCTGTGTTTCAAGGGGCAAGCCCTCTTTCTCAGAGCTTTTCAATTTTGTTTATATAGTACTGAAGGTTTTACCAGTATGATTAGGACTGCAAAGCTGTGAGCGGGCCAGCAAACAAACAGCCTTTCCTTGTCAAGACTCTTTTCTATATCTTTAAAGCACTTGAGCACTGACAGTGAGTTTGGTTAAAGGATTGGTTCACCTTTAAAAAAGAAATGTGAATTTACTTTTTTTTTTTTCTAGGAGCTTGGCGAGCTTTGCACCAGAGATCAGCAGATCTCTGGCGCCATGCAGGACACCTGCAGACTGTCAGTGTAAGCTGTCTGCCCGTACACTGTACGGCCAAGCAGTTTCACACTGACAGGAAGAATCAATGAACTACCACAGCGCTCAACAACAAAGGATGTCAGTACTTGTAGTTCATTCATTCACAGAACTCTGTGACGTGGCCGTGTGGACAGAGTCTGCTTTTTCAAAAAGTGACAGCTAGTACGGGGAACTTCTCCCTGTATTGCTGTCACACAGAGGGCTCAGATCGCCGAGCCACTGCAGAAGAGGAAACATGTTACATGTTCCACCCTAAAACTGGGTGGAACATGTAATGTGTTCATGAAGCTGAATGTATCCTTTAACAGAACCCAGTAAGCATGCAGAGAACACAGTACAGTTCCAAATTTTTGACAAGATCAACAATCTTTTTTGCACTTAAAAAACAAGTATAACAAAGTTCTTTCAATTTATATTTATTAAGCTAAAATGGAGCAAAAAATAATTTCTTTGTTCGAATTTCTAATGTAGCAGGGCTTTTTGGTTCCTTTAATCCCGTCTCGCTATAACATTCTGTGCTATATTGTCTTGATGGGTCCCAAGCTGTAATTCACAGAAGCCATTGTTCTTATTGACTGCAATAATGATGTTCAAAAAGCCCAAAACAGCTCTAAGCCGTTTGGAAATAATGGCTCTATAACAGGGGTCTCCAAACTTTCTATACACAGGGCCAGTTTATTGTTCTTCAGACTTTAGGGGGGATGGACTGTGGCCATTGGGAGAAGAAAGTGTCCTGGCGTCAGTGAGAGTAAACAATGCATCTTTGGTATTAGTGGGAGGAATAGTGCCCCATCGTTGGTGCCAGTGGGAAAAACATACGTATACTTCCCTGCTCTGTGTAATGTTTTTTCACAGAAAAACCCTAATCCTCCTCTTCTCGGGTCCCCTGATGGCACTCTTGGCCCCACTGGGGCTCATTCCCAAGCCCCCAAGGACTTTGTGTGTCCATAAGACTTAGCCCCGCCCCCACTCCCTCTTCACTTGCCGGTATTGACAGCAGCAAGAGCCAATGGCTCCCAATACTGTATCTGGGCCAATGAGGAGGGAGAGAGCTGACAGAGCCTCAATCGCTGGATTGAAATTGGGCTCAGGTATGTATTTAGGGGGGCTATGGGGGGAGCTGTGTGTAAAAGTTTTTTTTTTTTTTACCTTACTGCATAAAAACCTTCTGCCATTGCAACCACTTTAATTTTAGCAATGTGAAAACTCTTTGGCTTGTCCCTGGTGTATTACCTGTTCTGCATTTCCATTTCAAAATGTGTTCATAACTTCACAACCTGAAATGTACTAATCCAATAGCATTATTTACAATAGCTTTGCAGTTTCTACACATGATATATGGAACCAGGTCATTACCCCCAAAATGTCTTTAGGTTAATTACAATCCAGTGTTCCATTTTTCAACCAATTTAAATACGATAGCTACATGCGATAGGTTGCTTTTGTCTACTGCCTATTTTTTTTAAGACAAATTGAAGTTTAGCAATTGGCGTCAAACATCTGCATATGTTTCCACTCCTTTCAGTAGACAAAATTGCTTGATTTTATCACTCTATTTTTGGAATAATAGGACCTATTCTTCATGATTATGTGCAGGAAGCTTCATGCGGTGCTGTCAGTAGCTGCACAGAATTAATGGAAACAGCAGATCCCAAGCTGCATCAGCCAAGACCCAGATCTTGCCCTGCTTTCCCCCCTCCGAGAACACATTGCAAGACATTGCTACCCCTTGCTGTATGCAGCAATCAAGCCACATGCTCTCCCCCCCTCCCTTCCATACCTGCTCATAATAATTAAACGGTCAATTAGCTGCACCTGCTGGGTTATCCTGGCAGCACTGAACTCTGCTAATAAGGTCATTAATGGAGCGCAGGAGGTTACACGCCTTTATGGGAAATATTCCGTTTAGCCACAGACATATGCAGCTGCCCTTTCACGTAATGCACACACAATTTACCGTATTTAGTGCTGCTTTCCAAGAGCCTTCCTGTGCCGTAGAAAGGTTTGACATTGTTCCTATTCTAATCTTCCTTCTCTGTCTGAATAATGTTTTGAGGGCATGTGGAAGGGTGATTTTCACCCGAGGAGTTCAGTTTCTGGCACCAAGATAGTCAGCGAAGCTGAAGACCTCGGCAATTTGCATTTGAACGCCTTTTGTTCTAATTAGTGATTTTCACATCTAGAATCAAACAGGGCTATATAAAGTAGCTGCCAGCACCGTCACTAACACAAGCAACATTAAGATATCTGTTGCAGTTTATGTGAGCTGTTAATCACCCTGCAAAGCTCTCATTGTATTTAATTACTGCCAGTTATCAAATGGTCGCCTTTTAGTAATACTGCAGTCTAAACCTCACACATAATACATCACTTCATCTCATACATAATGTGCATAATTCTTTTTTTTCCAATACTCATTAAACATTAAAAGAATATTATTTATTCTGTTTATTGTGTAAACAGAAAAAAAGACTCAGTAAACCTAAAGTATGAGTTCTTTTTATATTACAGAGCTAATCATAACATTCAGAAATATGTTTCTATAGCTGTACAGTGGATAAGATATTTTAGACTAGAAAAAGCTAGCTTTTATGTTTTTGTGTATATATTTTTTATTTGTTTATTATTTATAGGATTAAAAAATACCATTTTATAAAATATGTTATTAGCTTTTTTTTTTTCAGGACAATATGAAATATTGCGTATGAATATTTAGTATTTTCATATTCAACTCCAATATTTACCAGGCTAATCTAGCTGTTTTGCTGAAAAGAGCCTGTTTATGGAGCTTAATGTGATTGTAAAGGAAACATTTTTATTACAACATAACATGCATGTCATACCTACCTGCTCTGTGTAATGGTTTTGCACAGAACAGCCCCGATCCCCCTCTTCTCAGGTCCCTCGCCGGCACTCTGGGTGCCCCCCTGCTGAGTGCCCCCATAGCAAGCCGTGGGGACACTCATGCATGCTCACTCCCAAAACAACTCTCTGCATCCATAAGACACAGAGAGCGTGGCTCAGCCCGCCCCCTTCTCCCACCTCACTGGCTGTGAATGATAGCAGTGGGAGCCAATGGCTCCTGCTGCTGCATCGCAGCCAATCAGGAGAGAGAGAACCCGAAGAGCCTTGGGTCTCGTGCACATTGCTGGATTGAGATTAGGCTCAGGTAAGTATTAGGGGGGCTGAGGGGGGAGCTGCACACTGAAGGTTTTTTACCTTCATGAATAGAATGCATGAAGGTAAAAAACTTCAGCCTTTAAAACCACTTAACCACTTAATAACTCAAGCTCTGTTTATATATACATTCTGTAGGAATGACTCATCCCCCAATCCCTTCCCCTACTCTGTATAGTTCCACACAGAGTTACACTTATGCCGCGTACACACGGTCTGACTTTTCGGCTACAGAAGTCCGACAGCCTGTCCGACAGACTTTCGACGGACTTTTGTCAGACTTTTGGCGGACTTGCGGCAGACTTTCTTACGAACGGACTTGCCTACATACAATCACACAAAAGTCTGACGGATTCGTATGTGATGACGTACACCGGACTAAAATAAGGACGTTGATAGCCAGTAGCCAATAGCTGCCCTAGCGTGGGTTTTTGTCCGTCGGACTAGCACACAGACGAGCGGATTTCTGGGTCCGGCGTAGTTACGATTTGAAGCATGTTTCAAATCTAAAATCCGTCAGATTTGCGGCTGGAAAAGTCCGCTGAAAGTCCGGGGAAGCCCACACACGATCGGATTGTCAGCCAGCCTTAGTCCGTCGGCGTCCGTCGGACTTTTGTAGACGAAAAGTCAGACCGTGTGTACGCGGCATTAGGGACATACAGTCTGAAAGCAAACAGCTTCTGCTGTGTTTTTTATTTAGAAAATTAAGTATCATGGATGTACGCCCCATTAACTGTTCATAAAATACATTATATTTACAGTGTATACATGTATCGTAATGGTGATTGGTGATAGGCTCAAATGGTATTGACAGCAGTCAACCATGCCTGGGACAGAGAAACCCATGAACAGTCCAAGCAGTTTTTATTCAACAAGGCAGTAAACAAACATTGTATTGATGCAGGAAGGCTTTGTACAGCAAGTCAATAGCATAAAACGAAATAGCTGCTTGTCAGAGACACTAACTAAGTGCTTAAGCGCTTTTTAGTGTCAATAGTCAGCCATTTCACCCAGCAGCAGGCTTCCACAGCAGATAGAGAGAGGGAGCCCTGAGCATCAGCCAGCTCACATAAAAAAGGGCTGTGCACTGCTAAAACTAATTATTAAGCGGGCTAACAGGTAAGATCTGCAACCTAAGATTAGAGGCTGTATACCATCTATAGTTCTACTAAGCCTCTGGACTCCAGAACTCAGACCAGGACTTGTTAAGATCTGAGAACACAACAGTGTTTGTTCCCTCCATAGCCATCCCTGGAGTCCTTGTGTAGGTGATTGCGGGAGCCCGGTGGTGATTGTGACCGCCGAGCACTTCCATCGGCTGGGGGGGGCAAGCGGGGGGAGCGCGCGCCCCTAGTGGCCACAGGGCGAAGCAACATTACATTACGTTGTTTCGCCCAGCCGTGCCATTCTGCCGCAGTACTGTATATATATATATATATATATATACAGTACTGCGGCAGAATGGCACGGCTGGGCGAAACAACGTAATGTAATGTTGCTTCGCCCTGTGGCCACTAGGGGCGCGCGCACCCCCCGCTTGCCCCCCCCAGCCGATGGAAGTGCTCGGCGGTCACAATCACCACCGGGCTCCCGCAATCGCTGCTGACACACAGAGAACCGGGGTCTGTGTGTGTAAACAGACAGTTTCCGGTTCTCTGAGGGGAGAACAGACATATAGTCTGTTCATACAGAGTATGAACAGCGATCTGTCATCTCCCCTGCACAGTCCCCTCCCCCCTTCTCTTAGAACACACAATAGGGAACACATTAACCCCTTGCTCGCCCCCTAGTGTTAACCCCTTCACTGCCAGTGACATTTTTACAGTAATCAATGCATTTTTATAGCATTGATCGCTGTATTAATGCCAATTGTCCCAAAAATGTGCCCAAATTGTCCGATGTGTCCGCCATAATGTCGCAGTCCCGATAAAAATCGCAGATCGCCGCCATTACTAGTAAAAAAAATAATAAAAATGCCATAAAACTATCCCCTATTTTGTAGACGCTATAACTTTTGCGCAAACCAATCAATATACGCTTATTGCAATTTTTTTTTACCAAAAATATGTAGAAGAATAGACAACGGCCTAAACTGAGGAAAAACATTTTTTTTTTTATATATATATATATTTTTGGGGGACATTTATTATAGCAAAACGTAAAAAATATTTTTTTTTTCAAAATTGTCGCTCTTTTTTTGTTTATAGCGCAAAAAATAAAAACCACAGAGGTGATCAAATACCACCAAAAGAAAGATCTATTTGTGGGAAAAAAAGGACGTCAATTTTGTTTGGGTGCAACGTCGCATGACCGCGCAATTGTCAGTTAAAGCGACGCAGTGCCGAATCGCATAAAAGGGCTCTGGTCAGGAAGGGGGTAAAATCTTCCGGGGCTGAAGCGGTTAAAGAGGGATGGAAATTGGCCAGTAGTTCACTGTGGTTGTCCATCTTCTCACTGATGCAAAACTGCCCTGCCCTGCCCCTGGCCAGTTTCTATCACAATAATTAAGAGACCCCAAATGATACAGCAGTATAAAACTGACTAGTAGAAGGACAGCTTAATCAGCAATAATAGGCCAAATGTACCAGATACAAAGATATAGGCAGTAGGGATGAGCCGAACACCCCCCTGTTCGGTTCGCACCAGAACATGCGAACAGGAAAAAAATTCGTTCGAACACGCGAACGCCGTTAAAGTCTATGGGACACGAACATGAATAATCAAAAGTGCTAATTTTAAAGGCTAATATGCAAGTTATTGTCATAAAAAGTGTTTGGGGACCCGGGTCCTCCCCCAGGGGACATGAATCAATGCAAAAAAAAGTTTTAAAAACGGCCGTTTTTTCAGGAGCAGTGATTTTAATAATGCTTAAAGTCAAACAATAAAAGTGTAATATCCCTTTAAATTTCATACCTGGGGGGTGTCTATAGTATGCCTGTAAAGGGGCGCATGTTTCCCGTGTTTAGAACAGTCTGACAGCAAAGTGACATTTTGAAGGAAAAAACACATTTAAAACTACCGCGGCTATTGCATTGCCGACAATACACATAGAAGTTCATTGATAAAAACGGCATGGGAATTCCCCACAGGGCAACCCCGAACCAAAATTAAAAAAAAAAAATGATGTGGGAGTCCCCCTAAATTCCATACAAGGCCCTTCAGGTCTGGTATGGATATTAAGGGGAACCCCAGCCAAAATTTTAAAAAAAAATTGACGTGGGGTTCCCCCTAAATTCCATACCAGACCCTTCAGGTCTGGTATGGATTTTAAGGGGAACCCCGCGCCAAAAAAAAAAAAAAAAACGGCGTGGGGTCCCCCTAAAAATCCATACCAGACCCTTATCCGAGCACGCAACCTGGCAGGCCGCAGGAAAAGAGGGGGGGACGAGAGTGCGGCCCCCCCCCCCTCCTGAACCGTACCAGGCCACATGCCCTCAACATTGGGAGGGTGCTTTGGGTTAGCCCCCCAAAACACCTTGTCCCCATGTTGATGAGGACAAGGGCCTCATCCTCACAACCGTGGCCGGTGGTTGTGAGGGTCTGCGGGCGGGGGGCTTATCGGAATCTGGAAGCCCCCTTTAACAAGGGGACCCCCAGATCCCGGCCCCCCCCCTGTGTGAAATGGTAAGGGGGTACTTACCCCTACCATTTCACTAAAAAACTGTCAAAAATGTTAAAAATGACAAGAGACAGTTTTTGACAATTCCTTTATTTAAATGTTTCTTCTTTCTTCCTTCATCTTCTTCTTCTTCTGGTTCTTCTGGCTCTTCTGGTTCTTCCTCCGGCGTTCTCGTCCAGCATCTTCTCCGCGGCGTCTTCTATCTTCTTCTCCTCGGGCCGCTCCGCACCCATGGCATGAGGGGGGAGGCTCCCGCTCTTCTCTTCATCTTCTTCTCTTCTTCATCTTCTTCTTCATCTTCTTCTTCTTCTTCTTCTTCTTCCTTCTTCTCTTCTTCCTGTCTTCTCCGGGCCGCTCCGCAGCCATGCTGGCATGGTGGGAGGCTCCCGCTGTGTGACGGCGTCTCTTCGTCTGACGGTTCTTAAATAACGGGGGGCGGGGCCATCCGGTGACCCCGCCCCCCTCTGACGCACGGTGACTTGAGGGACTTCCCTGTGACGTCACGGGGAATGCCACAGGGAAGTCCCGTCATGTCACCGTGCGTCAGAGGGGGGCGGGGTCACCGGGTGGCCCCGCCCCCCGTTATTTAAGAACCGTCAGACGAAGAGACGCCGTCACATAGCGGGAGCCTCCCTCCATGCCACAGCATGGATTGCGGAGCGGCCCGGAGAAGACAGGAAGAAGAGAAGAAGAGAAGAAGGAAGAAGAAGAAGAAGAAAAAGAAGAAGAAGAAGATGAAGAAGAAGATGAAGAAGAGAAGAAGATGAAGAGAAGAGCGGGAGCCTCCCCCCTCATGCCATGGGTGCGGAGCGGCCCGAGGAGAAGAAGATAGAAGACGCCGCGGAGAAGATGCTGGACGAGAACGCCGGAGGAAGAACCAGAAGAGCCAGAAGAACCAGAAGAAGAAGAAGATGAAGGAAGAAAGAAGAAGCATTTAAATAAAGGAATTGTCAAAAACTGTCTCTTGTCATTTTTAACATTTTTGACAGTTTTTTAGTGAAATGGTAGGGGTAAGTACCCCCTTACCATTTCACACAGGGGGGGGGCCGGGATCTGGGGGTCCCCTTGTTAAAGGGGGCTTCCAGATTCCGATAAGCCCCCCGCCCGCAGACCCTCACAACCACCGGCCACGGTTGTGAGGATGAGGCCCTTGTCCTCATCAACATGGGGACAAGGTGTTTTGGGAGGCTACCCCAAAGCACCCTCCCAATGTTGAGGGCATGTGGCCTGGTACGGTTCAGGAGGGGGGGGGGGCCGCACTCTCGTCCCCCCCTCTTTTCCTGCGGCCTGCCAGGTTGCGTGCTCGGATAAGGGTCTGTTATGGATTTTTAGGGGGACCCCACGCCGTTTTTTTTTTTTTTTTTGGCGCGGGGTTCCCCTTAAAATCCATACCAGACCTGAAGGGTCTGGTATGGAATTTAGGGGGAACCCCACGTCAATTTTTTTTTAAAATTTTGGCTGGGGTTCCCCTTAATATCCATACCAGACCTGAAGGGCCTTGTATGGAATTTAGGGGGACCCCCACATCATTTTTTTTTTTTTATTTTGGTTCGGGGTTCCCCTGTGGGGAATTCCCATGCCGTTTTTATCAATGAACTTCTATGTGTATTGTCGGCAATGCAATAGCCGCGGGTAGTTTTAAATGAGTTTTTTCCTTCCAAATGTCATTTTGCTGTCAGACTGTTCTAAACACGGGAAACATGCGCCCCTTTACAGGCATACTATAGACACCCCCCAGGTACGAAATTTAAAGGGATATTACACTTTTATTGTTTGACTTTAAGCATTATTAAAATCACTGCTCCTGAAAAAACGTCCGTTTTTAAAACTTTTTTTTGCATTGATCCATGTCCCCTGGGGCAGGACCCGGGTCCCCAAACACTTTTTATGACAATAACTTGCATATAAGCCTTTAAAATTAGCACTTTTGATTTCTCCCATAGACTTTTAAAGGGTGTTCCGCAGCATTCGAATTTGCTGCGAACACCCCAAATTGTTCGCTGTTCGGCGAACTTGCGAACAGCCAATGTTCGAGTAGAACATGAGTTCGACTCGAACTCGAAGCTCATCCCTAATAGGCAGGTGTTTTACTACAAGATTTAAAAGTCTGTGGATTTGACAATAGTGTAAAATTGACCAGCAGCAGAACAATTTTATTGAGCAAGGTTAAGCCCTAATCTACTAGAGACAAACTGAACATACTGGGGTTTTATTACAAAAATAAATATACTTTAGTGGATACAGCAGTGTAAACATGGCAAGAGGACAGTTTTAGTTGGGAATAGTATGCCTAACCGATGGGGGTGGGGGTGGAGGGTGCATTAAATATATTGTGAAGTTGTTTAGGTGAACACTGTTCTTGCACTTAGCTTTTTTCTTTGAAACAATGTAGTGACTTGCTGCAAAAAAATAAATAAATAAAAAGGCTTCCCCATGAACTGGTGGTCAGTAACAAGTGAATGCCTAAAATATTCCCTAACTACACAATATAATGAAAAACCGCCAAAAAGAAATTAAAACCCCAAAATAACATCCCTGAAACAAAAGCCTACTTTTTTTAACTTAAGGCTTTCAGCCACAAAAAAAAGCAGCTTAACTTAAAATGAAGGCCCTAAAAAAAAAAAAAAAAAAATATACCCCAAGATAAATAAAAGTCCAAAAATACCAACAAAAGCCCATTTTTGAAAGGGAAGCATTGCAGTAAAAGAAAAATGTATTTGGAGAGGAAAGCAACCAAATGTAAACTCAGACCTTAAATCAAACACAAAATTTGGTGATAGGCAAAATAATAATAATAATAAATAGAAGACAGCAAAGTGGTTGATTGCCCAAAGCAATCAAAATTAAAGTTAAAATTTCCTAACAGGCCGTAATGTCCTCCCATGGAGTTTCTCAGCTTTCTGTATGCTTTCCTTGCAACAGCTTCCAAATCACTGAAACTATCTCTGTCCTGATAAGGGGGACCATCTCCTGAAATGTGTCAGATGGCTATATAACATCCATTGCGAACTAGAGACGTTCTATTGCAAGACAGACCCATGGTTCTTGGTTTACGTACAATGCTGTTATCATTTTAGATTTCGTGAGTATGCACTCTTTTTATCCTTTAATAAAGTGCTGTGGATAATGCACTAGGTGTTTGCGCCAGTGGTGGCCCGTGCACTGTGGGCGCACAGGTGCTGCCCCCCCGTCCATGCGCCCGGCTCCTTTCAGGACGCGAAACGCATGGATTCCTATTGCGGGGGTGGGAGGGAGTGGTATATTTTGAAGCACCTGATTAGAGCCAGAGGCTCAAATAGGCTTCAAAATAGGGTGGGCTCGGAGCGCAGAGCGTGCGCCCTGATCTCACGCACTTGTGTGACAATAGTGAATTAATTTTCACTACTTTCACACTAACCCTCCTCCCGGCCAATCAAGAGGCAGGATGTCAGACCTGCTTCCTGATTGGCCAAAGCACCAGGTCACCCTATTGGATGCCTGGCACTTAGGAAGAGGAGTGAGGAGACTCACGCTAGAGCGGAGGTCGCCACCGCTCTGAGAGTTTTGTCCCCTCGGCTGAGTCGGCTGCTTACCCCCCCCCGCGCTCTAGCACCCCCCCCATCGGAGGGGGGGGTTTGGGGGGATATGCAGCCAGAGCCGCAAACCCCAAGAGTGAGGTGGCGGTGGGCACAGTGGCTACATTTGGTGGGCAAGAGGCTGCATTTGATAGGCACAGGTGGCTGCATTTGGTGGGAACAGTGGCTGCATTTGATGGGCAAGTGGCTGCATTTGGTGGGCACAGGTGTCTGCATTTGATGGGCACAGGTGGCTGTGTTTGATGGGCACAGGTGGCAGCATTTGATGGGCAAGTGGCTGCATTTGATGGGCACAGGTGGCTGCGTTTGAAAGGCACAAGTGGTTGCATTTGATAGGCACAGGTGGCTGCATTTGGTGGGCAAGTGGCTGCATTTGGTGGGCACAGGTGGCTTCATTTGGTGGGCACAGGTGGTTGTATTTGATGGGCACAGGTGGTTGTATTTGATGGGCACAGGTGGCTGAGTTTGATGGGCACAAGTGGTTGCATTTGATGGGCACAGGTGGCTGTATTTGATGGGCACAGGTGGCTTTGTTTGGGCACAAGTGGCTGCATTTGATGGGCACAGGTGACTGCATATGATGGGCACAAGTGTCTGCATTTTATGGGCACAGGTGGCTGCATATGATGGGCACAGGTGGCTGCATATGATGGGCACAGGTGGCTGCATATGATGGGCACAGGTGGCTGCATTTGGGCACAAGTGGCCACGTTTGATGGGCACAAGTGGCTGCGTTTGATGGGCACAATGGATGCATTTGATGGGCACAATGGCTGCGTTTGGGCACAAGTGGCTGCATTTGATGGGCAGGTGGCTGCATTTGATGGGCACAATGGATGCTTTTGATGGGCACAATGGCTGTGTTTGATGGGTACAATGGCTGCATTTGGGCACAAGTGGCTGCATTTGGGCACAAGTGACTGCATTTGGGCACAAGTGGCCGCGTTTGGGCACAAGTGGCCGCGTTTGATGGGCACAAGTGGCTGCGTTTGATGGGCACAATGGATGCATTTGATGGGCACAATGGCTGCGTTTGGGCACAAGTGGCTGGATTTGATGGGCACAGGTGGCTGCATTTGATGGGCAAGTGTCTGCGTTTGAAGAGGGCTGCATCATCTATACCAGTGTTTCTCAACCTTTTTTCAGTCAAGGCACTCTTTTTAAAATTCTGCAAAATCTCGAGGCACCCCATTATAAATGTTAAAACAGTTAAGCTAATAACAGCAACATCCACACATGTAGGACACCCAGCGTAAGAGGTAATGTATTCTTTCAAAGCAAAGACACCAAAGCAGGGGTGGACAAACAAGGATGCTGTGCACATGCCCAATGTCCTCCTTATCAACCGATGATGTCACTGGTTGTTGGAATACTGGTGGCAGGAAGGCAGACTTGATCCACCTGCTGACTTGTAAACTATTTCTGGGCAATGTTTAGGCATTTTGTCAAGGCACCCCTGAAGAAATCTCAAGGCACCCCAGGGTGCCTGGTCATCCTGGTTGAAAAAGGCTGGTCTATACCATCCAGTTTTAATTGTGCAGGGACAGCAAATACTTGTGGCATTCAGTTCAGGTTCTCTGGAATGCTTTAGCGCTACAGTGTCAAGTTATTTATCTCTGCTCGGTGCCTGCCTTTTATAGTAAGGGGGTTGGCCTAACCAAAAGCCTCCTTATTGGCCCTACCAAACTGGATGTGATGCATTGGCATGCAGGGACTAGGGATGAGACAACTTTGACTGTTCAGACATTCGGACAAACACCTAAACGTTAGCCCAGTTGGCCCCCTGTTTAGCGGGAGCCATGCATCGTATATAGAAGCAGTGTTTCTACCACTCCTATGTATGACAGCTTCCTGCTATCGCTGGTGCCTGAGAACTGACATCACTGGGAATCCCTGCTCTTTTTAAGCAAATGGAAAGGGATATCAGTGACATTACTGCCTAAATATGTCCATAAGTTATGAAACCAAAATATACAAAACCACTATATTTTAACTGCAAGGTTATCACTGTAGCTGTTTATGTCTAAACTGTGTGCTTATATTATTAACTAGTAGAGTGTGATGCTTTAAAAAATGTTGGCTTTTTCAGGAGAGGACATATCCTAAATATAATATCTTTTGCATCATATGCAAAAATCATGTACTTTTTTTATCATATCAAATCTAAACAATAAAATCGATGTGTGTTGTTTATTAGTAATACTTTCCAGTAAAATGTCAAATAATAATTTTTTCACCAATTTAATTGTTGACATTAGACATGTAGGAAGCTTAGACACCAGATATTTTTCTATTTTATAAATTATTTTTAAAAATATTGTGCACCCCATCTCCCCCAAACTTCATGGACTTATTAGAGGCACCTAACCCTCTAGGTCTCATTTTATTTATTTATTTATTTATTTTATAAATTTTTATTTGAAAAAGTTTTTCATTACAGCATGCACAAAGCAAAAAAGTCAAAGAAAGAAGAAATACAAAAATAGGGACTATCACTAATATCATGGGCCCATTAAACTTGTCCGTTTTTATCCGTACATTCTTATCCATCCAGTGTGTGCCAGTTCAAGATACCCATAAGTAGACATGTGCACACTGAAATATTTCGTTTCGGAATTTCGTTTTCGTCTGAAAAATAAATTTATTTAGTTACTCCCGAAATTCGTTTTTATTTATTTCGTTTTTCGTTAAAAATTGCATTCGTCCGAAAATCCAAATTAAGGTCGAATCTGTCATTGAAGGCTTATGGTGTCTGTCGAATGTTCAAAGAAGATTCGACGGAGCAGCTAAACTGTACAATGCCGTATAGTTTACCTGCTCCGTCGAATCTTCTTAGAACTTTCAACAGACACCATAAGCCAAAGTAGGTGTGTACTTAGTTCTAGCTATTTTACTGCTCCACCTCTTTGGTTACAATCAGCCAATAACATTCATCATCATCATTATTTTTATTTATCTTTTCTCCCCTACGTCGAATCTTTTCTCCCCTACGTCGAATCTTTCCTCCCCTACGTCGAATCTTTCCTCCCCTACGTCGAATCTTTCCTCCCCTACGTCGAATCTTTCCTCCCCTACGTCGAATCTTTCCTCCCCTACGTCGAATCTTTTCTCTCTATGTAGAATAATCTTGGACTAATAGAGCTAAGGTTAGGCACATTCGACCGCAGGTTTGATGGACACAGATTGTTATTGTCATCATCATGTCGAATCTCCTATCTATATCGAACTGTTGTAGCAACGAAAACGAAAATAAAGCATTTGTTTATGTCGGATCTTTCGTTTTTCGGACTCTGCACTTTCGTTATCGTTTGTTAAAACGATAACGAAAATACCTAAAATTCGGACGAAAATGCATTCGGACGAAAACGAATGCACATGTCTACCCATAAGCTGTAATCTTCAAAAAAGAAAAAAAGGTTTCTTCTCTTTTCTCCTTTTTCTCTCCCCTTTCCTCCTTCCCCTTCCTCTCCTCCCGTTCTCCCCCTCCCCCCACCCTCTATCAACCACCCACCATTCACCATCTCATACATCCTACACCAAGCTCACCCCATACCATCCTCACCCCACCTCCCCCTCCGATCCAACCCTATCCTGGTCCAGCCATACTTTCCATATTTTCCCAAATTTCTTATAGTTACCCCTCTTCGTATAAATATACTTTCCCCTACAAATCACCTCCCTTACTGCATTCTCCCATTCTATCACCGTCGGTGCCTCCTTTCTCTGCCAGTGCTGTGCAATAAGCTTTCTTCCCTGAAACAGGCATCTAACTCTTGCCGTCTGTATGTCCTTTGAGGTCACTCCGTCCCCAGTCAGTCCCAGCAGGCACTCTCTCGCCTCCAGCCTCAGCGACGTCCCAAACACTAGGTTTATTTTTTCCACCACCCCTTTCCAATATCTATGCAATTTGGGACATCACCAGAACATGTGGATCAAATCTCCATACCCCCCTCCACATCTTTGACACTTCGAGTCGGGTCTCTTACCCCACTCAAATAATTTCAGGGGTGTATAATATGCCCTATAGGATAAATAAAGGTGAGACATCACTTGTGAGGGAGAGAGAGTGACCCTGGGCCCAGACGCCAAGGCATACTCCCATTGGTCATCAGACAGTACTCCCACATCTTTCTCCCATTTAATCCTGTTTTTATTTTCCACCAAACCTTCCTGGGCTGCTGCCTTCAGGCATCCATACATGTCAGAGATCAATCCCCTTGTGGAGCTTGCATCAATCAGCTTTCTCAAAGAGGCCATTTCACTCCACACTGGCGCTTCCTTCCCAAATTGTGCCTCCAGGGCGTGCCTAATTTGCAGATATCTATAAAATGACCTGTTGGAGATTGCATACTCCTCTACCAGTTCCCAAAAGGACTTCAGCCTCCCTGCCCTATACACCTGTGCCAAGTAATGGATACCCTGACGGTCCCATTCCTCAAAGCGCCCCATTTTTCTAAGCTCATTAAGGCTATTATTGTCCCAGAGTGGGGAGAATTCCGAAAAACCAGTATATCCCAGAGTTTTTTTAGCTTGTACCCAAACTTTGACCATCATCCGGGTAGTGGGGCATTTAGTACAAAATGAATCTGCCTCTAATCCCTCTGCATATGTATCATGTCTGGTGTCATTCAACAAAATGCTACCCCCCGCTCCGTCTTCTCTTAGCCTATTACTGCCTCCCACTTGTTGCAGTTGGGCTGCCAGGAAATAGCCTCGTGGATCTGGTACCGCCAGACCGCCCTTCACCTCTGATTGCCGTAGCGTCCGCAACCCGATCCTGGCCACCCTATTTTTCCAAATGAGCTCTCTGAACACACTGTCTATTTTTTTAAACCAATGCTTGGGAATCCAAACAGGAGAGTTCTGCTGGACGTATAAGATTTGGGGTAACCAGACCATTTTAATCAGGTTGCAGCGCCCGGCAACCGAGAGGGGCAGGCATCTCCACACTCGACACTTCTGCTTCAGCTTTTTCATCAATGGGACTAGGTTTCCGGATATATACTGACCTGGATCTCTAGATATGTTAATCCCCAGATATTTCATTTGCCTGACTACTTGGACTTGGGACGCCTGATGAGGGAGGGGCCCGTTCAGGGCATCTATGGGCAGGATCACTGATTTCTCCCAGTTAACCAATAACCCAGAGAAAACACCAAACTCCTTAACTATCCCCATAGCCGTTTCCAGTGAATCCTGCATATCCGCCAGAAACAGCAGAATATCATCGGCGTACAAGGCCACTTTGTCCACCCCTCTCTTTCTTTTAAACCCCTGTACACCCTGTGCCATCCTCAGAGCAACAGCTAAGGGCTCAATTGCCAAAGCAAAGAGCAGGGGGGACAAAGGGCACCCCTGTTTCGTACCCCTGCTCAACTGGAACCACTCCGAGCACTGTCCATTGATTTTCACCTTGGCCCTCGGGTTATTATACAGTAATCTTAGCCACTGAACAAACCCAAGGCCAAACTGATATTCCGCCAACACCTTCCATAAGTAATGCCATTCCAAAGAATCAAAGGCCTTGGCTGCGTCTAGTGAAAGAATTGCTCTCCTGCCGCTATTTTCTATAGGGATTTGCATATTAAGGTATACCCGTCTTATGTTCGTGCTTGTAGATCTGTCCGGGATAAACCCGGTCTGGTCTGTATGTATTAATTTAGAAATGATCTTATTCAGCCTTGCGGCTAGTACTTTAGCCAAGATCTTCACGTCCGAGCACAAGAGCGAGATGGGCCTATATGAAGACATATCTATTGGGTTCTTCCCTTCTTTCAGCAAAGTTATTACTATGGCTTCTGATATAGAGGGGGGCAAAGTCCCTTCCTCCCTGGCTCCATTAAATACCTCCAAGAGTAAGGGTAGCAATACCTCCCCATATTTTTTAAATAATTCTATGGGCAGGCCGTCCGGGCCCGGAGACTTTTGAGCCGCTATGTCTCCAACTGCCCTTTGCAATTCTTTGAGAGTCAATGGGGCATCCAGCATTTCCCGGTCCTCATTTGATACCAGAGTTATCCCCAGCCCCTCAAAGAAGCCCTGCATTTCCCCCTCCACATTCACCCTGGAGGAGCTGTATAGCTTCTCAAAGTATGTCTTAAACTCACCTAATATATCGGGGGTAGTTTTTTTTATTACTCCTTCCCTCCCCTCAATTGCTGGCACCACACTCGGGGGGCCGTTTGCCTTGATTATTAGAGACAGAGCTTTCCCAATTCGCTCTCCTTCTCCAAAAAAGCTCCGCCTCTGAAAAGATCTAATCTTTTCCATCTTCTCTCGGAGTACCCTGCTATACTCTTCCTGTCTCCCCACCCAACACTCATAGTTAGCTTGGGATGGTGTTACCACGTAGTGCGCCTCCGCCAATCTTGCACTTTCTTTAGCTCCTAATTCCTCAGCTTGTGACTGTTTTTTAACATATGCAATTCTCTGAATTAAGGCTCCTCGGAGGTATGCCTTCAGGGAGTCCCAAACCACCCCCAATGGGGCCGATCCTAAATTTATATGAATAAACTCAGACAACCCCTCCATCATTTTCTCCTCCTCTCCTATAAGTTCGAGCCAGAAGGGGTTATTCTTCCAGCTCCCTCTACTATATTGCCCCCCTACCTTCACAGCAGTAATAACTGGCGTATGGTCCGAGACACCTCTCGACTCGTAGGTTATTTCCTCCACTACATTTAGTGCTTCCTCGTTACTCAGAACAAGGTCAATTCTGGATAAGGTGGCATGGATCCTGGAGTGGCATGAATACTGCCTCTCTCCAGGATGCCTCCTCCTCCAGATATCCACCAGCCCTATTTCGTCACAGTATTGCAAAAGGGGACTCCTGGTGGCCTCTCCAGCTCTACGCTTTGGTGGGAACCTATCTATGCTCCTATTCATCGTCATGTTGAAGTCTCCCATTGCTATTACCGGGGTCCCAGGGAAATCTGCTATAAACCTGGCTAGATCTTCCAATATTTCCATACTAAATGGGGGAGGGATATAGACATTGGCCAGTATATATATCTTTTATTTTCTATTAAGCAAGAGAGAAAAATGTACCTTCCATTTTCATCCACTTTACTCTGCTCACAGGAGAAGGCCAAATCTGTGCTTATCAATACACTCACCCCTCTTGAATAGGATGAGTGAGTAGAATGAAATTGTGTCTGAAACTGCTTATTGCCTAAGGTTTTAATTGTATCTTTTACCAGATGGGTCTCCTGGAGGCAGAGTATTTTGACGTTCCCCTTTTTGGCTATTGAAAAAATTACTTGTTTTTTAAGGCTATCCTTTATCCCCCTTACGTTCCATGAGCATATATTAACCCGTTTTTCCGTATCCGGGATTTTTTTACCCCTTCTTTCAATGCTCATGAGCCATTAGGTCTGGTGCCTTTGCAGTACTTTGGTCTCCTATTAAATCAAACCATCCCCTATTGTGGATACTATATATCACCCTACCTTTTTTCAGTCCCTTTAATCTAGCAACCTGAACCCACTCACGTCCCCCCACATCAACACTCCCTGCCATTCATCCCTGATTGTGTTCCTGCACCTTCCCCACCACCCCCCACCCCCCATTCCCCCTCCCCCTCCCACCAACCCCCGCTCCCCCCCCACCCCCCCACCCACACCATACCCCTATGCCCAATTTTGGGCCTATCCCTCGAGCTTCTATTGTGACCTTCAAAACCTTTTGAGGCTTAAGAAAAAAACGTGAACCAAGCCCAGTAGGAGGGGACTTTCCCCCTAAAAATATTTGTGCTTGTTACTGTGCATATAATTTGTGCATTTATCTCTATAAATATATTATACTTGTATTTAATCCCCCCTCCCCCCGCTCCACTCCCAAATTACATCTTCAAAAACAAAAGTCAAGAAGAAAAAAAAAAAAGGAAGAACAGGACACCAAAAAAGGGAAACCAAGTAAACAAAAGTTCCAAAAGACGCCTAACTTTCTTCTCCTTGTTTAATTCTTTCTTCGTTCTTTTCTAGCCAGGTTGACACTTCGTTGGGGGTAGATAAAAACCTGACCTCCCCCAGAGCTGAGACACGCAACCGTGTCGGGAACAAAAGTGCATAATTAATTCTAAGTTGTTGAAGCTTTCGTTTACATTCTCCAAATTTAGCTCTTTGTCTCTGTAGCTCGGGGGGGGGGGGGGGAATCTGGGTAAATTGAGATCCTGGCTCCATTGTGCTGGATATTCCTTAACTCTCTTGCTTTCTGTAAAATGGTGACCTTGTCCCGAAAACATAAAAGCGTAAAAATGAAAGGCCTAGGGTGGCCTCCTGGAGCTAGAGCTTTGGGGCCTATCCTATGTGCGCGCTCAATAGCAAAGGTGTTTGAGAGTGAGTCCCTGCCAAATTTCTCCCTCAGCCAGTCCTCCATAAATTGAATGGGGTTATTCCCCTCACAGCCCTCTGGGAGCCCAAGTACCCTCAGATTTTCTCTGCGCAGCCTGTTCTCCATACTGTCCATTTTCTGCAAACAATCCTTTAATTGGATTTTCATGAGTGCTACTTCTTGTTTTAGTGGATACACATCATCTTCCATTTGGCTGAATCTCTCCTCGAGCGCTGTTGTCCGGCTATAAACTGCGCGCACTTCCCCCTTAACAGCAAGCAGTTCATCTCTAATGCCTTTAAGTTGCTCAGATAAATCGTTGATTGATTGCTTGCAAGTATTGACGGCTAAAAGAATATCATGTAGAGATGGCTCCCTCTCGTTTAACGGACCACCCTGACCTCCCCCTGCCGCCCCCTCCAGGCCCAAGACCTGTTGCTTTTCCGGGGCCCCCCCTACTTCCGGACCCGCTGATGGCATAGCTACCAAAGTCCCATTTTCCTGGGTCTGGCTTCTCCTCCCAGGGTGGCCAGCTTGTTGTTGACCCCCCCCCCCCTATGCTGCTAGATTTTTTAGGGGTTTGGTTTGGGGTGTGCGCAAAGCGCTCCAATTTGGTGGCCACTTGGTTCCCCTTCTCCTTGGCGCTGCGGGTTCCAAGAGCCCCTGTCCCTTGTTGAGCTGGCCCGTCCTCCATCCCCTTCTTTCTTGACATTTCCAACAGTGTACTGCTAATCTCCACACAGTGCCAGCCCCCGCCCTGGGACCTGGACCTGTGTGTCTACTATTCCCCTGCCGAAATTGCAGCAATAATGTCCTTTTCTGCTGGACCATTATGTTATAATGTGCTGTAGGTGAGTGTGCAAACAGCCACCGACTCACCCCTCCAGTGCTTCGGACGGAATCCTCTGCTGCTCGGTCCTTCCAGGGGCTCTCCAGCACCACCGCTCGATCCCAGGTATCGGCGCCTCCCTCTCTCACTGGGACAGGCGCCGCCGATGTTTCACCCGGGAGAGCTCCGTGCGAGTGGCCCGGCTCAGTGCGGCAGCTAGTCACGTCCGCGGCAGCTTCTCCAAATGCTCCAGGCGTTCCCCCTCTACGGCAACTCTCCTGGGTCACACTATGTCAGATGTCGGAGCGAGGAGCGAGGGCTAGACTCGGCCACAGCGTCTTCCCTCACATCAACATCCGATCCATTTTATTTATTTTTGAAGAACAAATGATAGAGAAACTCCAGGGTATTAAAAACTAGCTCTATGTTAACGACAAAAACACAAACCAAATAAGTGGCTAGCATGCCAAACATTTATGTGTCTATTCAGCTGGTGATATTATCACATCACTGCTACACTGCACAGCTAGTAAGGCGACTCCAGTATTTTCTAGTCCAGCATTACAACTTCTCGTCTAGCCTGTCTGATTATTGGACAGATGTAATAACACCAATTTATTTTCCAAATTGCAAGCTGAAGGAGGAAAAGTAACAAAGGAATCAGCAAAGCTGAAATAGAAAAGGTTGGTCTCGCCTGCCTGGCTGTGCAGTGTGGCAGAGGTTTGCTAATCACAAGACTGGCTGAACATAATTACAAATCCTTTTGTAGGTTAAACCATTTACAAGCTGTACTTAAATTTTTACCCGTTTGCCAGGTCTCCCCCTTTAAAGGTTATTGGAAGAAAAAAAAAGAGAACCTTTTGCTTCAAGCAAATATATTCCCTTCTCTCTAGCTACCCTGAGTTGACAGGTCAGCTACGGTAATTTTTCTTGTAAGCTTCAGCGCTTGTAGGCTGGGGTTAGTCATTATAATAAATAGGTCCTTTAACAAAAGAGATACATTTAGGAGTACACTTAACCCAGTGTTACAGCCTCCGTTGTTAATGTTTTGCAATATTAACCATGCCAGTTTTCAAAGATGTACCACGGGATCGATTCCGAAGTCAGGATATGCTCTAAGACAAACCTTTTATGAAGCTAAAAACGTATAAAATAAATGTATTTATAGCTTAGATGTTCACCCTGGAGGAACATACAACATACAAAGCTTCCTTGTTGGTAGGAATTTGGCTTCCAATGCTGTACAACATATGTATTCTGTTAAAAGAATTGCTGTCTGGTTTCTGTGCTTATAGCTTCAACTGCATAATTTCTGTGCCCCATAGGGTGAATGCCACATTAGTGTTAGTGTAGGCGGTAGGGCGGAAAGGGTCCTTTTTTACTAGCGTGTTAGCATCTTTTTGGTTGATGTAGCGGAAGGAACATCTTGACAGCACCAACAATGTGCTCATCTTACAGGATTCGTGTAAACATGTTATGCTCTGTAAAGTGAAAGCTATATTACAGAAGAGATGGTCCAAGCCTCAAACCTCAATACCCAGACTATAAGGGCCTTAAGGACTCTTTAAAGAGGAACTGCAGTCTCCTCACATAATTTGTAATAAAAACATCTTTGCCATTCTGAAGTTTCCCTCAAACCACTAATTTTGTACATACTGTGATTCTGTACTTGCCAAATACCGTATTTATCGGCGTATAACACGCGCCGGCGTATAACACGCACCCCAAGTTTAGGAGGGAATTTTAAGGAAAAAAAACTTTTAGGAGGGAAGTTTAAGGAAAAAAAACTTACATTAAAATGCCCATCAATGCAGCCTTATCTGTCCATCTGCAGCCTTTTCAGTGTCAGTGCAGCCTTGCCCCAGTGCAGTCTTGTCAGTGCAGCCTTGTCAGTGCAGCCTTGTCAGTGCAGCTTTGCCCCAGTGCAGCCTTGCCCCAGTGCAGCCTTGCCCCAGTGCAGCCTTGCCCCAGTGCAGCCTTGCCCCAGTGCAGCCTTGCCCCAGTGCAGCCTTGTCCCAGTGCAGCTTTGTTAGTGCAGGTTTGCCCGTGCAGCTTTGCCCCAGTCCAGGCATGGGTAGATTCAAATATGGCGCCGAGACTGCAGGGCTTCGTCGGAGCTGAGATACACATACCCGAGTGTTCTCGGCTTTTTCTGCGCCGCCGTCACGCCCAGTCCCGCCCTTGGACCTGTGTTATGTCCATCATAGGGCGGGACTGGGCGTGACGGCGGCGCAGAAAAAAGCCGAGAACACTCGGGTATGTGTATCTCAGCTCCGAAGTATCCCTGCAGTCTCGGCGCCATATTTGAATCTACCCACGGCTGTGTATGTCGGCGGCGACCGCGGCAATTGTCGCGATCGCTCCGATGACACAAAATCGGCGGGGATCAGCCTATAACACGCACCCACGATTTTCCCCTGATTTTCAGGGGAAAAAAGTGCGTGTTATATGCCGATAAATACGGTAAGTTGCAGAAATCTCCCTCCACTGAGTCTGGCTGCATTTTAACCATGGGCAGCTGAATCTGCTGCCTGTTCACTTCCTGGATTTACAGAGACACACCTCCAACTCTGCAGCTCTCATTGGCCCTCTTATGACTCACCCCCCCCCCCCCCCCCCTCCTTTCCTGGCAAACTCTCACTCTCAGGGAAAGAGAGAGCTGTGCATAATGTCATAAGCCTTGTTTTAATTACCAGACAAGAAACAGGAAGTGGGCTAAATACTGACAGAAAAAAAATATTTACTATCCAAAGTTAAAACAACAAGGGCAGAAGATTTAATAGATGGAAAGTTGAAAAAAGTACTGAAGTTCCGCTTTAGCCAAGGGACTTTAAAAAAAAGGGTAATAAATTGGGTTGGGATTGGTTACATTTCTGGCAGTTTTTATTGATTTAGCAAATTGATCACAGAAAAAGTGTTGTTGTTTAGCAGGGAAGACAGATGTCCTCCAAAATTTAACGTAACAAAATACAAGACCAGTTAATTAAAAAAAAAAATCTTATGTATAATTCCTCCAGATCAGAAGAAGTAAGCTAGCGAAGCAAATACTTAAAGCGGAGTTCCGCCGAAAAAAATAAATAAAAGTCAGCAGCTACAAATACTGCAGCTGCTGACTTAATATTAGAAAACTTACCTGTCCAGGGCGCCCGCAATGTCCTCACCCGAAGCCGATCTATTCCTCGGCTCTGGGTGGAGGCGCCGGCATTTTCAGTAAGGGAATCAGGAAGTGAAGCCTTGCGGCCTCACAGCCTGGTTCCCTACTGCGCATGTGCGAGTCACGCTGCGCGTCCTCACTGGTCCCTGCTGTCTTCTGGGACCTGTGTGTCTCCCAGAAGACAGCGGGGGGATAGAGGAGGGGTATGGCGTAGATCGCCGTGGCATCTGCGGCGATCTATCGCCGGAAGTGGGAGTAAATACCTGTATTATAACCGGAAAAGTGGAAGTTCCATTTTTGGGTGGAACTCCGCTTTAACCCAATGATAGGCATCTGGTGACTGGGAAACTTTTCCATTGCAAATAGTCTCTTCATCAAAGTCACATACAGTTAATGAGACAAAGGGGGTTATTTACGAAAGGCAAATCCACTTTGCACTACAAGTGCACTTGGAAGTGCAGTCGCTGCAAATCTGAGGGGTAGATCTGAAATTAGGGGAAGCTCTGCTGATTTTATCATCCAATCATGTGCAAGCTAAAATGCTGTTTTTTTTTCCTTGCATGCCCCCCTCGGATCTACAGCGACTGCACTTCCAAGTGCACTTGTAGTGCAAAGTGGATTTGCCTTTGCTAAATAACCCCCAAAGTCTTTAGAGGTCAGTGCACTTGTTAGACCCAGGCACACATAATGGAATCTATATTTATTCATTACATATGTAGACTCCGCTTCCTGCTTTGTAACTTTACACAGTGACTGTGGTTTCAATAAGCCACAGAACTGGCAAGATCCAACTAACCCAAGATTTTCTCTCAGCTATTAGGTCCATCAAACAATCCACCACTTGCCTATCAAGGGATAAATAATATTGGTTATTTCAGAAGGAAAAGTTCTTACATTTTTAACCAATTTGCCAAAACATCGAGCTATCATTTCATGTCTATGAGTACCCCTAAAGTGGAAGTATGGGGCTTGAACAAAAATATGGAGACCCCCAGTAAAAGAACAAAACTGTTACCTAATATGGTGTTGAAATGCCTTTGGCATCCAAGACGGCCTGAATTCCCCTGGGAATTGACAAATATAAGTCTTGGATGGTGGATAATGGAATCTGATACCACTCTGTCTTCATGCAAAAATCTTTCAATTGACCATAGTGGCTCTATAATATTGAGGTCCGAGGACTGTGGCCCCCAGGAAGGTGCGAAACTTTGCCTGCATGTTCGTCAAACAATGACCAGCTGTGTGAATCGGAGCATTATGGTCTTTCTTGGTAAATGACGCTGTCTTTGGTAAACAATGTCTGCATTATGGGGTGTATATGGTTGGCCAAAATGTGTACACTGGTAGTGACTTTCAAGGTGATGATGGGGTCTGAAGAATACCAAGATAAGACTGCCCAAAACTATGATTGTGCCACCACCGTACTTTACTGTTAGCACAAGACAGGCCTGGTCGTATGTTTGGGATGGTGTTTGCCACACGTAAACACGTCTGGTGGTTGGGAACAGTGTGAAGCTCGATTTTTTTTTTTAGACCATATTACAGTCTTACATTGATCGATAGTCCATGGTTTATTGGTGTTGCCCCACCCTCTCCTCTTCTGAGCATTAATATTGATCACTAGTGGTTTGACAATTGCAGCTTGCCCGTGAATGTTTTGCTTATGGAGTTCTCGCTGCACAGTTTTTGTGGACTTAAAAGAATGCGAGGAAAGGGGGGATAGCCTGCTTTAAGGCCCCCTTTTCTCTCATGGGATGGTAGCAGTAAGAGTTTCAAGCCCCCGTCAATTGATTTCAATGGGGGCTTTGAAATAAGTCGAAAAAGGTCAGCTGATCGGGAATGTTCTCACAGTTATGGAGGGTCTTTTAGGATAGGTCATTTAAGGTCATCTGACCCCCCCAGAACATAACAGAGATTCTCAGTACCCTAGTTAAAGAGAAGGCAGAGGGCCCCACTGATTTTGGCTGATTTTGTTTACAGTTTTTAAGCATTTATTGATTAAAAGCGTTATAGTGAATTGTTAATTGTTTAGATTTGTGAATACCAATAAACAAGGCTGTGGCCTTATGCCGCCTACAAACGCATATTACATCACTTCCGCTTTCAATACAAAACACTTTAACTCCTGCAAATCATGTAGTGTTTCCAGATTTTTGTCCAACCCCTGTATGTGTTGGGACTGAAAGTGAGGGAAAATTCTAAATTGTTAGTTTTCACAAAACAGAGGAGAAAACTTAAAATGGGGACACTTGCTCTGGTGACAGCTGTCTATGTGTCATGTGGCCTGGTATGGTTCGGACAGCGCTCGCTCGCCCCCCCTTTCCTGGCCTGCCACGCTGCATGCTCGGATAGGGGCTTAGGTATGGATGGGGGGGACCCCACGCTGGTTTTTTTCAGAATTTTCTATTGCCGGCATTCTTTTGTTTACATTTCAGCTCTCAGCAGTAGTTAAGGACGCGGTGGCCTGCTTTCTGGCCCTCTCAATAAAGTGGTAGTAAACCGCATGTGATTAAAAAAAAAAAAATTTTTTTGCAAGGTTCTGTCATATTGGGCTAATACGCATGGCATACTAGCACACTATGATAAATTTTCCTTAGAACAAAGCCCTCCAGTGCCGTGATGTCACTGCTGAGAGGGCTATCCTCTTCCCTGGTCTTCCTTCCAGGTTCGCGGCCTCCGGCTACTTGAGTTGCAGCAGATACATGCGTGCGAGACCCACCGTTTACGGCACAGGCTCTGAAGGTCTGGCACTGTAAGCTGGACCCTCAGAGCGCATGCATCGGTGAGGTCATCTGCTGCATGCACTCTGAATATCTCCTAAACTGTGCAAGTTCAGTAGATATTCACACTACCTACAGGTAAGCCTTATTATTCCAGCTATTCTTCACACAGAATTCAAATTGGGCGATCATTTTTCAACTGAATCTGAATCAAATATTTGGAATTTGTTAGAAAACTAATAGCCGAAACAAAATGAACCCCTAAGGGGTTATAACGTGGTGATGCCTACAGCTCAGCTGTTATCTTAAAGGAGCAGGAGGGGACGTCCCCCCTCCCGCTGCTCTTCCTGGGCCTGCCGTCCCACTGGGAGACCAAAGCCACCAGCCGGTGCATCTGCCGGCTAGGCTGAGACCCGAACAAAGCCGGATTCAGCTCTGATTGGATCTCCGATTTAAAATCCGATTTAAAATCCCTGAAGCAATGTCACAATGTCACTTCTGATTTACTCGGCTACCAATGAATACTTTTAAGTGCAAAGGAGGGATTTGGGGTCTTTTAGACCCCTGATCCCTTCCGTAAAGAGTACCTGTCACCACCTATTACTGTCACAAGGGATGTTTACATTCCTTGTAACAGCAATAAAAGTGATCAGAATTTATTTTTATTTTTTTATGGGACAATGTAAAAAAAAAAAAAGGAAAAAAAATAAAGAAAAAAAAAATACCGTGTGACGTAAAATATTAATAACGATTATATAATATATTCGTTATGTATGAGAGAGAGAGAGAGAGAGAGAGAGAGAGAGAGAGAGAGAGAGAGAGAGAGAGAGAGAGAGAGAGAGAGAGAGAGAGAGAGAGAGAGAGAGAGAGAGAGAGAGAGAGAGAGAGAGAGAGAGAGAGAGAGAGAGATTGTTTGGGGGTTCTAAGTAATTTTTTAGCAAAATATCTGGATTTTACCTTGTAAAGCAACAAATATCAGAAATAGGCTTAGGCATGAAAACTAATCAACGAAACAAAATTAGTAACATAACAAATCTATCTAAAACAAAACAAATTTTTCCATTCTGCACATGTCTACTAAGGAGGTGGCTTAAAGCGGTTGTATACCCGCTGTCATTTTTTTTTTTTTTTTTACACCTGCAAGGGAAAAGGCATGATGAGCTAGTATGCACCGCATACTAGCTCATTATGAGATACTTACCTTAGAACGAGGCGCCGGCATCTCACCTGGTCCACGCCGAGGGAGCCGACATCTCCCCTCGGCGTGTCTTCCGGGTATCGCGGCTCCGGCGCTGTGAGTGGCCGGAGCCGCGATGTCGTCACTCCCGCGCATGCGCGCGGGAGACTTCTGCCCGGCAAGCTCCGGAGTTTGCCGGGCTGTCAGCCGAGAGTCCCCTGTGCGCATGCGCCGCTGCAGTTAGCGGCTCATTGCGAGGGGAATATCTCCTAAACCTTACAGGTTTAGGAGATATTTTTTTTACCTACAGGTAAGCCTTATTATAGGCTTACCTGTAGGTAAAAGTTACAAATATAGGTATACAACCGCTTTAACATGAGTTGTTTATGACTGTAATTTTTAAGTCCATCATTTTGTGGTGGTAGCACTGCTGCTGCCAAATGACAGTCTCTTTGGTTGGTGTTTTGTTTTTGAGGCGCTAATACTATGGGTAAACATTGTCAGATGGTGGGTCAACATTGCCTGGCCAAGAGGATCCACTTTGCTGGAAGACATAATTTACATTTTGTTGGGAACCTTGTTAACCACTTGCCCTCCAGAAGATTTACCCCCATTCTTAAAATTATTTGCTTTTTGGCACTGCATTTAACTTACAATTGCTTGGTCATGCAACGCTATACATAAATTACATTTATATAGTTTTTTTCCCACAAATAGAGCTTTCTTTTGGTTTGTATTTGGTTTTTTATTTTTTGCACTATAAAAAAAAAATAGACCGACAATGTTGAAAAAAAAGAACAATATTTTTTACTTTCTGCTACAGAACATATCCAAAGAAAAAAAAATTAAAAAATGTAATTTCTTCATAAATTTAGGCCAATGTGTATTATGCTACATGTTTTTGGTAAAAAGAAATCCCAATAAGCGCATATTGATTGGTTTGCGCAAAAGTTATAGCGTCTACAAACTATGGTATATATACTGGAATTTGTATTTATTTATTTTTTTACTAGTAATGGTGGTGATCAGCGACTTATAGCAGGATTGCGGCAGACAATCTGACACTAACACACTTTGTGGGAACCAGTGACACTAATTCAGTGAGCAATGCAAAAAATATGCACTGTCACTGTTCTAATGACACTGGCTGGGAAGGGGTTAAACACTAGGGTGATCCAAGGGTTAAATGTGTGCCTAGCCAGTGTTTTTGTGTTTACTATGTGCTGATTTTACTCAGGGATGTGGTGGATTTTATTTGCTGCTTTGCAGGCTAACAAAGTTCACTACATCCCTGCTGACAGAACAGAGCTGTGCTTTGCTTACATAGGCAGAGCTCTGTTCTGTATCTCTCCTCGTCGATCAGCGGGTGCTGGTGGACATCCATTGGCGGAGGGGTTGGTATCTTGTAAGGGGGCATTAAACCTACCTCCTTGCAAAGCATTTTGTTCCCACATTTGGTTAATGCTGTCACCCAGGATCCCCTAACAGAAGCCTTCTGGAGATCTGTCATTAGCAGTATTGCTCCCTAACTTCATGTTTGGGTTTAGGGCATCCCTAAGCATGTTATTTAAAGGATTTCTGCACGTTTAATGTTGCTGTTTAAGCCGCATTAAAAGACCCTCTTCCCGCCGAACAGTATTTTTTTTAAAAAACATTTTTTGCGTCGTTACATGGCTCCCAAGGTCAGAAAAATTAACATAATTTGTCTACATTAAACTTCCATGGGTTTTGGCATTGTTTGGGATTTGCAACCTTACCATTGGGTTTGTCAAACCTTCAGAGAACTGAACTTTGCCTGCTTTTCAAATGTTCACCTTAAGAGGCAAGTTAGGAGACATCTAAAGGACAAAGACTAATAGTTGATCAAAACATATTGCAGCCTACAAAACTGAATCAACTCTGACATCAAATTCATCAAAATGTGCAGAAAATCAATTTGTGCAAAATTTGTTAAAATGAGTAATAGCATTCACACCTGAGTTGAGCATTTTCAGGCGTTTTTTTAAGTGTTTTTTTTTTTTCTTCTTTTCAGATGTTTTTAAACATTTTTTTGAGCAGATTTGCAAATATTATAGGCGTTTTTTAGGCATTTTTCATTTAGTTTTTGCTGTGGTCAATAGAAACCTGTGTAAGGTAAGATGCTAGAAAGGGGGAAAAACACAAATTTCTCACTGTTCAGGCATTTTCCATTGAAGTCTATGAGGACAGAAATGCTCAAATCTGCCTGAAAAGTAGCTTGTGTATTTTTTTGAGAAACCAGCGTTTTGCTACAGGCGACAAAATGCTCAAATGTGAACAGAGGCCATTGAAATGAATGGGATTATTCTTGCTGAGAATTTTTGAGCATCAAGCTTCGAACTGAAAAATGCTCAAAAGTGAACAGGTTTTAAAAATACATACAACCCTCATGCAACCTTGATCACAAAACACAAATGTGCAAAAAAAAAATTACAATAATACACTACTTAATAAAGTATAACGTCTCAATGTGCAAAAAATGCCAAATAAATAATTCAGTGATATATAAAAAAATATTTTTGCCAACATATAAATTCATAAATAAACAATTAAATACTAAAAAGTTAATAATTAAATACTTTCAAAAAATCAGCAATTTCCAATAAAGTTCATTAGAATCAAATCCAGTCCATCAAAGTGCTCCTAAATAAGTGCCAGGTGCTCTTTAAACCAAAAAGTGCTCCAGTGTTCCACCAAATAATAAAGGCTCTTATAGACCATATTAATCTCAAGGCACAGAAATAATGAGAGCTTGCAGTAGCTCAGAAAGATAGGGCCGATACTCAGGGTCGTCTTTAAGGCAGGGCAAAGGAGGCAGCTGCCCTGGGTCCTGTCATTGTTGTGGGGCCCAAAGCAGCTGCCTCATACTTGCCAACTATCCCAGTTTAAATTCCCTTGTCCCTTGAAGTTTTAGTCCTGTGCTGTGTCCCGATATCTCAGTGTGAAGTGCTGCTACTAATGCAGCCCAGCTCTGTCCCATTGTTGTGTACAGATGACTCACCTGCAGACCCTGTGTTTACATGTAAATAACCATCATTCATATGTAATTAATGGCAGCATTCATATTTAAATAGCAGCTGCATTCATATGTAAATAGCTGACGGCATTGATTTGTAAATAAAGGCAGCATTCATATGTTTATCATGCTCCCCTGCAGTGAGAAAAAGATGTGCTGTAACCTATAGCAACCAATCAATGAGCAGTATTACTGTACAGTAATCTCTAGCAACCAATCAATAAGCAGAAATCATGTGCTGTAACCTCTAGCAACTAATCAGTGAGCCTTAATGTGTACTGTAACCTCTAGCAACCAGTCAGTAAACACCAATGATATGCTGTAACCTCTGGCAACCAATCTTAATCGCTGCCTGATCTGATACAGAAAACTGATTTTAAGTCTAGCTGCTCTAGCTGTCTCAGAGCAGGTGGAGAGCGAAATTGCATGGGGGGGGGGGGCCCAAAATTTTTTTTGCCCAGGATCCAATCAATATTAAAGACGGCCCTGCCGACACTCTCACCACTGGATCCTTCTGCCAATCAGTGTCTCCTATAGCCAGTTATGGTAGCTCTATCTCCATCAGCGAGCTGTGTATCTCGATCTTTATTCTGTAGAAGACTCCCCAATGATGCTATATATTAAATGCAAAGAAGGAGAAATCTCATAGCGTATAACACACAAATTCGAACTTTAACAAGAAGTATTACACTTACAAACATAAGATGAAAACAAGCCTTAACTCCGCCTTAAGGCAGTGATGTCATCACATGCGGGAGAGCCTGAATGTTCGCGGCTGCTTGTTGTTTTTAAATCACCACTTTTTATTAAAGTGTGGATTTGTACATTGTACGCTATGAGATTTCTTCTTCTTTGCATTTAATACTATTGGGGAGTCCTCTACTGAGTAATTTTTTTATTTAACTATTCACTTTTTAGTATTTAATTGTTTATTTTTGAATTTATATGTTGGCAAAAAAATGTTTTTATATATTACTGATATATTTATTTGCCATATTTTGCACATTGGGACTTTATTAGGTAGTGTATTATTGTAATTTTTTTTGCACATTTGTAGTTTGTGAATAAGGCTGCACGAGGGCTGTATGTATTTTTACTTATTTTAACAAATTTTACACATATTTGATAGATTTGATGTCAGGGTTGATTTAGTTTTGTAGGTTTCAATATGTTTTGATCAATTATTAGTTATTGTCCTTGGGAGACAATTATACACCTTGAGATCAGGGATATATTTAAAGGGGTAACGCGCTTCTTTGTATTTTCTTTCTTCTTTTTCCTAGTATTCAGGGTTTTTGAAGTGCACACGTTCCGTTTATAACCAGATTCTAGTGGAAGGGGTGCTTTTAATATAGATTTATGTCTATGCTCCCATTGGATAGATTCCTTGTTTCCAGTGTTAATTTTGGCAGCAAATTTCGATTTAGTTTTAGTCTTAGGACTAAAATAGAATTTTAGTTTTAGTCCCATTTTAGTCTTCTGCAAGTGTTTTAGTCATATTTAGTCAACTAAATCTACAGTACATTTAGTAGACTAAAATAATTTTAGTTGTCTAAAATCTAATTGGTGTAGTTAAATTGTAATGCATTATTTAAGCATTTCTCTACAATTTCCAAACTCCATTATATACTACTGCTGGAGTGAAAAATCGAATATGGTATTATTTATGGTATTAAGGTTTGATAATGCACCACAGACACAAATTCAGTCATTACATAATGTCTTTATTTAAGTAAAACCGTTTAGTCAAGAATATTGTTTTTTGACAAAAGGGTAACGTAAAAATAAAAAAAAATAAAAAATTCTTTGCGTGATCGCGATGATGCCACCAACCATGCACTGCACAATCATTTACATGAACTTTAACTGTTCAAGAAACTCAAACTGAACGACCGAACACAACAAAACATTTCAGCAGCTTGGCCTGGTGTCAAAAAGGACAGCAAAGAAGCCAGGCCACTATCTCACAGGAAAAACATTAGTGACAGACTGATATTTTGCAAAAGGTACAGGGACTGGACTGCTGACGAGTTGACTGGAGTAAAGTAATTTTCTCTGATGAATCCCCTTTCTGATTGTTTGGGGCATCAGGAAAAACCCTGTACAGAGAAAAAAAGGTGAGGGTGAGTTCTATCAGTCCCGTGTTATGTTCATGCCTACAGTAAAGCACCCTGAGACCATTCATGTATGGGGTTGCTTCTCAACCAAGGGAGTGGGCTCACTCACAATTTTGCCTAATAAACACAGCCATGAATAAATGGTACAAAAACATCCTCAGGGTCCAATAACAACTTCTCCTAACACCCAAGAACAGTTTGGTGATGAACAATGCCTTTTCCAGCATGATGGAGCAGAGCACTTTGCTATAAGGCAAAAGTGATAACTAAGTGGCTTGGGGAACAAAACATGGATATTTTGGGTCTATGGCCAGGAAACTCCCCAGACCTTAATTCCTTTGAGAACTTGTGTTCAATCCTCAAGAGACGGGTGAGTGAATAAAAAAACCCCCACAAATTCTGACAAACTCCAGGCATTGATTATGCAAGAATGGGCTGCCACTGCCAGTGCCATTAGTCAGGAATCAGGATGTGGCGCAGAAGTTGATTAACAATGACAACATGCCAGGGTGAATTGCAGAGGTCTTAAAAAAAAGAAGGGTCAACTCAACACTGTAAATATTGACTCTTAAAGGGTAAGGTCTTAAGGTACCAAAACTTCTGACACTGTCCAGCCCCCCAGCCCCCGTTTTACTCACCTGAGCCTGTTCCTTCCCTTGGCGGAGAAGCGCTCTTCCTCTCTGCCCATTGTCTCGGCTCTTGATTGGATAGATTGACAGCAGCGCAGCCATTGGCTCCTGCTGCTGTCAATCAAATCCAATGATGCAGGTGCTGGGGGGCGGGGCCGAATCCCGCTTTCTGTGTGAATACACGCAGAAGCAGGACTCGGGAGCACACCCGCACGGGTGTCCACCAAGGAGAGTGCTTCTCCAACGTGGACACCTGTTGCGGTGAGGAGCTACCAGCACCGCCGGGGGACCCCAGAAGAGGATGATCGGGGCCACTCTGTGCAAAACGAACTGCACAGTGGAGGTAAGTATGACATGTTTGTTATTTTTTTTTTTTTAGCAAGGGTTTACAAACCCCAATAAAAGCCTTTGCCACTTATGAAATGCTTGTAATTATACTTCAGTATACCATAGTAACATCTGACAAAAAGATCTAAAAAAAATAGAAGCAGCAGAATTTGTATTGGTGTCATGCTCAAAACTTTTGGCCACAGCTGTACTTGTACAAGGCCAAGCACAGCACACATAGATACCACACTGCACAGGCACTGTCACTGCCAGTCTAGCACGGGCACAGCATAATAAACTAATACTTGAAGGTAATGCTTATTTCTATAATAAAAATCAGTTTACTGTCAGTTTATTATTTCAACAGATCTAATTCTCAGATGCATAAAAAAAAACTCCACAGTCTACAATAATGCCATTAGTGTGTGGATTATAACAGTCACAACATTTTATCAACTCCTCTCTCCTCTCTCTCTCTCAGCATTCGCAATGACAATAGAGGTAAATATGACACTAAAAACATTACTAGGGCAGGACCCTGACGTAAGGCTGCCCTTTTTGACTGTTACTGATCTATTTTTCTTTTTCATAAGTGTGATAATTACCTCTATTGTCAAATTTGTCAATGCTAAGAGAGAAGAGTTAATAAAAAGTGGTGGTTGTTATTTTTCCACATACTAATGGCATTTGTAGCCTCAGCCTGTGCATTTTTCCTATGAATTTAATTGACAATTAAAACTGTTGTTGAACTATTGATTCTTCCTATTGCAATAAGCACAACCCACAAGTATTAGGTATGCGTCTTATGTTAGAAATATAAATACTTGGAGAATAAAACACTTCTATTTGTTTTGATTCATTTTAAGGAAAGCACTTCGTGCCAACATGACCCTTGCTTTATTCCACTGGCCTCTAGAAAGATCACCTGTGACACTGAATACCCTCTCTGCAAAGGCTTGAGAAGCTGGCATAGCCAGCAGTTCTAATGCAAAAGGTTTTAGCTGGTGATCAAAAGTGTCACTCTTTGACAGCCATAAATCTGTTGCGGTGTCCTCACTGATGGTGGCAACTTGGTGCAAAAGCTCTTATATTTTCTGATTTGCTGCTCTATGCTATTTGGGGAAATCCTCTGCCTGGGTCTTCTGCGGCATTTAGAAAGAAACCGGAAGACTGGCTGCTTAGATGTGGTTGCAGGTGGCAGTGCTTCTTCCACTTCCTGTGATAGTTCCACATAATCTTCTTCAGACAATTCCTCATGTTGTGTGCGTGGCATGGCATGTGGATTTTCTTATGGCATACTCCTTTGTCTTTTTAAGCAGTTCCTGAATATTCTCATCCGCCATATCAACAACGGTTTCACAGACAGTAGGGTTGACAAAACAAGCAGCTGCTACAAGTGGCGAGAACATTTCATCAGTTGGATCTAAGAATGAAGCAAAACGCTGGTTCACACTCCCTTTCATTCTCTGTGCAATTGTGGCAAGGTCTTGATAGCTACTGTTCTATTTAAAGTCCTCAAGGTGCCTGAGCAGATCAAAGAGGGCAGGGACAGCCAGGGACATGGTGTCACTCTGGAGGGTTTTAGTATGTTCTGCAAAAGGCAGCAGTAGGTCATGCAATGAGGTGAGCATTTGCGATTCACTAGGGAGCAAGCTGTCCCATCCCATGTTGTTTGCAATTTGGTAGACTGACTCTTTCAGTTTGAGGAGTCTTGTGATCATGTTGAATGTACTTGACCAGCGTGTGGGCCAGTCGTTTAAAAAAGTAAGGCCACAATGCTCCAATAGCTTCTGTGTTGCAATTGAAGATTTGCAGAAAAGGTTCATTATTGATCTTGCTTTAGCCAGTATTCTCTTCACACTTGCCTCCTTATGCAAAATGTGGACCACAAGTTGCAAGGAATGCACCACCGATAGCGTCTGGTCCATGTCGATCTGTTGGTGGAACAAGTGGAACACCGTCAAATAAGCATAAAATATAGAAAAGGTTACTGTTCCATGCTATAATTTAACACTTAACATCTCATGGGATTACTTTTACACAAGACTACAAATAAAGTGGAAAAATAACAAAGATGCACCCGTAGAGCAGATAGCACCCCCATATTAATCATTTCATATCCATGTGATAATTGACTGGTGTCAACCATGTCATCATGTAAAAGAATAATTAAAAATGGCTCACCACAGATCATCAATTTTGGACTCAGTCTCAGAGTCACTTTCCGTCATGGGGGAGTCTTCCTCACTAGAGCTGGGTGGTCCTTCTGCTGCTTCTTTGTTTAAATGCTGCCACCATATTGCTCCCATTGTCTGTTATCACTGTAAGGAGCTTCCTCTTTGCTATGTCCCACTCTTGCATGCATTTGTCCACACATGATTTGATTGACTGTGCAGTGTGTGGGTGGGCTACTTGTTCAAGAGCCAACAATATGTGTTCAGGTTTATGTTATTCAACACAAAAGTAGCATGCACTTATGGCAAGGAATGAAGGTGAGAGTCCTTTTTTGGTCCACAAATCAGTGCAAATAGATACTTTCGGGGCAGCAGCCAGTTTCTTTGTGAATTCTTGTTTTTCATCTTTATACTATTTGTCAATCAGATTGCTTATTTTAGTTTTCTTTGGGACAGTCAGCTTCCTACCTACTGTCTCCATCACGATAACAAGTCCTCATCTTCAATCGTTCTGACTGGTAATCCAGTGCGCCCAATCCATCTGGCTATGGCCTCCTGCCTGGCCTGTTGTTCCTTAGGATCAATTTTGTATTTTGAAGCACCTAAAAGATCAGTGCAAATAGTTTGCTGTGGTGCACTGGCTTAACTTGGTCCATTATTTGAGGTGTCTGTGGGGTTGAATTAGGGGGAAAATTCAAGATATTCTAATTTTACATTGTCTCTCACCCCACACAGTCAGCTCCAAGTTGTCTCTCTATAATATACTACATGTATGGTCCTTCCCAGGCCTTAGGCCTTTAGGCACCCTGTGCAGTGCGAAAATTGACAATGCCCCAGCTCCTCCCAGTGACCACATCCTTCTACATATATTTTGGTGAGATACTTCAATTCGGGGAAAGCAGCAGCTGATAGATATTACGAAATCAAATCACTCCCATTAAAATTCAGTGACTAAAGTGCACAACATAGACAAACAGCTATTACTTCAGAATAACAAAAGGTATGAAATCTGACTGAAACAAAGTTTGTTAAAAAAAAAAACCCTGCAATGTATATAAGACTGTTCCCAACAAAAGTTGAGCTAAGTGCTGTGCTTACCTTTGTATGAATTTCAGAATGAGTTGTCCGCAAATGACACTTCAAGTTTGTTGTATTTTTACCAGCAAATGTCGCTCCACATGGTTTGCAAAGGGTCTTGTTGTCCTTAAGATCAAATATAAAATACATCCATAGATCTTCTCTTCTCTTTCTACTAGTCACAGAAGCCGACAATTCCTGTATACTTTGTGTAGCAGTGGGGATGGGAAAATAGGAGGAGCGACTCAGTCTGAGTCCGACTCGCCTTGGTAAGGTCTGGACGTGGACGTGAGGAAGAAGCTTGTAATGCACAGTGCTGAGTGCTCTGGACAGTAGGCTTATAATACTGCAGAGTGATCTGGATGGTGGTCTGAGAGGCCTATAATGCTGCACAGTTCTCTGAATGCCGGTGGTCAGAGGAGGCCTGTAATGCTGCACACAGTGCTGGATGGTGGTCTGGTCTCAGCCGGTCTGACTTGTATGGCCTGTAATGCACAGTGCCCTGGATGCCGGTGGTCAGAGGAGGCCTGTAATGATTCACAGTGCTGGATGGAGGTCGTCTGAGAGATGGTCTGTAATAATCCACAGTGCCCTGGATGCCACTTCCAGTGGTCAGAGGAGGCCTGTGTAATGCGCACACAGTGCTCTGGACAGATGGTGGTCTGAGGGGAGGCCTCAGGCCTGCTGTAGTTGTAATGTACTACACACTAACACTCTGCCCTGCTCTCTGCTCTGGATGTGGGCACCTGGTTGGTGGTTGTCTCCTGACTCGAGAGTGGGACAGTGCTGCTCTGATCTCTGGCAGTCGTTACGGTGAACACAGTCACTTGCTTGCTGGGAGCAAAAGCAGGTGGAGCTCAGTGAAAACTGGAAGTTAGTTCATTAGGGTAAGCGTCCCTCCTTGCCATTTTCATCCCATTTTCGTTTGTTAACAAAAATGTATTTGATTTCTGGTATAGTTTTCGTTAGTGGACGTTTAAATTTTTCGTTTAAATTTTGTCACTGGAAAAATGCCGCTAACAAAAACTTTGACGAAAATTTTTTCATTGACAAAATGAACACTGCTTGTTTCTTGTTGTGTTACCAAAGCAAAAAAGTATTGTAAACTTAAGGATTTTGGTTTGTGCTCTTCACTGGGACTGTCATCATTATCAGGAAAACCTGTTATTAACGTAAAGGGATGATCCTTCATTCTCACATTATAAATAAAACTTGAAATTGGTATTCTTATCAAACATTTTGAATTCATATATAACAGGGCTCGACAAACCCCAGGCGCCAGGTCGCATTTGCGACTAGAATTAGCGACCTGGCGCCTGGGGCAGCACAGCTGGAGTATCCTGTGTCCGTTCGACACCCCCCCCCCTCCCGGCGCGATCGCGTTGGGCCGCGCCGGTAATTGAGGCCCCGGCTTTGCGGCCTACTGCAGTCCTATGGTTCCTTCTGCAATCGGGCGCCCTCTGGTGGTGGCCGTTGGTATGACAAGACATCCACCAATGCTAATGGAGCTTTCCCTACCTGTTTTCACTGCCTGCTCATCTCCTTCCCTTTACTTAGAACCCCCAAACATTATATATATTTTTTATTCTAACACCCTAGAGAATAAAATGGCGGTCATTGCAATACTTTCTGTCACACCGTATTTGCGCAGTGGACTTACAAGCGCACTTTTTTGGGAAAAAATACTTTTTTTAATTAAAAAATAAGAAAACAGTAAAGTTAGCCCAATTTTTTTTATATTGTGAAAGATAATGTTATGCCGAGTAAATTGATTCCCAACATGTCACGCTTCAAAATTTCGTCCGCTCGTGGAATGGCGACAAACTTTTACCCTTCAAAATCTCCATAGGCGACGTTTAAAAAATTCTACAGGTTACATGTTTTGAGTTACAGAGGAGGTCTAAGGCTGGAATTATGGCTCTCGCTTTACCGATCGTGGCGAAACCTCACATGTGTGGTTTGAACACCGTTTTCATGTGCGGGTGCTACTCGCATATGCGTTCGCTTCTGCAAGCGAGCTCGGCGGGACGGGGCGCATTTTAAAAAATTATTATTTTTTCTTATATATTTTACTTTCTATTTTTACACTGTTTTTTAAAAAAAATAAAAATGGTGTCACTTTTATTTCTATTACAAGGGATGGGGCATATTTAAAAAAAATTTTTTTTTTTTCTTATTTATTTTAACTTTTATTTTTTCACTGTTCTTTAAAAAAAAAAAAAAAAAAAAAAGTCACTTTTATTCCTATTACAAGGAATGTAAAAATCCCTTGTAATAGAAAAAAAACATGACAGGTCCTCTTAAATATGAGATCTGGGGTCAAAAAGACATCAGATCTCATATTTACACTAAAATGCATTAAAAAAAAAAAAAAATTGTCATTTGAAAAAAAAATAATAAAATGTCCCTTCAAGAGCTTTGACGTCGCTTCCACCCTGCAATGACTTGGAGATGGGCGGGGGGGGGGGGGGGGCATCTTCCTCTCACTCGTCTCCATGTCAGACCAGGGACAGATCCGGATCGCCTCCGCCGTTACCGACGGCCACGGTAAGCGGTGAAGGGCACCGGAGAGCGGCGGTAGGGGGGGCCCTCTCCTGCCGCCGATAAAAGTGATCTCGCTGCGAATCTGCTGCAGAGACCACTTTTATCTGAAAGAGAACCGCCGGCTCTTGAAGAAGATACGGGGTTATGGTAGCTAGCTGCTACCATAACAACGGTATTTCTCTTCAAAGACAGGACGTATATAGTCGTCCTGCGGGAAGGAAGTGGTTAATTAAAATGAATTTATTATTTGTCATCTCCCTGCTTGGCCCCTTTCACACGGGCTGTCTGATCAGGTTCGCCTGTCAGTTTTTCAGGCGGACCTGATTGGACCCTTAGCGGGAATAAGGCGGTCTTATGTCCCTGCATGGCAGGAAATAAAAGCAGTCACATTCGTTCTAGTCGTCTCTGTGTAAATTTAAGATTGGTTAATTTTTATATTGAAAATAAAGCTTTGTCGGTCGTTTAAAAAAAAAAAAAAAACCTGGCTCCTAACTTTTTTAGCTGGCTCCTAGATTCCAAGCAAATTTGTCAAGCCCTGATATATAATATCTAATTTCTTGTAGGTTGGAAGTACGTTTCTTTTTATCAGTATGTGTGGTGCTCCCTCTCTTCTCTCTAGGAGAGTATAAAATCTGTGAGATGTCAGAAAGAAGTTCATTGTTTTTATAATTCTAATGATTTTTTTCTGTCTTCCTTTTTATTATGATACGTAGAGATTAATTATCTAATACTGTGCATTAAGTATATCTAAAGCTAAACTTTTTTTTTTCAGAAAGCTGAACTCCAGGCAGAGATTAAAAACAAAAATTAATGCAGCCCTGTAATCATTAATACATCATTAAATGTACATTTTAAATGCGAGCAGTATAAGTACATTGATCGGTATCAGTATCTTGGAATCCTTGTACAAAGGGTCAATTGTTTTACAGTGCAAGGAACATGCTGATAGAGTTAGATAGCAGAATGATATTGTCACGAATGTCACGTCTACCTCAATGCAGGTGGTCAGACACTGTAGATAGCTACTGTGTGCTTCACCTATAGCAGCCCCCTTTCCCTTAAGACAAGCAGGCCTACCGGTACTTGGTTGCCCCCAGGACTTATACACAATGCTATAGCGCCTGGCTACCACACTAGGGCAGACACGGGCAGGCTCCTGGTTCTAAGACGGTCCAGGTAATAAGGCAGGGTGAGTTCAGGGAATAGTCCAATATCTGATCCAATGACAGTCTAGGTAATAAGGCAGGCTGAGTTCAGGGAATAGTCCAATATCCAATCCAATGACAGTCTAGGTAATAAGGCAGGCTGAATTCAGAGAATAGTCCAATATCCAATCCAATGACAGTCTAAGTAAAAGGCAGGCTGAGTTCAGGGAATAGTCCGATATCCGATCCGGCTTATACACAGGGAGATCAAACAGCAAAGCAAGGCAGACAAACGGGAAGCTTGATCAAGAACAATGCAGGTTACTCTGTCTCTATCACAAGCAATGGAGAGTGTTCAGTTTGCTTGAGCAGATCAATCACCTAACAGGTGAACACAGAGAGGGAGAATGCAACAGCCAGCACCCGGATATTGGAATGGGAAGCAAGAGTACTTAAAGCGGTTGTATACCCGCTGTCATTTTTTTTTTTTTTTTACACCTGCAAGGGAAAAGGCATAATGAGCTAGTATGCACCGCATACTAGCTCATTATGAGATACTTACCTTAGAACGAGGCGCCGGCATCTCACCTGGTCCACGCCGAGGGAGCCGACATCTCCCCTCGGCGTGTCTTCCGGGTATCGCGGCTCCGGCGCTGTGAGTGGCCGGAGCCGCGATGTCGTCACTCCCGCGCATGCGCGCGGGAGACTTCTGCCCGGCAAGCTCCGGAGTTTGCCGGGCTGTCAGCCGAGAGTCCCCTGTGCGCATGCGCCGCTGCAGTTAGCGGCTCATTGCGAGGGGAATATCTCCTAAACCTTACAGGTTTAGGAGATATTTTTTTTACCTACAGGTAAGCCTTATTATAGGCTTACCTGTAGGTAAAAGTTACAAATATAGGTATACAACCGCTTTAAGTGATCCTGACAGATATAAAGATGTACTAACCAGTGGGCTGCTTATCCTTTCACAGTCTAGTCACAAACTGGGGGGTACAGAGTAGACCTGTGAGTGAAAGTGAAACTGCAGCAACAAAAGATCAGGTCCCCACCTCTGACTGACCATTGCCAGGCAGGACTGTGTTGTGTGGCAGACCTCTGTAATGCCTGGTACACACAATGCGATTATCGGATTAATGATGGTCAGTTTTCTTATTGCATTCTAATCTCACTTACGAAAATTCTCGTACGACAGAATAAAAATTCAGAAGTGATGTAATGTGTTATAGTGTATTTTCAACCGACAATTGTACTGAATAAACCAAAATCGTACGATCTGGTATCATACGAGAACATTTTTCGTGCTTGTCCCATCGGATAATTTTGCATGAATTGTCATGATCGGCTCTCGAAAGCTGTGCACTAATAATCAGATTATCATACGATCACTTCAAAAACTATATTTTTCATACGATTTGGTAAAACAGCTCTTGTATATGTGTTTCATCCCTGTTTGCCTGGAGCTTAGTTTTAAACCCCTTTAGGCATTGTGAAGCAATTTATCCACAAAGTTCCCAGCAGACACACTGAAAAGTTTAGTTCACCTTTCTGTACTTTTTACCCCAAAATCCCCATATTTTCCATCACCCCAGCATATTAGAAAGCAATGTTAAGATTTTAAAAAGCTGTCCATTTACTATTGCATATATATCTCTATGCCATGCATGACCTGTCTGCAAAAAGCTTTATGCCACTGCTAGAGGGAGCGAGAGCACATGGGCAAAGTTTGAATGAGCTGAATGTGGCCGCTGGGGGTGCACTACTAATGTTTGGCACATCATACTGTTTAGCCACGATGGAGGGGAGTATACCACCTAATGCCGCGTACACACGAGCGGACTTTACGGCGGACTTTGCCCGGCGGACTGGATTTCGTCGGACAATTCGATGTGTGTGGGCTCCAGCGGACTTTGTTTTCTCAAAAGTTGGACGGAATTAGATTTGAAACTTGTTTTAAATTTATCCGATGGACTCTTCTTTCTAGCGGACAAACCGATCGTCTGTGTGCTAGTCCGACGAACTCAAACTGACGCATGCTCTGAAGCAATTACAAGACGGAAGCGCTCGGTCTGGTAAAACTAGCCTTCGTCTTGAAGCTAGCACATTCCTCTTCTGTCGTCTTCTAATACAGCCTCTTTTTAGGATTGATAATGCGAGAGGAATGAAGTTGTTTTTCTGCTTTATATTCACACAGAGTTCTCACAAACTTCTTTCTTCATGATTTATCCTCCTGCCATGACTAATATAATATTTTGTAACAGCCAGATCTCCATAACTTTAAAATTTAAAAATGTATTATTATTATTATTATTATTATTATTATTATTATTTTACAATGTGTGTTAAATGCTAACCACATTTTTGGTGTGTATTTTCAAGTTACCACAATTAACATTCATATTTTGTGTTGTTTTAAAGAACCTTAATGAGGTTGTTGTCCCTTGTTCATTAGACATAGGGGGGTGTATTTAACAAAGGCAAAATCATTTTTCCCTCCAATTGCTAATTATACATATAATTCCACATAAAGAGCATTTTGAAGTGTGTTCGCTGTGGATCCGAGGGGCACATGCAAGGAAGCCCAAACCAAAACAATTAATTTTTATTTGACATGATTTTCGGAAAAAAATCAGCAGAGCTTCCCCCGAGCTTGTTTTTGACAAAAGGCTTAAATCATTTAAGAATATCAAGTGAAACGTTCACTTGAGAAATTGCACACCAAGTGCACTTGTTGGAAGTGCAGTCGCAGAAAAACTGAGGGGAAGAGCTTAAATTCGGGGAAGCTCTGCTGATTTATTCCTAAAATCATGTAAAATCAAAATAAATTCTTTTTATTTGACAAAAACACACATAGGGGTTGATTTCCTAAAGGTAAAAAGCCTGTGCATTTTGGAAATTGCATTTGCCCTCTGCAAGAGCAGTTGCTCCCAAGCTTTATTAAATGTGAAGCAGCTCTGCTGACTTCCATCATCCAATCATGTGCAAGCAAAAATGTTTTTTTTTTCTTTTACTTGCACAGGATTGGGTACTCTTTGCAAAGTCAAGCTTTTAAATAATTTCTGATGCTCTGGAGCAATTGCACTTGCAGAGGGCAACTGCCCTCTGCAAAGTGCACAGACTATTTGCTTTTCTCAAATCAACCCCATAGTCTTTTCGACCTGTACCTGCCTACTCCCAAACAAAATGGCGTTTTTTAATCAAAAGACATAGGCAAGAATGTAAGGTAAACCAAAATGTATTTATTTTATTCCCAAAAAAATTAGGAAGGCAACACTGGACACACTTTTAGAATCTGGGAAGCCTTTCGTCCCCCAGGACACACATCAAGTTTGAGGACAAGAAAATAGGTATCTTGCGACTATAGGGAGCACAGGGAGCACAGTCAGACCAGACAGAAACCAGGCAATCACTTTCGACTCTTCCGTGTAGCCTTCCCTCCACGCTTCTCTGCAGCCTTCCCTCCACGCTTCTCTGCAGCCTTCCTCGGAGGTTGTGCCTCTGGTGGTGTACTTGGGGCAGGAGGAGGAGGAGGAGTAGGAGTGGCTTCATCTGCTAGATATGTGGTAGCAGTAAGCTCCCCTCTCAAGCCCTTCTGGTAAGCCTGGAAAAATAGACCCTCACAGAGGAGGCGTTGGCCCTTTTCCAACTCCTGTAATCTGCAGGCTATATAGGTGCCATACGCCTCCTCTACATTGGGAGGTTTACTCAGGATCCGGCTTGCTTCCCGTATGAGCTCTAGGGATTCCTGCTCTGTTGCAGTCATCCTCCTGGGCCTTTTGTGTAGAATGCGGAGGGGAGGCACCTGGCACTCCGTGCGGCTTCTACTTGGCCCAGCCACAGCCTCCTCCTCTCTCCCACTGGGCAAGGCCTCCTCCTCTCTCCCACTGGGCAAGGCCTCCTCCTCTCTCCCACTGGGCAAGGCCTCCTCCTCTCTCCCACTGGGCAAGGCCTCCTCCTCTCTCCCACTGGGCAAGGCCTCCTCCTCTCTCCCACTGGGCAAGGCCTCCTCCTGGCTGAGGTCATCCTGTGTAAAAAAAAAGGGACATAGTTGTAATTTTCTGTTATGCAATCACACACAATTTTCAGCTCCTAACTTTCAAAGATAATTACACAAAATAGTAAAGGCTATCTATTTGACCACACCATTATTTCAGATGATCAACAAGATCTGAAGTTACGTATATATTTGGCCACTACTGTCTAGTGATATGTCTACATATTACTCTTTGTGCAGAAGTGATTTTTGATGAAGCACTTTCAAAATTACACACCTTAACATCATTAATAACATTTACACAATCCCAAAATCTTCAAAAAAAGTATACCTGGCTGAAGCTGGGCGCATCCACTTCATCTATGGTGAAAAGGCCCAGTTCATCCTGGGACTCCTCAGCTGGGGTGGAGGTGGATGGAAGGCTGGAGGGAAGGCTGGAGGGAAGGCTGGAGGGAAGGGTGGGGGGAAGGGTGGAAAGGGATTGCCTGGCTTCGGTCTGCTCATCCAGGAATCGCAGTTTGTGGTAATACCACAACTTGGGTACATAAACTTGGTCAGCTGCTGCCCCGGATCTCAGCGACTCCTGGATTTTTCTGTGTTCCCGCTTATACATATTACGCAAGATACCTATTTTCCTGTCCACAAACTTGAGGTCTGCCTGGGGGAGTCGAGTCTTCACAAACTCTAAAAGTGTGCCCAGTGTTGCCTTCCTAACATCACGATTATAATATTGGGGGTGTTTGACCTCCCACAGGTTTTTCTTCTGCTCATATAGATCAATGAAATGGGTCAAAAACTCTTCCTCTTTAAAGGGATTCATTATTTCTGCAAGACAAGACACAAGATCAAAACTTAAATGTCAGTCCCAAATCTCAGGATTAGTTTGTGTTGTAATCTAGGGGACACACACGGGGACACACACAAACACACACACACACACACACACACACACTTTAATCTTACCTTCGTTTGTGCCGCTCGCTACTTCCGCACGGACATACATAGGCCATCGTACTAGCTTTATATACACTGCGCATGTGTCATGCTCCGCCTGCGTCGCCCGCCCCTGACGTTCGTAAGTACGATTTGGCCCCGCCCCTTCACTCTTCGTTGCGCAGTGGGAGTAGATAGCAAAAGATGGCGGAGCGATTAAGTGAAAGTAGCACGGAGGAAAGCCCGGAGCCCCAAACATCCACATCCCGGAGGAGATATAAGGCCACCAACATGGCTTTTGGAGAGATGGTGGAGATGGTGTCCATATTAAGAAGGGAGGACTACGATGGCAAAAAAGGACCGTACACACGACCCAATCTGAGAAAGGACAAAATAATGTCCTCAATTGTCACCGCTCTGGAAGAGAAATTTGGTACAAAACGTTTGAAAGAACAATTGCGGAAGCGGTGGTCTGACATCAAAAGTCGTGAGCCAGAACAATATTGGCGAATAAAGAAGGTGCTGAAAAAAAGTAAGTACTTGTGTTTTACTATTGAGATACAGAACTTGCATGCTGATCCTTATTTTTGGCGGTTTTTCTGCATCGTTCGTAAATACCGTTCTTTGTAATAGATCGGATACTTTATAAAGTGACGTTATTTTTTCGCCAAATACGATGGGACAGGGTTGGACATACATTTATGGCTTGATAATTTGTCGAATTCCCACAATGAGTTGATGTGGTGTAGATGTGTTTGAAAATATAATGCTTCATCAAAAATGATTCAGTGTAATGTAGGGACAGGACACAGCAGCTGTTTCCACATCTGGACTTACGAGCACTATAGTTAGTGGGAATGATTTAGCAGTCCCACTATTGTTCTTCGATTTTATTTTTTTAAAAATTTACTTTGAATTTTATTCCGTACGTTTTTTGGCTCTGCGTAACTTCTGCATACTTTCAGCTATTAAAACCATTCAACTATTAAAATGTTCGTCTCTTTTAGCTGATGTGTGGTCATTTTCAAATATTTTACTACCATTTATACTTTATTAAATAATAATTTTTTATTCACTTTTTTCAACATTGAATTCAATGGGAGCATGCTTGAAATCCTCAAATTCTTCTTCCGCTCCCAAAAGTTTCAGCTCCTTCATACTTTCACCTAGAGACACCAAACAAACTTTACAATGTTCACTAAATATTCATCTATCTGGCTATATCCTTTCAGTTTGATATTTTTTAAATTTTTTGAGAAAAAGCTTTTTGTTTAGAGGTCATTTCGTGAAATTTTAGACATTAATCAGAGTGTACTGTGTTTGTTTTGTTGCCATGGTTACCAAAGCTTCTGTTATACACAGGGGGGGAGGTGGTTGGAGCATCTCAGCTCTGATTACAGAGCCCGGGGGGAGGGGACAGACACACCATGTACTGATTTATAATATAGGAATATGATGGGGCAGTTTTGATGGCGGTCATTTTAGCCATTTAGCTATTCAGCATTCCCACGCATTTTGCTAAGGAAATGCATTTTCTAGTGTACTATGTGACCATAACTAAATTTTTGAGGGGTAATACACATAGGAGATCATTGAGGTGTCAGCATCTGTGAAAATTGCCAAAAAATATGCATTCTTTATAATTGTTGTTCAGAGGTAATGTTCATCCTGTCTTCAACATTTATTATGATGCAAAATTGGCAAAAAATATTAACCAACGTTTTACTTTATTTATTAAAACCTAAAAGATCAGTGTGTTTTAACTATACCTTTTTTTCAAATCTCATAGGGGAGAAAAGACTCAGACAACAGTCCAAGGATCTCAGGACCCCCCCAAGTCACCAGCCTAAGGCCGAACCTACCCCAAGCCCCAGCCCAAGACCACGCCCACCCGACGACCTTGAGGAAGGAGAGGTGGAGGAAGTGTGCGAGGTTTCAAGCCCACCAAGTGAGTGACTGACACCCCAGCTTCAGTTTTACTGTATTTTGGCGTGCATATTGTAAACCTTGTTTTTATTCACTCGTTTTAGGTGAGTTTCTGGTTGTGGAAGGCCAAGCGGCAGAGCACTTCACCACAGACAGTGCGCAAAGATTAATTGGCCAGATTATGCTGTGGAATGGCCACATAGATCAAATGCGTGACCAAATTCACAGCATGAAACTTCGCCTGGACTCCATGCAACAGGAAATGAAGAACATGATTGATGTTTTGGGCCGAATATAATCACGTTTGGCCTAAAAACATCAATCATGTTCTTCATTTCCTTGGGAAGTTATTTTGTTATAAAAATTTTTTTGACAATTTTGGGGGTATACCCAAATTTACAATGTGTGATGCACACGGTGTGTCATCATGTGCTATCTTCCATCATGGGTTAGCAATGTACTTGTTTTGTGTTTGCAAACCCTTCATCCTGAAAATTCTTTGGTGGTGAGAGGAACCAAAAATGGGATTGCACACACAAAACACGTACATTGCTCTCCCATGATAGGAGATAGCACATGTTGACTTGACCCTTTAGTAAAGCTCAATTTTGAGCATCTTATAAATGACCAATTTCTGCAAGGGTGACATTACATGCACCGTTCTAGAAATATTGAACTTTGTAAGTTCATTTATTGTAAGTTTTGTTTCTAAAAACACTGTTGTGTATGTAAATCTTGTTAGATAAAGGTCTATATATTTGGGAAAAAATGGCTTGAATAATTTACTCAAATATAATTTTTTTACACAACGTAAAATATTTTTGAAAAAAAATAAATAAAAAAAAATAAAAAATATGGTAAAAAATGCACCTTTCAATGTGCACCAAGTAAAATTTTTTACCCTATACAATGTGTGTGGCTGTTTCTTGAAGTCAAAATTTGGGGGTTTTTTTTGTGGGCCTGATTAACTAAAGCTAAATGCACTTGACACTACTACAAGTGCACTAGGAGACAGACATAACTTAAAGGTAAACAACAATAAAAACAAGATATTTAGATAAACCAATTTTCTTTTTTATTTTTGAAACAAACTTACAGCTGTTGCTGAATAGCAATGGCCCCCCGACCATTAAAATAATTCACATAACGGTCACGCACTTGATGTGCGGTTCGGGGGGCCAAGCCAATACGGCCAATTTCTAGGCCTGTGAAAGTGCTACTAGCCTCTTCCAGTCTGGGCTCAGGCCCAACAGAGGATAGATATGTAGCTGAATGTCTCCTTAAAAAGTTATGCAAGATGCAGCAAGCAAGGATGACGTGGTTGATTTTATAGTCCGCCAAATTAATAGCCGTAAGGAAGATACGGAACCGGCTGGCCAGAATACCAAAGGCATTCTCCACAACCCTTCTTGCTCTGGCCAGCCGATAATTAAATACCCTCCTCTCAGCGGTGAGTGTCCTTTGGGGGAACGGCCTCATCAAGTTCTCACAGAGAGCAAATGCTTCATCAGCAATAAAAACTGAGGGGAGTCCATCCACATTATCGTCATCAGGTGGCAATTCCAGGCCACCGGTCTGGAGACGATGGCACAGCTCGGTCTGTGCAAAGACTCCTCCATCAGACATCCGGCCGTTCTTCCCCACATCCACAAACATAAACTCCAAATGTGCCGAGACCACCGCCATCAAAACTACACTATGGAACCCCTTGTAGTTAAAGAAATAAGACCCCGAATGCGGTGGTGGCACAATCCGGACGTGCTTCCCGTCAATCGCCCCTACACAGTTGGGAAAGTCCCAACGGTCAGCGAACTGGGAGGCCACAGTCTTCCATTCCTGTGGACTTGTAGGAAACTGTGGAGTGCAAAAAAAATAAGATAAGGACTTTAATAACAAAAATTGTATATCAGATTACACCAAAACCTTAGTAAACAACAGCAGTCAAATATTATGAATATGTGTGTTTGTAATTGAAATGTTGAAAAACATAAGGCACACTTATAAGATTACTCACCCCCTATGATGGCCCATTGATACATTTGAATGTGGGGGGAGGGGTTCTAATTAGGTTAACAAACACACCTGACTGGCTCAAACATTTGTGGGGTGGGGGAGGGGTTCTAATTAGGTTAACAAACACACCTGACTGGCTCAAACATTTGTGGGGTGGGGGAGGGGTTCTAATTAGGTTAACAAACACACCTGACTGGCTCAAACATTTGTGGGGTGGGGGAGGGGTTCTAATTAGGTTAACAAACACACCTGACTGGCTCAAACATTTGTGGGGTGGGGGAGGGGTTCTAATTAGGTTAACAAACACACCTGACTGGCTGAAACATTTGTGGGGTGGGTGAGGGGTTCTAATTAGGTTAACAAACACACCTGACTGGCTGAAACATTTGTGGGGTGGGGGAGGGGTTCTAATTAGGTTAACAAACACACCTGACTGGCTGAAACATTTGTGGGGTGGGGGAGGGGTTCTAATTAGGTTAACAAACACACCTGACTGGCTCAAACATTTGTGGGGTGGGGGAGGGGTTCTAATTAGGTTAACAAACACACCTGACTGGCTCAAACATTTGTGGGGTGGGGGAGGGGTTCTAATTAGGTTAACAAACACACCTGACTGGCTCAAACATTTGTGGGGTGGGGGAGGGGTTCTAATTAGGTTAACAAACACACCTGACTGGCTCAAACATTTGTGGGGTGGGGGAGGGACAAACAAGACAATGGAGCAGACAATATACATTGTTCAATGGACTATAGGCTAGAGATAAAAATGGACCCAGCATTGCATGGTGGGGAGGTTAATGAAATAAATTAGGCATGTATAGGGCAATAAATGATTAAAATAGGCATGCACAAAGATAAAGGGGACATTCACAGCAGATTGAAAGCATGGCAATTAGGTAAAGAGGACAGTTCTACAATACATCCAAAAACAGTTAATACATATCATGTAATGTTAAAGGATAAAACTTACCTTCATATATTCCTTCTGCAGGACCTGAATAATAGCAGAACAGGTCTCTGGGATTATGATCCCCAGAGCCTGGGGGGAGATGCCTGTCGAGAACTTTAAGTCCTGAAGACTTCTCCCTGTCGCCAAGTAACGTAACGTGGCAACTAGCCTCTGCTCCGCACTGATGGCTTGCCTCATGCAGGTATCCTGCCTGCTGATATAGGGGGTCAGCATAGCCAGCAGACGCTCAAAGATGGGGTCCGTCATCCTGAGAAAATTCCTGAAATCATCAGGATTATTCTCACGGAGCTCACGGAGCAAAGGCATATGACAGAACTGGTCACGCTGGCGCAACCAATTCTTGGTCCATGAACTCCTCCTCACCCTGTTCATGGACTGGACTCGGGTCAAAGTATTAACCCCAACACCAAGTCCCCACACAGCACGAACTCGAGAACGAGAACGTCCACTCGACATGGCTTCAAAACGGTCGGCTGCTCAAACAAACAAACTTATAACAAACGCACTGAAGAACAGCAAGGCCTATGAAGAACGACCTGAAAATCAGGAACGAGCGGAGCAGAACGGCCTGCAAGGCAGGTTACGAACTGACCAACACGCACTGAAAAGCAGATACAAACCTCACAAGCACAAACTGAACCGCAGAAAACGAACGAAATAAGCTGAAGTGTGAAAAGCGCGAATCGTCTCTAACCAAACTTCTACTAACACGAGATTAGCAGAAGGAGCCCAAAGGGTGCCGAAGTGGGGCTTGGACTTCCTTTTTCTAGTCCCGTCGTACGTGCTATACGTCACCGCGTTCAAAACCAGCGGACTTTTGCAGTGACCGTGTGTGGCCAAGTCCGTTCGTTTTTAAGTCCGGCGCAAGGAGCAAACAAATTCCGACGAAAAGTCCGCCGGGCAAAGTCCGCCGTAAAGTCCGCTCGTGTGTACACGGCATAACGCTCTGCAAGGGGAAGCAGTGCCAAAAGGATGACTTGAATGACATCAGTGCCCCCCATGATTTTATTCCACTTACCTGTAGTGCTCTTGAAAGCATATACTCACTTGCAAAATCCTGTGCGATCTGCTGTTTATGTGCCACGCAGGAGATTCCACGCTGTCATTTTGGTCTTCTTCAGCTGGCTGTCTCTTCCAGGTGTAGGCAGCCAGCTGTGATAATGTGCTTGACATGCCTCCTGAACCACCCTAGCCACTTTGTGCAGAGTACACATAATTCTGGTCTAGGGCTGATACACGTTGGCATGAGGAAAAGGGGTGGGGAGGGGTGTTTAGGTTGTGGGGGTGTTTAGGTTGTGGGGTGAAAAATTTTAAAAATATATAGAAAAGAACAAACAAAAGAATCTGCAATTCTGCTTTTGGGGGTAAGGAGATTGTTAAAGTGGAGTTCCACCCCCCTCCAAAAATTAAAAGTCTACAAATACTGTAGCTGCTGACTCCTTATATTAGGACACCTGTCCTTGAATCCAGCGATGTCTACACCCCAGCCAATGTTTCCATCGGGTGCTGCTGCCACCGCCATTGCCGGTATGGGAGTCTGGCAGTGAAGCCTTGCTGAGCATCCAGCGAAGCACGCTTCATTTTCTGAATGGCCCAGCGGCAGGGGGAGGGGGGATCGAACTTCAAAATTACCTTGCATCAGTGAGGTCCGACGGAAGTGGGGAAGAGTACCTGTCAAGAACATGTTCCCTCTCCCCCCCAGAAGGTGCGAAATGTGGCACCGGAGGAATCAGATAAGAGGAAGTATTATAAATTAGCAGTAATAAATAATTCTGAAAAAATCCTCAAGGATCACAACACAGACTTTAAAGACTGGTCTGCGTGGGATACTAACTTTGCATTAGAAGACTGGCAGGCTGCCAAGATTTTGTTGGAATAGAATATACTCGAGTATAAGCTGAGTTTTTCTGCACATTTTTTTGTCCTGAAAACACCCCCCTCAGCTTATACTTGAGTCTCCCTGCCTTACTGTGCCCATCTGCAGCCTCATGCGCCTCATGCAGTCTAGTCGGCGGCCGTCCAGTGTAACAAAGCCCCACCTTCTCCTCGTCCGTGATAGGCAGAACACTGACTCACTGCTGGGAAACTGAATCAGTGTTCTGTCACGGATGAGGAGGAGGCGGGGCTTTGTTACACTGGACGGCTGCCAACTAGACTGCATGTCACAGCGCCGGTGTTCTGGAGATCAGGTACATGAGGCTGCAGATGGACACAGCGAGGCAGGGAGATGGGCAGAGTGAGGCATGCAGATGGGCAGAGTGAAGCATGCAGATGGACACAGTGAGGCATGCAGATGGGCAGAGTGAGGCATGCAGATGGACACAGTGAGGCTGCAGATGGGCATTGTTGACCCTCTTTTCCACTTACAGAAGCTGCGCATTTCTCACCGTACGCTTGTACTCGAGTCAATACGTTTTCCCAGTTTTTTGTGGTAAAATTAGGTGCTTTGGCTTATATTCAGGTTGGCCTATACTCGAGTATATACGGTAATAACAAAAATGTAAATTTAAGTGCCTCTGTTGGGAACTTTGAAAATTAATTTCCCCACAATGCCTTTTCTTACAGAAACAAATAAAAGCATGTTTTAACCAGTTTCGGACCAGCCGCCGCAGTTTTACTGCAGCAGGTTGGACCGGCTGTGCAAAATCATGTAGCTATACATTCCGCGTGCGGCCAGCCTGGGGGGCGCGTGCCCCCCCGCCGACCGCGACAATCAGATTAGATCAGGAACCAATCAATCCCCAGGCCCAGGCCAATGATATCTGGCCTGCACTGGTGATCGCTCCTGACGAATGAGATCCTTCCCCTGTCTGTGTAACTGTAAACACTGACAGGGGAAGTGATGTCATCTCTCCTCATGTCGGTCTTCTCCGTTCAAGACCGAGAGGAGAGAGCATCTAAAAGTGAGTTGCACAATACTACACTGGCACCAGGTCACATAGGCACACAATTCACCCTCGATCACCCCCCCAGTTAATCCCTTCACCACCTGTCACTGTGTCACCCAGTACAGCAATCAGATTTTTTTTGATCTCTGTACTGGTGTCATTAGCGACACTAATCAGTGTTAGGGTAATTAGTCTTAGGCCCAGATAGGTCTAGGGACCCCCCCTAACCCCCCAATAAAGGTTTAACCCCTTGATCACCCCCTGTCACCTGTGATCACAGTATAAGTGTCACGGGTGACGCAGTTTAGCTAGTTCATTTTTTATAGCGCCAGGCCTCCCGCCGTATTTTACCCAATAAAGGTTTAACCCCCTAATCACCCGGCGGGTGATCAAAGTTAGGTTTTAGTGTCAGATAGGGTCTGCATCGCCCCAAGCAGCGTCAGATTAGTGCCAATACCGCTAACACCCACGCACGCACCATACGCCCCCATAGTAGTATAGTGTCTGAACGGATCGATATCTGATCAGACCTATACTAGCGTCCCCAGCAGTTTAGGGTTCCCAAAAACACAGTGTTAGCTGGATCAGCCCAAATACCTGCTTGCACCTGCTTTTAGCCCCTCCGCCCAGCCCACCCAAGTGCAGTATCAATTGATCACTGTCACTTACAAAACACATAACTGCAGCATTCGCAGAGTCAGGCCTGATCCCTGCGAACGCTAACAGGTTTTTTGCAGCGTTTGAAGCAGTTGCTGATAGTCAGGTGCTTTTTTACCTGTGAGTCTCACTAGTGTACCAGTAAATTTAGAGACCAAAATGTCAAATTGAAGGTACACTAGTGAAGAGACCTACACGTTTCTGAGCATGACAGATAGTGAAGAGGAAGTCACTCATCTGTCAGATTCAGGCTCAGAATACGAAACTGTAGACAGCAGTGGCACCCTGACAGATAGCTCTGACGACAGAGTAGTGGTCCCTGCAAAGGTCAGGCGTACCAGACCCTGATCTTCTTCTGCTGTCGTTGAGGTGCAAGAACCGCAGGTCCCTCACATGGAGCAGAGAGCCAGTACTAGCGCCGCTATTCCTTCTAGTGAACTGGCAAGCACCAGCGGCCTAGTACATCCTGGTCATACATCCAGCACTGCAATAACACTTGGTGACGTGGCGAGTCCCATAAGTGCAGTTCAAGCTGGCGAGGTGGCAAGCACCAGTAGTGTCCCGCTACCACCAAGAAGAAGACAAACACAGTCCCGTCGAGCCCATAGTGCCCTTCCTGCTGCATTCGCCAATCCTAATTGGGAACCCACCACTTCTGCAGCACCCGTTCTTCCCCCATTCACTGGCCAACCTGGAATTCAGGTGGAAACAGTTGATTTTACTTCACTTGATTTTTATTCGCTGTTTTTCACCGAAGATCTCTATAGATCTATTGTGAACCAAAGCAATTTGTATGCTGGTCAATTCATCACCGCTAATCCCCAGCTGACCCTTGCCAGAGATTGGAAACCAATTATGGTTTCCGAATTTAAGACCTTTCTGGGCCTATCCCTCCTCATGGGCATAACTAAAAAGAGTGAGTTGCGGTCATATTGGTCCACTGACCCAGTTCAACATGTGCCCTTGTTCTCTGCCTCCATGGCCAGGACACAATACGAGCAGATGTTGCGGTTCATGCACTTCAATGACAATGAAATCTGTCGTCCTCGGGGTGACCCTGAATTTGATCGGCTCTACAAAATTCGGCCCCTCGTAAACCACTTGAACCAAGGTTTTGCAGCCTTGTTAACTCATGATTAAGTTGTCTGCGTTGATGAGTCCCTGATTAAGTTTTCTGGCCGTTTGTCTATTAAATAGTATCTTCCCAGCAAGCGTGCCAAATACGGGGTCAAGATGTATAAGCTCTGTGACAGGGCCACAGGCTATACATATAGTTTTATGGTTTATGAGGGAAGAGATAGTCACGTAGAGCCGGAGAACTGCCCAGACTACATAGGGAGCGCTGGTAAAATAGTGAGAGACTTGGTGTCACCCTTAATCAAAGGGGTACCACTTGTACGTGGACAATTATTACACAACCGTGCCACTTTTTAGTCACGTTTTTGATTATGGAATTGGCGCATGTGGCACCGTGCAATCTAATCGCCGGGGCTTTCCCCAACGGCTTGTAGAATCCCGACTTAGATGGGCGGAGATAGTCTGCTTGAAGTGTAATAATTTGTTAGCAGTGAAGTGGAGGGATTCACGGAATGTTTTCATTCTGTCCTCGCTTCACGCAGACACGGCAGTCCAAATTCCTACGGCGACTGGTGTTGTGGAGAAACCCCTCTGTGTCCACGAATACAACGTTAACATGGGAGGGGTGGACCTCAACAACCAGTTGTTGGAGCCGTAGCTAATTGCTGTTAAGGCCAGACGCTGGTACAAAGAAGTGTCTGTTTATTTATTTCAATTGGCTTTGCTGAATGATTTGATGCTACAAAGCTTCAGGACGGACTGGATCCTTCCTTAAATTCCAGGAAGAGATCGTCAGAGCCCTTCTGTTTCCAGACGGTTATCTTGCCCAACTTTCCAATCCAAATGCAGTGAGCCGGCTGCATGAGAGGCATTTTCCTTTTGTCCTCCCTGGTACCCCTACCCAAAGAAACCCCCGAAAAAGATGCCGTGTCTGCAGCAAATGCGGATTTAGGCGTGACACCCGCTTTTATTGTCCCACCTGTCCTTACTACCCTGGTCTCTGCATTGGTGAATGTTTCAAACGCTACCACACACTAGTGGAGTTTTAGCGTAGGGTACAGCACCACACAGTCTTAGGCAGACTAACACAGGGTCTCGGGGTCTCGAAAGATGTGAGGGCCATCACATTTTGAGAGACCCTAATGTGCAACGTTTAGGTTACAGTTTTTTTACAGTTTTTATAAAAGTGAAAAAAAGAAAACATACACAAAAACACAAAAAAAAAAAAAATCCAAAAATAGTTGTGGTTGTATTTTTCTTTTCTCTCTCTATTGTTCTCTCTCTTATGTTTGCTCTCTACTGTCCGCTCTACTGTTCACTCACTATTGTTCTTTATCTATCGTTCTCTCTCTGTTTTATTTTTACTATGTTTTATTGTATTTGCTTTGCAGGTATGGTATGCTATACTGTAATGTTTGTTTTATTGTTAACCATCATTTGCTTAGCAGGTACGCCATTTAGCTGCAGCACAGGTTTATTTATCTTTACAGCAACAGCGTTTGCTCCCACGATACATAAAGCCGTGACTCCATCGCTGTAGGAGGTGATTTTACCACCACAGTTTAAAAAAAAGTGCATATATGCCGAAGCATGGGGGCAGCAGGGATGGAGGAGCGATTTGCTCCTAAAATTAGGGATGGATTGCCCCATGCTTCGGCATATATTTTTTTAGGCACAGATTGCAATGTTTTATTTTTACTATGTTTTATTTTATTTGCTTTGCAGGTATGGTAAGTCTTACTGTTATACTGTAATGTTACTTTGTTTTATTGTTAACCATCATTTGCTTAGCAGGTACGCCATTCAGCTGCAGCACGGGTTTATTTATCTTGACAACAACAGCGTTTGCTCTCACGATATGTAAAGTCGTGACTCCAGCGCTGTCAGAGGTGATTTCACCACCACAGTTAAAAAAAAATGGTGCATGTATGCCCATCATTAGAAGTGGGTGGATGAAGGGCGGTATTCCATCCAGCAAAAGATTGAGAGCATGTTCTCAATTTTTCAGTCGGAAAAAGTTCCTATCCGAAAATGCGGTCGTCTGTAACAATTCCAATGCGCAAAATTCCTACGCATGCTCAGAAACAATTCGATGCATGCTCGGAAGCATTGAACTTAATTTTCTTGGCTCGTCATAGTGTTGTACGTCATCGCGTTCTTGACGGTCGAAAGTTAAGAGAACTTTTGTGTGACCGTGTGTATGCAAGGCAAGCTTGAGCGGTTGAGGGGGTGGGGGCAGGGGGTAATATAAATGAGTCTAACCACCTATTTTTCCTATTTTTACCATTCCCCAACTATAAATGTAAACTAAGCCTTGTGCCATGTACACACGATCGGACATTGATCGGACATTCCGACAACAAAAGCCATGGATTTTTTCGGACGGATGTTGGCTCAAACTTGTCTTGCATACACACGGTGTAATAGTGAGAGTCCCTGTCACTGTGAAAAGGGATGGAAAATGGACACAGAGTTTGCATGTCAGGTGACTGCAGTGCTACAGAGCATAGCTTTGAAAGGGAGAAAACTGTGTTGGCAGCTTTCTCCAGGTTTTGCTATGTTCCAATGGGGCTCTGTGGTTTGGAGATCCCACAGAGACTTGGGTGGGATGGGATCTCTAACCTTGTGTCCAAGTCTTATGGAGAGCCAGCAGGTTGTGTGCCCAGGTGCACACAGCCCATATAACGAGGGGCTGGTGAGAGCAGAGAGTGGAGGAAGGTGGAGTGTGTGCACCTTGCTGCCGCAAGACAGACCTGTGTCTGAAAAGCTGTCTGCCCTGTGTGTGACTACATCCCTGGTAAGAGGGGACTTGGTGTCTGAAGGACTGGGAAGGTTGGGACGGCTAGAAGGGCCTGTGAGACCAGAGAAGGGTCTGGGAGGCTGGGAGAGCCAAGGCGACTAGCAAGTCCAAGGGGGCTGAAGGAAGTCCTGAAGTCTGGGGGACAGTAAGCAAACCCAGGGGTCTGGAGAGTTCTGTTGAGGCCAGGAGTAGGCTGGTTCAGCGGGGAACTGCAAGGCAAAGTAAGCCTAGGAGCCAGGAGGCTTGGCATTTTCGGTTGTATGAATTTACTGAAGAAGAACCCCTGTGTGGGAAATCCTGTGTATAAACTTTTATTTTGTTCCTGTGAATAAAAATGGGCTGCCATGCCCTCAAACCTGATAACTGACTGTTGTGGACTCACTACGTGAAGATGCATCTACCACTGAGCTAAATACCCCAATATTACAACGGTCACACAAATTTCTCGGAAAATCCGATCGTTCTGAACGCAGTGACGTAAAACACGTACGTCGGGACTATAAACGGGGCAGTAGCCAATAGCTTTCATCTCTTAATTTATTCTGAGCATGCGTGGCACTTTGTGCATCGGATTTGTGTACACACGATCGGCATTTCTGACAACGGATTTTGTTGTCGGAAAATTTTATAGCCTGCTCTCAAACGTTGTGTATCAGAAATTCCGATGGAAAATGTGTGATGGAGCCCACACACGGTCGGAATTTCCAACAAGGTCCTATCACACATTTTCCGTCAGAAAATCCGACCGTGTGTACAGGGCAATACAGTTTGATATCATATGCAACATACACAAATATTTACAATTTCTTACTTTCCTATCATTAGAGAACAATATAATATATGATGGAATATATATCTTCTGTTTACACTTTGCTTGCACAGTTAAAAAAGCAAAGTGTCACAAAATAGCAATCAGAGGGCTCTACCACAAATTCAGTCTGTTAGCTGCCTGTGTTGGGTGCTCTTGGAATATTTACCATTCTCTGTATCAGTGTAACTACTGCTATAAACTAAACTGTGTTTCATATAGTTATTGCTTTTACTGGAAATCGTCATTTCTACTGATTAAACCACATTTCCTTACAAATTTATTGGTGAACCTACTGCCCTATGAGCATTCATGCTGAAGATAAATGTTAGCAGACACTTGCAGGTTGATTTTACAAAAAAAAAAGTAGAAATGTAAAAAGCAACCTATCACAATGCATTTGTCAATTTGTAGAGCAGGCTATAAAGATAAGGAAAGGACAACACTGCTTTTATTTCATGTCGTTTTTATATTTCATTTAAAGTGGCCCTGTGACTGCACCAAATAAATTAAAGTCAGCCTGAAAAAGAAGAGTACTTTACAGTCTCATAAATGGCAAATAAATGACAAATGCAATCTTTACTCTCCTGTAAAGCCATGGTCAGCCCTGTTAGCCAATACTTTGGGTGGATTGAATTCTGTGCCCCCTGCTGTGTGATTTGGCTTTACCTATTGGTCACTGTTGGTATGTAGTGTTTGGCGTGCGAAACTACATCATGCAATGGCGGATCAGACATACAGTATGGTTAACAGTGTTTATGTGATCATTACAAGGGAACATGGTTTGCACTACAGAGTGCATCAGATCATGTAAAATTACCTCATAAAAATTGACAGTTGGTATTTGTAATTGTGGATAGAAGTACCCCTTTTCCAATCATTAAAGGGTCAGTCCATCCAAAATGTTATTGATAGGTAAAAACTGGTGGGCTGATTCAGCCTTTTGTATATTTGAGGTACTCCAAAGTGATATCTCTCAGTTACTGAGTCTGAGTCAGTGCCCCTGTGATTTTGAGTGTTCCTGTCCAACCTTGTGTGTTTAAGGTCAAGATCCCAGGAGCCCTTGATGATGGTCAAGGCAGATATTTTAACCCAAAAATTCAAGAGCAAAGAGTCTCCAAGATATAGAGGAAACCGTAAAGCCTTTTAATTATACAGTACCTACCAAAAAATTACCAATCGGTTTGGGGGTTTTGGGCCCTTCAACCGTAGTAGATCTAGGGAAGCTTGTAAAAGATGATTTATCGAACTACAATTGTGCTCATAAGTTTATATACCCTGGCATAATTTATGGTCTCTTGGCCATTTTTCTGAGAATATGAATGATAACACAAATTTTCTTTCACTCATGGTTAGTGTTTGGCTGAAGCCATTTATTATCAATCAACTGTGTTTACTCTTTTTAAATCATAATGGCAACAGAAACTACCCAAATGACCCTTATCAAAAGTTTACATACCCCAGTTCTTAATACCATGTATTGCCCCTTTATCATCAGTGACAGCTTGAAGTCTTTTGTGGTATTTGTGGATGAGGCTCTTTATATTCTTAGATAGTTCGTTCGTGGTTGGGGACAGTGGGCTCCTATCCCTGTGGTTATAACATCTGTAAATAGTGTAAAAGACACAGAAAAAGCAAGTCTGTTATTTCTTTTTCAACAGGTAAAACATATCCAGTAAAAAGTTTTATAAATTGTAACTCAAAGATGATTTTCTACCTAATTGATTGCAGTACTTGTAGAGTACAGTATGTGGGATGCACTATCCGCTATTTATGTTTTAGAATATCAGAACACTACAATGACACTTTAAATAGCAATGCCAAAAATATTTCAAATGTATCTAAACATTTTAGAATAGTCCATGGTGATAATCTGGAGTCTTTTTCTTTTTGCGGTCTGGAACAGGTGAGAAGATCTTTTAGGTGGGGGAGATACACACCATGCCCTACTTCAGTGGGAGGTGTGGTAGATACACAGATTGAATACTCGATTTCCTAGTGGAATGAACAGTAAAATGGATGTGAACTTGTTTTTAAAATATTATAATTTGATTCCACAGGGGGTTAATATGGTAATTGATTGCCCTATAGTTTTCAGTCTGTGCTTTCCATTCTTTCCCTACCCCTTTTTCTCTGGTTATGCCAACCTCACATGATTTTAATTGTTAATTGATTTTAAATTGGATTGTACCGCCCCCTTTTTTGGAGGAATGGATATTTTTTCCTATATAAACTTGATTGTATTATAAATCTGTATGCTATAAAGGAAGTCTTTTGCCGAAACATGTTAGCGTTTTGATGTTGCACTGCTGTCTGTGCTCAATAAAGATTTAAGAAGAAGCAATCGAGTTTGTGGCATTCTTCTTGCAATTTTGATGTATGGGACACAATGACCTTAGCACCGTTATTCAGCTCATCATCCTATACATATGCGGTAGAGTTTGGGTGAGTTTTTGTCTACATTCTCAGATGGTAAAGCTGTCCATTCCTCTCGGCAAAAAGCATCCAGTTCCTTTAAATTCTTGGGCTGTCTTGCATGAACTGCAGGTTTTGAGATCTCCCCAGAGTGGCTCAATGATATTGAGGTCAGGAGACTAAGATGTCCACTCCAGAATCTTCACTTTATTGTGCTGTAGCCAATGATAGGTCTACTTGGCCTTGTGTTTTGGTTCATTGTCATGTTGGAATGTCCAAGTCTGTCCCATGTGCATCTTCCTGGTTGATGAATGCAAATGTTCCTCCAGTATTTTTTGATAACATACTGCATTCATCTTGCCATCAATTTTGACCAAATTTCCTGTGCCTTTGTAGCTCACACATCCCCAAAACATCAGCGATCCACCTCCATGTTTCACAGTAGGAAGCATCATAGGTCTTGTTAACTCCTCCCATCCATCCCTTTGGATATCTTTTTATATCCCTTTCCTGTTTTATACAGTTCAACTACCTTTTCCCACAGATCCTTTGACAATTCTTTTGCTTTTCCCATGACTCAGAATCCAGAAACGTCAGTGCAGCACTGGATGAAAGATGCCAGGGTTTGTCAGGAGTCCAGAAACTCATTGACCTTCTATACACACACACTAATTTCAAGCAAACAGATCACAGGTGGGGATGGTTACCTTTAATAGCCATTCAAACCCCTTTGTGTCAACTTGTGTGCATGTTATCAGGCCAAAATCACCAGGGTATGTAAACTTTTGATCAGGGTCATTTGGGTAGTTTCTGTTGCCATTATGATTTAAAAAGAGTAAACACATTTGCTTCAGCCAAACACTAACCATGAGTCAAAGATGTTTTTGTGTTATCATTTATATTTTCTGAAAAATGGCCAAGAAATCATAAATTCTGACAGGGTATGTAAACTTATGAGCACAACTGTATATCACCTTATCATATTATTTCTTTTTATTTCTCTGGATGGTTATAAGTCTGTGTAAAGTGGTATTTACAGCCCTGTACCCAGCAGCGTCCTTAGCAATCATTGACAGTAGGAAGCTGTCATGTATATAATGGTATTAATACCACTGTTATACATGAAATTTGTCTCCCGCTGAATGTGTAAATATTGGCGCGTTTGTCCAAACGCCTAAACAGCCATTGTTCAGTCTGTACCTATGTTCAGACCAGACCTTAAGCTTTCCCTCCTTTCTGGGAGGGAAGAGGAGCTTGCCTTTCTCTGTTGTAGTTCACTAACATACAGTAGGTCACTTAACCGCCCCCCCCCCCCCCCCCCGAACTGTAACTGCGCAATGAAGAAAGAAGCAGCACACTGATTAGCTCCTCTCTCCTCCTATTTGCATGTTTTTTGCACTGCGACACAACTGCTTGACTCAAATTCAGGCACATACACAGCTTAAATTAAACAGTACATTTTGTGATGTATTAATAATAGACGTGCATTCATTTGTGTCTTTTATATCTGTCTGCAGATCAGCCTTACACATCATTCTATGCTGGTAGACTTGTATTGATTGTAACCACTTGCTCTTTCCCATTGGTGACATATACTATTGCTATTTTTGAGATTTTGAGCTCAAGTACCAGCTGTGGCAAGTAAGCACTAATAAAAGTTTTAACTGTGTAGTTAGACCTAGGCAGGCTAGGATGCATTTTTGAAAGCAGACCTGCTGCCATTACTATATATTTACACTGTGTATATACTGTGTGTATATACAGTATCTCACAAAAGTGGGTACACCCCTCACATTTCTGTAAATATTTTATTATATCTTTTCATGTGACAACACTGAAGAAATGACACTTTGCTACAATGTAAAGTAGTGAGTGTACAGCTTGTATAACAGTGTAAATTTGCTGTCCCCTCAAAATAACTCAACACACAGCCATTAATGTCTAAACTGCTGGCAACAAAAGTACACCCCTAAGTGAAAATGTCCAAACTGGGCCCAATTTGTCATTTTCCCTCCCCGGTGTCATGTGACTCGTTAGTGTTACAAGGTCTCAGGTGTGAATGGGGAGCAGGTGTGTTAAATTTGGTGTTGTTGCTCTAACTTTCTCACACTGGTCACTGGAAGTTCAACATGGCACCTCATGGCAAAGAACTCTCTGAGGATCTGAAAAAAAGAATTGTTGCTCTACATAAAGATGGCCTAGGCTATAAGAAGATTGCCAAGACCCTGAAACTGAGCTGCAGCATGGTGGCCAAGACCATACAGTGGTTTAACAGGACAGGCTCCACTCAGAACAGGCCTCGCCATGGTCGACCAAAGAAGTTGAGTGCACGTGCTCAGCGTCATATCCAGAGGTTGTCTTTGGAAAATAGACATATGAGTGCTGCCAGCATTGCTGCAGAGGTAAAAGGGGTGGGGGGTCAGCCTGTCAGTGCTCAGAGCATACGCCGCACACTGAATCACATTGGTCTGCATGGCTGTCGTCCCAGAAGGAAGCCTCTTCTAAAGATAATGCACAAGAAATCCCACAAACAGTTTGCTGAAGATAAGCAGACTAAGGACATGGATTACTGGAACCATGTCCTGTGGTCTGATGAGACCAAGATAAACTTATTTGGTTCAGATGGTGTCAAGCGTGTGTGGCGGCAACTAGGTGAGGAGTACAAAGACAAGTGTGTCTTGCCTACAGTCAAGCATTTTGGTGGGAGTGTCATGGTCTGGGGCTGCATGAGTGCTGCTGGCACTGGGGTGCTACAGTTCATTGTGGGAACCATGAATGCCAACAAGTACTGTGACATATTGAAGCAGAGCACGATCCCCTCCCTTGAGAGACAGGGTCGCAGGGCAGTATGCCAATGTGATAACGACCCCAAACACACCTCCAAGATGACCACTGCCTTGCTAAAGAAGCTGAGGGTAAAGGTGATGGACTAGCTAAGCATGTCTCCAGACCTAAACCCTATTGAGCATCTGTGGGGCATCCTCAAACAGAAGGTGGAGGGGCGCAAGGTCTCTAACATCCACCAGCTCCATGATGTCATCATGGAGAAGTCAAGGGGACTCCAGTGGCAACCTCTGAAGCTCTGGTGAACTCCATGCCCAAGATGGTTAAGGCAGTGCTGGAAAATAATGGTGGTCATACAAAATATTGACACTTTGGGCCCAATTTGGACATTTTCACTAAGATCCCTTTCACACTGGCACCGCTCAGTGTTGGCAGTAAGGCTACTTTCACACTGGGGTGGGCGGGCACCGGAGGTAAAGCGGCGCTATTTTTAGCACCGCTTTACCGTTGTTTTAGCGACGCTATTCGGACGCTAGCGGGGCGGTTTTAACCCTCTGCTAGCTAGCAGCCGAAAAAGGGTTAAAACCGCCTGCATAGTGCCACTGCAGCAGCGCTATGCCAGCCGTTTAGCGGCGCTGCCCCATTGTTTTCAATGGGAAGGGGCGCTTTAGGAGCGGTGAATACACCGCTCTTACAGCGCTGAAAAGATGCGGCTTGCAGGACTTTTTTGACTGTTCTGCAAGCACACCCCTCCAGTTTGAAAGCCCTCGAGCCTTCACACTGGAGACACAGGAGAGGCTCTTTACAGGCGCTACACGGCCGCTATTTTTAGCGCTGTAGCACCTGTAAAGCGCCTCAGTGTGAAAGTAGCCTAAAGCACCGCTCCAAAAATGCTGCTTGCAGGACTTTTTCTAACGTCCTTCAAGCACACCGCTCCAGTGTGAAAGCACTCGGGTTTTCACACTGGGGCTGCAGGGGAGGCGTTTTTCAGGTGCTTTACATGGGCTATTTTTAGCCCTTTAGCGCCTGAAAAAGACCTTCAGTGTGAATAGGGTCTTTGGGGTGTACTCACTTTTGTTGCCAGCAGTTTAGACATTAACGGCTGCGTGTTGAGTTATTTTGAGGGAACAGCAAATCTATACTGTTATACAAGCTGTACACTCATTACTTTACATTGTAGCAAAGTGTCATTTCTTCAGTGTTGTCACATGAAAAGATATGTTAAAATATTTACAAAAATGTGAGGGGTGTACTCACCTTTGTGAGATACTGTGTGTGTGTGTGTGTGTGTGTGTGTATGTATGTATATGTATATATATTATATATATATATATATATATATATATATATACTGAAAACTTATTTATTCAGGGAAGCCTATCCCACACCCACATAACTGTCCCCGAGCCACCCCCATCAAATCATTCTCTGCAGCTATTACCTTTTGTACCACCACCCCCTCCCTTTAGAATGTAAGCTCTATGAGCAGGGCCCTCCTGTACCTTTTGTATTGAACTGTACTGTAATTGTTTTGTCTACCCTATACATTGTAAAGCACTGCGTAAACTGTTGACGCTATATAAATCGCATATAATAATAGATTCTGTACATATAAAAAAAACACTGTTTATATACAGTGCCTTGAAAAAGTATTCATACCTCTTGACATTTTCCACATTTTGTCATGTTATAGTCAAAAACTTAAATTTTATTGGGATTTTATGTGGTAAACCAACACAAAGTGGCACATAATTGTGAAGTGGCAGGAAAATGATAAATGGTCCTAAACATATGGTTTACAAAATTGTTTACAAATAAATATGTGAAATGTGTGGCGTGCATTTGTATTTAGCCCCCCTGAGTCAATACTTTGTAGAACCACCTTTGGCTGCAATTACAGCTGCAAGTCTTTTTGGATATGTCTCTACCAACTTTGCACATCTAGAGTGAAATTTTAGCCCATTCTTCTTTGCAAAATAGGTCAAGCTCTGTCAGACTGGATGGAGAGCGTCTGTGAACAGCAATTTTCAAGTCTTGTCACAGATTCTCAATTGGATTTAGGTCTGGACTCTGATTGGGCCAATCTAACACATGAATATGCTTTGATCTAAACCATTCCATTGTAGCTCTGGCTGTATGTTTAGGGTTGTTGTCCTCCTGGAAGGTGAACCTCCGCCCCAGTCTCAAGTCTTTTGCAGACTGTAATAGGTTTTCTTCCCAAGATTGCTCTGTATCTGGCTCCATCCATCTTCCCATCAAATCTTATTAGCTGTCTCTGCTGAAGAAAAGCACCCCTACAACATGATGCTCTCACCACTATATTTCACAGTGGGGATGGTGTGTTCAGGGTGATGTGCAGTGTTAGTTTTCCACCACACATAGCGTTTTTCTTTTAGGCCAAAAAGTTACATTTTGGTCTCATCTAACCAGAGCACCTTCTACCACATGGTTGCTATGTCCCCCACATGGCTTCTCGCAAACTGGACTTCTTATGGCTTTCTTTCAACAATGGATTTCTTTCTGCCACTCTTCCATAATGGCCAGATTTGTGGAGTGCGTGACTAATAGTTGTCCTGTGGACAGATTCTCCCACCGGAGCTGTGGATCTCTGCAACTCCTCCAGAGTTAACATGGGCATCTTGGCTGCTTCTCTGATTAATGCTTTCCTTCCCCAGCCTGTCAGTGTAGGTGGACAGCCATATCTAGGTAGGTTTGCATTTGTGCCATACTCTTTCCATTTCTGGATGATGGACAGTGCTCTGTGTTTTTTTTTTTTTTTAACGCTTGGGTTAAACCTAACCCTAACTTTTCCACAACTTTATCCCTGACCTGTCTGGTGTGTTTCTTGGCTTTCATGATGCTGTTTGTTTACTAAGGTTCTCTAACAAACCCCTAAGGGCTTCACAGAACAGCTGTATTTATACTTAGATTAAATTATACACAGGTGGACTCTATTTACTATTTAGGAGACTTCTGAAGGCAATTGGTTCCACTAGATTTTAGTTAGGGGTATCAGAGTAAAGGGGGCTGAATACAAATGTATGCCACACTTTTCAGATATTTATTTGTAAAAAAAAACATTTGCCATTTTCCTTTCACTTCACAATTATGCTCCACTTTGTGTTGGTCTATCACGCAAAATCCCAATAAAATACATTTACGTTTTTGGTTGCAACATTACAAAATGTGGAAAATTTCAAGGGGCATGATACTTTTTTAAGACACTATATATATATATATATATATATATATATATATATATATATTTATGGTCGGAGCCCTATGTCCGATATGGACATAGATAACACTTATAATAAAGATAAGACTTACCATCGGAAATAGACCTGGAAGTGTGGACTTACCATATGAAATGGACCTGAAAGTGTGCCTTGGTCTAATGGCCGGTATGCCAAAATAAGGGGGCATACCCTGGTTTTAAGAAATGATTATTCTGTAGAGAGAAATGAGATGAAATGAATGAAATGAAATGAATGCCTTGAAATGGGGATGGGAGGGTGGGTATCGCGCACAGGAAACCGACAAGCACCACAGGTGAGCGGGCTGCTTAAATACCCACCGGGCTCCTCCCATAAATTCAGGCCACCATACTGGCCTTCCTACTTATGGTCGGAGCCCTATGTCCGATATGGACATAGATAACACTTATAATAAAGATAAGACTTACCATCGGAAATAGACCTGGAAGTGTGGACTTACCATATGAAATGGACCTGAAAGTGTGCCTTGGTCTAATGGCCGGTATGCCAAAATAAGGGGGCAAAAACATTCAGGTAGGGGTATAATATATAATTGGTTTTCAGGTATTCATTGAGCCAATTTGGAGAATGTTCTGTTTGTAAGAGCCGATCTATGGTTTGTTCGTCGATGGCTGCTGAACGAATATTCCCCCATTCGTACGTACTGTGAGGTAGTGAAATGAGGCCTGTGTGAAAGCCGACAGAGGGGCCGTGAAGTCTTCGCTGCCGGCCTGTGACATGATTTGATCTGATGAGAATATCCTGTTTTTGAGCTCGTATATTTTTTTTTTTTTTTTTTTTTTGTGAGAACGAAATGATTCGAAATGTTTGCCTTGATGTTTGAAATGACTGAACTGCATGACAAAGGTCCGGCCTGGTCGTGTCGTGACTGATGCGACCGTGAACCGGGCTCTGGAGCATGTACTGAAATGACACCGGGACGAATCGGTGCTTGTTTGATGCATCTGGATTCGAATCGGAGCGCAGCATGAAATGAAATGAGAGAAATGTTTACCTTGACCGAGGCTTGAATTGGTTGTGCCGTGTTTTGCGACTGGCAACCGACCGAGCTCTGGTATAGGTATGGATTTTTTTTTTTTTTTTTTTTGGAAATGAAAAGGTGACAATTCGTGAAGGGATTGCTAAGTAACTTGAAGCAATGATTTGTATGATGCTTGCAATCTTGTGACAATGAAATGATTCGAAATGTTTGCTTTGATTGTGAAATGAATGAACTGCATGACTGAGGTGCGGCCTGGTCGTGTCACGATTTGTTCGACCGTGAACCGGGCTCTGGAGCATGTATTGAAATGGGGCAACTGAAAATATTGGTGCTCCTGGGACGAATCGGTGCTTGTTTGATGCATCTGGATTCGAATAGGAGTGCAGTATTAAATGAAATGAGAGAAATGATTGTTTTGACCGCGGCTCGAATTGGTTGTGCCGTGTTAGCGACTGGCAACTAACCGAGCTCTGGTATAGGTATGAAATGCGATCGGAACCAGTGATGCATGCCGTGACGAATCGGTGCACCTCAGATGCGACTGGTTTCGAAACAGTGATGCGTTGTGGGAGTGAAATGGTAGAAATTGCTATATATATATATATATATATATACAGTATATTGATGCATGCATCCTTTGGCCAGAAGCAAGTAAAACATTGGCTAGAGGATAATCACAAATAATTCATAAAGCAACATGATTTTTATGATCACCATCTCAAGCATATCACATGATATTTTTTTAAAGCCTCATTCATCCCTCACAGGCCTGTAAGAGCAAAGCTTGAACTGGCCAAATATGTTAGTCAATCCGCTGACACAGATCCTTCTTATGAAAAGCAATAAATATAAAGCTCATCTTCTTTTTATGGTAAGTACTCTGCTGTTATTACAGACATGTTCTTTTGTTGAGTGGCCTGAAAATAGACAATAGACCTTTTAACTTTGTTGAACAGCTTCAATGTCACACATAAAAACAATGTATGGCAGTGGGAATAAAATACAGTTATTCCTTGCTGCAATCTTTCATGAAAATTAATCTTGAATCTTAAAAAGATTTCAAAATTTGTGTCATCAAATGCCAGTGGTATAGTGAGATTCCAGATGAAACAGGACCTGTGGTCCTAGGAGGCTCAAGGGGCTCCATGCTTTCAGTCTCTCTCTCTGTTCGTCTGCCCATTCTATTAATATTTAAAGTAGATATAAACCCAGCCACTAACATTTCGCAAATATTTTAATGTGTTAATGGAAATTTAGAAGAAATGTCAGTCTTTTTTTTAAAACTGTGGCTTTCACTAAAATAACACCAGGAGGTCCTGCCATAAAGACCCTTGTTCATGTGCTTTCTGTTATAGGTTGATAACACTCTGTTCCCTTCTCCCAGGAGTGCTTCAATGTGGTTACCTGGTCATACTGGACGTTTAAACACATATTATGCTATATCAAACTACAACATAAATAAAATTTGGTTTGTGTTTTCATGGACTGCTTTAAAAGTGAAATGGTACTCAGGCTGTTTGTAATATTACTTATCAAAAGGAAACTATAATGGCTTTGGGTTATGTTTATTTTAGTTGTTTTTTTTTTATTAGTTGTATACCTTTTTTTAAACTGTTGCTTTATTATCTGTCCTTACTATATGAAAATACACTTTGTTTTACAAATAAACATTTTATATTTGATAAAGGATTCCCAAAGCACGGTGGATTAGCTAAAACAGGAGAGCAGAGGTGTTTGCTTGGAGGTCAATTTTGTCTGCTTGAAATGTCAGACCAACCGACTAATAAGGGATAAGTCACTGCAATCTGCTTGTCGCAGCCACCAGCGCACTGATCAGCTTGAAGAGTGAAGAGTGATTATTGCTTTCCAGCCCCTTGATATTTTCCTGCACTCTACTGAGAGGTAGTGCAAATCGCTAATCTGAACAATCGAGGACCTGTGCTGTGAACGTGGGTGAAGATTAAGTAAATTAAACTGAAATGTAGCTGAGCTGGAAAGACTTGATGACTTTTCAGTCTCCCATCCAATCAATGAGCACATGGGTATTGGGGCCAGAATGCACTGAATGCTGGGAGTTGTAGAGCCGAGCCTACAATTTGCAGCATACCCATTCTCTGAGAGGCGCATGTTTGACCTCACTCTAATCATGTATGTGGTCACCATTTTGAATGATTTCACAAACAGACTTGCGCTTGGCACCCCATTGGAAAATCAGAAGAAATGTAACATTTATACTTCAGCTTTGGTAAGTGGCGAAACTTTTTACAATACTGTTATTTTTGTTTGTTTCTTAGCTCAAAGGTGCAGTTGTACAACATAACACACTACACTAGACTTAATTCCTAGGATAACTACATTATTTCACAAAAGTTACTTTTATTACAGTGAGTTATTCAGAGTATGGAGAAGAAGCCCTTCAAGTCAGTTATAATCACAACTAAGACAGGGCAGAGGACTGTCTCTCTGCCCCCTTAAGATGGTGCAGGTACCTAAATGATCAATTGCCAAGTACCAGCACTTAATAAAGACTATGTTTGCATCAAATGTGCCTTTTCATGATTGTTTTTAGTGTAGGAACTGAGGAATGTTGTCTGGACTGATTGAAGACATAGGATGCATTCCGCAGAACAGCAACTGTAAATGTCAGCTTCTGTATAGGGAGTAGCAAGCAAATTCATGGCTAATATTGACTTGCCTTTTATAGAAAGCAGATTGAAATTTATTCAGGATGTCTTTTAAAGCAAAGCTGAACACTAAAAAAAAAACATGCTTTTGCAAGTCTCTTTAGCCAAAGAAAACCTTTTACTATCAAGCTCTATTTTCCTAAAGCTGGCCATAGATGGATTGAAATTTGGCTGGTTCCACAGGGGTCGGTCGAATTTCGATCCGTGTGTTGCCACTCCTGTGTGACAGAGGTTGATCTAACAATTGACTTCCGTCGAACAAGCTTGTTGGATTGTTGGAACATTCCTCTCAATCAGCGGCTGCAGCCTCTGATCAGTGTCTTTTGTCACAGAGAGTCCCTGCTGTCAGACTATAACGTTTCAGTGAGGAGGATTTCTCTATCCACCTCTATTGTGTGGATTGAGGAATCTGTTAATTTTTCTTTTTTTTTTCATTGAGTCCTCTGGCTGAGTGGAAAAAAACAATCCATCCATGACCAGCCAAACACTGCCTGAGACATACATACGCATCCCAAAATACACCCTCAGCATTTATAAGACACAATAGCGTTGTGCCTAGTACCTGTATACTGCAATTCCAGTGCATGGGAGTAGTGGTTGTCCAATGACCAAAGAAAGCAGTTCCTAGTACCATTAGGGGACGATAGTCTTCATCAACCCCTGCCATAGGTTCTCCAGTGCATTCCTTTGTGATTATAATAACATCTACTGCTCAATCGCTGGAGAAGGAGGAAACCCTTTACCCAAAAGGCATTGGCTGTGTTTGATGCTCTTCACCAATAAATGTTTCAAACAGGGCTTTAAGCAATCTGAACTTTTGTACTAGGCACTCCTCAGTACCCATCCAAGGGTTTATTGTCTACTGAGCGATCCTTTGAATGTGATCTGACATGTAGCAAAAAAACAAACACAAGAGGATGCCTCCATCTAGGTGTAGCAAATAAAATAAATCGTTACACCTAGACGGAGGCACCCTCTTGTGTTTGTTTTTTTATATGTGCATTAGGATCTCAAGACCTAATCTGAGAGGAGCTGCATACATTTTACCTGGTGTTCCCTGCCACTCTCCTGGCCCTTTTATGTGCCTTGTTTAATGGCGGTTGGGTTCCAGTCAGCGCAATAGCTTATTCATTTTCTTTTTATCTGAGAGGTAGCAACCTAGGAACAGGACGAGGCCCACAAACACTATACTTTCATCACAGATCAGCTTCTTTGTAGGAAGATTCACTTCATTGTTTGCCCATCAGAACCAGTTCTCACTTCTACTCCGATCTCCTTAATCCTAAGCTGTTACTGTTTGCCTACCTGGACCCTGCTCCGCATGGGGCCCATAATCAGAAATGGGCTCATATCAAGTTGTTGAAAGCTAGGAAAAGTCTTCTGAACACTTTACTGTTATGCCCCGTACACACAATCAGATTTTCCGACAACAAATGTTGGATGTGAGCTTGTTGGTGGAAAGTCCGATTGTGTGTATGCTCCATCGAACATTTGTTTTCCGACTCTCCACCAACAAATGTTGGCTAGAAGGTTCTCAACTTTTCCGCCAACAAATGTTTGTTGTCGGACTTTCTGATCGTGTGTACACAAGTCTGTCATACAAAAGACCACGCATGCTCGGAATCAAGTACGAGCCGGAGATATAACTAGCATTCACAATGGAGATATCAGGTATGTAGGTGATATTATGCATGCGTTTGCAAATGCGTGCTAACTAAACCCCTGTTTTTAACGCAGACTGTTGGACAGGTTAATTTGGTCAGTTGGCAGACTGGTTGGTGAGTTGAGCTATGGTATGTTCTGTTTTTGTCTTTCATGTGTTTGCCCTTCCATGTGATCCTTGCTGTGAAGGCCAGTTATAGGTGGGGGAAGAGGCCATTTGTTTGTTACTGGTGTAAGATATGGTCCGGGGACACACTGTACACCTTTGCTGCCACTGTGCTCTTGCTGGGTGTCCAGTGTGCTCCTGTTCCTTTAAGGGGGATTGGGCTACCTCCAGGCCCACCTGGTAGCTTTAGGACTGCAAGCATACACAGGGTGCCGTGAAGAGGCCTTGCAGCTTATGCATGCATTTGCAAATGCGTGCTAACTAAACCCCTGTTTTTAATGCAGACTGTTGGAAAGGTTAATTTGGTCAGTTGGCAGACTGGTTGGTGAGTTGAGCTTTGGAATGTTCTGTTTTTGTCTTTCAGATATCACGTACGTCTTGTTCATCACTACGTTTGTAATTGATGGCCAACATTTGTGTGACCATGTGTATGCAAGACAAGTTGGAGCCAAAATCCTTCGAACAAAAATCTACGGTTTTGTTGTCGGAAAGTCCGATCGTGTGTACTGGGCATAAGTCTCCATATATGTAGGTTAGGGGGCAGCTGAGCTGCTGAATCATTGGTGTGGAGGCAGTTGAACTACTTGAGTTACTGTTGGGAAAGAAAAGCAGAGTAAGATAAGTTGCTCAATCATTATTGGTAGGTAGGGACAGGGGGAGTTGAGCTGCTGAATACATGTTAGAAGGAGGCGCAGGGTGAGATGAGCTGCTGAGAGAACAACCTGACTTCAATGCTTCTGCTGTGAATTATGCAAATTAATTCCCGTAGGTGCAGATGTCAATGGGCTCTTTCTTTTTAAAGCACATTTACTGCTTGGTATGCTTGAATGTCCATAGCCTTGCCACAAGTTTACTTTATTGAATTCTGAGCTCTGTTTTGTTAGAGAATATAATTTTCAGGCTTCTTATATAAATTCTATTTTCTAGGTAAATTTATAAGCAGTGTGGAGGAAATTTACTCAATTTAACCCCAAAAGTCTGCTTCTCCTCAAATAAATTGGGATAATTTTAAGGCCAAAGATGGTGATCAAAAATGATACAAAAGAAAAAAAAATTCCTTCACAAAAATGCTGTAAGCTATTTTCTAGTTTATTTAACTTGTCGATAATCAAACAGATAAAAGTAAATACTAGCATTTTTGGAATGTAAACAGAAATTTCAGACCATGGGTAATGCAAGAAAAGCTATACTGATCAAGGCCAGCAAAGCTAAAATAGATTGTACATCAAATAAAAGTGTTAGGTCATTGCTGAATTTATTTAACATTTGAAAGACAGGGCAGATGATTATCTTATGACCTGGGAGTCATTATTATGATCTTTTATAAATTACTCTGAGATAACTTTTATCAAATGCACTCATTCTCCAGTAATTGAACCCACCTAAACTATCAGAGCAATTGAAAATACTATGGACATTTATTTTTTTTTAACCTGGGAAGGGATAGCACGCACAACCAATTTAGGGGCTAGGTCAAAATATCAGAATGTTTAGGGGTGTGCTTTAATGGTGGTAGACTTGTTAAATAAAATAATGTGGTCACCAAAACAAACAGCAGTGATTTGGTCATTCTTTCACACAGATGGCACCCTAGCAGTAAACTATAGTAATATATGGGCATAAGTGCAGTATGCACATAAGGAACAAGTGAATATGGCAATATGTGGGCAAAGTAGCAACAGGTATGACAGTTTCTGGACAACAAACATGGGCAACACACTAACAATCTTGATAGTAGGTGGATAACAAATTTAGGAAACACAATGGAAATTGTGACAATACCTGAGCAACACATAAGCAGAAAAAATGATACTGTTAACCTGCTGGCCTAAAATAGGCAGTCAGAGCAATACACTATCGGATTGGCACATTTTTACAATATGAAGACAATACAAGGGCAACTGTGGGAACAGAGATTTGGGAGTAAGGTTCCCAACTCCAAACTCACCAGAAAGAGTGCAGGCAGACTATCTTGGTACAAGTGGAGGGAGATATACAGCAAAAGGCAAAAGATATGTCTAGAACAAGATTTATTTATACAACGATCAAAAATAATACAAAATATATTGAAATATGCACAGATGACATGGAATTTCGACTATTTTCGCGGAATAACTGTAATGTCACGTGGTTGGAGGACACATATTACTGCGGCCTTGTTCCGCAGAATTCACAGGCCAGCGTGGGACCCAGACCGTCCTCTGATCAGCTCCATTCAGAGTAAGTTTATCCACTTAACTTTCCCTACGTGATCTGCCTACCACACTCCTTTTAACCTTGAGTGTGGATGGGACAGCAATGTTATGATCCTCAATACTTATTTTACCCTATAGATACCGGATCTAGTCTGTCAGTATCTCAGCACTCAAACAGGTATATAGCCTGTATCACGAGTACCCCACTTACTGGATTCCCTTCGATCTATATCTATCTGCTGTTCAACATAGCAGTACTTTACATCCAAGCTCCCTCCCTTACCTATATTCATCTGGTACAGGTATATATTGGCCCTAGTCTTTATTGCTATCACTTAGGTGCACTCTGGTTTCTCCTGGTTGTTTTTTCTCTCGCCTGGTCCTCATATCCACCCCTTCCACTTATTAGTTTTCATATTTTGTGTCTACACTCAATCACCCTTATACGGTCTTCTATTTATCTGGCATGGGTATATATTTCCTCCAGACCTCACTGCTATCACCCAGCTGCACCCTCTCTCTCTTGGATGTCTTCTTTTTTGTCTAGTCCCAATATCCACCACTTTCACCATCACATATTAGTTTCCATATGTTGTGTTTACACACAAATCACCCCCACACATTCTCTCCCCTCTATTTTACGGCCTTCTTTTTTGGCCTTTCTGGCATTGGGCCCCCCTTTGTTCACCTACCTCACCTCCCCTCTTGTCCCCCCCCCCTTTGTTTGATTCTGGATCTCTTCACTGAATTTTCACTGGAGATTTACACACTTGTTCTCACTGTTTGGACCATGGGCATGATTCTATATTTTACACTTAATTACTTTATTCAGACGTTGGGTTCCTGGTGACCATATATTTGTCCTCCCCAGTCGCCGTGGGAGACTCTTCCGGGCTGGCCTGAGCATTGTATGCGCCTTAACATGGGTAAACAGCCCTATATAATTGTTCACAACCTTTTTCAATCCTCCCCTATTATATCTTGGTAATATCACATTTTCCTTTTTGAAAAAAAATTTAGAAAAATTTGTATATCTTATTGTATTTTATTCACAGATATATTTCCTGATGAAGCTGTTATTCCGTGAAACTAGTCAAAATTCCATGTCATATGTGCATATTTTAATATATCTTGTATTATTTTTGTTCGTTGTATAAATAAACCTTGTTTTAGACACATCTTTTGCCTTTTGCTATTTATCTCCCTCCACTTGTACTCTTTCTGGTGAGTTTGGAGTTGGGGCCCTTACTCCCAAATCTCTATTCCAACTAAACTCGGATGATGGTAGATTTTACTCTTTTTAATATACTCTACCTTGCTATGTGCGGCCACAAAATCTTTCTACAAGTTCAACTGTGACAATAGGATGTAGGAAATACAAATGAATCCACAAATAAATAAGTACTTCTTACAACACATGAACAACAAATGGGTAGTGCTGGTCATACACAAGCAATAGACAGCTGTGATTATAGAGTATGAGGGCAATAAATGGGAAATTGTTTTAATAATCAGGAAAAACACAATCATGACAATATGTGTGCAACAAATACGCAACTGTGCTACTATGCAGACATTTTAAAGTGCAATCACAGAAATACATTGGAAGAAATGGAGAATGATAATACATGGGCAAAACAATTAAGACACACCTGCTACATTTTTTTTTTATCAAGTAAAGATGTAATGTTGTATTTGAATATTGTTTCATCATCTATCAAGCTAACAGGTAGAGCAATAGTCTAGTTTTCATTTGTTTTTCTCTTTTTCTGTTTCTCCTTTGTTATAAAAAGCTTGTTGTTGACTGAGTTCAGTAGCACAAGCTGAAATTTACACATACAGTACAAGTAAATAAGTCAGAGGAGTGACTCCATTTTTGGAAAAAAACACTTGACCTCTGGAAGATTTACACCCCCTCCATGACCAGGCCATTTTTTTGCGATACGGCACTGCATTACTTCACCTGACAATTGAGTGGTCATGCAATGCTGTACCCAAATAAAATGTATGTAATTTTTTTCCCACAAATAGAGCTTTCTCTTGGTGGCACTGCATTTTTTTTATTTTTTTGTGCTATGAACACAAAAGACCAACAATTTAGCAAAAACCCACAATCTTTTTTTACTTTCTGCTATAAAACATATGTAATAAAAAAATGTAAAAAAAATTGAATTTCTTCATAAATTTAGGCCAATATGTATTGTGCTACATATTATTGGTAAAAAAAAATCCCAATACGGGTATATTGATTGATTTGCGCAAAAGTTATAGCGTCTACAAACTTTGGGATTTATATTTGGATTTTTTTTTAATTTATCTTTTTATACTAGTAATGTCGGTGATCAGTGACTTATAGCGGTATTGCAATATTGCGGCAAACCAGCTTTTTGAGTGAAGTTCTGCTTCAAGGCCGGGTTCACACTGGTGTGCTGCGGTTTGGCAGTAGTGTGGGTGCAGCACAATTATATCTGTGTATTACATGCAGTTGCAGAAATCAGGTCTTCTTCCCTAACAGTCAGCTCTGTGCTACATGGTAGGGCTGTGTGAGGATGAAGAGCAACTGAAAACAGCTCCCATATACCTGTATATACTGTGTATTTTGCTATTTGCCTGGAGTTCAGCTTAAAACATTTCTTTAAATCACCAGATATCTTATAAAAAAAAAAAATTGACCCCAAACCAACAGTTTTTCATTTAATTAGGATATTAAGATTTTACAAAAATAGTATCAGAATATCTGATTTTATAGGAGATGGGATTTAGGTGAGATGAGAAGGATTTATAATAAAAAAAAAGATAAAAAAAATACTAGGTGTGATATTGAAGCCATCTTTGTGACCAGTATAGGAAAATGGCTTATATGATGTTGGCTGAAGATGTCATAGAAATACTGAAAAAATATTTGTCCCTTCTTGGCTTTATGGCTCATATAAGGATGGAGTTAAAGCAAAGCAATCCAACAAACTGTGCTAGGTCATTTATATTAGGCTCAAAGAAAGGCCACTTATAATGGCTTCTAAAGCAATTACAATGCAAAGATTCACCTATCAGATATGCACACCCCTTTTATGGAAAAAAAATGGAATGTGGCTTTGTAGGTTTTTTTTACTATGATTAAGAATATAAAATAATGTAAAAAATATTTTCTTTTTTTCGCCTTTTTATAAACTATTTCACGCTCATATTATGTAGTCCTCTATCTAGCCTGCAGGTGGCAATCTATTTTTTATTTATTTTTTTACATGGATAGAATTGTGTCATTCTCAACTTTGCTGAAAAAAAATCATCAGTGAAGTAAACTAGAGCAGTGACTAATTTCTTATCAAAGGTATAAAGAGGTGATCGCCAGATTAATAGTTCATGTCCAGATAGATATTTTTCATTGCAGTCAGTAAAAACTTCCATCCAAAATAAATGCGCAAAAATAATATCAAGCATTTGGCATGTATGAGATGCAGATAAATTAGATTTAGAAAAATATCATATGTATTAGGGATGCACGATACCATTTTTTTAACACCAAGTACGAGTACCAATCCTTTTTTTTACTACTCGCTAATACCAATTATCACTACCTATCGCCTATGAAGAGTAGGTAGAGGGGTGGTATGGGAGGAGAGGGGATTAGGGAGTTGGATGAGAGCAGGGTGGGGGAGAGTAGGAAGGTAAGTGAGGGTGGGGTGGGGGGAGTAGGGGAGCAAGTGAGGACAGAGTAGGGGGGAGTAGGGGGTAAGTGAGGGTAAGGTGGGGGGTAGAGGGGTAAATGAGGACAGTGTGGGGGGAATAGCTGCACAGTGGGGGATTAGATCGTTGGTACACACAATTTTGAACAGAGAACTTCTTATGCCGCGTACACCTGACCGGTTTTGCCGTCATAATAAACTCCGAAGGTTTCTCCGATGGAATTCCATTCAAGCGGTCTTGCCTACACACGTCAAACCAAAGTCCGACCAAAGTCCGACCGTCCAGAACGAGGTGACGTACAACACGTACGACGGGACTAGAAAAAGGAAGTTCAATAGCCAGTAGCCAATAGCTTCCGTCTCGTACTTGCTTAAGAGCTCGTGTCGTTTTTGGTGCGTCGGAACAGCATACAGATGAGCGGTTTTCCCAAAAGGAATTGGTTCCGTCGGAAATATTTAGAACATGTTCCATTTCTAGGTCCGTCAGAATTTTCGAAAAAAAAAAGTCAGATGAGGCATACACACGATCGGAATAGACAATGAAAAGATTCCGTCAGACTTTTTCTGTCAGACATTCCGCTTGTGTGTACGCGGCTTTTGAGAGAGCAGCATACTTTTCATTGTGTGCTCTCTCAGCAGCATTGAATGAAACAGGAGGTAGGCTGTGCTGTGTTCTCTGCAGGTCTCCTCCAGGATCAACCTGAAGCTGACTGTGAGTCCTCCTCCCTCATATATATATATTGCTATGTATACATGCAATAAAATTCAAATTCATAAAACATTCATAATAAATGTCCCATAAATCAATATCAATCTCAATAGAAGTGCTCCAGTGTTATTATCATATCACCGTGCTTCTCAATAATTCTTATTGCTTGTGCAAACCACCACCAGCTATTTAATCTGCTCACCTCAAGGATGAGTCAAATTAACTCTTTATTTTCACTCCCTAAACGTCTTTTCTTTCTCTCAGGACTCAGCTGTTCAATTTCTCCCTTTCACGATCTCCACTCCACCCAATGTATCCCTCACAGGTAGGCGGTTGATCTCCGAGATTATTCGGCTGTTCCTCCACTGCAAGGGACTCATGTAATCAAAAACACAGCTGACATAGTGCTCTATGCTATAAAACTTTTACTTAAAACCCCTCTAAAAGAGGACACTTACTAGATATAAAAACAAAATTCGCTTGTTACATGTATTGCAAGCGTCCGTTCGCTTACCGCGGTGGCTGCGCAACGTCACAGGCTCGGATCCTCTCCTCTGCACATGTATCGACCTCTGAACGGTCTTCCTCTGCCTAGATTTGGCTGGACTTCATGTGGTGCAGGTAGAGGGGGGAGAGAGTGTCCTGAGAAGGCGGGCCGCATCCCCAGGCATGCAGCCAGCACCACCTTGCCTGTCCTCCTGGCAGAGGGATAGAAGTTGGTAGAATTCGGTTCTTTAAATTTGCTGTGTTCACCGCTGAACACCTCAGGAAGGCAGGAGCACTGAGCTAAGCGGCCCCTTCCTCGCTGGCCAGACACGCTGTTAACTGCTGAAATGTCATTGGTTGTTAAGGACGCAGCTGCGCCGCTCCTTAACAACCAATAATTGCTGGCATTCTTTTCTTTACATTTCAGCTGTTAGTGGGGAAATCCCGCTGACAGCTGAAAGACCCAAGCTAGAAAGTATCGATTTCGGGTATCTGTACATTGTCATGAGTACTGATACCTCTGCAAATGCCTAGTATCGGCACTGATAATTTAATATTTATACACACAATGTCCATTTTGTGGTATAATTGTTATAAGAAAGGCTAATTCCTTGGATTTAAAAAACAAAAATAAACTAACAAAATCATGTTACTTTTGCGTATTATATATGAGTTGATATGAGTAAAATAAAAGTTAAGCAACTACTAGTATATACAATAATTAAACATCTTAATTAAGTATAATTGGACATTTGCTAAAATATTCTTTTATTAGACTGCTTAAAGAACAACTGTTTAACCACTTCAGCCCCGGAAGAATTTACCCCCTTCCTGACCAGAGCATTTTTTGCGATTCAGCACTGTATCGCTTTAGCTGGCAATTGTGCGGTCATGCAACGTTGTAACCAAACAAAATTTACGTCCTTTTTTACCTACAAACAGAGCTTTCTTTTGGTGGTATTTGATCACCTCTGTGGTTTTTAACCACTTGCCGACCGCCTAACGCAGATATACTGCGGCAGAATGGCACGGGCAGGCAGAATCACGTTCCCATACGTGATCTGCCTCCCGCGGGCGGGGGGTCCGATCGGAACCCCCCCCCCAGTGCCAGCGGCGGTCGGCTTTGCACTGGGAGCGTTGGGAGGCGAGGGGGAGACAATCCGATCGTGGCCCCCCTCTCGCGATCGCTCCCAGCCAATGGGAATCCTCCTCTGCCTGTGTGTAGTTTCACACAGGCAGAGGATGTGATGTCATCTCTCCTCGGTCTGGCAGTTTCCGTCCCAGCGCCAAGGAGAGAAGACAAGTAAGTGCACACAACACAAACACACACAGTAGAACATGCCAGGCATACTTTACACCCCCGATCCCCCCCCAATCACCCCCCCCCTGTCACAAACTGACACCAGCAGTATTTTTTTTTTTTTCTGATTACTGCATAGTGTCAGTTTGTGACAGTTACAGTGTTAGGGCAGTGAGTATTACCCCCCTTTAGGTCTAGGGTACCCCCCTAACCCCCCCTAATAAAGTTTTAACCCCTTGATCACCCCCTGTCACCAGTGTCACTAAGCAATCATTTTTCTGATCGCTGTATTAGTGTCGCTGGTGACGCTAGTTAGGGAGGTAAATATATAGGTTCGCCGTCAGCGTTTTATAGCGACAGGGACCCCCATATACTACCTAATAAATGTTTTAACCCCTTGCTTGCCCCCTAGTTAACCCTTTCACCACTGATCACCGTATAACCGTTACGGGTGACGCTGGTTAGTTCGTTTATTTTTTATAGTGTCAGGGCACCCGCCGTTTATTACCGAATAAAGGTTTAGCCCCCTGATCGCCCGGCGGTGATATGCGTCGCCCCAGGCAGCGTCAGATTAGCGCCAGTACCGCTAACACCCACGCACGCAGCATACGCCTCCCTTAGTGGTATAGTATCTGTACGGATCAATATCTGATCCGATCAGATCTATACTAGCGTCCCCAGCAGTTTAGGGTTCCCGAAAACGCAGTGTTAGCGGGATCAGCCCAGATACCCGCTAGCACCTGCGTTTTGCCCCTCCGCCCGGCCCGGCCCAGCCCACCCAAGTGCAGTATCGATCGATCACTGTCACTTACAAAACTCTAAACGCATAACTGCAGCGTTCGCAGAGTCAGGCCTGATCCCTGCGATCGCTAACAGTTTTCTTGGTAGCGTTTTGGTGAACTGGCAAGCACCAGCCCCAGGCAGCGTCAGGTTAGCGCCAGTACCGCTAACACCCACGCATGCACCATACACCTCCCTTAGTGGTATAGTATCTGTACGGATCAATATCTGATCCGATCAGATCTATACTAGCGTCCCCAGCAGTTTAGGGTTCCCAAACAGGCAGTGTTAGCGGGATCAGCCCAGATACCTGCTAGCACCTGCGTTTTGCCCCTCCGCCCGGCCCAGCCCAGCCCACCCAAGTGTAGTATCGATCGATCACTGTCACTTACAAAACACTAACCGCATAACTGCAGCGTTCGCAGAGTCAGGCCTGATCCCTGCGATCGCTAACAGTTTTTTTGGTAGCGTTTTGGTGAACTGGCAAGCACCAGCCCCAGGCAGCGTCAGATTAGCGCCAGTACCGCTAACACCCACGCACGCACCGTACACCTCTCTTAGTGGTATAGTATCTGATCGGATCAATATCTGATCCGATCAGATCTATACTAGCGTCCACAGCAGTTTAGGGTTCCCACAAACGCAGTGTTAGCGGGATCAGCCCAGATACCTACTAGCACCTGCGTTTTGCCCCTCCGCCCAGCCCAGCCCACCCAAGTGCAGTATCGATCGATCACTGACACTTACAAAACACTAAACGCATAACTGCAGCGTTCGCAGAGTCAGGCCTGATCCCTGCGATCGCTAACAGTTTTTTTGGTAGCGTTTTGGTGAACTGGCAAGCGCCGGCGGCCTAGTACACCCCGGTCGTAGTCAAACCAGCACTGCAGTAACACTTGGTGACGTGGCGAGTCCCATAAGTGCAGTTCAAGCTGGCGAGGTGGCAAGCTCAAGTAGTGTCCCGCTGCCACCAAAAAGACAAACACAGGCCCGTCGTGCCCATAGTGCCCTTCCTGCTGCATTCGCCAATCCTAATTGGGAACCCACCGCTTCTGCAGCGCCCGTACTTCCCCCATTCACATCCCCAACCAAATGCAGTCGGATGCATGAGAGGCATTTTCTTTATGTCCTCCCGAGACCCCTACCCAGCGAACCCCCCCAAAAAAGATGTCGTGTCTGCAGCAAGCGCGGATATAGGCGTGACACCCGCTATTATTGTCCCTCCTGTCCTGACAATCCTGGTCTTTGCATTGGTGAATGTTTTGAACGCTACCATTCACTAGTTGAGTATTAGCATAGGGCAGGCCCGGATTGGCCATAGGGCAAACCGGGCATTTGCCCGGTGGGCCGCGGCCGCTGGGGCCGCCAGGCTGCAAGTCCTTGCATGGCCCAAGGCTTGAGCCTCTCCGCGGCCGCCCGGAGCTCAGCCATCGGCGCCGGGGGGAGGAGCTAAATGAGACGCCTTCGGCCTCACCACGGCTGCACGGCCGCACGTATAGGTCAGCCGTCAGTTCCGGGGGGAGGAGCCAGAGCAGACACCTTGGAGCCTGTGTTATGTCGAGAGGTGCCGGAACATAAAACGTAAGTCCAGCCTCCCCTGTGAACTAGATAGGAGGATCGGTGGGGGCGGCTGCATATAGAACAATTATTTTCTCCATCTTCCTCCTGCAGTCTCGGAATGCCTGTGAGAGGTAGAGGAGAAGCAGGCATTCCGAGACTGCAGGAGGAAGATGGAGAAAATGATTCTTCTATATGCAGCCACCCCCACCGATCCTCCTATCCTGCTTCTCTCTGCTGCTCCCGCAGGGCTCTCCACCGCACCCATACTCTCTGCTGACCCCGTGCTCTCCACATCACCCCCATGCTCTCTGCCACCCCCATACTCTCCACCCCCCCCCCATACTCTCCACCTCCCCCCCATACTCTCTGCCACCCCCCATGCTGTCTGCCTCCCCCCATGCTGTCTGCCTCCCCCCATGCTGTCTGCCTCCCCCCATGCTGTCTGCCTCCCCCCATGCTGTCTGCCTCCCCCCATGATGTCTGCCTCCCCCCATGATGTCTGCCTCCCCCCATGCTCTCTGCCTCCCCCCATGCTCTCTGCCACCCCCCATGCTCTCTGCCACCCCCCATGCTCTCTGCCACCCCCATGCTCTCTGCCACCCCCATGCTCTCTGCCACCCCCATGCTCTCTGCCACCCCCATGCTCTCTGCCACCCCCCATACTCTCCACCCCCCATACTCTCCACCCCCCCATACTCTCCACCTCCCCCAGATACTCTCCGCCTCCCCCCATGCTCTCTGCCACCCCCTCATACTCTCCACCTCCCCCCATGCTCTCTGCCACCCCACATGCTCTCCACCTCCCCCCCATGCTCTCTGCCACCCCCCATGCTCTCTGCCACCCCCCATGCTCTCTACCACCCCCCATGCTCTCTGCCACCCCCCATGCTCTCTGCCACCCCCCATGCTCTCTGCCACCCCCCATGCTCTCCGCCACCCCCCATGCTCTCCACCTACCCCCCATACGCTCCACCTACCCCCCATACTCTCCACCTCCCCCCATACGCTCCACCTCCCCCCCATGCTCTCTGCCACCCCCTCATAGTCTCCACCTTCCCCCATACTCTCCACCTCCCCCCATACTCTCCACCTCCCCCCATACTCTCCACCTCCCCCCATACTCTCCACCTCCCGCCATGCTCTCCGCCACCCCCCATGCTCTCCGCCACCCCCCATGCTCTCCGCCACCCCCCATGCTCTCCGCCACCCCCCATGCTCTCTGCCACCCCCCATGCTCTCTGCCACCCCCCATGCTCTCTGCCACCCCCTCATACTCTCCACCTCCCCCCATGCTCTCTGCCACCCTCTCATACTCTCCACCTCCCCCCCTCTCATACTCTCCACCTCCCCCATGCTCTCTGCCACCCCCCATGCTCTCTGCCACCCCCCATGCTCTCTGCCACCCCCCATGCTCTCTGCCACCCCCCATGCTCTCTGCCACCCCCCATGCTCTCTGCCACCCCCCCATGCTCTCCACCTTCCCCCATGCTCTCCACCTTCCCCCATGCTCTCTGCCTTCCCCCATGCTCTCCGCCTTCCCCCATGCTCTCCGCCACCCCCCATACTCTCCACCTCCCCCATACGCTCCTCCTCCCCCCCATACGCTCCACCTCCCCCCCCATACGCTCCACCTCCCCCCCATACTCTCCACCTCCCCCCATACGCTCCACCTACCCCCCCATACTCTCCACCTCCCCCCATACGCTCCACCTCCCCCCATGCTCTCTGCCACCCCCTCATAGTCTCCAGCTCCCCCCATGCACTCTGCCACCCCCCATGCTCTCTGCCACCCCCCATGCTCTCTGCCACCCCCCATGCTCTCTGCCACCCCCCATGCTCTCTGCCACCCCCCATACTCTCTGCCACCCCCCCATACTCTCCACCTCCCCCCGATGCTCTCCACCTCCCTCCATGCTCTCTGCCACCCCCCCATACGCTCCACCTCCCTCCCATACGCTCCACCTCCCCCCCATGCTCTCTGCCACCCCCTCAAACTCTCCACCTCCCCCCCATACTCTCCACCTCCCCCCATACGCTCCACCCCCCCCCATACGCTCCACCTCCCCCCCATACGCTCCACCTCCCCCCCATGCGCTCCACCTCCCCCCCATGCGCTCCACCTCCCCCCCCATGCGCTCCACCCCCCCCCCATGCACTCCACCTCCCCCCCATGCTCTCCACCTCCCCCCCCCATGCTCTCCACCTCCCCCCCATGCTCTCCACCTCCCCCCCATGCTCTCCACCTCCCCCTCATGCTCTCCACCTTCCCCCCATGCTCTCCACCTCCCCCCCATGCTCTCCACCTCCCCCCATGCTCTCCACCTCCCCCCCTGCTCTCCGCCACTCCCCCCTGTGCTCTTCCGGTCTTCCCATCACCCCATGCTCTCCGCCAGCCCTCCTGTGCTGTCCACATCCCCCATGCTCTCCGTTGTCCTCACTGGGCTCTCCGCTGCCCCCCTGTGCTCTCCTCTTCCTCCCTGTGTTCTCTGCCTCTCCCCTGTGCTCTCGCCCCACCCCATGTTCTCAAGGTTCTTCCCTGTGCTCTCCAACCCCCATGCTCTTTCCTGGTCGCACCCCCCCCCCTCCACACCTCTGCTGGGTTCCCCCCTCCCCTCTCTCAGGGGATCTGTCAGGGTGGAGAGTCGGGAAGGGGCCGGTTAACATGTCATGGGCTGCTCAATCCAAAATGCCCGGGCCTATTTTTTGTCCCAGTCCGGGCCTGGCATAGGGTACAGCATTCCACAGACTAGGCGCCATTTCACAGGGTCTCCCAAGATGCCATCGCATTTTGAGAGACCCGAACCTGGAACCGGTTACAGTTATAAATGTTAGTTACAAAAAAAAGTGTAAAAAAAAAAAAAAAACACATACAAAAATATAAAAAAAAATAAAATAGTTGTCGTTTTATTGTTCTCTCTCTCTCTCTATTCTCTCTATTGTTCTGCTCTTTTTTACTGTATTCTATTCTGCAATGTTTTATTGTTATTATGTTTTATCATGTTTGCTTTTCAGGTATGCAATTTTTTATACCTTACGGTTTACTGTGCTTTATTGTTAACCATTTTTTTGTCTTCAGGTACGCCATTCACGACTTTGAGTGGTTATACCAGAATGATGCCTGCAGGTTTAGGTATCATCTTGGTATCATTCTTTTCAGCCAGCGGTCGGCTTTCATGTAAAAGCAATCCTAGCGGCTAATTAGCCTCTAGACTGCTTTTACAAGCAGTGGGAGGGAATGCCCCCCCCAGCGTCTTCCGTGTTTTTCTCTGGCTCTCCTGTCTCAACAGGGAACCTGAAAATGCAGCCGGTGATTCAGCCAGCTGACCATAGAGCTGATCAGAGACCAGAGTGGCTTCAAACATCTCTATGGCCTAAGAAACCGGAAGCTACGAGCATTTTATGACTTAGATTTCGCCGGATGTAAACAGCGCCATTGGGAAAGCATTTTATCACACTGATCTTGGTGTGGTCAGATGCTTTGAGGGCAGAGGAGAAATCTAGGGTCTAATAGACCCCAATTTTTGCAAAAAAGAGTACCTGTCACTACCTATTGCTATGATAGGGGATATTTACATTCCCTGAGATAACAATAAAAATTATTAAAAAAAAATAAATGAAAGGAACAGTTTAAAAATAAGATAAAAAAATAATAATAATAAAGAAAAAAAAAAAGCACCCCTGTCCCCCCTGCTCTCGCGCTAAGGCGAACGCAAGCGTCGGTCTGGCGTCAAATGTAAACAGCAATTGCACCATGCATGTGAGGTATCACCGCGAACGTCAGATTGAGGGCAGTAATTTTAGCAGTAGACCTCCTCTGTAAATCTAAAGTGGTAACCTGTAAAGGCTTTTAAAGGCTTTTAAAAATGTATTTAGTTTGTCGCCACTGCACGTTTGTGCGCAATTTTAAAGCATGTCATGTTTGGTATCCATGTACTCGGCCTAAGATCATCTTTTTTATTTCATCAAACATTTGGGAAATATAGTGTGTTTTAGTGCATTAAAATGTAAAAAAGTGTGTTTTTTCCCCAAAAAATGCGTTTGAAAAATCGCTGCGCAAATACTGTGTGAAAAAAAAAAATGAAACGCCCACTATTTTAATCTGTAGGGCATTTGCTTTAAAAAAATATATAATGTTTGGGGGTTCAAAGTAATTTTCTTGCAAAAAAAAATTATTTTTTTATGTAAACAATAAGTGTCAGAAAGGGCTTTGTCTTCAAGTGGTTAGAAGAGTGGGTGATGTGTGACATAAGCTTCTAGATGTTGTGCATAAAATGCCAGGACAGTTCAAAACCCCCCCAAATGACCCCATTTTCGAAAGTAGACACCCCAAGCTATTTGCTGAGAGTCATGTTGAGTCCATGGAATATTTTATATTGTGACACAAGTTGCGGGAAAGAGACAATTTTTTATTTTTTTTATTTTTTTTTGCGCAAAGTTGTCACTAAATGATATATTGCTCAAAAATGCCATGGGAATATGTGAAATTACACCCCAAAATACATTCTGTTGCTTCTCCTGAGTACGGGGATACCACATGTGTGAGACTTTTTGGGAGCCTAGCCGCGTACGGGACCCCGAAAACCAAGCACCGCCTTCAGGCTTTCTAAGGCCGTAAATTTTTGATTTCACTCTTCACTGCCTATCACAGTTTCGGAGGCCATGGAATGCCCAGGTGGCAAAAAAACCCCCCAAATGACCCCATTTTGGAAAGTAGACACCCCAAGCTATTTGATGAGAGGTATAGTGAGTATTTTGCAGACCTCACTTTTTGTCACAAAGTTTTGAAAATTGAAAAAAGAAAAAAAATTTTTTTTTTTCTCGTCTTTCTTTATTTTCAAAAACAAATGAGAGCTGCAAAATACTCACCATGCCTCCCAGCAAATAGCTTGGGGTGTCTACTTTCCAAAATGGGGTCATTTGGGGGGGGGGGGTTGTGCCACCTGGGCATTCCATGGCCTCCGAAACTGTGATAGGCAGTGAGGAGTAAAATCAAAAATGTACGCCCTTAGAAATCCTGAAGGCAGTGATTGGTTTTCGGGGCCCCGTACGCGGCTAGGCTCCCAAAAAGTCCCACACATGTGGTATCCCCGTACTCAGGAGAAGCAGCTAAATGTATTTTGGGGTGTAATTCCACATATGCCCATGGCCTGTGTGAGCAATATATCATTTAGTGACAACTTTTTGTAATTTTTTTTTTTTTGTCATTATTCAATCACTTGGGACAAAAAAAATGAATATTCAATGGGCTCAACATGCCTCTCAGCAAATTCCTTGGGGTGTCTACTTTCCAAAATGGGGTCATTTGTGGGGGTTTTGTACTGCCCTGCCATTTTAGCACCTCAAGAAACGACATAGGCAGTCATAAATTAAAGGCTGTGTAAATTCCAGAAAATGTACCCTAGTTTGTAGGCGCTATAACTTTTGCGCAAACCAATAAATATACACTTATTGACATTTTTTTTACCAAAGACATGTGACCGAATACATTTTGGCCTAAATGTATGACTAAAATTGAGTTTATTGGATTTTTTTTAGAACAAAAAGTAGAAAATATCATTTTTTTTCAAAATTTTCGGTCTTTTTCCGTGTATAGCGCAAAAAATAAAAATGGCAGAGGTGATCAAATACCATCAAAAGAAAGCTCTATTTGTGGGAAGAAAAGGACGCAAATTTCGTTTGGGTACAGCATTGCATGACCGCGCAATTAGCAGTTAAAGCGACGCAGTGCCGAATTGTAAAAAGTGCTCTGGTCAGGAAGGGGGTAAAACCTTCCGGGGCTGAAGTGGTTAAGTTTTGCGCTATAAACAAAAATAGAGCGACAATTAAAAAAATTTAAAAAAAAGCTAATTTTTTTAACTTTTTGCTATAATAAATATCCCCAAAAAATATATATATAAAAACTAATTTCTTCCACAATTTAGGCTGATATGTATTCTTCTACATATTTTTGGTAAAAATCAGACACTTTTGACATTATTTCGGGACCATTGACATTTATACAGTGATCAGACCTAAAAATAGCCACTGATTACTGCAAAAATGACACTGGCAGGGAAGGGGTTAAATGCTAGTGGGGCAATCAAGGGGTTAAGTGTGTTCTAACTGTGGCGGGATGGGCTCACTACAGCATGACAGAGATCACTGCTCCCAATGACAGGGAGCAGTAGCTCCCTGTCATGTTGCTAGGCAGAACAGGGAAATGCCTTGTTTACATAGACATCTCCCCATTTTGCCTCTCCTCACCGCAATGGCGGGGTTCCGGTGAACATCGAGTTCACGGGACCCGCGGGCCCGCTCCTGCGGCGAGCGCGTGCTATAGGCGGCAATTTCAAAGGGACGTACGAGTACGCCCTTTTGCCTGCCCGTGCCATTCTGCCAACGTAAATGGGCTTGCGGTGGTCAGCATGTGGTTAAAAATGGATTAAAAATTATTAAATTGCCCCACAGCCATTATAGTTTCCCTTAATATTATTTTGGAACTTCAAATTAGAGCACTTAAGTTACATACTGTTTTTCTTTACATGAAGTTGAGCTAGAAAGTTTAAATTTGTCATGTTGTTATGACATTTTGCTTGTTATAAGAGACTCATCAATAGCATATTTCTGAGATTCTGAATTTATCTTTAGTATTTTAAACACAGATCAACACTTAAACCAATTTACTAATGCAAGGTGGCTCTAAAGGCTGGCTGTGAGGGTGAAATAGGCATAGCTGTTTTTAAAACAATCTACCTGTTGTATTAAACCCATTAATTTAGGTATTCAGCTATATGCTTCAAATATTTCATACTTTACTGTTAAAGCTGTGGGCATCCTCTACATGCACAGGTAACTTCCCATCCCCCCTCCTGCCATCCCAAAATCATGGTAATGTTATTCACCCAAATGGTGGGTGACCACCAGAAAAAACGGCTGTTAAAGTTCTGTTTTTTTTAGTCACCTCTCCTCCACCAGCCTATGATTGGACAGTAAAGCAACATAAGTACATTGATGAGGTCATCACAGTGTGATAGAGAACACTTGTTAGTTCCTACATGGTTGCTCCCTCGCTGGTCGAACCACCAAGGCATCGTTCCCTCACTGTTCTCTGACTTATGGTTACATGCACATGAACTTTGTCATCCCAGTCTTAGTCTGTAGGGTTCAATATTGAGTTGGCCCACCCTTTGCAGCTAATACAGCTTCAACTCTTCTGGGAAGGCTGTCCACAAGGTTTAGGAGTGTGTCTTTGGGAATGTTTGACCATTCTTCAAGAAGTGCATTTGTGAGGTCAGGCACTGATGTTAGATGAGAAGGCCTGGCTCGCAGTCTTCGCTCTAATTCATCCCAAAGGAGTAGTATCGGGTTGAGGTCAGGACTCTGTGCAGGCCAGTCAATTTCCTCCACCCCAAACTCTAAACTCGCTGAGCACTGATAGGCGGCACTGATGGGCAGCACTGGTGGGCACTGATAGTTTTCACGGATAGGCAGCACTGATGGGCAAAGATAGGCGGCACTAATGGGCGGCACTGATGGACATTGAAAGGCATATGGGAACAGTAGGTAGCAGCGCTAATAACAGTAATATTTAACCCAAGTGCTTAGACATAAATTGTGATAACTAACATAAAAGTACAAGTTGTAGAAAAAATGTCCATCTGTATAGTTAGAAAGTGCTCAAAGCCTTAAACCAATGTGGATAATCTTCCAATACACTGATTAAATGAATCCTCCACCGCAACCACAGTGATAACACCACACAGAATACTCGCTTACCCCAAGGCAAGCTCTATAAGCCTGCGACCTATAACCCGGCCAGGGCCTTTATCCAGAAGAAAATCAAGGGGGGCGATATTCCAGCAAACCCTACCAAGGTGGTCAGCAACGGTACAGATCTCGCCAAACACGGGTCACAAAGGCAGCCAGATTATATACTATTCAGATGCTCTCAAAAATGAAAGGATTCAACATAGTTTAATACTGATAACCACCTTTTATTATAAATTAGAGTAACACTTACAATATCTTGGAAGTTTAAAAGCAAAGCAGCCGGCCGGCTAGTGTAAACACCTGTCCTACAAACAGCACACGCGGAACGTCAGCACGTCAGCTCCTCCCAAATATGTTATTATTGAAAGGCATATGGGCTGTCAGTTTGAAAGCTGAAACACTTGTAAATGAAGTACGAGAGCGCTCATCAGCACTCTCACAGTTCATTCTGGAGTATGTAAAAAAAGAGAAAAATGCAGAGGTGCCTCTGAGCCCGGGTTCACACCTATGCGAATTAGATGTGCGTTTCTGCACATCTAATTCGCATAGTAGGAGAATGTGACTGGCTTCCTATGGCCCTGATTCGTCCCTGAAGCGGTCAACAGGGACGCACAGCGCTCCTGTGCGGTACGCAGCGCATTATAGTGTGAACCCGGGCTGAGTGTAGACTGTTTAGAACATTTATTAAAAAGAAAGTTTAAGAAGATCCCCTGCCTGCTGTCAAACTGGGGGAGGGGGGGGGGGGGGGCGGGTGAACTGGCTGCCAGAGCTGGAACATGTTAAATGTTCCAAAAACTAATCTTATTCTTTAACCGCTTGAGCACTATTCTGTATATCCCTTCATTACCAGGATTTTTTTCTGAAATACAGAGAAAAGCAGAAACTAGGAGGAAAGGAAGAGGTAGATTAATACTACATACTGTAGGCAAAACAAACATTGTGAGTAAGTTCTGTGAGGCCTGTGGGATACAGGGCCAACTAAGTTCCTATATGTCCTCCTGGCCAAGGATAGGAAACAGGCCAGGGGGGCACAAAGAACCGCAGTGATAGTTATCAAAAATCAACAGTAGAACTTTAAAGGAACTCTAGGGGGTAAACCAAGGGGGGTTCTAGTGATCGGAAGGGTAAGCACTCTCAAATCTCTATCGAGGCCTGAGGGGACCGTGCGTAAGGCTGTAGGGTGATCCAGGAATGTCAGCCAGGAGAAAGTTTGGATCATAGGTGGGTATGACAAAGGGGGGGGGAAGCCCTGCTTCAGTCAGGCATTTTTTGGTTTGGCAGCTTTACGGGGGGTGTCCAGACCACGGGAGTGTTTAGCTGGGGGGACCTTCTGCCAAACTGTGGGCGGGGGAGGTGGGGTAGCCACCAAGTCCCATTCCCGGTGTTGGGGGACAGGGATCCCCAAAACAATGCAGAAAGCTTCTAGGTCTTCTGGATAGCATAGCAGATTGCCCTTGTCATTTTGCTGTGAGGCTGAAGGGGAATCCCCAATGGTATACGATGTCCTCTTCCTATAGCGAGTGGAGAAGGGGTTACATAGTTACATATAGTTACATAGTAGGTGAGGTTGAAAAAAGACACAAGTCCATCAAGTCCAACCTATGTGTGTGATAATGTGTCAGTATTACATTACATATCCCTGTATATTGCGGTCATTCAGGTGATTATCTAATAGTTTCTTGAAGCTATCAATGCTCCCCGCTGAGACCACCGCATGTGGAAGGGAATTCCACATCCTTACCATTCTTACAGTAAAGAACCCTCTACGTAGTTTAAGGTTAAACCTCTTTTCTTCTAATTTTGTTGGAGCAGCCTGCGCTTTTGCAGGGTAATCCAAGAGAGGTCCGGGTATAGCTGTACCAGTGCGTTGTCAAAGACTACCTTGTGGATGGAGCGGGCCTTGTGCATGTTATCCTCTTTCAGGGGGTAGGAGTGAACTCTGCAAATTACATTGCGGGGTTTGGAGGCAGGATCTTTAGGGCACAGGGCACAATGTGCTCTATCCATTTCAATGTGTTTGTTCGGGGGGTCTCCCAGAAGATTGTTAAATAAGGTTTGCAGGGTGGTTTGCTGGTCTCCAGGGCCCTCTGATTCAAGCAGGCCCTTGACTTGTATATTGTTCCTGTGTCCTCGGTTGTCCAGGTCTTCAACATGGCACTGCATTTCTCTCAGCAGTATGCGATGGTCTGCTCCTTGCAATTGAGTGCGATGTATTGCCAATTTGGTCTTTTGTATTTCCTCCTCTGCCATCTCCACTCTGTCTGCTAAGTGTTTGAAATTAGCATATAGTGTTTGAATCCCTGTATGGCAAGTGGATTTAACTCAATAAGTTGTTTAAAGTCCTCTTTGGTTGGTATGGCTTGGAGATATGATTGCCAGGAGGGGTGCCCCTGGTGGTAGGGGTCCACCGCCACCTGCAGCGGTAAGAAGTGAGGAGGAGAGGATGGTAATTGAGGTCGCAGGCTGGGCTTGCACATTAGGCCTCATTTGGGGGTCCCATAGGTCACTCCACGCCGTGGACTGGGACGGAGATGAGGCCTGAATTATCAGTCAGCCCCCTCCCAGTGGGGCTGAGGTCCCTGGAGCTGGATTGTTTCAGTGATTTGGGGGAGGGCCGGAGCAGAGGTATAGTCCTGGCATGGTGTGAGTCTCCCCTGGGGTTCGGCCTGTGAGAAATCAGGCCGGGGTCTGATGCTGTGCGCAGCAGCCGGGGAGAGGTATCTGTACACTGTGTATGAGGCGGGGGTCAGGCCAGTACAGCAGGCTGTGTCCCGTGTGGCGCCGCCGACTGGGAGGCAGGGGGCTGGGGGTGACTCACTGTGTCTATCAGTGGTGGTTGGATCCTGGATGCCATCCGTGCAGACTCGGGTGAACACTGCTGGTGAGCTGGAGTTTGAGAGGCAGGCTGTGGGGAGTCCACGTGTAAGAGGTGGAGGCCACCGGTGCCATCTTGTCCGTCCCGCCGGGCAGCATCGGAGGCCGTCAAAAATAGCCCCGGAAGGTCGTGGAGGACTCTGGAGGAGGTTGGGATGATCCTTGTGCTTAGGAGGAACAGGTTCTCCTGGATCCACCCATGTGCGGGTGCAGAAAGTCCCCTTAAAAGGCCGTGGAGCTGTGGGCTATGAAAGGGCTAAGAGCTCAGGCGTCCATGCAGGTCTACTTCCGGTCACACCCCTTGCCTATGGAGATTTTTAAGGGTCAAAGTTTGTCGCCCTTCCACGAGTGGGCGCAATTTTGAAGCATGACATGTTGAGTATCAATTTACTCGGCGTAACATCTTTTTACAATATAGGAAAAAATTGGGCTGACTTTACTGATTTCTTACTTTTTAATTTAAAAAATCAATTTTTTCCAAACAAATTTCGCTTGTAAGACCGCTGCATAAATACGGTGTGACATAAAGTATTGCAACGACCGCCATTGTATTCTTTACGGTGTCTGAAAAAAAATATATAAAGTTTGCGGGTATTAAGTAATTTTCTAGCAAAAAAAAAGATTTTAACTTGTAAACACCAAGAGTAAAAAAAGGCTTGGTCCTTAAGTGAATAAAAACTTATTGATCCTGCCAGCTTCCCTTGGCTCCTGTTTCAAACTGACCATCCATAGAAGCAGATGCATGCTGGCATGGTCAGTTTATATCCCTTGGTTTGCTGCTGGAAGTTACAGGATGCCTTGTCAATACACAGCATGTCTGTATCTCCCATAGTCAGTTTTTTGGGCCTTGCCCCCCACCTAGCCCTGCCTTTAGCTCCCATCTGGAGCTTCGCTGCCTACCTGCCCCTGTGTGTGAAGTAAACCTGCCCAATGTGTGTGATGTACGCCACAGAGGGGGAATGTACTTCCCTATGAAAAGGGAACCAAATTGGTTCTGCATTCACATGACAGACAAATAAAACTTATAAATAAGGTAAATAAAATTCACACATACTTTAGGTTGACAAGCATTGTGTAAAGTAAAGGGTCCTAACTAGCTGCCACACCCTCTTCCAGTCTGAATGCAGAGGAGTACTAAAGGCTGATATCACTCTAAAGCCTGGTACAGACGGGCCGCAGATCGACATTTGCCCATGTGTACATCAGCCTGTCCCACAGAAGGTGCCCGCAAATCCGACTTCTGTCGAACGGGCATGCTGGAAAAACATCTGCCGATCGGCAGCTTGTTAGCGCTTGCAGTCAATTGCTGCGAGCACTGACCCATGTGTTCTGACGGGGGCTATCCCCCTGTCAGAATACAATAGCTCCGCGGGAGATCCCTGTACTAACATCACATAGTACAGTGAGGTCCTTAGGTTTTTTTTTTCATTCAGCCCGCTAAGTTGAACAAAAAAAAAACTGCATGTGTGTACCAGACTTAAGTGCTGGCCGTACATTAAATATCTGTATATTTAATGATCAATTTTAAAGCGATAGAAAACTCAGCTTTTTACCTTGTACCTACAGTTAAGCAAATAATAAGGCTTACCTTTAGGTATAGTGAATATCCCCTAAACGTGCATTGTTTAAGAGATAGATAGACATGCGCGGTTTGTTTCGTTCCGAATTGAAATTCGGACAAATTTTTCGTAATTCGGATGTATCTGAATTTCCCGATTACAATAGTAATGGATTTAACCTCTTGCCATCCGAATGACGGCCACAGCGTGGACCTGAATTTCCGGGAGGCCGTCATATGACGGGCTCCCCCGTGCAACTACAGGGCGCGCTCGGGTGATCACAGATCCGTGTAAGGGGCCGGTCCCGGCCCTCTAACACGTGATCAGCTGTCAGCCAATGACAGCTGATCACATGATCTAAACAAAAGCTCGGTAATCGTTTTTTTTTTCTCCTCACGCTGACAGCGTGAGGAGAAAAAAAAGCCTATCACTGGCTTATCTGAAAGGGACATCGGTCCCGAAGAGGTGCCACCAGTACCCCCTGCCAGTCCACCTGCTATTGCTACCTGCCAGTGCCCACAGTGCCCACCAGTGCCACCTATCAATGCCCATGAGTGCCACCTATCAATGCCCACAAGTGCCACCTATCAATGCTCAACAGTGGTGCCAATCAGTGCCACCTAGCAGTGCTTGCCAATCAGTGTAACCAACCAGTGCCGATCAGTGCCCATTTATTCAACCCATCAGTGCCCATCACTGCCACCCATCACTGCCCATCACTGCCACCTATTTGGTGCCCAACACTGCTGCCCCATCAGCGTACATCAATGAAGGAGAAAAATTACCTGTTTGCAAAATTTTAAAACAAAATATAAAAAAATATAAAAAAATTTTTAACAAAGAATTAAAACCGCAAAGGTGATCAAATACCACCAAAAGAAAGCTCTATTTGTGGGGAAAAAAATGATAAACATTTTATTTGAGTACAGTGTTGTATGACCGCACAATTGTCATTCAAAGTGCATCAGCTCTGAAAGCTGAAAATTGGTCTGGACAGGAGGGGGGTTTAAGTGCCCAGTAAGCAAGTGGTTAAATTATTCTGAAAGAGCAAATCAAATTTTTGGACGAAATTCGAATTGAAATAGTCTTCAAATCAAATTTGAATCGCTTTCGAATGAAATTCTAATTTCCAAAAAGAATAAAATAGAATCAAAAATAAAGTACTAGAATAGAAAATAAAAGAATAGAGTAAATAGAATAAAATGAAATAGAATAGAAAATAAAGGAATAGAATAGAATCAAATAAAAAATAGAATAGCATGAAATAGAATATAACCATCTTCTGAAATTTGAATTTGAAATAGAATAAATTTGAATTTGAATAGAAAAGAATAGAATAGAAAATAAAAGGATATAACCAAATATGTGAAATGTGAAATGGGAAAGGAAGAAGGGCATTGTCGCAGATCATAATTGAAACCGTATATTTAAAAAATGTACAATTTTAATGAGAATATTCAACATTTTATGATGAAGGTGGTCATATGGCGAATGTTCAGCTTAAACAGAAGTTTCACATTTGTATATTAGCCCGACATGTCTAGCCTAATAGCTTCATCAGGGAATATATACGAATCAGTCAGGAAATGCGTAAGAGTGTACAAAAATACAAAAAAGAACGAAATTGCAAAATATCAAAAACATATATGTATCATTAAATATAAAAGGCATACATTATTTGCAAATGATGTATACCTTTTACATTGGCCAAATTGCCCCTGTTTGGTTTTAACTTTATTCTCATTAAAATTATACATTTTTAAATATATGGTTTCCATTATTATCTGTAAGCACAGCGACAATCCCCTTCTTCCTTCCCCATTTCACATATTTGACTATTTGGAATGGGGTGCCAAATACTTCGGTGTTCTAGCTTTAGCCGGACATACTTAATATAAAAAAGAATATAACCATTTCCCAAAATTCTAATAAAATAAATTAGAATTCAAATAGTATAGAAAAGAATAGATTAGAATGGAAAAGAAAGTGAAAGAATAGAATTGACCAGAATAGTAAAGAATAGAATAGGATAGAATGGAATAGAAAAAATCATTTAATAGAATGGAAAGAATATAACCATCTTCCGAAATTCGAAAATGTTTTATTTGATATAGAATGGAAAAGAATAGAACAGAATAGAATAAACAGCAGAAAAGAATAGAATAGAAAGAATATAACAATATAACTGTTTTCCGAAATTCGAATTTGAAAATTTAATCGAATTCCATTCAAAATCAAATTTATTCTAATTTGAGTGCAATTCAAATGAAACTAGAAAAATTTGAATCGATTCAAATTCAAATACACAAAAGGAATTCCAAAAAATCCAACTAAACAAATTTATGTAAATAACGAATCGAAATGAAATGAAACAAAACTATTTTTTCATTCTTCACATGTCTATTAGGAGATATTCAGATGTGTAGCAGATGGTGATGTCACCGGTGCATGGTTACTGCACACTGAATGGACAGCACACTCGTTTATGCTGTCCAGTGAGAGTGCTGTTCCTCGACCTTGACTCCCGTACGTACAGTGACACCATCCCGGCTCGGCCATTCAAATGCCCAGAGCCTGCCAACCCGGGCTAAAAGAAAGACTGGGTGGAGATGGAATCCCTGTCAGCGGCGCCACTGGAGAAATCTGTTTTACAGGTAAGTCTTTCATAATGTGCTAGTATGAGGTACATCCTAGCACATTAACTTGCAGGGGACCAATTTTTTTTTGGTTACGATTTACTACCATTCTAACAAATACTTAACGTATATACTCGAGTATAAGTCGTTCCGAGTATAAGTCGAGGCCCTAATTTACCACAAAAAAATGGGAAAAACGTATTGACCCGAATATAAGACGAGGGTGAGAAATGCACAGCTACTGTAAGTGGAAAAGAGGGTCAACAATGCCCATTTGCAGCCTCACTGTGCCCATTTGCATTCCTCACTGTGCCCATTTGCAGCCATAGGTCCCCCGAACTTCAAACTCGGTAGTTAAGGGTTCCTAGATGCCCTCTAGCTGCAGCCAAAATTTGGGGTCTCTGAACCCAAAGGGTCCCAAAATGACATTGCTGCAGATGGACACAGTTGACAGAATTTGGGGCCCCGTATCTTAAGGCTACTTAGTGCTAAGAACCCCAAATTTTGTGTGCAAACCCAGTGGAACTAGCACCATAAAATATCCAAAGCTGGGGTTCCTAGCGCTAAGTAGCCCTGAGATACGGGGCCCCAAAGTCGGTTCAGAAAATGTCAAGCACTTTTCTGCAGCAGAGAATGACATTTTCCGAACCGACTTTGGGGCCCCGTATCTCGGGGACACTTAGTGCTAGAAACTCCATCTTTGGATATGTTGTGGTACCAGTTCCACTGGGTTTGCACACCAAATTTGGGGTTCCTAAAACCAAGTGGCCCTGAGATACGGGGCCCCAAAGTGGGTTCAGAAAATGAAATGTTTTGCTGCAGAAAAGTGCTTGACTCGAGTATAAGTCGAGGGGGGCACTTTCAGCACGAAAAAATGTGCTGAAAAATTCGACTTATACTCGAGTATATATGGTAACTAGATTAAGGGGTGTCTTTAAAAAAATTGCCTGAACTTCTGCTTTTGTAATGGATATTCCTATAAAGCTTTAAGGCCCCTTTCACACTGGGGTGTCGGCGGTAAAACGGCGCTATTTTTTTAGTGCCACTTTACCACCGTTTTAGTGGTGGTATTCGGCCGCTAGCGGGGCAGTTTTACCCCCTGCTAGTGGCCGAGAAAGGGTTAAAACCATCGCAAACCACTGCAGCAGCACTTTGCCGGCGGTATATCCACGCTGCCCCATTGATTTCAATGGGCAGGAGCGATGAAGGAGCGGTGTATACACCGCTCCTTCACCGCTCCAAAGATGCTGCTAGCAGGACTTTTTTTACCGTCCTGCCAGCACACTGCTCCAGTGTGAAAGCAGCGCTCTTTCAGGGCGCTTTGCAGGCTCTATTTTTAGCACTGTAACGCCTGCAAAGCGCCCCAATGTGAAAGGGGTCTTAGACCTATATCATATTTTCACAACGGTAGGAATGATTATAGATGCTTTCTAGAAAACAGCACACACTGCCATTAAACTTATTTAGCAAGATTAGGCTTTTTAAATTATTCTTATTTCTAAATATAGGCATTTGTTCTCCCTGATGATTAAGGACAATGACCTATTGTTAGTTAATTCTGCACTTTCACTCCATGTGTAGTCCAACAAATGTTCAAGGATCTCAACAATTCAGCGGTATCATGGCTTGGAGTGAAGATTGCCCTTTCCAGATGTTAAACAAATTCACATAGCAGCTTTGATGAGACCTGTGCTATAATAGTCCAGTGGCTGTTTAAATTTTGCTTAATAAAATTCAATCTGATTCTTGATGCCCGTTACACCTTCTTAACTTTCACTTTAAGAATAACTAACTCAAAGAACTAAAATGTAATATAGTGCCCTTAGATGTGGTGGCTGCATTCATTTTGTTCTTTCAGTCTAAAAACATTTTCAAGCATTACAGAAATACATGTTGATCTTACCAGAAATGCAGCACCCTTGTCATTTCCTGTGAGCCCAACAGATTGCAAAAACAATGTTCTCTTTCTTCTATAAACGAATAATCTCCCTATCCTCTATATCAGAGGTCTCTAAACTATGGTCCTTCAGCTGGCAAATAGATAGAGGGACAGGGGATTATAGCGGTGCTAGGGCAAAACATATGAAAAATGCGAAAGAGATATAAAATTACAAATATTTTATTTCACAATATTTAATACATAGAAAAAACAATAAAATAGTTAGCAGCAAAAAGCATATATAATGCGTGTGACCCTAGTGCAGTAAGATGGGCCAGATGGAGACGGCCTTCGAAGCAAGGGCTCAGTTTCCTACATGTTTCGCCAAGGCATTGGCTTCCTCAGGGAACAAGAGCTTTTTGCAATATAAAAGAATCTATGCATAGAGACACAAAGACATCATGTAAACAAACAAGGACATTAGAATATAAGTTGTTGTAGACATTGCTAAGTGTTTGAATATTGTGGCTGGACAATCTCACACAGGGAGGCAACCCTAAAATGGTCCCAGGACTCCGAACATACCTGAACAACAGACACCCAGGGGAGGCACCGTATTTATGCTTGCAGGGGGCACATAGAAAACCTGGCGATTGAATATATTGAAGGTTAAAGAGTGGTAATAGCTGAATGAGTTTGGGGTGTGTGTGAAACGTTTAATTTTGAAAACAAGAAGAGTAATTGATTATGCATAGGTTAAATAGGGCATAAAAGCCTCAAGAGAACTCAAGTTGATTGATAGGGGGAAACGCCTGTAGATGAATTAGAAGACAAACGGGGACGGCTAGTGGAAGTATTAGATAGTAATCTGTATAGGAGAAAATGAGCCAGTTAACTTTGCAAAGATTGTTCGGCAACAATCATGTAAAAGGATAGGGGAAATAACAGAAAGCTGCTTACCCAATGCGCTGTTGGCAAGGCATGTGACTGTCTCAGATCAGTATTCACATAGCTTGCATAGGAGTAAGAGATTAAACAATAGTAGAGAGTGGAAAAGTCCTAAGAGAATGGATAAGGGCTAAGTTAAACATAAAGGAACAATTTGTTCAGGGATAAGAGATAGGAGAAATGACAGGAAACTGCTTACCTAATAAGCTGTTTGTAAGGCATGTGACTGTCAAGGATGAGTATTCACATAATTTGTATAGGGGTAAGAGGTTAACGAATGGCAAAGAGTTGATGGGTCCTAAGAAGGAATAGATAGGGGCAAAGTTAAACATGAAAAGACGGTTTATTCAAGGATAGCTAAGAAGATAAGTCGCCATTGATAATTACCTTGTTGGTGTAAGCAGAGCAAATACAGGTTTTTCCTATGTCCAGCTGGCAGCGTAGGACAGGCCGGCTTGGTACCTGACCAAAACAATAGTATATCATCTATATACCTGAACTAGGATATTACCTTGGATAAGAGGGGAATAGAATTGGCCATATCGAACAATTCTCTCTCCCACCCCCCCAGATACAGGTTGGCGTAGGCAAGGGCACATTTGGTCCCCATAGCCACGCCCTGTACCTGGAGGTAGTGGTATATAGATCATATACTATTGTTTTGGTCAGGTACCAAGGATGAACTCATGCTCTTCGTTGAGCACTTAAGCCAGAACGCGTTTAATCTTAAATTCACCATGGAATGCAGCCAGTCGCAGATCCACTTTCTGGACCTTCAGATAAGTCTGCATTCCAATGGTCAGATTCACACTGCCCTATATCGTAAACCCTCATCGGGCAATACGATTTTGCACGCCACTAGTGCCCACCCCAAGCCTCTTCTTAGAAGCATTCCTTTTAGTCAATATCTCAGACTCAAAAGAAACTGTACTCTTGAGGAAGTATTCCTTCAAGCAGCACAGGAACTCTACAGTAGACTTTTAGATAGAGGTTACAGCCATTCTCTTTTTGAAAAAAGCCTTTAACAAGGCCAAAAAACTCAACAGAAAGGACCTTGTCTTCTCTGACAAGTCTCCAGACACCAGACAACCTATACGACTAATTACCCAATACTCTAAACAACACACCCAAATTAGACACATCCTTAACCAGTTTTGGCCTTTACTAACGGCGGACCCCACAATCTCAAAGTATGTCAAAGCCCATCTCGATATCACCTATCGTCGATCCCCCTCACTTCAAGACTGACTAATTAAAATTCATCATTCAATTGACACTCCATATGCGCCCACTGGGACTGGAACATACCAGTAATTATATGTTTTCTGGTTTGATTTTTACGTATATTTACTATGTCTATGTTGCATATGCCATTCCCCACACAGAAATTTCTGTTTAAAGCTTACAATCACCCCTGAAGAAGGAGGCAAAAGCAACTCCGAAACGCGTCGGGTGCAAGCGTATTGGTATCACTAGTTTTATATCTATGGAACTGCATTCCCTGTTTTTATTCATGCTATTTGTTTGATATTTAATTGAGGAACTTTTTTGTAATAAATAAACTGTTGTTTACTCTATATACTCTCCTAAACATTCCTTTATATGTGCCTTTAAAGTCCATCAGGGGAATTTTCTCTGTTCTAAATACTCTAAACAACACACCCAAATTAGACACATCCTTAACCAGTTTTGGCCTTTACTAACGGCGGACCCCACAATCTCAAAGTATGTCAAAGCCCATCTCGATATCACCTATCGTCGATCCCCCTCACTTCAAGACTGACTAATTAAAATTCATCATTCAATTGACACTCCATATGCGCCCACTGGGACTGGAACATACCAGTGCGGCAAATGTGATGTTTGTGCCTTTGTAACCAATTCCAGGGAACTGATTCTGCCCAATGGACTAATTCATAGTATTAAATATCGAGTCACTTGCGTCACCGTGGGAGTCGTATACTTGGCCCAATGCCGATGTGGCTCGTACTACTTCGGAAAAACCAAGCGTCCCTTCCAGGTTCGCATCCGAGACCACATCAAACCTTTATACAAAAATACCACCACCACAGCCATTAACCGGCACATTGCCACCCAACACAACTCTGATCCCCATGTTATTCAATTCTCCGCACTCGAGCATGTCCCGACACATGCTAGAGGTGGGAGCATTGATAACAGACTATTACAGTTGGAAACAAAATGGATCCACACTTTACAGGCTACAAAATTTCCTGGGCTCAATGAACACATAAGTTTTAAACCTTTCTTGTGAGCCAAGATACCCGTTAGCTCATTATATTTCATTCACTATATTGACCTATGTATCCAATTGATATATGTCCCTTTTTCATTCACGCCATGTATAGTATCTTTTCTATCACTTTCCCCTTCTCTTCTCCCCTTTTCTCTGTGTGTTTCTTTCTCTTCTGTTCTTCTCCCCCCTTACCTTTCTGCCATGGAATGTTGTTGTGCTCTTCTTGTATAGCCTTAGATACTTTGCCATGGAATAATAGCGACTTATTAAAACGTCCATATCAATATTTACTTCTGTATATTTATTTGATGACATTGTTCAATTGATACTTCTTTATTCTGTTGTGTTTTGTTCTGACGTTTTATATTATATCTGCATCAGTTTCAGAACAATTTTTGTCTTATTCACTTTTCAATTTTTGTTTAACCAGGACCCTGTGGTTCTCTATGTATCTCATGGTCTATGTGGCTGGACGATGCGGGTTGAGACGCAGGGATGTTCCCTCCGCCCCCAGAGACCCTTGGGACTGGTGGGCTGTTTGGGGATCTATCCCCTCACCCTGCGCCTCCGCCCGTGTTTTTTATCTCACTACCGGGGGGTCCCATCCCCAGATTCTACACACTGCCTGTTCTTCTTTCATCCCTCGGGGGGGAGCGGACTCGGCCCCCTATTGGGATGGGCGGAGCTAGCGCTGCTGTTGCTTGTACAGACGCCCGGGGCAGTACAAATCTTGTCTGCCCCAGGTGTCTGCGCATCGCTCGCACTGCCCGCCCTCCTTCCTTCCATCAGCGGATGGGGCTTGGTGGCGCCGCGAGACCTTCGGCTTCGCGGCACTTCCACTCTCCCATTGGCCACACGGGGGCTGTGCAGTCTGAGCATGCGCGCGCGATGCATGCCGGGCCTTGTAGGCTCCGGGGTGCTGTCCTGTGCGCATGCGCGGATGCCTCCCTTTAGCGTCCGCACACCTGATCATTACCCGATCAGGTGTGGGGGGGATATAAGTAGCCGGCCTGTCCTACGCTGCCAGCTGGACATAGGAAACACCTGTATTTGCTCTGCTTACACCAACAAGGTAATTATCAATGGCGACTTATCTTCTTAGCCATCCTTGAATAAACCGTCTTTTCATGTTTAACTTTGCCCCTATCCATCCCTTCTTAGGACCCATCAACTCTTTGCCATTCGTTAACCTCTTACCCCTATACAAATTATGTGAATACTGATCCTTGATAGTCACATGCCTTACAAACAGCTTATTAGGTAAGCAGTTTCCTGTCATTTCTCCTATCTCTTATCCCTGAACAAATCGTTCCTTTATGTTTAACTTAGCCCTTATCCATTCTCTCTTAGGACTTTTCCACTCTACTATTGTTTAATCTCTTACTCCTATGCAAGCTATGTGAATACTGATCTGAGACAGTCACATGCCTTGCCAACAGCTCATTGGGTAAGCAGCTTTCTGTTATTTCCCCTATCCTTTTACATGATTGTTGCCGAACAATCTTTGCAAAGTTAACTGGCTCATTTTCTCCTATACAGATTACTATCTAATACTTCCACTAGCCGTCCCCGTTTGTCTTCTAATTCATCTACAGGCGTTTCCCCCTATCAATCAACTTGCTTTTAAAAAGTGTGAGTTCTCTTGAGGCTTTTATGCCCTATTTAACCTATGCATAATCAATTACTTTTCTTGTTTTCAAAATTAAACGTTTCACACACACCCCAAACTCATTCAGCTATTACCACTCTTTAACCTTCAATATATTCAATCGCCAGGTTTTCTATGTGCCCCCTGCAAGCATAAATACGGTGCAGTCTGCCCTTCCCCCATCTGGGGGCCCTCTGCCGCGCCTCCCCTGGGTGTCTGTTGTTCAGGTATGTTCGGAGTCCTGGGACCATTTTAGGGTTGCCTCCCTGTGTGAGATTGTCCAGCCACAATATTCAAACACTTAGCAATGTCTACAACAGCTTATATTCTAATGTCCTTGTTTGTTTACATGATGTCTTTGTGTCTCTATGCATAGATTCTTTTATATTGCAAAAAGCTCTTGTTCCCTGAGGAAGCCAATGCCTTGGCGAAACATGTAGGAAACTGAGCCCTTGCTTCGAAGGCTGTCTCCATCTGGCCCATCTTACTGCACTAGGGTCACACGCATTATATATGCTTTTTGCTGCTAACTATTTTATTGTTTTTTCTATGTATTAAATATTGTGAAATAAAATATTTGTAATTTTATATCTCTTTCGCATTTTTCATATGTTTTGCCCTTGCACCGCTATAATCCCCTGTCCCTCTATCTATTTGCCATTTAATTACTCTGGGATGAGGTGCCGTATCTAAACTAACCATCTAGCCACATCTGCATGGTCCTTCAGCTGTTGAGGAACTACAGGTCCTATCGTGGTTCTGTCTCTGGGAGTCGTGTCTGTGGCCCTCTAAGTCTTGCAATGCCTCAGGAGACTTGCAGTTCCCCAACACCTGAAGGGCCTTCGTTTGGAGACCCCTGTATTAAATTGAGATGAACAGAGTTGCTTGAAGTTCAGCCTGGTTGGCAACCATGACTCCCTCTATAGATATAGTGTACAGTAATGAGTAAACATAGCCAACCAGGGACAGGAAATGTGTTATTTTCAGGATTACTGGGTGAATGCAAAGAGAAAATGGCCAGAAAAAAAGAAACCGACTGTGGTCACAATATCTAAAGACCGGTAAGCTATGATATACTATATAATTAAAAATGGGTGTACTTGCGCACTGCTATGTTGTGCTATTGAGTGCTATAATGCCCTGTACACACGGTCGGATTTTCTGAAGGAAAATGTGTGATAGGACCTTGTTGTCGGAAATTCCTACTGTGTGTGGGCTCCATCACACATTTTCCATCGGAATTTCCGGCACACAAAGTTTAAGAGCTTGCTATAAAATTTTCCGACAACAAAATCCGTTGTCGGAAATTCCGATCGTGTGTACACAAATCTGACGCACAAAGTGCCACGCATGCTCAGAATAAATTAAGAGAGGAAAGCTATTGGCTACTGCCCTGTTCATAGTCCGGACGTACTTGTTTTACGTCACCACGTTCAGAACGATCAGATTTTCCGACAACTTTGTGTGACTGTGTGTATGCAAGACAAGTTTGAGCCGACATCCGTCGGAAAAAATCCATGGATTTTGTTGTCAGAATGTCCGATCAATGTTCGACCGTGTGTACAGGGCATAGGACTACAAAACTTACTTAGTGGATCGCTCACACCTATACACACTCTCTAAACATGTATCAATGTGCATAAATGTATTCAAAATTGGTGCCCTGCTCCCAAATGCGAATGTGCTAGTAATTTACTTACCCCTAGTATTGAGATGCAGGCACATTATCTTTTTGAGATTGCTTAGGCGAATTATAATGAATACAGATCCTGTAACTCAGAAAACAATATGAGAAATGACATAGCAAGGCAAACAACAGGCAACTATTTCTTCACAACAAAGAAGGTGTAAATTGGCAAAAAACGTAGCAAACTTTTTGTAATGATCATGTTTTTTTTTCTCGACAAAGTGGAATTTAGCTTTAAAGCGTATCTATCCCCAAAAAACAAAAATATAATATAATATATAGTATATTATTGTATTCAAAAGTGGTGCTGCGCTCATAATTCCTATTGTGCTGGTGTCCCTTTAAATATGTTTGCACAACAATTTTTAAACTCAGCATATCATATCAAACCATATATAATGTAAACAAAACAAAGAGTGCATCAGTCCTTCTGTATGAATTCACTTGCATATGATCAATCTTTCATAAAAAAACAGGCTTGTGTTCACATATTCAAATAACTGCTTCCATAATTAGTGTTCACCGCTAGGGATGGGCCGAACAACCCCCCCCCCCCTCCATTCGGTTCGCACCAGAGCATGCGAAAAGGCAAAAAATTTGTTCAAACACGGGAACACCGTTAAAGTCTATGGGACACAAACATGAAAAATCAAAAGTGCTAATTTTAAAGGCTTATATGCATGGTATTGTCTTAAAAAGTGTTTGGGGACCTGGGTCCTGCCCCAGGGGACATATATCAATGCAAAAACATATATCAATGCTAAAGGAAAAAAACTAATTTAAACTACTCGCGGCTGTTATGAATTATCGGTCCGGCAATACACATAAAAGTTCATTGATAAAAATGGCATGGGATTCCCCCACAGGGGAACCCTGAACCAAAATTTTAAAAAAAATGCGTGGGGGCCCCCCAAATTCCATACCAGGCCCTTCAGGTCTGGTATGGATATTAAGGGGAACACCGCGCCAAAAAAAAAAAAAAAAGCGTGGCGGTCCCCCTCAAAATCCATATCAGACCTCTCAGGTCTGGTATGAATTTTAAGGGGAACCCCGTGCCAAATTTTTTTTTAAAAACGGCGTGGGGTCCCCCCAAAAATCCATATCAGACCCTTATCCGAGCACGCAACCTGGCAGGCCGCAGGAAAAGAGGGGGGATGAGAGAGCACCCCCCCTCCTGAACCATACCAGGCCACATGCCCTCAACATTGGGAGGGTGCTTTGGGGTAAGGGAATTTGAATGGTGAGAGCGGCCGTGTCGGCTGGCTGAGGCGGATGAGGTAATGGTAGAATCAGCGGCACCAAATCTTCATCGGTTCTCCCCTCGTGGTTACGTCACTGTGTGAACGTCAGACATCTCACGTCAGAGGCTGCACCGCTGGAAGGCGGCTATCTGTCATCTCCATCTTACAGAGTATAATATCCCCTAAATCCAGGTTTTTGTTTGTGCGTGGTGGATAGCGGGCTACCTACGGCCTAAGGAGTGGCTTATTGGCGTTTCCATCCCAAGCAAGGCCCCGACCGGGTTAAGGTCGCAAGCTTTCTCAAGCTTGCCAGTTGGTAAGCGCGCATTTTATTCATAACACAGTGGTGCGGTGAAGGATTAACCCAGTCTTACCTCCGATCTGCCTCAGACGGGGACCCCTGCCTTTGGTTCTTTACCTACCTCACGTCTTGGATGTTTGATCATGGATTGGAACTGTATCAACTATATGATTTGACTATGAACTTTATTATTTATTACTCATCCTAATTATTTACTCAATGTACTTCATTTAATCACAATTTTGTTTAGCCTAATTTAGTCTAATACATTCACAGCGCTGCTCCCTCCATATATTGATGCTGCTGCTTTCCAACCAACCATTAACAGTAACATCAACATGGGACATGTAGCACTATACACCTGGCCTAGAAGTACACTAGCAGCAAATCAAGTCCTTTTTTCTCCCCCCAAAAAATGAGGGGAACCTGTAACCAACTATCCCCACTGAAAAAAGGTTGAAAAGTGCACCAACGAATTTCCAATGACAAAGAGCTTAAAGGTCCCATATACCTCTCAAATAGGAGTCCTTGTATACACACGTAAATCATGTAAATAGATACACATGAATTGCATAACACAGACTTCAAAACACCTCCCTCAAACATATAACTATAACATGAGGACATTGGTTCACACTCTAGGGAATACCCATTCCCCAATCAGAAAAGGTCCCTCTGATTTCTCCTTTTTTTCTCCATTTTTTCTCCATTTTTCTCCATCTTTTTAATATATATATATATATATATATATATATATATATATATATATATATATATATATATATATATATATTTTATTTTTAAAAAAATCCTAATTCCATTTTGACATGGGTCCACACTTATATCCAGCAAGGAACTTAGCACGGATACCTAATATATCTCTCCCATTTGTACACTCTAGAAGTAACAACTCAGCATAGCAACTATATGTGGATACATAATAGACAAATCTAACAGGTGATATACACATACATGATTCCGATATAACAAGTCCCCCACATAAACACTCTCCTCCCTCTTCCCAGAATAACATATTAAAATAAAAAATACATACAAGAACATACATTGTTTTATTATAAGTGTTTTCTTTTTATTCAAAAAGTTTTTATTTTATTTTTTATTTATTTTAATTGATGTATGTATCTTTTTATTATACTGTAGTCGCCCATTGCAAGAGGCTTATATGCCGGTGTTTTTTACCTTTGATTTTAGTATAAATACTCAGATTTTTACTGTAATATGGGCAAACTGATAAATCCGTTGCAACCTTTTTACAGTATGCGGTTTACCCAATACTATATACCTGTATTTTAACCAGCAAATTTGGATTGGGATTATCTTAAAAGCAAAACTAAGGTAAATCAGCTGCAAGAAAATCTTCCTTATGGTCTCCTGTGTCTCCTGTGTCCAAAAAATTATAGGCATAATGGCCGCCGGTCTTTGGAGGGTATGCACACAGAGACATTGAATATGGTCTACTGTCTGCCAAAATCCCAGGCAAAATGGCCGCCCAATAGCCAAAATAAACCGCCCCTTCAAAACACTAGACAACTAGACACTGTTGGACTTCGGTCTGCAGAATATAGACAAAATGGCCGCGGGCGAACTTCCGGTCCGCGGAATCACAGGCAAAATGGATGCCAATCGGAAAAACAACAAGGGGACACCGCACACTATATAAGGGTGGGAAGACACAGCACGGGTCACGCTCCCATAGACGTCCTAGTGACGAAACGCGTAGGGCGTGGCCTAAATCTGTGCTTCCTAACATTACCTACTTACCAGCGCTGAAGGCTAACCGTGACGTTTTACCACTTCGCTTGATTTGTACTGTAAAATTGTGAGTACCTTTCTACTTGTTTATTAAACCTTTTAAAAACGATTTTACGCTATGGGCACTCCTCTCTTTTTATATGAAACATCACGATCCTGAGGCTGCCAGTGATTGCCGTACAGTGGCGCAAAACTGTAACCGCCTGATACCCCTGCAGGGGTGAAGGTATCCGGTGAGTGGCTGCACTTTCAGAGCAAGGATTTTAAAACCACTGAAGGATCACAAACACCACATCACTTGCACCAAGATACTGCACAAGATATATATCAAGAGACCATATCACAAAGAGTTTAAACGAATTTGATAATAAGTTATTACACAATAAGGACTTTCTTTGAACTTTGCCAGCACGTTTGCACTTTATTAGGAGTGATTTTAAACACTTTTCAGTTCCTTTACCAGTAACTGATCTCCCACACCACTTTTCTCCCCCCCTCCCCCCCCTTCCACAACTCCACCTCTCCCCCCTCCCCCCACTTATTTGGAATATATACCAGCAACACCATGTATGGGATGTGACAACACCATTATTATATTTATATGTTTGCAGCCTGCTTATCTCTCTTTTATATATATTTTTATGTATATTTAAAGCTTGTTTAAAACTGTGCAATTTTTAAAGATACCACTTTTTAAGGATACCACTATTTGATATGTGCACGTCTTGCTTATATTTAGGAATTTACACTTACATGCCTTGTTTTGAATTAGAGACATACAAATACGCAGGCAGGGAATTATCATCCAATTAAAGGAACAGCGCCAGACCCTTCTAACACACTAATTAATTCCTGCTGTGTGACGCTTCTGTTCAGGTGACAGCTCTTATATAACGGAGGGCGGGGCCACCCGGTGACCCCACCCCCTCTGATGCACGGGGACTTCCCTATGGCTTTCCCCGTGTTGTCAGAGGGGGCGGGGTCACCGTTTACGTAATGAATGAATAAATAACACTTCATTTTAACACATATAACATTGCCATCTTTGTTCTGTATATTCAATAATAGAAGTAGATAATATGATAAAGTAGATTCTTATGAATTTTATTTTATGGGTGCACTTCATTATCATAAGTATTACTCGAGAATGCATATTGCTACATTTGCATTGAATATTCAGAGAGTCCTAGATTTGCTGGAGGGAGAGTAAATGTTGAGAAGTTGTTGCGAAGGGTTTCAGTTAAGAGAAGTTATATGTATAGATTTAAAGTATGTTTTTATTACATGTTTATTGTTGAAAGGTTGCAGCTATTGTTGGTATGTTCATGTCAGGAAAGGTTCCACCTGCTGATGACACCATCCGACATCTGGCACGCAGTACTAATGTCCACCAGCAGGTGTCTGTATCCTGAACCTGATCCCTGTATCCTGAACCTGACCCTGATACTGTATTTGTATCTGTTCCTGTCTGTCCTGTATCCCTGGATCTCTACCCTGCAGCCTGATCCCTTCCACCTTCTCCCTGTCTGTCTTACTCCTTGCCCCCATCTGCTGACCTCCCGTTTATGACCTCGGCCTGGCTAAAGATTACAATTCTGGTATTCCCTTTTGCTGTATTTACTTGTCTGATTATTATTTGTGGGTCTTGTTTGGTATTGGTTTGTTGTGCACTGTGTGATATTGGAGGTGGTTGCATTTATATATTGTTCACTTATCTTAATAAATTACTTACTTTTTCACCTACATAGGTTTGGTTCACTCTGTTACAGTCCACACAGCTCTGGTCACACCCGATACGTGACAGTACACCAAGGCCCTCCCTGACCAGAAGTGGCTGTACAACCATTTTTGGTTCAGTTTATGTTGCTAACATGAATGCCAATGAGGTTGTTTATTTTTGCTTTGCTGGCGTCAGAGAGTAGTGAATATTGCCACCAGCCATTGAAAGAATGGACTAGTGACCAGCTGCTTGAAATTATTTGTTTGGCTCACTCCCTAGTCGATCAGTCGATTAGGGAGGTGCAGCCTTTAATCCAGATTTGTACAGAGCTGGCCCTGCCCTGTATTCCAAATGGCCATGATGATTTCTCTCCCCCTTTTAGTATGGATCAGGTTGTATCTCTGGTGTGGCTTCTGGAAGATGATCCCACATACTTTTGTGAGCATTACTCAGCCTGTTCCCAACAGGTGATAACAGAGTGTGTTGTGTCTGTTCAGTCCTTTATTAGACAGGGAGAATTAAAATTGCAGTTTGTGCAACCAATACTCTCAGCATGGTCTGATATGATGCAATCAGCCCCAGCCAAACAAACCACCTCTGCCATCAGACACCTGCCTACCCAAATGTATTTCTCCCCATCACCCACGGCAACCTCAGTCGCAGCCCAGTATACACTGCTTCCAACTAAATACCAATATACAGTTTCTGCTCCCTGCACCTATCCTGCCTTTTACCCACCTGCCTCTTCTCAGCTGCCTACAAACCTACCAGAACTTCCCCCAGCTACTGTTACCTCTTCCCTGCCATATTCCAACCTTCCTTTCCAGTCTGCTGCACCCCTTACCTACAGTCCTGCAGTCACCTACAGAGCTTCAGTGGCTAAGCCAAAGAAAAAACTGAAGTTTTTTTCCAACCCATGCGATCCTGCCATTAACCCAATCTGCCTCCACACCAGCCAATCTGTTCCAGCCTGAATTTCCGGTGTTAGCGTCCCATCTTGAAGTTCCGGCGCCTGTGTCCCAGGTTGAAGTCCCGGTGCCTGTGTCTCAGCTTGAAGTTTTGGTGCCTGTGTCCCAGCCTGAAGTTCCGATGCCTGTATCCCAACCTGAAGTTTCAGTGCCAGTATCCCAGCCTGAAGTCTCGGTGCCAGTATCCCAGCCTGAAGTCTCGATGCCAGTGTCCCAGCCTGAAGTCTCAGTGCCAGTGTCCCAGCCTGAAGTCTGGGTGCCAGTGTCCCAGCCTGAAGTCTGGGTGCCAGTGTCCCAGCCTGAAGTCTGGGTGCCAGTGTCCCAGCCTGAAGTCTGGGTGCCAGTGTCCCAGCCTGAAGTCTGGGTGCCAGTGTCCCAGTCTGAAGTCTGGGTGCCAGTGTCCCAGCCTGAAGTCTGGGTGCCAGTGTCCCAGCCTGAAGTCTGGGTGCCAGTGTCCCAGCCTGAAGTCTGGGTGCCAGTGTCCCAGCCTGAAGTCTGGGTGCCAGTGTCCCAGCCTGAAGTCTGGGTGCCAGTGTCCCAGCCTGAAGTCTGGGTGCCAGTGTCCCAGCCTGAAGTCTGGGTGCCAGTGTCCCAGCCTGAAGTCTGGGTGCCAGTGTCCCAGCCTGAAGTCTGGGTGCCAGTGTCCCAGCCTGAAGTCTGGGTGCCAGTGTCCCAGTCTGAAGTCTGGGTGCCAGTGTCCCAGTCTGAAGTCTGGGTGCCAGTGTCCCAGTCTGAAGTCTGGGTGCCAGTGTCCCAGTCTGAAGTCTGGGTGCCAGTGTCCCAGTCTGAAGTCTGGGTGCCAGTGTCCCAGTCTGAAGTCTGGGTGCCAGTGTCCCAGTCTGAAGTCTGGGTGCCAGTGTCCCAGCCTGAAGTCTTGGTGCCAGTGGTCCAGCCTGAAGGGCCAGTGGTCCAGCCTGAAGGGCCAGTGGTCCAGCCAGAAGTGCCAGCATTCCAACCTGAAGTGCCAGTGTTTCAGCCTGAAGTGTCAGTGTTCCAGCCTTAAGTTCCAGTGCCTGTTTCCTGGTCTGAGGTTGCGGTGCCTGCTTCCCGGTCTGAGGTTGTGGTGCTTGTTTCCCGGTCTGAGGTTGCGATGCCCGTTTACCGATCTGAGGTTGTGGTGCCTGTTTCCCGGTCTGAGGTTGCGGTACCCGTTTCCCGGTCTGAGGTTGTGATGCCCGTTTCCCGATCTGAGGTTGCGGTGCCCATTTCCCGATCTGAGGTTGCAGTGCCCATATCCCGGTCTGAGGTTGCTGTGCCTGTTTCCCGGTCTGAGGTTGCGGTGACCATTTCCGGATCTGAGGTTGCGGTGACTGTTTCCCAATCTGAGGTTGCAGTGCCCGTTTCCCGGTTTGAAGTTCTGGTGCCTTTTTCCTGGCCTGTGGAGCCTGCTGCCCTGCCAGACAACCTGGAGCCTGCTGCCCTGCCCGACAACCCAGAGCCTGCTGCCCTGCCAGACAACCCGTAGCCTGCTACCCAGCCTGATGTGCCTCTGTCTGCTGCCCAGCCTGATGTGTCCCTGTCTGCTGCCCAGCCTGATGTGCCCCTGTCTGCTGCCCAGCTTGATGTGCCTGTGCCTCCTGCCCAGCTCGATGTGCCTGCTGCCCAGTTCGATTTGCTCGTGCCTGTTACCCAGCTCGATGTACCTGTGCCTGCTGCCCAGCTTGATGTGCCCATGCCTGCTGCCCAGCTCGATTTGTGCCTGCTGCCCAGCTCAATGTGCCTGCTGCCCAGCTAAATGTGCCTGCTGCCCAGCTCGATGTGCCTACTGTCCAGCTTGATGTGCCTGCTACTCAGCTTGAGGTTCCTGTACTTGCTACCCAGTTTGACATGCCTATTGCCCAGTTTGATGTGTCTGTGCCCGCTGTCCAACTCGATGTGCCCACTGCCCAGCTTGATGTGTCACTGCCCGCTGCCCAGTCTGAGGTGCCCCTGGACTTTCCTCATGCCCAGCTTGATGTGACTCTGCCTGCTGCCTGGCTTGATGCCATGGACTTTCCACAGCAGCTAGTTGGAGCGTCCGGAGGTCACTCCTTTGAGGGGGGGTACTGTCAGGAAAGGTACCACCTGCTAATGACACTATCCGACATCTGGCACGCAGTACTAATGTCTACCAGCAGGTGTCTCCTGGCAGTTTGGAACCGTCAGGGGAACGTTCCCCTGCTGGTGTTAAGTGATCTTTGGGCTGCAGTACTGGCATCCACCAGCGGGTGGTTCCTGGTAGTATGGAGCCGATATCACCTCCTGCAGTCAGGCATCACCTGAGCCTGATTGCAGGAAATGGTATAAATAACCGGCAAGCTCACACACACCTTGCCTTGGTGTCGTCCTTGTGCCCTGAACTGAAAGCTCTGAACCTGAACCCGAACCCTGTATCCTGAACCTGATCCCTGTATCCTGACCCTGAATCTGTATTTGTATCTGTTCCTGTCTGTCCTGTATCCCTGGATCCCTGCCCTGCAGCCTGATCCCTTCCACCTTCTCCCTGTCTGTCTTACTCCTTGCCCCCATCTGCTGACCTCCCGTTTATGACCTTGGCCTGGCTAAGGATTGCGATTCTGGTATTCACTTTTGCTGTATTTACTTTTCTGATTATTATTATGGGTCTTGTTTGGTATTGGTTTGTTGTGCACTGTGTGATATTGGAGGTGGTTGCATTTATATATTGTTCACTTATCTTAATAAATTGCTTACTTTTTCACCTACATACGTTTGGTTCACTCTGTTACAGTCCACACAGCTCTGGTTACACCCGATACTTGACAGTTCATGGAATGTGTTGGGCACATATTATTAAGCCCATGCCTAATGCACTTTTAATTGGAAACATATATGGAGAACGTGACGGCACTACTAAATTACATGTATTTAATAGTACCAAATGTCCTCTCTTGAGGAATCTGATCAGATAATGAAGTAGAATAAAAAGTTTAGGATAATTGCAAAATATGAATTATTAATAGAAAACATTTTAGCTTATGGCTGGGGTATTTTGATTATTTCAGTTAAAGTTTGACTTTAAGGAATGGTTTTATTGTGCAATTGCCTATTTTCACATTGTTGAAGGTTTGGAAGGTATTTTTCAATATCAACAAATGTACTATACTTCAGTTTGATATAATTGCCCTGGACTCCGAAGTGTACAATAAATGCCTTCATAGTTTTTGTAGAGGAGCCTAGGGTGGTGTTATATGTAGGAAAAATATGTTGTTCAAGATCAATTATGAAAAAAAATAGATTATATGTTTGAAAAGTAATTGTGCCAATGTGTTGATATTGAAATAAAAAAAATGGGAACTTGGCATTGCACAAAGACATTGCCTGTTACAAAACAAAAGGAATGGTTTAGTTGTGCAAATGTTTTTTAATTGTGTTTAAAGTGATTGTAAAGGATTTTTTTTTTTTAATGACAAACATGTCATACTTACCTCCATTGTGCAGTTTGTTTTGCACAGAGTGGCCCACAAACATCCTCTTCTGGGGTCCCCCGGCGGCTCTCGCAGCTCCTCCCTCATTAGATAACCCCGTAGGAGAAGCGCTCTCCCGAGGAGTTTACCTTGCGGGCGCGCTCCTGAGTCTAGCATTTGCGTCCACAGACACGAATGCCGGACTCGGCCCCGCCCCCCAGCACCCGCATCATTGGATTTTGACAGCAGAGGGAGCCAGTGGCAGGGCTGCTAGCAATCTATCCAATCAAGAGCCGGGACCCCGTGGAGAGAGGGACAGTGCCTCCCCGCCGAACAGATGAAGGGGCTCAGGGATGCATTAAGGTGAAAAAACATGAGGGTTTACAACCCCTTTAAGCTGTTATACATATGAGTGCCAAAATCTGGATATACCACTGTTACATAAGGGAGGGTCTCACTATTAGAGGCATGAAGTTTTTCAATTGTGTTGCTAACCTATAGAGTTAATGCAAGTGGTACAATCTTAGTGAAGAAAAAAAAAAATAGGGGATATCTGTGTTCCAGGTGTTACGCCAAGGCAATGGTTGTTAAGAAAGAAAAAGGGAAGTAACTTAAGGTTGTGTAATTTATGTATTAAGTAACAAAAAATGATATGGATTTGATATAAATGTGTATGAGAAAAGGTGTTTTAGGGGAAAATATGGAAACATTTCTAAATGAAGAATGAATGAAATGGCCAATACATGTGGAATGAGAAAGTGGTATTGTATTGTGTTTAATGAATGCACAAGGTATTATTTGATTAGTAAAGTATTTAAGTTTGTTTTAAAATTTACACAAAGAGATGGTTATCTCATGCAATATTGTGTTCTCTTATTTTGGGAGTAGAGGTTACTAGGCCCATGTTGCTGATTTATATATATGTGTATTTACAAAAGATTTCCCTAAAAGTTTGGGGTTAAATTAAAATTTGATAATGGGATTTTGGTAAAAAAGGGAGACATAAAATGTTTGAAGAGTTGCTGAAATTAAGTAATCAGGACCAAAATACATTGTTGCATGTACATTGAGTCCATGGAGTGCTAAAATTTGAGGGGAAAGTTTGTAGAATAATAGTCAGGGTGACTATTCTGGATATATTTTTGAATTCCCCGAATTCCAATCGTGAAGTGTTAATAACGTAATGTTGTTTATTCATCAATGTTTGTTGCTGATGGTTAGATACATTTGCAAAGTTGGGAGGCTGACTTCTGAGCCAGAATATGTATTTGGGTAAAATGTTCTGTTCTGAGACCCTCGGGTCCACTTGGGTCCAGGGGATAAAAGGAACTAAAGGTGTTTGTTTGTTGGAATCCTGCTGTAATACTGGACTTGGGAAAAATGTTCAGTTAAGTATATTGAATCTATATAATGAAAACTGTTGCTGAGAAACATTTTATTCCTGCTTGCTTTATGGACTTATGTTTGAATTAATGAGAAATATTATTTTTAATACCTCCAATGGTTAAGGCCTGAATTGATCAGGTAGTTTCTGTGGTTATTCATGTTGGATGAGGAGTATCCACCCCAGCCAGTATTCACCCCCAGCCCCATGCACATGAAGAAATGCACCCCCCCCCATTCTTACCATACCCTACCCTACCCTACCCTACCTTATACCCTATCCGGATGTCAAGTTACTTAAAGAAATTACTACATCTTTTACATGGAAATCTTCATTGTTCATCTTTGTTGTTCTAATGCCATGGGAGGTGCTGAGATGAGTAAAGGTGGACTCCTGCTGGAAAATGTTCCTGGGAATGACACCTTGAGGGGGAGCCAATGAGGCAAGCCCGAGGTCTTCAAATTCGAGTGAGCACCACAAGGGAGAGATCCAGATGCCAGCCCAAAGACCAAAGTCTAGCCCAATGCATCAGTTCCAGTCTGTCTGTGGATGTTGAGTTCTGTCCTTACAAGGAGGCAGGGTTTGGGGTGGAGAATTTTCTGTTTATGTGGATGAAAACAGAATTGAACCAAATTTATAGGATCTTGGGAAATATTTTGGGAAAAGTTTGAGAAACGTTTTGGGAAAAGTTTAGGAAAATGAACATTATAATGTGGACCTTTTTCTTTCTTTCTTTTTTTTTTTTTTTTTGAATTTTATGGACATCTTTTTTTTGTGCTCTTCTTTGGGACTATTTTTCATTTTGGCCCAAAGGCTGTCATGCCTTTTATGGACTGCCACGCCCCTTCCCCCTTTATATTTCATGGACAATTTCTATGCAGCTGAGATTTTCTGATGTGTTTATTGTTCTCTATTTTTACATGCTTGAGATAGTGGCACATTTATGGGAAAGTAGTCCAGGTGAATGTCGGGGGCATGTTGGGGGCAACAGGGTTTGTGATTGTCACATTCATGAAAAAAGAGTGGATTGAAAGACTCATGTAAAAAGCCCCCCTTGTGTTTATACTGCGTTTTGCAATTTAAGGCTGGACTCTGTTCCTTTAAGTGTATTTTGTTTCAACAATGATATTATAAAATTTGATGTGTAGGCAGTGAGCTTGTGTTGAAATCAAAACCTGAAAAGAGGAATTTACGTGTGTGTCATGAGATGAGTCTGTCTGGAGTGATAAGGGAGTTTTCTAGGTGACATAATGTGACATAATGAGTTTTGCTTAGGTACAGATATGTAAAGAGTTAATTATTTATGACATTATGATTGGTTAAATGCATGTTAAAGGAAATATGTCATTTAAACATGTACACCTTATTGGTGGAAAATGGTTGGTAACGGCCATCTTTCATTAAATCTGAACAGTGTACTGTGAATTAACCTGTGTTGTGTCAATCATTTATATACGCTGTTCCCTATGCATAGAAGTTTTTGGATGTGAACAACGGAAGCGGTCAGGAAAAGGTGCATCCTTACACTAAGTATAAAAACACTCGCATTTTCCTGGTGCTTAGAGTGCATCAAACTGTAAAAACCATTCAGTCCTCACAGTGCGGGTATAAGACAATCAGACAGTATTTCCAAGGTATGCTCACAATGCGAGCCTCAGCATGACAACAGATTGGCCCCTCCCCTACACATTACGCCACAGGGTCATATGGCTTTCTCAGGAGGATAATGAGAGTTCTAATCTCAGCATCACCAGCAAAGGAGTGAAACAGCATAAAATAGATCCCCAGAGAGGGACAAAAGTGCATATAGACCATTGGTTGGTCTTATCCCCCAGGTGAGGGCATATCGGATAAGGGGATTATCACTAATGCATGTGGATGACTGGAGCACATACAGTGCCTTGCAAAAATATTAACCCCCCTTGGCTTTTTACCTATCTTGTTACATTACAGCCTTTAGTTCAATGTTTTTTTTAATCTGAATTATATGTGATGGATAAGAACACAATAGTCTAAGTTGGTGAAGTAAAATTAGAAAAAATATATACATAAAACTATTTTTCAGAAATAAAAAACTGATAATTGGCATGTGCGTATGTATTCAACCCCTTTGTTATGAAGCCCATAAAAAGCTGTGGTGCAACCAATAACCTTCAGAAGTCACATAATTAGTGAAATGATGTCCACCTGTGTGCAATCTAAATGTCACATGATCTGTCATTACAAATACACACCTTTTTGAAAAGGCCTCAGAGGCTGCAACACCTAAGCAAGAGGCACCACTAACCAAACACTGTCATGAAGACCAAGGAACTCTCCAAACAAGTAAGGGACAATGTTGTTGAGAAGTACAAGTCAGGGTTAGGTTAAAAAAATATCCAAATATTTGAAAATCCCTAGGAGCACCATCAAATTTATAATAACCAAATGGAAAGAACATGGCACAATAGCAAACCTGCCAAGAGACGGCCGCACAACAAAACTCACGGACCGGGCAAGGAGGGCATTAATCAGAGAGGCAGCACAGAGACCTAAGGTAACCGTGGAGAAGCTGCAGAATTCTACAGCAGAGACTGGAGGATCTGTACATAGGACGAAAAATAACCCGTACGCTCCATAGAGTTGGGCTTTATGGCAGAGTGGCCAGAAGAAACAGCAAAATACAAAATGGCATGTTTTGAGTTTGCGAAAAGGCACGTGGGAGACTCCCAAAATGTATAAGGGAAGGTGCTCTGGTCTGATGAGACTAAAATTTAACTTTTTGGCCATCAAAGAAAATGCTATGTCTGGCGCAAACCCAACACATCACATCACCCAAAGAACACCATCCCCACAGTGAAACATGGTGGTGGCAGCATCATGCTGTGGGGATGTTTTTCAGCAGTCGGGACTGGGAAATTGGTCAGAGTTGAGGGAAAGATGGATGGTGCTAAATACAGGGATATTCTTGAGCAAAACCTGTACCACTCTGTGTGTGATTTGAGGCTAGGACGGAGGTTCGCCTTCCAGCAGGACAATGACCCCAAACACACTGCTAAAGCAACACTTGAGTGGTTTAAGGGGAAACATGTAAATGTGTTGGAATGGCCTAGTCAAGGCCCATACCTCAATCCAATAGAAAATCTGTGGTCAGACTTAAAGATTGCTGTTCACAAGCGTAAACCATCCAACTTGAAGGAGCTGGAGCAGTTTTGCAAGGAGGAATGGGCAAAAATCCCAATGGTAAGATGTGGCAAGCTCATAGAGACTTATCCAAAGCAACTTGGAGCTGTGATAGCCGCAAAAGGTGGCTCTACAAAGTATTGACTTTAGAGGGGTGATTAGTTATGCATATTGACTTTTTCTGTTATTTTGTCCTATTTGTTGTTTGCTTCACAATAAAAAAAAAACATCTTCAAAGTTGTGGGCATGTTCTGTAAATTTAATGATGCAAATCCTCAAACAATCCATGTTAATTCTAGGTTGTGAGGCAACAAAACACGAAAAATGCCAAGGGGTGAATACTTTTGCAAGGCATTGTAGTGGTGAACACTAATTAGGGAAGCAGTCGTTTGAATATGTGAACACAAGCCTGTTTTTTATGAAAGATTGAGCATATGCAAGCAAATTCATACCAAAGGACTGATGCACTGTTTGTTTTGTTTACGTTATATATGGTTTGATATGATATGCTGAGTTTGAAAATCACTATGCAAACAGATTTAAAGGGACTCTTGCACAATAGCATTTGGGAGCACAGCACCACTTTTGAATACAATGATATACTATATATTATATTATATTTTTGGTTTTGGGGATAGATACGCTTTAAAGCTAAATTCCACTTTTGTCGAGAAAAAAAACATGATCATTACAAAAAATTTGCTACGTTTTTTGCCAATTCACACCTTCTTTGTTGTGAAGAAATAGTTGCCTGTTGTTTGCCTTGCTATGTCATTTCTCATACTGTTTTCTGAGTAACAGGATCTGTATTTATTATACAGATATAAAGATGGGTTATTCCCGCGCTATCATATATGAAATCGGCTAAAAATAGGAAAGCTGCATGCACTGATAAAGGTAAACACCTGACCTTGTGAGTAAATCTAAAAAATGGATAGTGCTGCGCTAATCCTAGACATTTATCAAACAGGTATAATCAATGGTATACATATAAAACTAGGATGCGTGACTAATGTTAAAATCAGATATGCATAAGGTGGTAGTAATAGGAGGGTGGGATGGCTAGAATAGTGGTAGATGCATACCCCCTAAGGTCTTAGCAGGGGTCTATATCCAGCATACGGGGGCGACGATAATATTGAGTGGGATCAATAGAAAAACGATATATAACAATACTAATATAAAATAATAAAAAGCATGAGTGACTGCCAATAATATATAAGGTGCATAACAATTGGGAGTAAATGCATCCACAGTGGGGGGTAGACAATACTAGTTAGTGCAAATATAAAGTGCAGCGCAGCACTATCCATTTTTTAGATTTACTCACAAGGTCAGGTGTTTACCTTTATCAGTGCATGCAGCTTTCCTATTTTTAGCTGATTTCATATATGATAGCGCGGGAATAACCCATCTTTATATCTGTATACCCTACACACCTCCCATTCCTGCGGCAATCATGGACGTGTTCTCCTATATGGAAAAAAGGCAAATAAATTTAGAGGAAGTATTTAATATCAGCAATACTAAAACCAACAGTAATCTAGATCTTGAAAGCTTAATGCGTAAACTAGGACACAATATGGAAAAGAAAGTGAGCCTCTGGTGGGACATCTGTACATTTGAGACATACCTGAAAGAAAGTATTGTCCCCAGAAGGCTAAGGTGGGATGTTCCCCCAAATGATGGCCTTACTGACCAGGAATCAAACGATGAGTGGTATAAATTCTTCAATGACAAAGGCCTAGAACTATTGGGATTCCTGCTAGACAGGAAACGCAGGAAAAATAAGATAATAGACCAGAACATTGCAAACCTCAAAGAGGAAATAGAACAATATAAAGACACAATTGAACACAAAACCCTAATGACATAATTGAATAAAGACCTTGCCAAAAAGGACAAAGAGGTCCAACAAAGGAAAAGCAAGAAACATACAAGAGACACGAATGATTTCCGCAATGATCAAGTTTTCAAATGGCAAAGCCAATTGGGGAAAATAGAACCTCCATCAACGTACTCTACACCTGAAAAAACAGTAAAGATGCATCCCCAGCCTCAAAATGAACCATCTAGGACAGTGACGGAGAACGCAAGATACCATGATCCGAGAGATGAAAACAGAAACATGACCCCTAGACAGAGAGATAATGATGGGAGAATTAATGAATACCAAAACTATACCCCTCACCGGAATGAACGGAGGCCCCAATATAATTATCAGACACCACGGAATGGAGGAAGAAAACCCTATTATGGGAAGAACAATAGAAGACCGTATAACCGAAATAACTGGTACAGACCCCCATATGAAGAACGCGAACCCAGAGGTGCACCATATGAATATAGAGACCAAAGGAAACCGCCACAAGACTACAGAGACAACAGAGAATCAGACTATTATAGGCCTAGAGAGAGAAGCCCCATACAAGATTATAGACATGAAGATAGAAGAGGCCCACCACAGAGAAATTATAGATCGGACGAACGAAGTCCAGTCCCCACCCATAACTACTATGCCCCCTTGGCAAATAGAGAAGAGGAAGATAGACACAGTAGACCTTACCCCCCACCCTATGGAGAACAAGAATCACACAGACCTTTTTTAGACAGGGGCAGAGAAAATTATCCGGTGAGATACCAAGAAGAAATGCGATATCTCAGAAAAAGTCCCGAAAGAAGAGAGGACGAAGAGCTGGCAAGAGACAACAAAAGAAAGAGACAGTGAGAGGAGAGGGGATATTCAACCTCAGTGGGAAAGAACTCACACATGAAGAAGTGGGGGTGCTCGACAAAGGGTTAAAATATGCACCCACAAAAAATCTGAACAAATTCGAGACCTATATTGGGATTCAAAAGTTTGTACAAAAGTTAAACATACAAAAATATATGATAGGAAATGCCCCATTGCCGAAAGTAGTACAGCCAACAGAGAATGGGTTTTTACATAATTCACTCAGGAACAAATCGGTTTTTAACCCACCAGCAAAAGATAACAAACATATTGATGTTTTTAAAAAGATTGTTTTAGACGAAATAAAGGAGGTAAAAATCAAGAAAAAAGAAGAACCGAATTTTATTAAAAGTGGGATCCGGAAGCTAATTAAGAGGCAGGATATAGTTATTCGACCAGCTGACAAGGGAGGTGGGATTGTGATCCTCTCCAAAGAACAGTATCACAACACCATGACTCTTATGTTGAATGACACCAATACATATACCAGACTACTAAAAAACCCAGTTTTTAGCTGCCGGAAAGCACTAGAGCAAGTGGTACATCTGGGGGTTAAGAGGGCAATATTAAATAAGAAAGAAGCACGTTACCTCATCCCAGACTCCTGCCGGACGCCAATTATTTATTCAGTGCCTAAAATACATAAAAATAGAACTGACCCACCTCCCAGGCCGATAGTCAATGGCATCGAGTCAATTACATCAAGGATGGGTCAGTACATAGATGTCTTCCTACAACCGGTGGTTCAAAAAACGGAAGCATACCTCAAAGATAGTAAAGAGATGCTACGAGTCATTGAGAACATCCAGGGAGATGATAAATCTTGGATTATGGCAACTGCCGATGTTTCGGCGTTATATACAATTATTCCGCACCACAAGGCGTGCGAAGCAGCCAAATGGGGTCTTAGAAAATATACTCAACTCCCATGTACACAGAGGAAATTCCTGATCAAGTGTTTAGAATTCAACCTCAAAAATAATTATTTTTGGTACAATAAATCTTATTACCATCAACAGACTGGGGTAGCCATGGGCGCCAAGTTTGCCCCAAGCATAGCCGGTATATTCATGGCACAGTGGGAAGAATATAGTGTTTTTGGAGACCGCCCCAGCCAGCTTGTCATATACAAAAGGTACATAGACAATATTTTTATATTGTGGGATGGAGAAGAAAAAGACCTAACGGAATTCCTCCTTAAACTTAATAAGAATGACAGAAATATCTCACTAACCTGGGACATCAGTACTGAAAAAATTAACTTCCTTGACTTAGAGATCTCACTAAATGGATCTACATTTAGTACAAAGACGCATTTCAAAGAAGTAGACAGGAACAGCTACCTCCCAACCACAAGCTGCCACCACAAAAACTGGATTTTTAACATCCCAAAAGGACAACTGATACGTATAAAAAGAAACTGTACCAAAATAAACATATTTTGAACAAGCTGAAAAATTAGGTGAGAGATTCATATCGAAAGGCTATGAGCACAAATTTATCCAAACCAAAATTACAGAAGTCTCCAAACTGGATCGAAACCTACTGATCGAAGAAAAAACCAAACAGCAGGAGAAGACACTTGAGGGAATACCTCTCATCCTGGACTTTAATGTACAATATAGAAAAATCGAAAAAATAATCAAGAACCACTGGCACATACTATTGGCAGATAAGCATCTACAAGACATTCTTCCCAAAAAAACAAAATTTATATATAAAAAGGCACCCACAATCAGGGATATAGTAGTCAAAAATGTTGTAGATCCACCCAAAAAACCGTTTTCCTTTTTTACCGGGAATGGATTCTATCCATGCAAAAGGTGTTTTGCCTGCCTAAGGACTAAACGCCCAAACAAAAAAATGTTTGACTTCACCTCCACCAGCACAGGAGAAAATTATGTAATCAAAGATTTCATTTGTTGTAATACTGAAGGGGCAGTATACGCACTGGAATGTAGCTGCGGCCTCCAATATGTAGGCCGCACAAAAAGACCCTTGAGAGTCCGCATTAAGGAACATGTCAAAAACATCCTTAATGGCTACGACAAACACTGTGTGTCCAAACATTTTTTAACCTGCCACAATAGAGACCCCACCCACCTGAGGTTTTGGGGTATTACCCCATATATTAAACACTGGAGGGGAGGCCACAAGGTGAGAACCCTCAGCAAACTGGAATCCAAATGGATCTTCACCTTAGATACATTTTGGCCCCGTGGCCTAAACATAGAGTTTGATCTCAACTGTTTCCTGAGTGACTTTTAACTTTCAAGTAATTTTAATAATCAATTTCACCTATCTTAAAGAATACCCTCTCAATATTTTTATAATATTTTTATTAATATCTTTATTATATTTTTAACGTACACAATTTTTATTTCCCATGCCCTTATGGAAAGATATACAATATGACCGTTCCATTTCTGTAGTCCACATACCCTCACCCTCAATTTTGTCATGTAATAGAAATACAGTCTGCATGCACTGCAAGATAAGAGACTCAGATAAAGAGCCACTATTCGCATGTAGTACCTGCCACAATAATTTAAACGCCCCTAAAAGAGACATTATTTGAATTTTTCCTGTCTTACACATATTTAATATTAAAATAATTGCATGTTTCTCCATTTACCTATGTTCCCTTACCCCTATACAATTTACTATGCAATTAACTTATACTAATTTTTTAGGGGTACATATATACACATGGTCATTTACCGTATTATTATCATATTTACTGTTTTTACCCAATATGTTTGTTTATATATATATTGTCTATGCCACTGGTGTCTGCTGCTTTTCTTCCCCCCTGGCTTTATATTACAGACTCAATTAATAGCATTGCAGGATGTGTCCCTGGTATTGGGTTGGCACTCGATCTGATCGTTAGAGCCGTTAAGGTCTAAATGATTCCCAACACTTGGTCCATACTACTATGTAGCCAGTGATAGCACTCATCTATTGTCCCCATCAAATCACTCCCTCGCCGGGTTCCGGCTAACGGAGTAGCAATTGACCCTCTCTGCTGACAGTAGGAGATACTATGGTAGCCTGGACAGTTCCCATTGGTCGAACTAGTCAGCTGGGACGTTACACAGACGTACATCTCAGCGGAAGTAGCGGCGCACAATCTCTGAGAAAATGGCCGCCGCACCTACTTCCTTTAGACTCCAAGAAAATGGCCGCCCCATTACGGCCAATTCTAAACTATTTAAAGACATAATTTTAACCTGTAATCATCCCCTGATGAAGTCACGTGTGGTGTGACGTCACGCGTAGGGACGAGACAGGCTGCATTCACTACAGAGGCATACGAGCTCGCTGCTCGTCGGACTACATTCGCTGTTGTTCACTTTTTAATGTGAGTACCTATATACTTTTAATAAAAGAGGTTCAATCCACCAAAAACGGGATTACACTATTGGCCTTTTTCTTTTGCCTATTATCTTTTACATCCCCCGCCCCGGCACTATACCTGAGGGAACTCCATCCCAGGACGTAGGTTGGTGAGGGACGCGCTGGAGCCCATAGGCGGATTCTAAAGAGTTACTTTGGCTACATGCTGTTGCCCTATTACCTTAAGGTAAGGGGCCACTACCTAACCTGAGTGTTGTTACACGAAGAAGCACTGGATATGATACACTTGAGCACTTTAACTGCAACGTGTGCATGCCAGGACGTTGTCGTCACATTTTGTTGAGTTTTATGGACTTTTGTGTTTTGGTTTTATAAGATTTTTCCCTGCCAATCCTTTTATAAGGATTTGAGACACTTTATTATTCATTTTTCTTTTAAGGCATTTTTGCACATTATGCACTATATGAATTAGCAGTCCACCACTACCTCACTGCCTTAATAGGCTTCTCACGCTGCACTTTATATTTGCACTAACTAGTATTGTCTACCCCCCACTGTGGATGCATTTACTCCCAATTGTTATGCACCTTATATATTATTGGCAGTCACTCATGCTTTTTATTATTTTATATTAGTATTGTTATATATCGTTTTTCTATTGATCCCACTCAATATTATCGTCGCCCCCGTATGCTGGATATAGACCCCTGCTAAGACCTTAGGGGGTATGCATCTACCACTATTCTAGCCATCCCACCCTCCTATTACTACCACCTTATGCATATCTGATTTTAACATTAATCACGCATCCTAGTTTTATATGTATACCATTGATTATACCTGTTTGATAAATGTCTAGGATTAGCGCAGCACTATCCATTTTTTAGCTGTATTTATTATAATTCACCTAAGCAATCTCAAAAAGATAAAGTCAAAAGATAAAGCGTGCATCTCATTACTAGGGATAAGTAAATTAAGAGCATTTGCTTTGCAGGAATGGTAAGGAAAAAATTACACTTTTTAGCAACATTTGTCATTTCAGCAAAATTCACTGAAGTCAATGGGACAGGCATATGTGAGGTGGTTTAATGCCCTGCACACACGATAGGATTTTCCAACGGAAAATGTGTGACAGGACCTTGTTGTCGGAAATTCCGACCGTGTGTAGGCTCCATCACACATTTTCCATAGGAATTTTGGACACACAAAGTTTGAGAACTTGCTATAAAATTTTCCGACAACAAAATCCGTTGTCGGAAATTCCGATCGTGTGTACACAAATCCAATGCACAAAGTGCCATGCATGCTCAGAATAAATGAAGAAACGAAAGCTAATGGCTACTGCCCCGTTTATAGTCCCCGAAAGCTTTTGGCTACTGCCCCGTTTATAGTCCCCGACGTACGTGTTTTACGTCCCCACGTTCAGAACGATCGGATTTTCTGACAACTTTGTGTGACCGTGTGTATGCAAGACAAGTTTGAGCCAACATCCGTCGGAAAAAACCCATGGATTTTGTTGTCAGAATGTCCGATCAATGTCCGACCGTGTGTACAGGGCATTAGGTGGTTTCTAAGCGTGCAGTGGGAGTTGCTCCTTTCAGCTATACTAGACCTGTGCCTGTGCTAAAAAATTACCTCTCCTTAGTTTGGAACATGACATTAAATATTGATGTAGAACCCTCTTAGTTAGGTGCTAGGTCCTCTGTAATTAATGGTGCAGCTGCTGATTGCTTTGGACTGATCATGGTCCCACAGGCTGCATGTTTGATTGCTTCTCTCTACCTTCCGGAAAGCTCCAGAACATAGGAGTGGAGCAGGTCAATGAGTTGCCTGAATATACAGTTGCAATAAAAATATACAGTATATACAGTTGCAATGAGTAACCTCATCCCAACTGTGAAGTATGGTGGTGGGGGCATCATGGTTTGGGGCTGCTTTGCTGCATCAGGGCCTGGACGGATTGCTATCATCAAAGGAAAAATGAATTTCCAAGTTTATCAAGACATTTTGCAGGAGAACTTAAGGCCATTTGTCCACCAGCTGAAGCTCAACAGAAGATGGGTGTTGCAAAAGGACAACGACCCAAAGCATAGAAGTAAATCAACAACAGAATGGCTTAAACCGAAGAAAATACACCTTCTGGAGTGGCCCAGTCAAAGTCCTGACCTCAACCCAATTGATATGATGTGGCATGACCTCAAGAAAGCGATTCACACCAAACATCCCAAGAATATTGCTGAACTGAAACAGTTCTGTAAAGAGGAATGGTCAAGAATTACTTCTGACCGTTGTGCACGTCTGATCTGCAACTACAGGAAACGTTTGGTTGAAGTTATTGCTGCCAAAGGAGGTTCAACCAGTTATTAAATCCAAGGGTTCACATACTTTTTCCATCTGCACTGTGAATGTTTACATGGTGTGTTCAATAAAAACATGGTAACATTTAATTCTTTGTGTGCTATTAGTTTAAGCAGACTGTGATTGTCTATTGTTGTGACTTAGATGAAGATCAGATCACATTTTATGACCAATTTGTGCAGAAATCCATATCATTCCAAAAGGGTTCACATGCTTTTTTATTGCAACTGTATATATGGGGTCTCATCCAATCCCTGGGAAGGTGTGCCCAGTAGGTGGCTGCAGAGCACATAAATAGTCTTGGTCTAGAGCAATAATGTCATATTATTACTGCTCAGTGTTCTGGAGTATCCAAGTTATTCAGCAATAAATGCAGAAAAAAGGCAACCCCTAAACTATTCATTGAGCCAGAGGAGGGAACGCTGCTGTGTGCCTGGCTGCTGCTGCACTATTGAGAGAGTAACCTGGGAAAAATTAGCTGCCCTTTCAGGGGTAGCGCTACATTGAGGAAAAGGGGAACTCTAAACTGGTTTGCTTATCAAACAAAGCCATGTGATCACCATGTAAGCTTAAACATGGCTGACCACATGGCTTTTGTAAATTAGAAGGGGAGTTTGGGACTTTAAATGAGGTGCACTAGTCGCCTCCATCCCGGTATCAGGTATATGCAAAAAGGGAATTGGGACTTTAAATGAAGCAGTTGAAATGCGGAGGATCAAAATTGTAAATTTATTAATCATGGTAAATATAGTAAAAGAACTTCATGTATATACACATACACATATAATTGGCACGGAAATATAGGCATAATGGATGGAAAGGTAAAAGCAGTTGAATACATGGTTACACTGAGTAGATAATGGTCAAAGTAGTGTTGGTACAAAATAGAATATAGCCTATAGGTGCCAGAGATGGCATGTCCGGTAACTGAAAATAAAATTGCATAGTAAAAAAAAAAATTATATATAAAAAAATACTATAATAATGATATTATAATAGTGATGACAACATCAAGATACTGTGGATGTAGTTATGGCATCAAGTGTAGCTCGACACGTTTCGTGGATGATTTTCTCCACTCATCAGGAGCTGATGCGACATAATCCAAAGCTGACATTGAGCATGGCGCATGGCAGATGGCATGGAGTGGGCCGGAGGCAACAAACCCTGCCGCGGGAGCTGAGGCAGCATGTAGTGTCTGAATAGCATCAGGTGATGGAGTGACAGAGTCTGGGTAGTGGAGGGATCTCCATGTAGCAACAATAATGAAGTATTGCTTATCAGAAAGGAGGGATATATTCAGGATACAAATAATCCAGCATGCCTCTGGGAGACAGCAATACACTGCACGAGTGCAGTGTATTGCTGTCTCCCAGAGGCACGCTGGATTATCCATGTCATCTGCCATGCGCCGCGCTCAATGTCAGGGTTGGATTGTCGCATCAGCTCCTGATGAGTGGAGAAAATCATCCACGAAACGCGTTGAACTACACTTGATGCCATAACTTCATCCACTGTATCTTGATGTTGTCATCACTATCATAATATCATTATTATAGTATTTTTTTTACTATGCAATTTTATTTTCAGTTACCGGACATGCCATCTCTGGCACCTATAGGCTATATGCTATTTTGTACCAACACTACTTTGACCATTATCTACTCAGTGTAACCATGTATTCAACTGCTTGTACCTTTCCATCCATTATGCCTATATTTCCGTGCCAATTATATGTGTATATATATGAAATTCTTTTACTATATTTACCATGATTAATAAATTTACAATTTTGATCCTCAGCATTTCAACTGCTTCATTTAAAGTCCCAATTCCCTTTTTGCATATACCACATGGCTTTTCATATTTTTGAGGGTTAGAGCTGTTACTTGGCTTTGTTAATAAACAAAGACATTAATCCCAATGTTAGAGCTGTCATGATGATCATTTGACTTTGTTATAAAACAAAGTCATGTGATTTTTTTAAAGCAAAATTTGCTTTGGCAAAATTTGAGACTACTATTAACGACATTTTGGCAAAATTGATATCTTTAGGTCAAAATCAATTTTGGTAAAACTAGTCAACTCATGCTTACTGCTTACATGATGATGAACATTAAAACGGATCTCACCAAAAATGGAACTCCTGTTGCAGGGAATGATTCTAATTTGACTTGTAGTTCAGTAGGAAGTGACAATGGAAGTTGTAGACAATTTTATCAAAGAATATGAAAGCAGTTGAAAACTGAAATGCAAAGGTAATTTTAATAACATTACATTACAAAAAGGCTTGCATGGCAATTACATATATGTTGTATCCTTTTTTTTCAATATGGAGCTCTTCAAAGAAATATCCAACCATCCTAGCATAAATCCATCAGTTTATTATAAATGATGGACGGGTATTAAAATGTGTAAACACATATCTTGGTCTACACTACAGTCATTCCCTACCTCTACCTCTTTTTTATCATCTGGATAATGATTCAGAGATTTGTTACTTTTAAATTTGTTCAGTATTAGGATTTTCATCCATTTGTTGCATATCAAAGGAAAACAATTTTTATCACTCAATGAAGTTTGTTCAATCTGATATTCTGAGTAAGTTTTGGTTACAGTTTACTTTTGCTATTCATAGGGTTTGATCTATGTCTAACCCCCTACTATGTATGTTAAATGACTCACCCTTATTAAATGTAATCTCCAAAGTTCTTCTGTTGAAGTAATCTCTTTCAAAAACATATATTAAATATTACCTTTCCTACTATTCTAAAGTCAGTGCCCTGAAAGAAACCTCAAGTAGGTGGTCCCAAAGTTTCCAATTTGATATTTCAGCAGAAGCTCTTCAAAGGTCTCCAAATAGATTTAGACTTTATTTCTTACACCTTAATCTTTAAGGTAGCAGAATTTTTCACTAAGCCTACATAAGTTTTGGCATATCTCGTAATGGTGCTGTTGGCTGCCCAATTGAAGTTACAGAAATAGATATGCAGTCAGATAGACTTTATTCTATCAATCTCAATTTTCCTAGTCTTGCTGCCAATTTTCTTTTATAGAAGATGTACTCGGTGTTTAAAATTTTAGCTCTGCAGTCCAATAGGCACAATTAAATACCCAGTTCACTCACAAGTCTGGATAAAGATACTTGCAATGAAGGGTGTAGGCAGGGCACTGTAGTGTGGGGGCATAAATCAGCATTAACACCGATGAAAAAATATATATTTGAAAGTATTTCCAGGCAAAAATCAGTCACAAATCATAATATCCAAGTGGTAAGGGACTACAAAAATGCAAATATGACTTCATTTATGTCTTAATAAATGTCCAAAATGCAGTACATGCAAAATGTTTGTTCCATAGCTTCATGGGCTATCCATCTTGATTTGGGGGATTAGTGGTCATTTTCAATTACGTTTTCTATTTTTGTTGGGGTAAATAAAAAGCTGTTGATGAACTAAAGAGCTATGAAGCATAGCAGTGGCATCAGAAGTGGATAGTTTAATGTTCTCATGCTTGTGGTGGATAATTTGATTAACATGGGGCACTTCCTGCTATGCTGAATAACCTTATAGACTAGATACTAGATAGACTACTTGCCAGGAAAGCACCAAGATAGCAAACTGAATCACTTCATGGCCATTGGCGCAATTTGTAGACTCCAAAATTCCTTATGCTCCATGGGAGGGCATAGGTATGATTTGACAATTTTAATCAATACTGATGACAAAATGCAGCAAGGATATTGTTGTTGCTGTCATTGGCCATGTTGCTCTTTTGGAGAAAACATAGAAAATGAATAACTCTTACCTAGGCTCATCAGTACCAGTAAGGTCTGAGAGCACTTCACATGACATATGGGAGGAGGATTAGTAGATTACTGTGTTGCTGTTGGGTGCACAATAACGCAAAGCACTGGTAGTGAGCTACAGTGGAGATTACATGCTGGAATCTACTTGAGACACTGTAAAAAAAAAAATTTCTCCATGGATTGATATATGTGGAATAGTAAACCCTGGTATGTTTTCTCCAGCCAGAGAAAATAATTACAGATAAGATATGTGGTGAGATGATTTTCTCAGCTCAACGAAGCTGACCCCCCTACAGTCAGAAAAAATAAAAACTTAAGTTAAGTGTTTTTCTTTAGTACGCCAGCTTCGCTGAGCTAAATTACTCTCAAGAAAAAAAACTATGATCTTTAAAATTTGGGGTTTTTGAAGTACATACGTAACAAACCAGAAACTACTTTTCTTCCCTATTTGCACCCGACCCCAAGTAACTAACTGACCCTAAAACTGACATCAAATACTGCCAAAATGAGCAAATCAATGCATTTCAAACCAATTTGAATTGAGTCCCGAACCAGCTCAATTGATTTGCTCAATTCTAGCAATTCTAGTCAATGTGTAACATCCATGTGAGAATCATCAGCTGAAACCTTTAATATTAAGCCCACATACCAGTTCTGACAGCGAAGCTTATCCTAGACTGACTATATAATCCATTAATAAATTAATCAATTGTAGGGCAGCTTTAATCATACAGATTCTCATAGATGATTCGTTTTCAGATAGATGGCAGATAAAATTACAAAGCTAGATTTTGCTAGCAATATTCACATTCAATCCAGAGATTTCCCTAAAAGTAGTGGGTGGGTAGGAACCGCGCTGTAACCAGATTGTGAATGGATCTCTGAAGGATCACTTAAATAATATAAGAAAAAACACAAACATAACTGTGTATGAATAAAAAATACCAAGTCAATAAAATAATAAAGTCCAAAAGTGAATTAAAAAATAAAGTCCCCTAAAGTGCAATGAAATGGGTAAATCCTTCCAATAACACCACATGAGAAAAAATCCACCACCAAATAAATTGAATGCTTACCAGCAACAAGCTGGGAAACAGCTTATATATATTCAGGCACACGATCGTAATGGCGTCCTATTAGGATTAACAATATGGAGAGAGGATGACCAGAATAGCCAGGCAGACAGGCACATAAGTGTAGCTCCATCTGAAAGATCATCGATGCTGCCTTAGAAGGACCGGGAATTCCTCAGAACATGCAGCACAGGCTTAGCTGGCTCCATTGCAGTCTGTTCTCCTCATGGTAAAGATGAAAGAGTTGAGAGAGTTCAACTCATTACTTTCCCTAAAAGTATTTTTTTTCTGCAGATTGATATACTCGGTCTGATGGCCGACATCGTTCAACCCACTTACTCTGAGCTTGGGTTATCCAGGAACCACCTTACCCCGTTGCTGAATATTGAAAGGAGAAATAGCACAGTGATGAACTTATCTCTCTGTCACTCTGCTTTGTCAGTCAGCATGCTCATTGTCAGCACATGAACTACTTATGCTGCTGCTTCTCCTCACATTTCAGCCCTGCTGTACGGGGCTGCAAGATACAGTTAATTAATTATTAATGGTTACACAGTATCTGAAATTACACAATTCATAAAAGGTTTGGATGATTCATAGGCTATAAAATTAATTTAGAAAAATCTGAGTATTTATAGCTATAAAAGCGTAATGGATATACACCATTTAGAAGGGAAATTTTCAGAGATTCCAATATTTGGGATTATATTTTGGCTAATAATTGGGATGAGATATAAGTCTTTATTTTTTCTCCTCATGCAGATGCCACACTCAAACTATTGAAGGAATAGGAAGGTTTATCATTATCCTTAAGCAAGCAAGTAAGTTTAATAAAATCTAATATTTTACAAAGATTGACATACTTGATGAAATCCCTACCTTTTGTGATTTACACAGGGGAATTAGGTTCTTCCTTTGGAGAGGAAAAAAAAGTATAATTAACAGCTTAATATAAAGCCCTAAGAGGATTGGTTTTGGATTCACAAATATGGCATGGTACAATACTGCAGCCATAGTAAGCGGTGCTTAGCTTGGCTTTTAAAAAATTATATCTTTATAGACCTGGATATAAAACAACAAAAAGGCTCAGGGGGTTTCTTTAGCATCCTTGTTATATGCAAATTAAAATGAGTATTCAGGGATCATAAGCAGATCACCCTTCTTCAGAGGTACTTTGAGGCCTGGAACTTATTTTGGAAATATAAAGAGCAAAAGCTTTAAGAATTTATGTTATTTGCCTATTAGCATGAACTCGATAACTAATAGCTTATGCTTTTCCTACAGGCAAATAATCAGGGGCATATTTAGAAATCACAGGGCCCCATAGCAATATTTTTTATGAGGCCCCCTAGCCAAACAGAAAGAAAGAAAAAAAAATGCAAATGAACAACACCTTAATTGCCACAGCCACATGGCACAGGCCCTGCACTAAAATAAAAATATATTTCTACCTTAATAAATTTTCTTTTTTATTGACCCCTGCTTACACTAGGGTCTAGTAGGATGTAAGAAAGATTGGAGGAAGAACAACCCTTTTAAGGGGGCATTCTTCCTCCCTCTGATCACAAATGTAAGGAGGTAATCCTCCCACCGATTACCAACTTAAGGAGTTTGTTGGTAAGTGGGATAAAGAATGCCCCTTGTGCATTGGTGGCCTCAGGATAAAAATCTCCTCTTGGACTGGTACCATTGGGAGTCCGGATGCATTACTGTAAGTGAGAATCCCACTGACACCCCTTCATGCTTTTTTTTGTTAGTTGTCTGCACAGTATTGTCAATATTCCCATCGCACATGGTCCTGCAAATGGGCTCATCTGTAGCGGGTGCTGCAGCAACTGCCAGCTGAACATTGGAATCAATACTGATCATAGCACATATTCGCCTACACACCATGGATCGTCAAATGTATCTCAAAGTTTTATCGCACAAAGATCACATTATAAAGGACCAAGTGCTTGGTCCTTTGGGATGCGATCCTTCTGCAATAAAAGCTTTGGATGACATTTGACAATACATGGTGTTCTAGTGGATAGTTCTCTTCAAAGCTCAATGACTAAAACACACAATAAGGTTTGTAGATGTGGCTAGGTGGTAATGTTGGATACAGCACCTCATCCCAAAATAATAATAGCTAATGAATAAAGGGACAGGGGATTATAACGGTGCTAGGAAAGAGAGATGTGACAATAAGAAAAAGATATAAAATTACAAATATTTTATTAACAATCATAAATACATAAAAAGAGCAATGGAGTAGTTAGCAACCAAAAAAACATATATGTTGCGTGTGACCCAGATGCAGTAGGGTGGGCCAGGTGGAGACGGCCTTCAAGACAAGGGCTCGTTTTCCTACATGTTTCGTCAAGGCATTGGCTTCCTCAGGGAACAAGAGCTCTATTGAATATATAAAGATCTATACATTGGGATACAGAAAACATCATGTAAACAAGCAGAAATACTGACCAATAACTTGTTGTAAACATTATTGGGTTGTGGAATATTGTGGCTGGACAATCTCACACAGGGGGGTAACCTTAAAGTGGCCCCTGGATCCCAGACATACCTGAGCAACAGACACCCAGGGGAGGCGCGGCAAGGAACCCCCGAATGGGGGAAGGGCAGGCTGCACCGTATTTTGTGCTTGCAGGGGGCACACAGAAAACCTGGCAATTAAATAAATTGGGAATTAACAAATGGTAATATGAATATTAGATGTGTATTAAACATTTAATTTGAAGGACAAAAAGGGTGATGCATTATACATCAATAACATAGGGCAAAAAGGCCTCTAGAGAACTCACACTTTTAATTAAAAGCAAGTTGATTGGTAGGAGGTGAAACGCCTGTAGATGAATTCAGGGACAAACAAAAGCGATTGGTACAAATATTGAGGTAGTGACCTATATAGGGAAACATGAACTACCGTATTTATCGGCGTATAACACACACTTTTTTCCCCTTAAAATAAGGGGAAAATCGTGGGTGCGTGTTATACGCCGATCCCCGCTATTTTGTGATCTGTCGAAGCGATCGCCGCCGACATTCGCATAGCTTGTATTTTTAAACATGGCGCCGCGGAGTTCGGAGGGACTCGGGGGCGCTCGTTCAGCTGAACGAGCGCCGCCGAGGACACAGTGACTGGGCGGAGCCGAGATACACATAGCCGAGGGTTCTCGGCTTTTCTCAGCGCCGTTCACAGTCATGCCCAGTCCCGCCATTGGACCTGTGTTATGTCCATCATAGGGACTGGGCATGACTGTGAACGGCGCCGAAAAAAGCCGAGAACCCTCGGCTATGTGTATCTCGGCTCCGCCCAGTCACTGTGTCCTCGGCGGCGCTCGTTCAGCTGACTGAGCGCCCCCGAGTCCCTCCGCACTCCGCGGCGCCATGTTTAAAAATACAAACTAAACGTTTGCATGTCGGCGGCGACAAGGCTGCACGGACCACTGGGGACAAGGCTGCACTGGGGACAAGGCTGCACTGGGGCAAAGCTGCACTGGGGACAAGGCTGCAGTAGGGGCAAAGCTGCACTGGGGACAAGGCTGCACTGGGGCAAAGCTGCACTGACAAGGCTGCACTGGGGCAAAGCTGCACTGACAAGGCTGCACTGGGGACAAGGCTGCAGTAGGGGCAAAGCTGCACTGGAGCAAAGCTGCACTGGGGACAAGGCTGCACTGACAAGGCTGCACTGACAAGGCTGCACTGACAAGGCTGCACTGGGGCAAAGCTGCACTGACAAGGCTGCACTGGACACTGGGGAAAGGCTGCAGATGGACACTGATGAGGCTGCATTGATGGGCATTTAAATGTAAGTTTTTTTTCCTTAAACTTCCCTCCTAAACTTGGGGTGCGTGTTATACGCCGGCGCGTGTTATACGCCGATAAATACGGTAATTAGCGTTGTAGGTGTATTTGGCAGTCGTTGTTGTATGAAAATAGAAAAAATGGCAAAAGGTAGCTTACCACATAAGCTATGTTACAGAACATATGACAGGCATCAAACACTAGTGTTCACGTAATTTTCATAGGAATAGAAGATTGAAAAATGGCAAGAGATTGATGAGTCCTGAAAAAGGATGAGGAGAAGGAGCTGAATTAGACTATTTGATGCCTGTCATATGTTCTGTAACATAGCTTATGTGGTAAGCTAATTCATTCATGTTTCCCTATATAGGTCACTACCTCAATATTTGTACCAATCGCTTTTGTTTGTCCCTGAATTCATCTACAGGCGTTTCCCCTCCTACCAATCAACTTGCTTTTAATTAAAAGTGTGAGTTCTCTAGAGGCCTTTTTGCCCTATGTTATTGATGTATAATGCATCACCCTTTTTGTCCTTCAAATTAAATGTTTAATACACATCTAATATTCATATTACCATTTGTTAATTCCCAATTTATTTAATTGCCAGGTTTTCTGTGTGCCCCCTGCAAGCACAAAATACGGTGCAGCCTGCCCTTCCCCCATTCGGGGGTTCCTTGCCGCGCCTCCCCTGGGTGTCTGTTGCTCAGGTATGCTTGGGATCCAGGGGCCACTTTAGGGTTACCCCCCTGTGTGAGATTGTCCAGCCACAATATTCCACAACCCAGTAATGTTTACAACAAGTTATTGGTCAGTATTTCTGCTTGTTTACATGATGTTTTCTGTATCCCAATGTATAGATCTTTATATATTCAATAGAGCTCTTGTTCCCTGAGGAAGCCAATGCCTTGGCGAAACATGTAGGAAACCGAGCCCTTGTCTTGAAGGCCGTCTCCACCTGGCCCACCCTACTGCATCTGGGTCACACGCAACATATATGTTTTTTGGTTGCTAACTACTCCATTGCTCTTTTTATGTATTTATGATTATTAATAAAATATTTGTAATTTTATATCTTTTTCTTATTGTCACATCTCTCTTTCCTAGCACCGTTATAATCCCCTGTCCCTTTATTCATTAGCCACACAATAAGGTTTATTTCACTCTAGTGATCTGCCAGAATGATTATGCATACCAGACTAAAGTAGTGATGCATGCAGCCAGGTAAGTATTTACTCTAGCCTCTTCTTTTGAGATGCTAACTAACCTCGATCATAGATGTACCTTGCCACCGGCAGGGATGGACTGGCCATCGGGACTACCGGGAGATTCCCGGTGGGCCGATGGCTCAGTCTGGGCCAGTCTCACTTTCAGCCGCATCTGCGGTGCCCGGCGATCTACCCATCAACCGGAAACAGCTGGCGCCTGACGGGTAGATCGAGATTAGCCAGCATGCAGAGTAGCGCAGGGAGCTTCTGTAGTAATAAGTTCTCTCTCGTGTCATCACGCTGTTCCCCGGCGGCCCCACCCCCTCCTCTCTTCTCGTCTATACTAATTGGCTTGTAGGATCATCTGGTATAGACAAGAAGAGAGGAGGGGGCGGGGCCGCCGGAGAACAGCGTGATGACACGAGAGAGAACTTATTACTACAGAAGCTCCCTGCGCTACTCTGCATGCTGGCTAGTAAGACCCCACAATGTGCCCTGAGGATGTGCTATGTGCCCCGCTATGTGCCCCATCATGTGCCCCGCTATGTGCCCCATTATGTGCCCTGCTATGTGCCCCATCATGTGCTCCGCTATGTGCCCCATCATGTGCCCCGCTATGTGCCCCATTATGTGCCCCGCTATGTGCCCCATCATGTGCCCCATCATGTGCCCTGCTATGTGCCCCGCTATGTGCCCCGCTATGTGCCCCATTATGTGCCCCGCTATGTGCCCCATCATGTGCCCCATCATGTGCCCCGCTATGTGCCCCATAATGTGCCCCGATGTGCTATGTTCCCCATTATGTGCCCCGATGTGCTATGTTCCCCATCATGTGCCCCGATGTGCTATGTGCCCCATCATGTGCCCCGCTATGTGCCCCATCATGTGCCCCATCATGTGCCCCGATGTGCTATGTGCCCCATCATGTGCCCCATCATGTGCCCCGATGTGCTATGTTCCCCATCATGTGCCCCGATGTGCTATGTGCCCCATCATGTGCCCCACCATGTACCCCGATGTGCTATGTTCCCCATCATGTGCCCCGATGTGCTATGTTCCCCATCATGTGCCCCGATGTGCTCAGAGCCCTGATGTGCCCCATGCCCTGATGTGCCACGTGCCCTAATGTGCCATGTAGCCTGATGTGCCCTAATGTGCTATGTGCCCTGATGTGCCCCGTGCCCTAATGTGCCATGTAGCCTGATGTGCCCTAATGTGCCCCATAATGTGCCCTGATGTGCCCCATCATGTGCCCTGATGTGCCATAATGTGCCCTGATGTGCCCCGTGCCCTAATGTGCCATGTGGCCTGATGTGCCATGTGCCCCATAATGTGCCCCATCATGTGCCCTGATGTGCCATGTGCCCCGTGCCCTGATGTGCTATGTGCCCTGATGTACCATGTGGCCTGATGTGCCCCATGCCCTGATGTGCGATGTGCACCATAATGTGCCATGTGCCCCATCATGTGCCCTGATGTGCCATAATGTGCCCCATGCCCTGATGTGCCCTGTGCCCTGATGTGCCATGTGCCCCGTGCCCTGATGTGCCATGTGGCCTGATGTGCCCTGTGCCCTGATGTGCCATGTGCCCTGATTTGCCATAATGTGCCCTGATGTGCCCCGTGCCCTGATGTGCCATGTGGCCTGATGTGCCCCGTGCCCTGATGTGCCATGTGCCCTGATGTGCCATGATGTGCCATGTGCCCTGATGTGCCCCGTGCCCTGATGTGCCCCGTGCCCTAATGTGCTATGTGCCCCGATGTGCCCCGTGCCCTGATGTGCTATGTGCCCTGATGCGCCCTGATGTGCTATGTGCCCGGATGTGCTGTGCCCCGATGTCCTATGCCCTGATGTGCCTTGTGCCCCGATGTGCTTTGCCCTGATGTCCTGTGCCCTGATGTCCTGTGCCCCGGTGTGCTGTGCCTCAATGTCGTGTGCTCTGATGTTCTGTGCCCTGATGTGCTATACCCTAATGTACTGTGCCCTGATGTGTTGTGCCCTATTAGCTGATGTGCTGGGCTTTGTACCCTGATGTGCTGTGCACTGTACCCTGATATGTTGTGCCCTGTACGCTGATGTACTGTGCACTGTACCCTGATATGTTGTGCCCTGTACGCTGATGTACTGGGCACTGTACCCTGATATGTTGTGCCCTGTACGCTGATGTGCTGGGCACTGTACCCTGATATGTTGTGCCCTGTACGCTGATGTACTGGGCACTGTACCCTGATATGTTGTGCCCTGTACGCTGATGTACTGGGCTCTGTACCCTGATGTGCTGTGCCCTGTACCCTGATGTGCTGTACCTTGATGTGCTGTGCCCTGATGTGCCTTGTGCCCTGATGTGCTGGGCTCTGTACCCTGATGTGGCCTGATGTGCTGTGCCCTGATGTGCCTTGTGCCCTGATGTGTTGTGCCCTGATGTGCCTTGTGCCCTGATGTGCTGGGCTCTGTACCCTGATGTGGCCTGATGTACCGTGCCCTGATGTGTTGTGCCCTGGGCCGGTCTGGATGAAGTCCAGGGCCACATTTTTGTCCCAGTCCAGCCCTGGCCACCGGTTGAAGACACTGAGATCTTAAAGGTCTCCTTAAAAATATATATTTACTGTGTATCACTATTGTCTTGTAGGGTGGATCCTGGCACATATTACCTCTCCTAACCAACCAATTTGTTTTAATTCCACACTTCCACATTTTCACTTTCTTCCTGATGGTCTGCAGTGGGCACAAAAGAGTTTAAAATATATTCACCAACTTTAATCTCAGTGCTCCTTTAAAACTTTCCCTGTGCTGCAACAGGAACTGGGTATCACATGTTTGTAGTTTTAGATATCTTCAACTTAGACGTGCAACTAAAGCTAAGTTTGGGCTACGGTGTGTTGAACTCTAAATGAGAGAAAACCCTACTTCAATCAGCCTATACCCGTCTAATTTCTATCTCTCATGAAGTATTTACACTCCAAAAATATGTATACAATCCCTTGTGATGTTAACTAGCGTTCACAGGGGGAGGAGGAGTCTAATAATTATGGATTGTTTTAGATTACCTTTACGTCCAAGAAAGCTGTCTGGATTTTTTTTGGTTGCACTACAATTATTATTTCATATTTCACTTGTTTCAATATATTTGTTTTGTACAACCCCAATTCCATAAAATTTGGGACACTATGTAAAATTGACATAAAAAAAGAATGCAATGATTTGCAAATCTCATAAACCCATACTTTATTCACAGTGGAAATATGAAAACACATCAAATGTATAAACTTAGAAAATTTACAATTTTAACAAAAAAAATAAGGTCATTTTGAAATTTATGGCAGCAACACATCTCAAAAAAGTTGGGATAGGGCAACAAAAAGCTGGGAAAGTTAAGTGGTTCTATTAAGGAAGAGCTGGAAGAACATTTCACAACTAATTAGGTTAATTTGCAACAGGTCAGTAACATGATTGGGTATAAAAAGAGCATCTTAGAGAGCTAGAGGGGTTGATTTACTAAAGGCAAATTGACTGTGCACTTTGCAAAGTGCAGTTGCTCCAGAGCTTAGTAAATGAGGTAAAGCTTTCAAGAACCAAAAAGGAGGGGCTTTTGGACTTTTTAGGCACAACTACAAAAAACTAGTTATATAAAATATTATTTTAGTCACTTAGAAAAATACATAGCAAAAAGAAACAATGCTAAAAACCACAACATGTGTATATATTCAAGCGTTTGCTATACAACACCATCTAAAGTGCACAATTGTTCGGACGTCTGGATGGTCACTCCAAATATAGATCGGTCCGAGAAGATGGCTAGATAGCAGATCCGCAATCAACTCATGTCACGTGAATATTCGATGCTCGACATGTTTCGCGTGTCATCACGCTTCTTCAAGAGCGAAAACAGTGTATGTTGTGGCTATCAAAGTACATAACATAGCAAATACATGATTAATATATACATACATAAGGAACAGACATCTATAATGACGCCACATATATTGTATTTAAAAAGATGTATGCTGGTTCAGACAGGACGGTGATGAGCGCCAAGATCCAAGCGGTGATGAAAGGCTACTATGGGGGCGTGCACAACATAATCCTAAATGATACCTCAAGGGTGTGACACAATAGAGAAAGTTCATGGAGTAGATAGAATTATGTATACCCAATATATGGAAAAAAGGGGGGGGGTGAAAGGAAGGGGAAAGGGAGAGAGAAGAGGGGAAAAAAGACAAAACACAAAAATAGAAAAAGAAAAAACTAAAAAGAAAAAAAGGGAAATAAGGGGAAAGGGGGAAGGAATAAAGAGGGGAAAAAGGAAACGTGGAAAGGAAGAAGGGAACAAAAAGAGGCGAAGGGAGATGGAAAATAGGGGGAATCAGAAAAAGGGGAGGGGAGGGAGGGAAAGGGAAAGGGAAGGGAGGAGAGAGAAGGAGGAGGAGGAAGGGAAGGGGGGGCGTCAGAAAGGGGGGGAGAAGGAAACAGAAAAAGAAATAAGGATAAAGAGACAGGAGAGTGGTGTGTGTGTAAGGGAATACTCACATCTAGAACATATATAAAATCATAGAGAGGGTAATGGTCCGCAGGTCAGGAGGAACCGGAAGACCGGCAATATAGTGTACCTATGCACGTCGAGGTAGATGTGAACTGATGCTAGCTTATTGTGTAGGCCTATCCCTAGAAGGAAAAATGGCTGATTTAAAACAAGAGAGTAAAAATGTGTAAATATAAAATTCTGGTGATATGCCCCCGCTGTGGTGTAGAGCACTCTCCAGTGTTAATCTTGGAAATGACAGTCTATGATCTATATGCACCTGGGTTCCGCAGTGGGGCTCAGGCAGTCATAGATAATTACGCAGGTGCCAACAGGCACAGTATCATCAAGGATAGGCTAACAGTAATTTGTCCTAGAATATGAACAGAATAAGGGGAGGGGTAAGCTAGTATATAATCTGCAGTAAACAGGCATCCAGCAGTGACAGATTCCTCATAGCTAGTACTATAATAGAAGGTACCTGGATATGGTGAGAAAGGGACCTACAGCGTGCAATATCCTCCTGTGACTGGAGCGGAATACACACTGTAATAGGACGCCGTCCTATTTGTGTGCACGTCCCATCCGTCCTCATCCAATCGGCCGCGCCGACATGACGTCATCCAGACCGGCCGAATGCTCACAGTGCGCATGCGCGCCAGCCAGCCGGGAGCGCCGTCAACAAGAATGACGGCGCTTCCAGTGGGGGAAGCAGCGCACGCCCACTACAAGCTAAAAAAGCCGGCAAGTGAGGTAAAGCTTTACTTTGTAAATATATTCAATCATATACACGGAAAAATGAAATAAAAATTTTTGCTTGCACATGATTGGATATAGAAAGTCAGCAAAGCTTTTGGCTTATTTATTAAAGTGATTGTTAAGCTTTGTTTATTTAAAAAAAAATAACAAACGTCAATACAAATGTCATACTTACCTTCACTGTGCAGCTTGTTTTGCACAGGGTGGCCCCAAACACTGTCTTCTGGGGTCCCTCGGCGGCTCTAGGAAAAGCACTCTCCCGGGGGGTAACCTTGCGGGCGCGCTCCTGACTCCATCATTTGGCGTCCGTAGCCACCGAATGTATGACTCTACCCCGCCCCCCGGCACCCGCATCATTGGATTTGATTGACAGCAGCGGGAGCCAACCGCTGCGCTGCTATCAATCTATCCAATCAAGAGCCGAGAACCCCGCGCATCCCCGCGGGATGAAGTTTCAGGGCTCAGGTAAAACGGGGGAGGCTGGGGGGCCAGTTACTGCCAGGTGTTTTTTTACCTTAATGCATATGATGCATTAGGGTGAAAAAACACAAGGGTTTACAACCCCTTTCAAGCTCTGGAGCAACTGCTCTTGCAGAGTGCTACTGCACTTTTCAAAGTGCACAGTGTATTTCCCTTTAGTAAATCAACCCCAGAGTGTCTCAGAAGTGAAGATGGGTGGTTCACCTAAAAATTGTCAAACAATTTCATTCAGCGTAAAATAGCAAAGACTTTTAAAATATCATAATCTGCAGTACACAATATCATTAAAAGATTTTGAGAATCTCTGTGAGCACGGAACGAGGCGAAACCTAATATTGGATGCCTGTGACCACTTGCCACCCACCCAGTTTGTACAGGCACAGTCTCGGCGGCGCGTTCCGGGTTCAGACAAAAAGCCCCCCCCACCCAGCCAACTCCAGCTATGATTGAACACAGTGGGATTTTGTCAACAGGTTTCAGACAATGACTCATGTCCAATCACAGTACAGAGCCCTGTATTGACAAACAACACAGAGCTCTATACAGAGGGAATGATCTGTTTGTTTCTTTTGTTTGAGATCAAACAAACAGATATTTAGCTAAAAGCAGCACAAATTATAAAAGCACACAGTTAACCCTTTGATCTCCCTAGATGGTAATCCCTTCCCTTATGAAGGGGTTTCCTTTTTGAATAATGCTGTGATCTGTGAGGCGGGACCTGGGAGGTTTGGACTCTTCCTATGGGTGTCACTGGGCGAGAATGCTAATTAGGATGTATTCAATCCAACCCACCATCAGAGCTGTGAAGGAATTTACATAATTTGCACAGTTTGAAAGACTACAGAGGGGTTTTAGGCTCTAGTTGCTGCAGGAAGGGGCATTGGAAGGGACAGTCTATCAGCAGGACATACAGAGTGTCACATGATGGCGGCGCGGTTACACGCAGCGGCTACTCCGGGTCCAAAAGACTGAGCTTTTATGCTAGCACCCTGGCCCTGTGAGATACGACATTTCATTCTACTGTATGTTCTTACGTGTAGTAGAATGACAATAAAGCTTGACTTGACTTGACATAATTCGAAGCCACAACCAAACGCAGAATATCAGGGGATCTGCAGACAACAGAGTAGCATGGTGCAGAGATATGCTCTATGCTGGGATTGATTGAGTCCATTCAGTTTTAGTGAAAATAAAATTGGAGTTTAGCGTTAACATTCTTTTTGGCAACCATGGGTGCCATGTCCTCTGTAATAAGGAGGAGGGGGACCTTTTGGATTATCGGCTCAAGTTCAAACAGTTTAAGTTCAAATGCTTGCACTTCTGATGGTATGGGGGGGGGGGGGGGGCATTATTGCGTATGGAATCAACAGCTTGCACATATAAAAAGGCACCATCAATGCTGAAAAATATATACAGGTTTTAGAGCAGAATATACTCCCGTCCAGGTGACATCGTTTTCCAGGAAGGCCTATTTCAGCAGGGCAATGTTAAACTTTATAGTGCATTTATGACAACAGCATGGCTTTGTAGTAGAAGAGTCCGGGGGCTTAACCACTTCAACCCCGGAAGGATTTACCCCCTTAATGACCAGGCCATTTTTTGCAATATGGCACTGCGTCACTTTAACCACTTGAGCCCCGGACCATTATGCTGCCTAAGGACCAGAGGTCTTTTTCCAATTTGGCACTGCGTCGCTTTAACTGCTAATTGCGCAGTCATGCAATGCTGTACCCAAACGAAATTTGCGTCCTTTTCTTCCCACAAATAGAGCTTTCTTTTGATGGTATTTGATCACCTCTGCGGTTTTTATTTTTTGCGCTATAAATGGAAAAAGACCGAAAATTTTGAAAAAAAATGATATTTTCTACTTTTTGTTATAAAAAAAATCCAATAAACTCAATTTTAGTCATACATTTAGGCCAAAATGTATTCGGCCACATGTTTTTGGTAAAAAAAATGTCAATAAGCGTATATTTATTGGTTTGCGCAAAAGTTATAGCGTCTACAAACTAGGGTACATTTTCTGTAATTTACACAGCTTTTAGTTTATGACTGCCTATGTCATTTCTTGAGGTGCTAAAATGGCAGGGCAGTACAAAACCCCCCCAAATGACCCCATTGTGGAAAGTAGACACCCCAAGGAAATTGCTGAGAGGCATGTTGAACCCATTGAATATTTATTTTTTTTGTCCCAAGTGATTGAATAATGACAAAAAAAAAAAAAAATATTTACAAAAAGTTGTCACTAAATGATATATTGCTCACACAGGCCATGGGCCTATGTGGAATTGCACCCCAAAATACATTCTGCTGCTTCTCCTGAATATGGGGATACCACATGTGTGGGACTTTTTGGGAGCCTAGCCGCGTACGGGGCCCCGAAAACCAATCACCGCCTTCAGGATTTCTAAGGGCGTAAATTTATGATTTCACTCTTTACTGCCTATCACAGTTTCGGAGGCCATGGAATGCCCAGGTGGCACAAAACCCCACCAAATGACCCCATTTTGGAAAGTAGACACCCCAAGCTATTTCCAGAGAGGCATATTGAGTCCATGGAATATTTTATATTTTGACACAAGTTGCGGGAAAGTGACACATTTTTTTTTTTTTTTTTTGCACAAAGTTGTCACTAAATGATATATATGATATATTGCTCACACAGGCCATGGGCATATGTGGAATTGCACCCCAAAATACATTTAGCTACTTCTCCTGAGTACGGGGATACCATATGTGTGGGGCTTTTTGGGAGCCTAGCCGTGTACGGGACCCCGAAAACCAATCACCGCCTTCAGGATTTCTAAGGGTGAAAATTTTTGATTTCACTCTTCACTGCCTATCACAGTTTCGGAGGCCATGGAATGCCCAGGTGGCACAAAACCCCCCCAAATGACCCCATTTTGGAAAGTAGACACCCCAAGCTATTTGCTGAGAGGCATGGTGAGTATTTTGCAGCTCTCATTTGTTTTTGAAAATGAAGAAAGACAAGAAAAAACTTTTTTTTTTTTCTTTTTTCAATTTTCAAAACTTTGTGACAAAAAGTGAGGTCTGCAAAATACTCACTATACCTCTCATCAAATAGCTTGGGGTGTCTACTTTCCAAAATGGGGTCATTTGGGGGGGGTTTGTGCCACCTGGGCATTCCATGGTCTCCGAAACTGTGATAAGCAGTCAAGAGAGAAATCAAAAATTCACGCCCTTAGAAAGCCTGAAGGCGGTGCTTGGTTTTCGGGGTTCCGTACGCGGCTAGGCTCCCAAAAAGTCTCACACATGTGGTATCCCCGTACTCAGGAGAAGCAGCAGAATGTATTTTGGGGTATAATTTCACATATTCCCATAGCATGTTTGAGCAATATATCATTTAGTGACAATTTTGTGCAAAAAAAAAAAAAAAATTGTCTCTTTCCCGCAACTTGTGTCGCAATATAAAATATTCCATGGACTCGACATGCCTCTCAGCAAATAGCTTGGGGTGTCTACTTTCCAAAATGGGGTCATTTGGGGGGGTTTTGAACTGTCCTGGCATTTTATGCACAACATTTAGAAGCTTATGTCACACATCACCCACTCTTCTAACCACTTGAAGACAAAGCCCTTTCTGACACTTATTGTTTACATGAAAAAGTTTTTTTTTTTTGCAAGAAAATTACTTTGAACCCCCAAACATTATATATTTTTTTAAAGCAAATGCCCTACAGATTAAAATGGTGGGTGTTTCATTTTTTTTTTTCACACAGTATTTGCGCAGCGATTTTTCAAATGCATTTTTTGGGGAAAAAACACACTTTTTTAAATTTTAATGCACTAAAACACACTATATTGCCCAAATGTTTGATGAAATAAAAAAGATGATCTTAGGCCGAGTACATGGATACCAAACATGACATGCTTTACAATTGCGCACAAACGTGCAGTGGCAACAAAATAAATACATTTTTAAAAGCCTTTAAAAGCCTTTACAGGTTACCACTTTAGATTTACAGAGGAGGTCTACTGCAAAAATTACTGCCCTCGATCTAACCTTCGCGGTGATACCTCACATGCATGGTGCAATTGCTGTTTACATTTGACGCCAGACCGCCGCTTGCGTTCGCCTTAGTGCGAGAGCAGGGGGCGACAGGGGTGCTTTTTTTTTTTTTTTTTTTTTCTTTATTATTTTTTTGCTTTTTTATCTTATTTTTAAACTGTTCCTTTCATTTTTATTTTTTTTTAATCATTTTTATTGTTATCTCGGGGAATATCCCCTATGATAGCAATAGGTAGTGACAGGTACTCTTTTTTGAAAAAATTGGGGTCTATTAGACCCTAGATCTCTCCTCTGCCCTCAAAGCATCTGACCACACCAAGATCGGTGTGATAAAATGCTTCCCCAATTTCCCAATGGCGCTATTTACATCCAGCAAAATCTAAGTCATAAAATGCTCGTAGCTTCCGGTTTCTTAGGCCATAGAGATGTTTGGAGCCACTCTGGTCTCTGATCAGCTCTATGGTCAGCTGGCTGAATCACCGGCTGCATTCTCAGGTTCCCTGTTGAGACAGGAGAGCCAGAGAAAAACACGGAAGACGGTGGGGGGGGGGCATTCCCTCCCACGGCTTGTAAAAGCAGTCTAGAGGCTAATTAGCCGCTAGGATTGCTTTTACATGAAAGCCGACCGCTGGCTGAAAAGAATGATACCAAGATGATACCTAAACCTGCAGGCATCATTCTGGTATAACCACTCAAAGTTGTGAATGGCGTACCTGAAGACAAAAAAATGGTTAACAATAAAGCACAGTAAACGGTAAAGTATAAAAAATTGCATACCTGAAAAGCAAACATGATAAAGCATAATAACAATAAAACATTGCAGAATAGAATACAGTAAAAAAGAGCAGAACAATAGAGAGAATAGAGAGAGAGAGAACAATAAAACGACAACTATTTTTTTTTAATTTTATATATATATATATATATATATATATATTTTTTTTTTTACACTTTTTTTGTAACTAACTTTTATAACTGTAACCGGTTCCAGGTTCGGGTCTCTCAAAATGCGATGGCATCTTGGGAGACCCTGTGAAAGTGTGCCTAGTCTGTGCAATGCTGTACCCTACGCTAATACTCAACTAGTGTATGGTAGCGTTCAAAACATTCACCAATGCAAAGACCAGGATTGTCAGGACAGGAGGGACAATAATAGCGGGTGTCACGCCTATATCCGCGCTAGCTGCAGACACAATATCTTTTTTGGGGGCGTTCGCTGGGTAGGGGTACTCGGGAGGACATAAAGAAAATGCCTCTCATGCAGCCGACTGCATTTGGTTGGGGATGTGAATGGGGGAAGTACGGGCGCTGCAGAAGCGGTGGGTTCCCAATTAGGATTGGCGAATGCAGTAGGAAGGGCACTATGGGCACGACGGGCCTGTGTTTGTCTTTCTGGTGGCAGCGGGACACTACTTGTGCTTGCCACCTCACCAGCTTGAACTGCACTTATGGGACTCGCCACGTCACCAAGTGTTACTGCAGTGCTGGTTTGACTACGACCGGGGTGTACTAGGCCGCTGGCGCTTGCCAGTTCACCAAAACGCTAATAAAAAATCTGTTGGCGATCGCAGGGATCAGGCCTGACTCTGCGAACGCTGCAGTTATGCGTTTTAGTCTTTTGTAAGTGACAGTGATCGATCGATACTGCACTTGGGTGGGCTGGGCTGGGCCGGGCGGAGGGGCAAAACGCAGGTGCTAGCAGGTATCTGGGCTGATCCCACTAACACTGCGTTTGTGAGAACCCTAAACTGCTGGGGAGGCTAGTATAGATCTGATCGGATCAGATATTGATCCGTTCAGATACTATACCACTAAGGGTGGTGTACAGTGCGTGCGTGGGTGTTAGCGGTACTGGCGCTAACCTGACGCTGCCTGGGGCTGGTGCTTGCCAGTTCACCAAAATACTACCAAAAAAACTGTTAGCGATCGCAGGGATCAGGCCTGACTCTGTGAACGCTGCAGTTATGCATTTAGTGTTTTGTAAGTGTCAGTGATCGATCGATACTGCACTTGGGTGGGCTGGGCCGGGCGGAGGGGCAAAACGCAGGTGCTAGCAGGTATCTGGGCTGATTCCGCTAACACTGCGTTTTTGAGAACCCTAAACTGCTGGCGACACTAGTATAGATCTGATCGGATCAGATATTGATCCGTTCAGATACTATACCACTAAGGGAGGCGTATGCTGCGTGCGTGGGTGTTAGCGGTACTGGCGCTAACCTGACCCTGCCTGGGGCTGGTGCTTGCCAGTTCACCAAAATACTACCAAAAAAACTGTTAGCGATCGCAGGGATCAGGCCTGACTCTGCGAACGCTGCAGTTATGCGTTTAGTCTTTTGTAAGTGACAGTGATCGATCGATACTGCACTTGGGTGGGCTGGGCTGGGCCGGGCGGAGGGGCAAAACGCAGGTGCTAGCAGGTATCTGGGCTGATCCCGCTAACACTGCGTTTTTGGGAACCCTAAACTGCTGGGGACGCTAGTATAGATCTGATCGGATCAGATATTGATGCGTTCAGATACTATACCACAAAGGGAGGTGTATGCTGCGTGCGTCAGTGTTAGCGGTACTGGCGCTAATCTGACGCTGCCTGGGGCGACGCATATCACCGCCGGGCGATCAGGGGGCTAAACCTTTATTCGGTAATAAACGGCGGGTGCCCTGACACTATAAAAAATAAACAAACTAACCAGCGTCAACCGTAACGGTTATACGGTGATCAGTGGTGAAAGGGTTAACTAGGGGGCAATCAAGGGGTTAAAACATTTATTCGGTAGTATATGGGGGTCCCTGACGCTATAAAACGCTGACGGCGAACCTAAATATTTATGTCCCTAACTAGCGTCACCAGCGACACTAATACAGCGATCAGAAAAATGATCGCTTAGTGACACTGGTGACAGGGGGTGATCAAGGGGTTAAAACTTTATTAGGGGGGGTTAGGGGGGTACCCTAGACCTAAAGGGGGGTAATACTCACTGTCCCAACACTAACTGTCACAAACTGACACCAATGCAGTAATCAGAAAAAAAAAAAAAAAAAAAAAACTGCTGGTGTCAGTTTGTGACGGGGGGGGGGGGGGGTGATTGGGGGGGATCGGGGGGCGATCGGGGGGGGGATCGGGGTGTTTTGTGTGCCTGGCATGTTCTACTGTGTGTGTGTGTGTTGGTGCACTCACATTGATGTCTTCTCTCCTCGGGCCGGAACGGAAATTACCGACCCGAGGGGAGATGACATCATTTCCTTTGCTGCTGTTTAGCATACAGCAGCAAAGGAATGATTCGATTGGCCGGCGGCGATCGCGAGGGGGGGGCCACGAACGGATGGTCTCCCCCTCACCACCGATCGCCGGGGCACAAAGGACGACCGCCTCGGGCACCGGGGGGGGGTCCGATCGGACCCCCCACCCGCGGAAGGCAAATCACGTACACTGTACGTGATTTTGCCTGTCCGTGCCACTTTGCCGACGTACATCGGCGTGAGGCGGTCGTCAAGTGGTTAACTGACAATTGCACAGTCGTGCAATGTTGTACCCAAACAAAATTGATGTCCTTTTTTTCCCACAAATGGAGCTTTCTTTTGGTGGCCTTTGATCATGATTTTTATTTTTTTACGCTATAAACAAAAAAAGACCGTCAGTTTTGAAAAAAAAATAAAACTATTTTTTACTTTTTGCTATAATAAATATCCGAAAACAATGTAAAAAAAAATATTTTCTTCATCAGTTTAGGCCAATATGCATTCTACTACATATTTTTGGTAAAAAGAAAAAATCGCAATAAGCGTATATTGATTGGTTTGTGAAAAAGTTATAGTGTCTACAAAATTGGGCATATTATTATTATTGTTTTTTTTTTTACTACTAATGGCGGTGGTCAGCGATTTTTAGCAGGACTGTGACATTGCAGCGGACAGCTATATCTCCCGCTATATCTCTTAAATGAACCGCCATACTGGTACAGCGATTATCACAATAGAGCCGACCTGCCGCCGTATATCGGCAGCGGCTGGTCGGCAAGTGGTTAACTGGCCTACCTGCAGTCCAGACCTTTCACCAATTAAAAAATGTTGACGCATCTTTACAGAGATGTCATGAAGAATGTACATGTAGCAGGTGGGATAGCTTCACTAACACCACCTTTAACTGAAGCACATCTTGTCAAGCACAAATTTATGAGCACCAAAAGTTAAAAACTTCTGAACTGTAATCTGCTGACCCAGGCTTCTCTTTCTATGAATGGCTATTATAGGTTTCAGTTTGAACTTTCTCAAAGTAACTACATTCACCCACACTGTGCCTAGTAGCTCATCGCAGAACCAGCTGTAGATATAAACAGAGCATGTTTCAAATGAATGCGTTTCTCTCTTCCTCATTTGAAATTAAAAAACGAATAGTAAAATATGTAATTTACAAAAATGGGCACCATTATGCCTTTAATGGCAAGCAAAATGAAATTACAACCTTGTTTATATAAATGGGATACCGATAAGATTCCTAAATCCATAATAAAAGATTAAGAAGCTTATCAGAAGTGAATATATTTGAATTAAATTTCTGACCCTAATGGGAGATATTTTCCTATACACAGCTGACTTGCTATTAGTAATTCAATTTAAAAGCTTTGTAAGCCGTTTAGCACCGGTTATGCATTTTTTACATGCAGTGGTTATTCTCAGCAGTCCTAGAATTGGAATGGTAATATTCTCTTTTCAAGCTAGATATACTAAAATGAACTGTGCATTAACAGATTATTTATTGGAAACTATATTGTATAAATATGGATATGGGCCATATAGTAAATTTTGCAGAAAGTTTTTCCCTTTAAGTGTCAAATTAATTTACCTGCCTCACCCCAATGTTGGTGTCTCCTCTGTCTCTGGAAGACACAGATGCTTGTAGGTCCTGCAATGTGTCACATGACCAGGAAATCATCTAGGGCTCGAGCAGAACTCAATGTCACAGCATTTAGTCAATGACAGTGCCTATGGGTGCTGCCCCAGCCTGTGCTGCTCAAGCTCCCTGTTACTTGTTGCCAGTCACTTGCCAGTCTGATGCAATGCGGTCCTCCTACTGTCCAGTCAGCTCCTGTCTAGTTTACTATTGTCAAGTCTGCTATTGTCCAGTCTACCAAAGTATACAGTAGTTGGCTCCTGTTCAATCTCCTACAGTCCAGCACGCTATAGCAGGGATAAGCCAAACACCCCCTGGTTCGCAGCAGAACATGTGAACAGGCAAAAAAATTTGTGCGAACACGCAAACACTGTTAAAATCTATGGGACGCGAATGTGAAAAATCAAAAGTGCTAATTTTAAAGGCTTATATGCAAGTTATTGCCATAAAAAGTGTTTGGGGACCCTGGTTCTGCCCTAAGGGACATGTGTCAATGCGAAAAAAGTTTTAAAAACTGCCTTTTTTTCAGGAGCAGTGATTTGAATACTGCTTAAAGTGAAACAATAAAAATGAAATATTCCTTTAAATATCGTGCTTGGGGGGTGTCCTTAGTATGTCTGTAAAGTAGCACATCTTTGCCATGTTTATAACAGTGCCACAGCAAAATTACATTTCTAAAGGAAAAGTTTTAATTGAAAACTGCTTGCGGCTGTAATGTATTGTCGGAATCCCGACAATATAGAAAAAAAATATATACTAAAAAAAATGGTGTGGATGTCCCCCCAAAATCCATACCAGGCCCTTCAGGTCATGGGAGTCCACCAGGCACTATATACTCTGAACAGCAGTATATATACTATACGTAGATAAACAGAAGAAAAATTGCGCATAGAGAAATGGGTGAGCGGCCAACACTCCACTAGACACAAAGTGATACAACAGATATAAAAATAATATTGTAGCGCTCAAAAAATAGTGAAAAATGAAAAATGTTAAATAAATCACTAAGACAATTGGTATAAAAATAATGACATAGCATATCAGTCCATCCTGATTGAATATACCATGATGGTGTAAATAAACATCAACACAAGTGTGAAGTCTAAGGTGATAATTCTTGAAGAAAGTGCTTCATCATGAAGTGCAGTCAAAAAAGTAAGGTTGGCACGCTTACCCTTCCCCTTCCAGTCGTTTCCTTGGTCTTCCTGCTCTTTTCCTCTCCCCCCCTTTTTCTTCTTGTTTACCCCCTTTCCCTCCTCCCCCCCATTCCCCTTTTCCCCCGTTCTTTTTCTTCCCCTTTCCCACCCTTATCCTTATTGTTCTATTTCTTTGTGTAATATATCAACTGTTTTATCATCTTTTAGAAGGTTTTCATTCAATCGCCATGTAAACGGTTGTCTTTGGGTCCTAGGAGCCCTTATCCTCATTAAGACCGAGGAGTGATCTGAAAGTGTGGATATTTTGATCTTTGTATCTCTTACCATCTTTAACAGCCTATGGTCTACCATAATGTAATCTAGTCTTAAATACGTCCCGTGCACAGGGGAGAAAAAAGTAAAATCATGTTTATCAGAGTGTTGCACCCTCCATACATCCATAAGTTGACATTGATGTAATCTACATCTAATTCTCTTTAAAACTGCCTCGTTCATCCCCCGTGCCCGGGACGTACTATCAAGAGAGGGGTTCAAACAAAAGTTAACGTCTCCTGCCAAGATGACCTCTCCTGTCTTAAAGTCCATCAATCTGCCCAATATCTGATTCAGAAAGCTTATCGGGTTTTTATTGGGGCAATAAACATTTGCCAGGGTAAATGTGTTATCGCCTAAATTTCCCTTCAGGAAAAGGTAACGACCCTCCGGGTCTGTCAGTCTTTCCATCAGTGAGAATTTTGTCGCCTTCGCAAACCCAATAGCCACTCCCTTAGCCCTCCTAATAGGGGAATCACTATAAAACCAATTCGGGAAATCCTTAGAGTATAATTTAATGCAAGTTTCCTGGACTGGATGGGTCTCCTGACGAAATACCACATCGGCTCGGTATTTCTGAAGTTCTTTTAGAATTTTATGTCTGTTTACAGGGGAGTTAAGTCCTCTGACGTTATATGTCAGGTACATATGTCAGGATGGGGGAAGTCAGAGGTCGTGGGGAGCCCCCCACGCTGGGATGCTGACCTGATGCGTCAGAGCTAGGGGAGGGGCCAGATGGCGGCGCCGTTGTGAGTGGGTGAGGCGGAGGTGGCTCGGACGAACAAGCGGGCTCAGAGCAGGGTGAGAGCCCGCACAGCCCGCACATCCCCCCGGTGGAAGGACACCCACACCAACGCCTGCAGGAGACGGCCTCGAGCACAGAGCTGGTAGGCTGAAATCGACTCCCTTGATCGGCCAAAGAAGCAACGATATCCACAGCAGTTTCCTGTGTCTCTGCTTGGACCGGCAGGTGTATGAATACATGAGAGCATTACCTCTCTTTTTCTCCCTCTCAGCCTCTCTGTGCCAATGCTCATCCTGATCCCATTCAACGGAGGATAAGGAAGCAGTTCTTATTCAAATGAGGGCAGCAGCAAGCGGACCAGGACATCTCTGGAGCTTTGTTACACTCTAATCTTCACTTTATCAGATGGACTGACTTCATCCTGAGGGGTAAGTTCTGCATAAGCAGTACGAAGAATCCTTCCCCAGGTATGAACTTTCTTCCTTTACTTCCAATAGCGTTTTCCTGGAAAAAAAAAAAAAGCTATTCTAGGAACTCTTTAAAGGGACTGTTTGACACATACGGTTTGTTATCTATTGGTTTATAGACTCCAGAAAAGGACTTAAAAGCTTTTGATCGAACTCTCTGAAACGGCAACTCTCCTGTTTAGATCACATAAAGGCTTAGTGCATTGGAATTTTTTATTTTTTTTGGAACAAAGCATAAGGTGTGAACTAGCAAAAAAGGGGAACAGAGTTAAGGGTGGTCACTATTCTATACTAGTGGCTCCTTGCAGCGCCCTCTGTGACCCAAAACTGTTGTGTGGTTATAGTTTTGGTTTTACCGCCAACACACATGAAAGATCTGGAGTGGGTTCTCAAATGAAGAGTGGTCTGTAGTGTGTTTGACACACTCTATGGTCCCCCAGGGGGTTTGCCCCTAAACACCTATAAGACTTCATAAAATATCTCAGAAGAGTGACTGATTGAAATTACTTGCCTCTTCCATTCATTCTTTTTAGGTTAGGAGGGTGGAAGACATCAATAGTGAATATGAGAGGTCGATCACAAAGGGCGTCAGAACTCAAAACCCCTAGAGAGAGCCTAAATACGAGCTCAATCCAGAAGTACCTCAAAGACGCAAGTTCAAAAAGCCCGGTTCTGGAAAAAGGGCAAACAAGTTTAAGGGGAAAGAAGAAAGAATTAGGAAAACTTAAAGTTGATCAAAGCGAAAAATCTAGGGAAGAACTGGACCTGGAGGGAGAGCCTGAAATTAGCATAAGAGAAGATCAAAGGAAAATTGCTCTTATCCCAACAAAAACAGAAATGTCTGAAATGTTCGAAAATTTAGAAGTCGATAAAAGCAAAGATTTCGAACGTAAGGACGGATATGGGCCATCTATTGAGAAGAGTTGAAGAAGCGGAGGAATTATCAGGAAAGCAGGCCCAAGAAATATATATTAAAAACGCAAATGAGGAGAATGCAAATAGACCACCGAGACATATTATACAAACTGGAAGAACACGAAAATCAAAGTTGCTGTCAAAATCTTAGGATCAGAGCCTTACTGGAACAGCATGGGGAAGACCTGCTGACTAAAATGAAAAAGATATTCAATCCAATCTTGTACAGAAGGTTGGACGAGGATCTTAAGGTAGATCGTGTTCACAGGGTTAGGAAGCCCCTCGGTCTGAGAGAAGAAATTCCCAGGGATGTCATCATTAAATTTTAACCTCTATGAAGTCAAAGCCAGAATATGGAGTGAAATTCAAGAGTGCGGAGTTACAAATATTTTCTGATCTATCTGCAGGAACGTTTGCATGGAGACGTCAACTTAAACCATTGCTAGAGCAATTGAGGGCGGCCAACATTAAATATAGCTGGGGGGTTCCCAGCATCCTTATTGGTACAGAAAGAAGGAAGGACTGTTAGAATAAAGTTCCTGGATGACCTTCATGATTTTTGTAAAAACTTGGACATTCCAGTTCCAAATATCCCTAGTTGGTAGGGAAAGCTAGATGGACATTTGTAATAATAGGATTAACTTCTTTTAAATTAAATTATTTAAAGATCAAAGGTAGAGGGACTGGGAGGGCTGGGGAGGAGGGAGGGCTAATATATATGCAAAGGATTTGATGGGAGGTTGAAGGGTTTGGGGGAGTATTAGGCCATCTTTTGCACCTGCTCCCGCCCCTCCTCCCCCCCTGAGGCATTGGGGAGGAGGGGCGAGGACGCGGGAGGCCGCGATTAGAGCCGCACCCTAGGAGAAGAAGTTCGCAAGATGGGCCCGGTTTGGTTTCTCATCTGCGAGCTTTCGCCCGTTGTTCAGTCATGGGGCGGAGGGGGAGTATATGGGGGGGGTGGCGGGAGGGATAAGGATTATCTTGCAGGGTCCAATACATTGCATCTTAAGAAGGCAGGTTAAAGTACTGTTGCATGGTTCCTTACTAGACAGCCTAAAATGTTTTTTTTTCTATTATTCTGTGTATGTTGTTGTTACTATACAATGATTTTGAAAGATGTGTCACGTTTGCATCGAGTTCAATTGGTGTATCAGATTTTTTCTGGCAGTAGATCTGGACTGAACTCTTCACATTAGATTTGAGTGTATGCACCATGTACTCCAGACAGGTTTTCTTTGTGGTACCAGCTGAGTACTGTTTTTATTTGGTTAGTTCACCTTTAATGATGACACATTAGAGCAGTATATAGGTGATTGTGGTGACTACATTTGCACAAAATGCGTCTACCTCTTTGTCCTCTGCTCCATCTGTCAACCACTTATCATATGAAGCTTTAATAAAATGATTTTTGGAAGCTGAGCTGGGACCTGAGTAGTGTGTGTGGGGATTAACTAGAGACCCGCTCAACTGGAGCTGCTTTTTTTGTTTCATTATAGGCAAAACTTTTTTTTCCATTTTGGATAGAGCAAGGGAGGGTTATAACCCCTGTCAGATTTTTTTTCCCCCATCTATTTACCATTGTGGAGATTTTCCTTCACTTCCTGTCCCATAGCCAAGCAGGAAGTGACATGAAATCACTGCAAATTAGGAGAATTTCTTGGGGTTGGCCCAGGTCACCAGAACTAGTGTCCCTGTTGGAAGATTTCCCCTCTATTACCTTTCTGGGGAAAACCCTGAATTTGGGATTTTCTTTTACTTTTACTTTCAATTATAATGGTAAACAGGACAAATAGAGAGACGGTGAATCCCCTTAACTGGGCCCAGACAGCAATAAAAATTGACAGGCGTTCTAATTCCTCTCTATCCGAAGCTTAAAAAAAAAGTTTGCTTTTAGTTATACTTTAAAGCCATGGTTTGCATATTGGGAGACTTTCCGGGGACTCTGGAACATAAAGAAGTCAATGTGAAGGTACTTTTTTTAAAATGTATATGTAATCTTTACTATCTGTCAGGTATGACAGGAGTACTTTAAAGCATACTTTGATAGTTGAATGCATTTTCAGTGACAAATGTATTTATCTACTACAGATTTCTCCAGGATAATTGTTTTCCTTGAAAAGTTTTCTTTTTTCTTGTAGCTCTGATATAGGTTTTTTCCCGCTGGTCCCTTTTTACCTGTAAATTAATTCTAGTTTCCAGTTCACATCGTGGGTTCTGATTCTTGAATACCTCTATGCAGAAGAGTTAACATCAGTGTTTTATCTTTAAAGCCTGCAACCATGAACACACTTCCCTTTATGTCTTTTCATTATTTAGTATAAAACAGCTCGACCTCACTCTTTTACTGGGCAATTGTTTAGTCATAGGATTGATGGACCTAAAGTGAACCTGTGCTTAGATCATGCATATTTTAAACAGCAGTAAAAGCATGTTAAAACAAGCCCTCTTTCATCTCTGTATCTACAGTATAAGCATTTTGAGGAAATATTTTTTTTCTTCTATGAGAGTAGATTTTGACAGTTTGCCAGTCCCCTAATGTAAACAAACAGCAGGTGTTTCTAGGGCCAGCCATAATTGGTATTGAATCTCGGCCGCTTCTGCAGACTGAATGTACCCAAGTTGAACGATGGATCAACTTGGGTACAACCAGTCTGTTGGATTTTACATGTGATTATTGCTAGCTGCTAGTATAGCCACTAGCAGTAAGCACTGTGTTCTCCTAGTGGGGACAGCTGTCCTGCCCCCCCTGCCGGGAGAACACAATGTCTTCGTGGGAGGGATTCCCCTGTCAACACCGACTGTGGATGCAGGAAAGAAAAACGCTCTGTCTATGGCCAGCTTATGCTGTTAAAAACGGACTGAAACCTGACTTTGACCCCAGGGTCACATCCGGCTCTTTGGCTGTCCCCATCCAGCCCCTGATGCCTCCACTGTCAGCATGCCTCTCTAAGCCTATCAGCTTCCTCGCGGAGGACAGATGTCAATGTGGAGAGCTGCAAGCACTGGAAGAAGAAGTTGATCAGTACAATGGGGAGGCTCAGTTCTGGCAGGATAGTGTTGCCCAGTAGACATCCCAATGCTCTCCTGCCACTCTGCTTCCCAGATTTACTTTAAAGCATACTTTGATCCTTGAATGCATTTTCAGTGATAAATGTATTTATCTACTACAGATTTCTCAAGGATAATTGTTTTCCTTGAAAAGTTTTCCTTTTTCTTGTAGCTCTGATATGAGTTTTTTTCCCGCTGGTCCCTTCTTACCTATAAATTAATTCTAGTTTCCAGTTAACAGCGTGAGTTCTGATTCTTGAATACCTCTATGTAGACGAGTTAACATCAGTGTTTTATCTTGAAAGCCTGCAACCATGAACACACTTCCCTTTATGTCTTTTCATTATTTAGTATAAAACAGCTCGACCTCACTCTTTTACTGGACAATTGTTTAGTCATTGGATTGATGGACGGACCTAAAGTGAACCTGTGCTTAGATCATGCATATTTTAAACAGCAGTAAAAGCATGTTAAAACAAGCCCTCTTTCATCCCTGTATCTACAGTATAAGCATTTTAAAGAAATAGTTTTTTTCTTCTATGAGAGTAGATTTTGACAGTTTGCAAGTCCCCTAATGTAAACAAACAGCAGGTGCTTCTAAGGCCAGCCATAAATGGTATTGAATCTCGGCCGCTTCTGCAGACTGAATGTATAGCCACTAGCAGTAATCACTCTGTTCTCCCAGTGGGGACAGCTTGTCCTGCCCCCCCTGCCGGGAGAACACAATGTCTTCATGGGAGGGATTCCCCTGTCAACACCGACTGTGGATGCAGGAAAGAAAAACGCTTTGTCTATGGCCAGCTTATGCTGTTAAAAACAGACTGAAACCTGACTTTGACCCCAGGGTCACATCCGGCTCTTTGGCTGTCCCCATCCAGCGCCTGATGCCTCCACTAGCAGCATGCCTCTCTAAGCCTATCAGCTTCCTCGCGGAGGACAGATGTCCGTGTGGAGAGCTGCAAGCACTGGAAGGAGAAGTTGATCAGTACAATGGGGAGGCTCAGTTCTGGCAGGATAGCGTTGCCCAGCAGACATCCCAATGCTCTCCTGCCACTTTGCTTCCCGGTCTCAGCTGCCCAGTGAAGTTTTACTTTGCAAAAATGCCTTAAGTGCAAGGAAAATATTTTTTGTTGCTTGCGAAGGATTGGATGATGGAAGTCAGCAAAGCTTCATCTTATTTACTAAGCTCTGTGATAAATTCCCATGCAAAGTGCAACTTATCCTTGCAAAGTAAACAGTCTATTTACCTTTAGTAAATCAACCCCATAGGGTTTACCTTGAATTTTTTTTTTTTGGTCCAAAAGATACACTTAGATGTGCTTTCTTTTCGTTCAACCCCACACAAGGAGAAAGCAGCAGTGACCAATCTGCTCCCCCTTAAGCTGCAAAGGCAGCAGACTGGGGTATAAACATGGTGTGCCACAATGCAAAGCATCACAGCATGGCAACATTTTTCCCCTGGTTGAGTTTAGCAGGCAGTACTGAATGCTGATCATGACCCAATGGGGAAGTTCCACAACCGCCTCTGCATTGCAGAGGCAGCATGGTGGTTAAGGATTTTAGAGGTTAAAACAGATGTATATGAGGTGACATAACACTTCCTCACTGCCTGTCAAAGCTATCTAAAAAGCAATCCACCACAGATCACTTTTTAGAGAGCAACACTAACATAAACAAGCCCTTAGAGGAAGCTTTTGTGAAGTTTCATATTGGATTATTGGATCGGATTATTGTACTTGGCCCGGTATAGGAATACACAAGGCTCTTGTATTTTTACAATATTTGCTTATCCTGGAGATCAGCTTTAAACTGTGACAACACCAGAATTGAACCAGAAATTAGTCGATAGCTTGCTGATCTTGAAAATGAGATAAACCATATGCCATAACTATCACAGATACCAGATCTCAAACCAATTTAACACTAGTGGGAGTTAAGGAGCAGTACCAGAAAAAAAAAAACATTTTCTACCTCTATTAGCAGATGGAATGTCTCATGGAAGAGTAGAATCACAGGGTTCCAAACACAAACACATATATAACATTTAGGGACGACTTTGTCAAAACTGTCCTTGTGATTCAGAGCACTGTTATTTCCAAAAAAGTTTTAGCAGTTTGGGAACATGTGTTCAGACTGTTTATAGGGTAATTTTAGTAAACATGTATTATAGTAGTTGTTGGCATATTAAACTCATTGTAAGGACCCAGACGACAATGTCTAGCACATCCTTTCTCAACCTTTTTACACCAGAGGAACCCCTAAAATCATTTTCAGGTCTATTGAAACTCTTACTAAAACCAATTTATTGGGGTCAGTAAAAAATGCCCTTACCTTGGTGGTCAGAGAAGAGTACTCCCTTACAGTGGTACCCTAAGGATGCAGACAGACCCAGTAGGTGGATAACTGCTTGTCTACATCTCTCCACCCCATACATGTCATTCTCTGGGCATCCAGGCCAAGGCCAACACCTGACAAGCACCAGCTGCTGCAGCACCCAGCACTTCAGAGGACCGTCAGACACAGCTCTGATCACCAACAAGCAGCCTGACTATTTCCATTACCTACATCCCTGTCTCTGCCATCTGATACTGAAGGAAGGTCTGATGCTTGTTTGCTCTTCCTCTAAATCATAAGTGTAAAGATTCAGAAGAGTTGACTTGGACGATGCCTTCTGAGATATGCCTCAGCTGATTGAGGTGATCCACACTCTATAACCTGCCTGCAATGGTGATGACCGCACTTCCAAAAAAGCACAAAGATTTACTTTAAATGCATAAGAAATTTTGAGCTCTGGTGAGTGTAACCCCTTAGGGGAGTGGGCCTCACATTGTGAAGATTTTGGTGTTTGGTGCACGCTTTAACTACTACCTAGAATCGCCTACTATCTTCAGAAGCTGAATGCACTAATGGTCATCACATCGTGTTATATGTTTTGGATAACATATGCAGGGCAGGACTTAGGGTGGTGGGGGCCCCTGGGCTTGAGTCGCTTTCGGGCCCTACCTTCTATACATTACCGTATTTATCGGCGTATAACACGCACCCCAAGTTTAGGAGGGAAAAAAACTTTTAGGAGGTAAGTTTAAGGAAAAAACTTACATTTAAATGCCCATCAATGCAGCCTTGCACAGCGTCCATCTGCAGCCTTGTCCAGTGTCATTGCAGCCTTGTCAGTGTAGCCTTGTCATTTGCAGCCTTGTCATTGCAGTCTTGAAGTTTAAAATTGGCGTCGCCGAGATACAGAGTCCTGTGTATCTCGGCGGCTCTTGGGTCCTCTTGGCGGTTCTCGGGGCCTCTCGCAGTCCCGAGCGGAGCCGAGAGTAGCCGAGTGTTTGGGTACAGCATCACACAACTGCGCAATTGTCAGTTAAATCGACGCAGTGCTGTATCGCAAAAAAAATGATTGAAGTGCAATATTTCTATTATTACATTGTTATATAAAATAAAATAGTTCAACTCACCATAAGAAGAATCAGTCGGAGCCTGAGCGTGTCACTTGCCAACGTCACCTGCCTTCAGATGCGGATTGTCACTTGCCGCGTCACTTGTCAGAGGATGCAGGGTGTCACTTGCCACATCACTTGTCAGCGGATGCAGGGTGTCACTTGTCAGCGGATGCAGGGTGTCACTTGTCAGCGAATGCAGGGTGTCACTTGTCAGCGAATGCAGGGTGTCACTTGTTAGCGGATGCAGGGTGTCACTTGCCAGCGGATGCAGGGTGTCACTTGCCACGTCACTTGTCAGCGGATGCAGGGTGTCACTTGTCAGTGGATGCAGGGTGTCACTTGTCAGCAGATGCAGGGTGTCACTTGTCAGCAGATGCAGGGTGTCACTTGTCAGCGGATGCAGGGTGTCACTTGCCACATCACTTGCCAGCGGATGCAGGGTGTCACTTGCCAGCGGATGCAGGGTGTCACTTGCCACGTCACTTGTCAGCGGATGCAGGGTGTCACTTGCCACGTCACTTGTCAGCGGATGCAGGGTGTCACTTGTCAGCAGATGCAGGGTGTCACTTGTCAGCAGATGCAGGGTGTCACTTGTCAGCAGATGCAGGGTGTCACTTGTCAGCGGATGCAGGGTGTCACTAGCCACATCACTTGCCAGCGGATGCAGGGTGTCACTTGTCAGCGGACGCAGGGTGTCACTTGCCAGCGGATGCAGGGTGTCACTTGTCAGCGATGCAGGGTGTCACTTGTCAGCGATGCAGGGTGTCACTTGTCAGCGATGCAGGGTGTCACTTGCCAAGGGATGCAGGGTGTCACTTGCCAGCTGATGTAGGGTGTCACTTGTCATGTGGCCTGCCACCAGGTCGAAGGGGGCCCCGTCAGGTAGGATGTACGGGGCCCCATGATTTCTAACATTCAGGGGGGGGCAAACTCCCGCCTGCTAGCCAGCCTGTTTTGTCTGCACCGCTGCTTATCAGGCTTGTGTAATCTCACTTCCTGGTAGCGGTGGAACGCACGATAGGGCGGACGTGATGTAATCAGCCGGAAATGATGCAAGACATGGGAGGCCCTATCTTGCGTTCCACCGCTACCAGGAAGTGAAAGTACACAAGCCCGATCGGTCCCCGTTAAATAATAAGCAGTGGTGCCGGCGAAACGGGCTGGCTAGTGGGCGGGAGTTTGCCGTGGATCCGGCCCTGCCCGTGGGGCCCCCTATTAGGCGGGGCCCATGGGCTTGAGCCCACTCAAGCCCAATGATAAGTCCGGCCCTGAACATATGTATGTCAGATGGAATTTGGTGGACTGACATAAGCGCTGTTATAACATGGGACTGATACAGCGACCAAACTGAATTCTCTTATGTTAATATATTGCACTATATTGTGTTATTTTAACAGCAGCTTTTATTTCTTTATCCATGTGACCATTGGTAGTAGTTATAAGGATTATTAATGGTCTATGTGTTTAATTTTTTAATTTAATTTTCTCTATATGTTTATAACTTATAAGTAACCTGGCGCAGAGCGGTGTACATAGTTACATAGTAGGTGAGGTTGAAAAAAGACACAAGTCCATCAAGTCCAACCTATGTGTGTGATTATGTGTCAGTATTGCATTGTATATCCCAGTATGTTGTGGTCATTCAGGTGCTTATCTAATAGTTTCTTGAAGCTATCAATGCTCCCCGCTGAGACCACCGCCTGTGGAAGGGAATTCCACATCCTTGCCGCTCTTACAGTAAAGAACCCTCTACGTAGTTTAAGATTAAACCTCTTTTCTTCTAATTTTAATGAGTGGCCATGAGTCTTGGTAAACTCTCTTCTGCGAAAAAGTTTTATCCCTATTGAGGGGTCACCAGTCCGGTATTTGTAAATTGAAATCATATCCCCTCTCAAGCGTCTCTTCTCCAGAGAGAATAAGTTCAGTGCTCGCAACCTTTCCTCATAACTAATATCCTCCAGACCCTTTATTAGCTTTGTTGCCCTTCTTTGTACTCGCTCCATTTCCAGTACATCCTTCCTGAGGACTGGTGCCCAGAACTGGACCGCATACTCTAGGTGCGGCCGGACCAGAGTATTGTAGAGCGGGAGAATTATTGTTTTATCTCTGGAGTTGATCCCCCTTTTAATGCATGCCAATATTCTGTTTGCTTTGTTAGCAGCAGCTTGGCATTGCCTGCCATTGCTGAGCCTATCATCTACTAGGACCCCCAGGTCCTTTTCCATCCTAGATTCCCCCAGAGGTTCTCCCCCCAGTGTATAGATTTCATTCATATTTTTGCCACCCAAATGCATTATTTTACATTTTTCTACATTGAACCTCATTTGCCATGTAGTCGCCCACCCCATTAATTTGTTCAGGTCTTTTTGCAAGGTTTCCACGTCCTGCGGAGAAGTTATTGCCCTGCTTAGCTTAGTATCGTCTGCAAATACAGAGATTGAACTGTTTATCCCATCCTCCAGATCGTTTATGAACAATTTAAATAGGATTGGTCCCAGCACAGAACCTTGGGGAACCCCACTACCCACCCCTGACCATTCTGAGTACTCCCCATTTATCACCACCCTCTGAACTCGCCCTTGTAGCCAGTTTTCAATCCATGTACTCACCCTATGGTCCATGCCAACAGACCTTATTTTGTACAGTAAACGTTTATGGGGAACTGTGTCAAATGCTTTTGCAAAATCCAGATGTAGGTAGGCGTTTTTTTACACTCAGTTTTTATAAACTATATATAGCGAGAACATGCCTATAAAACAACACGGTCTGAAGTTAAAAGCTAAATAACAAAAATACAACATAAAAATAATACATATTGGTGTGGAAAACAAATGTTGATAGTCAAAGCCATCCTGACTCATGGAATACATATATGTATTAAGATCCTATTACAGAGCATCAAAAGGAATTTAAGATGCATATAATAAATAGGTCGACTTTGCCAACCTATATAGAATAAAGACTGGCTATGTACAGTACACCCCTCCCATTTTTGTAACTATTTTATTATATCTTTTCATGTGACAACACTGAAGAAATGACACTTTGCTACAATGTAAAGTAGTGAGTGTACAGCTGGTATAACACTGTAAATTTGCTGTCCCCTCAAAATAACTCAACACACAGCCATTATTGTCTAAACCACTGGAAACAAAAGTGAGTACACCCCTAAGTGAAAATCTCCAAATTGGGGCCAATTAGCCATTTTCCCTCCCTGGTGTCACGTGACTCGTTAGTGTTACAAGGTCTCAGGTGTGAATGGGGAGCAAGTGTGTTAAATTTGGTGTTATCGCTCTCACTGGAAGTTCAACATGGCACCTCATGGCAAAGAGCTCTCTGAGGATCTGCAAAAAAGAATTGTTCCTCTACATGAAGGTGGCCTAGGCTAATAAGAAGATTGCCAAGACCCTGAAACTGAGCTGCAGCACGGTGGTCAAGACCATACAGCAGTTTAACAGGACAGGTTGCACTCAGAACAGGCCTCGCCATGGTCGACCAAAGAAGTTGAGTGCACGTGCTCTCAAGAGGTTGTCTTTGGGAAATAGACATATGAGTGCTGCCAGCATTGTTGCAGAGGTTGAAGGGGTCTGGGGTCAGCCTGTCAGTGCTCAGACCATACGATGCACACTGCATCAAATTTTTCTGCATGGCTGTCATCCCAGAAGGAAGCCTCTTCTAAAGATGATGCACAAGAAAGCTCGCAAACAGTTTTCTGAAGACAAGCAGACTAAGGACATGGATTGCTGCCTGGAACCAAGTTCTGTGGTCTGATGAGACCAAGATAAACTTATTTGGTTCAGATGGTGTCAAGCGTGTGTGGCGGCAACCAGGTGAGTAGTACAAAGACAAGTGTGTCTTGCCTACAGTCAAGCATGGTGGTGTAAGTGTCATGGTATGGGGCTGCATGAGTGCTGCCAGCACTGGGGAGCTACAGTTCATTGAGGGATCCATTAATTCCAACATGTACTGTGACATACTGAAGCAGAGCATGATCCCCTCCCTTCGGAGACTGGGCCGCAGGGCAGTATTCCAACATGAAAACAACCCCAAACACACATCCAAGATGACCACTGTCTTACTAAAAAAGCTAAGGGTAAATGTGATGGACTGGCCAAGCATGTCTCCAGACCTAACCCCTATTGAGCATCTGTGGGGCATCTTCAAACAGGAGGTGGAGGAGCGCAAGGTCTCTAACATCCACCAGCTCGGTGATGTCGTCATGGAGGAGTGGAAGAAGACTCCACTGGCAACCTGTGAAGCTCTGGTGAACTCCATGCCCAAGAGGGTTAAGGCAGTGCTTGAAACTAATGGTGGCCACACAAAATATTGACACTTTTGGCCCAATTTGGACATTTTCACTTAGGGGTGTACTCACTTTTGTTGCCAGTGGTTTAGACATTAATGGCTGTGTCTTGAGTTATTTTGAGGGGACAGCAAATTGACACTGTTATACAAGCTGTACACTCACTACTTTACATTGTAGCGAAGTGTCATTTCTTCAGTGTTGTCACATGAAAAGATATAATAAATGTTTTTAAAAATGTGAGGGGTGTACTCACTTTTTGAGATACTGTAAATAAATCATATCCTTAAAGGGGCCCAAATTATAGTGTACAGATATACCTCCAGATACAAGAAGGGTCTAAAACTGACATTAAGGCCAGGGGGGAGGTGGCTTCCAGATTATGGATTCAGAGCAGTTCCAGTCTCCCCCTCTTGGACTAGAGTGGACACGATCACGAATAAAAACTGATGAGTTGTAAAGGCTTTCAATAGTTACCTATTGACATTTTGAGTACTGTAGCTTTTCTCTATTTCATGTGCATGCACAGTTTTAAGGCTTGACATATTTGGTATATACTCCACGCAATCTCTTTATTTATATTTTAACAAAATATTTGATATAGTGTTTGTGTGCTCTAAAAATAATTTGAGTGTATTTTTTTTACTGAAAATACAGATTTGATAAACACAATTATGGTGTAACATAGAAAATTACTAATGCTACAATTTTTTTCTGCAGGGTCTGCTTTCAAAAAATATATAATGCATTACTGATTTTAGGGCCTATATTGTGTATTTTAACATGTGGGGGAACTAAAAAAAAATAGAGGTGTGCTAAACTGGCTATGTACTGTAACTAGGTATCTGCATATACTCTCAGCACATATTAAGCGCTGTAAACCAGAGCCAGGTTTCCAATAACGTTATTACGTTTTCTTCCATCTAAAAATGAAGGAAGTAAAAAAGGGCACATTTAATTCTTTGAAGTGTCCATTTTATAAAGGCACAAAAATTATTTTCCCAGTACAAATCATGGTAAAGTTATTTATAAACAAAATAGAGGCTCCTAATTTTTTTTGTTTTTTTGAATGCAGCAAAAATAGACAAAACAAGAAAAGTTTACATGCATTCAGAAAAAAAAGCTAAGGTTGAAGGGGACGAAAGTGTTACAAATTAAATGGCTTACCCAAGGCTTAATAAGGGGTTAAATAAAAACAACTTTTTATTTTAACCCCCTTTTTTATAATTACAGGTTTATTAAAACAAACATAATCAGCAGATCAAAAAAATATATATACAGTATAAGCACCTTCATTCATACAGGAGCTGCTGTCAGCACTCATAATACACAGGGCAGGACCAAGCTGTTAGACTGACATCTGAGCTCCACAAAAAGTAGCAGCTCTCCCAGTGAAATCTGTTGGATCCAATTTTCAGTTTTTTTTTCAACTACCCACACATGAATGTCAAGTAGAGAGTGCTAGAAATCCTAAATTGCAACCTGATTGAAATTCAAGCTATCTTGCAAAACAACATGTCACTATTAGCCATGATAGAGGAGCTGACATTTACAATTACTATGCTTTCAACTATTGTAATCTAAGCGAGACTAGAAAATGCTACTTTCATGTTTTTTAATGGCACCACTAACTCAAGGCCAACCGCGTGCAAGATTGAACTAAACTGGGAGTTTCTGCTTGGCTGAAATTTTTGTAAAAATCTGGTTATTTTGCCAAAATTTTAGCATTTGAACAAAATGCATTGGAATCAATGTAGAAGGAAATTATTTATAATTTGGTTTAAAACAGACATCAAGATAAAATTAAAAAATGCAGAACATATTTGCTATACATGCACATTTCCTGTACTTCATCACATTTGAAGACCTTGTTAGTACAGAAAAATACCTTTTGATCTGCTAGAAATGCACTCAGCTTCAATACCGTGTTCCCGACTGCCAAAACACAGTCCTCAGTCCCTGGCAGAGTGAGATCACTACTTTCCTGCTTTAGTAAGTAAATGCTGAGGAGAAGGCAGGCTGTATCCCTGGGCTCAGTGCTTTCATTAGATAGGAGAGGATGCCGTGTGGCATCAGGACAGATCCAGCAGTATTATCACTATCAGTGGGCCCAGCTGTCAGAAACGTGGACAGTGGTAGTTTAGGTGGGCAGAGAAGTTGTGGAGAAAGCAGGGCTCTCCTGGGGAGGGGGGGCAAGTCAGGCTAAGTGGAGCAGCAGATTGGCTCCTTTATAAACTGCATAATAATCTGGCTCATGATTGCGGTAGGCATCTTCCTCTCTACAGTCTGCACTTCACATTGGGGATCTGTGTGGCTAAGGCTGGCACTACTCTGGGTGTCCAGAACAACTCTTCACCAGGAAAATGTGACTTGTTTAAACTTGCTGAACTCCATAATGATGTGTCAGTTCTTCTGCATCCTTCTTCTGCAATCCAGGCTAAGTATCTCTTTAACATCCCCTACTGGAGGGACAACACTGGCTGGGCTGAGTGTGAGGTGAGTCCTGGCTGGGCTCTCCTGGTTTGCACACACAGATCAGTTCCTCATTTGTATTATTTTTTTTGGCTTTCTTCTTTTTTTATATTATCGGAGTCACTCCTACAGATCACCCCTGCACTGCACTCGCACTACAAGGGCCAATTGCTCCTTTAGGTCTAGGAGACTTCCTTCTTATAGTAGATTTACATACCTGATCCTCCATTCCTCCTCACTGCTACACCAGTTTCTGTAGCGTATTCTCCCTGAGGTCTATAGCCCTGCATTGGACTTGAAGACACCAATGGACAGTCCACCAATGGACTGTGGGGCAGCAAAAAAAATCACTTTTACTCTTCCCTAGGCTAAACATGCAATTAACGCTCACAGAAAAGTGTAACCCAACTGCAAGGGATAATTTCAAGTTTCCCGACGTGACTGTGGGGAAACAAGGTCCCCAACTGTGGGGAAACAGCAGCGGGGCAGTGTGAAAGGGGCCTAAAAGTGCTTCAGCACTCAACACCCGGATTTCCATTGTACTTAATGATCCAGCTCAGTCACACATTAGTGTAGTGTTGCTTAATGGCCTCCATCACACAGCCATTTAGCTGCATCCACCAGATTCAAGTGGCAAACATCAGTACATTCTTGCCACTGGAATGACAGGTGCATGTGAATAGTGGCCCCAAACAAAAAAACTCCCCCCAACAGCAAGAGTGTTGTCAGGTAGGCTGTGCAGGGCCCCAGGATTTCTAACAGCAGCCCTGTCCCTTATACACACTGTACCAGCACTTCCTTGCAGCCTCTTCCTCCTCTATTCTTCCACAATATTCAACACTTGCCAGACAGTGCCATATGAAAGTGACATCACAACTGCTCTGGGTCACCAACACCAGTGATTTCAGTGTCAGCTTTGATGGAGGAAGGAGCAGCAAGGGAGTACTTAAGTATGTAAGGAGAGTATAGTGGGATTGTGGATCTTCTAAGACACTGTCAGTTTGCCCTACTTCTGCGAGATGTTCCTTTTAACTACCCTCGACCTGTTCTTGAGCCACTATGTGTCAACACTAATGCCCCGTACACACGGTCGGACATTGATCGGACATTCCGACAACAAAATCCATGGATTTTTTCCGACAGATGTTGGCTCAAACTTGTCTTGCATACGCACAGTCACACAAAGTTGTCGGAAAATCTGATCCTTCTGAACGCGGTGACGTAAAACACGTACATCGGGACTATAAACGGGGCAGTAGCCAATAGCTTTCGTCTCTTAATTTATTCTGAGCATGCGTGGCACTTTGTGTGTCGGATTTGTGTACACACGATCGGAATTTCCAACAACGGATTTTGTTGTCTGAAAATTTTATAGCAAGCTCTCAAACTTTGTGTGTCGGAAATTCCTATGGAAAATGTGTGATGGAGCCTACACACGGTCGGAATTTTCGACAACAAGGTCCTATCACACATTTTCCATCGGAAAATCCTATCGTGTGTACAGGGCATTACAGTAACCTTAAACCTGGAAGTATCCCTAGCACTAACCCAAATGCTTTCACCAAGGGTACTCATATAAAATTAACGGAGGTCCAATCAGTAAAATTTTCTTCCAACTGAGGTCTGAATTGCATGTTTGTGTGATGACTCAGATCCTCCACATTAAAGCTCTCTTCTCTTAAATCACAATACCATTCTTACATCACATCCTCTGCCCCCCCTGTATATCACAGTTTACCCTTCACAGAGTGTCCACAGTCCCTCTTCACGTCACCCTCCCAGCAGTGGTGTCCTCTGCACTGTCTTCACATCACAGCCTCTACAGCGGTGTCCTCTGCCCCCCCCCCTTTACATCACAGCCCCAAAATCAGTGTGCTCTGCCTCCTCTTCACCTCACTGCCCCCACAGCATTGTCCTCTGCCCCTTCACTCACATCACTGCCTCCACAGCATTGTCTTCTGCCCCCCCCCATCATATCGCTGCCCCCACAGTGGTGTCCTCTGCCCACCCCCACATCGCTGCCTCCACAGTGGTGTCCTTCCTCACATTTCAGCCCCCACAGCAGAGTGGGGACCACCGCTCTGCTTTACATTACTGCCATTACAGTGGTGTCCATTGGTCTACTGCACCCCCCTTCTCTTCTGCCCCTTTACTCTTTTACCTACATGGGCACACAGAGGAGAGCAAGAGGCTGTACAGTTACGAACGGCAAGCAGGAGCCGGCTTTTCCCCCAAGCCTCATCTGCTGTCATTGTCAGCAGAGCAAGGAGCTGGAGGCTGTACAGTTATGAGTAGCAGGGGAGAGCAGGAGCAGCCTGAGTTAACATTTCTTATTAGCAAGCTGATAATTGGTTGCTAGAACCCCCTGTGTCCTAGGAGCCAATCACCTGCTGGTTAACTTAAAAAGTTAACTCCTGCAGCTCCCACCCCCGTCTGCCACTCAGAACTGTACAGCCTTCTACTCATTACTATACTCACAATGACAGTGGCCGAGACTTGGGGGAAAAGCTGGCTCCTATATGGCGGGACAACGGCTGTCCGTATATGGACCGCGGTCCGCCATTCAGTGATGCCTGGCTTATACTAGCTTCTAACCTAAAGATAACTCTAACTCCATGTTTATAAACAAAGTTATATCATTGCCTTGTCAGTGCGATCATGGTAATCACATTTTTTTTATAAACAAAGACATGTTTTACATCAACAGGGTATGATATGGCTTTGTTTATAACAAGCAGTCACACAGCTGGGATCAGTGTGCGCTCCTTGCTTTAAAGTTTGGACATTTTATTTTTTTTAAAGTAATTTTATCTAGCAATGCTGCATGTTTTATAGAAAAAACACGTTTGGCAAAATTGACAGCTTATCTCTAGCTGTGTGCAGTAAAATATATTTTCTTGTGGTTAAAATATCATCTTAATTATGGAAAATAGTACAAATTTAGAAGGTTTCAGAATATAATTTAGACAATATTCTGACAATGTAGGGAAGGTATTTTAATATACACAGCTGCCTTCCAGTTATTCTTATACCTGAAGCATACTCAATGCAAATATATTCTAATCTCTCATAATTTAGAATGGCTGGAAAGTGAAGATCTTAATATTAATGGTAATTTAATTACTCTTGAGTATATTAAATTATATTTTTATATTAAATTATATTTTTTTTAGAGGCATTTAGAATTAAGATGGGTGTTGACAGACTTAAACAGTTACAATCTTGTCACTTAAATAAATGCACATTTGAAAATTACATGTGTGATGATAGCAAGTAATATAGAAATAATGCTTCAAGGTACAGAAAATGTGTATTGTGTCATATTGTTTGATTATCTTGAAATAAATCTCTACTGAGAAAATTAGGAAGGCTGCGACTGCTGACCCCTATAGCCAAAGAAAGGCCAAAGACAAACAAAGCTAAAATTGGCTTATAATAAACATTATGGGAGGAGAAAATGTAGCAACCTCTTGAGCACCTCGGGAGTCTGGTACCCTGGGCACCTGCCCATTCTGCCCTTATGATAATCCTCCTTTGCTATAGCCTATTTCATACAATACACATCAGCTGTAGCTAAATGAAAGGCTTGCACAGTGCCTATAGACCAATTATTTTTAAAGGTGCCCTTCAGCTTACCTCTAATTTACTTATCAGCTACTTTCTTCTCTGGTTGTTTGACCTAATTGGCTTTATTAGTAACATGACTACATAGTAAATTGAGTGTTATAGCTCACCTGATTGTTTAAAGGGTAACTCCACTTTCGTGGGGGAAAAAAAATAGCAAATAAAAAATAATATAGCGCATATGATTGCGATACTAATCATTTTTTAATTGAACGTTATTTAAAGTTATCTTTCCTTTCAAATATGCAGCAAATGTAATTTTCTGAGAATACATTGCAATATGGCTACCTGGAGTTTTCTGTACACAGAGTGTGTACTGACCACTCCCTAGAAACATAATTTTCTGCTTGTGTGACTGGCTCACCAATTTTCTCAGAAGTCTGCCTAAGATACAAGTCAGATTTCAGGCATCATTTTTTGAGAGATACGTTCAATAGGAACCGTCTAAAGGAATGCAGGCCCAGCAGATTTCCTCATTAGTGCCCTGTAGCTGCCACACCTGACAGTTTATTATGAAACTACTCCCATTAGACCCACTCAGAACAGAGGCAGAGCCAAACACACGTGGATTTCTTCAGAATGTACAAAAGGGGGGGCACCATTGGAGCCCCCTTTTTTGGGGACGGCGGGAAGCTGAAAGTTACTGACCTGCAGGGCACTCAAAGCTGTTCTCTCTCCTGTCACTGAAAGCTGTGTGGATGGAAGACCTTGTTCGGGCTTTCGTGGAGAGAGCCGAGAGCCAGGGCGGGGAAGAATGGATGCGCCGCTGCCTGGCGCTGTCTGACACGGTGGATGGTCAGCAGGGCACGGAGGTGGTAGAGGCTCAGCCAGTTCAGCCCTCACCTCAGAGAAGAACAAAGCGGAGCATGCCCCTGGAGCGTCTTGTGGCCGGGGGAGGGGAAGGACATTTTGCCGGGCAGGTGCGTGAAGAGGAGAGGGGGAGCATGGCGGCAGTGCCCGGGAGACGGTCGAGACAGAAGAGGCGGACCTGTTCACAGTCGCCAGCCAGGAGGAGAGGAAGAGGACACTCAGCACCACGAGGGGAACAGCAGGAGAGAACGGGGCTGCCTGCGCCTGCTGGAATCTCTCAAGTGATGGCTACTCCACAGTGGTCGGCTCCTCAGAGTGACCTGGTCCTGGGTGCACTTTTTCACAGCCTGCAGCCAAGCATGAGTGTCCCAGCTGCGGAGCCGTCATCAGGTGGGCAGGGTGAGTTACAAAAATCTACTGTAAATGATATTCTGGGTTACCTGTCAGCTGTTTCTCACCCTCTCTCTGCTGCTGGTATTGCTTCTCCTATTCTTCCTACTTCTCTGGCTGTTTCCCCCTCTGGGTCTGCCTCTGCTAGCTTTGTCTCTGCACCTGTAAATGTCCCAGCTCCTGTGTCACTTAGTCAGTTAAGCAGTATACACATTGGGGATGCACACTCCTGTTAGGGATAACTTGTCAGTTCCTGAATCCTGTTTGAAAGGGGTTATGCCCTGTGAAATTTCTCCTTTGAGGGCGAAGATATGGGGTGGGCATTTAGTGTGTGTTGGGGAGGGGGGTGGGGATGGACAGCACTTAGGAAGGGAGGGGAATTGTGTGTATATATATATATATATATATATATATATATATATATATATATATATATGTATATACATATATATGTGTATATGTGTGTATATAATTTTTTTTTTTTTTGGGGGGGTTTTTTTTTTTTGATGGGGAGAGGGGTAGGGTTAGCACAACCAGTTAACTGCTGATAAGAGAACTGTATAACTAACTTTTTTCTCGATAAATGTCTGTTACTATGTTAACTTTGTGTAGCTATCGGGAAGAATGTGTAAATGTGAAATGTGTGAAACTATAATAGAAAATAAAGAAAAATTTTGATTATAAAAAAAAAAAAATCAGTCAAGAAAGGTGATCAGGAGGAGGATAGGCGTAGAGCTGTACCCCCCTCGTTCAATAATTGGTTGCAGGCATTTTTTGTTTTTGCGAGTGTATTAGTTGAGAAGCGCCCTGATTTGGCGCGGGGGCTTGTTTCAGCACTTAGATCACGTCCTGGAGGCATACAAGAATTTTGGCGGTCTGGGCTGGTATGCTTATGACAAGTCTTTTCGCCAGAAGCTAGTGGCCCACCCATCTTTAAGATGGGGGATGAAGGACGTGGGCCTATGGCTTAATTTGATCTTGCCTCAGAGAGCGCCTGTTATGCGTCAGTACCCTGCTAATCCGGGTACTCCGGTTACTTCGGCGTATTGCAGGGGTTGGTGTTTTTGAATGAATGAATGAATGATTTGTAAAGCGCTGCAAATGCGAACTGAATCGCCTCAAGGCGCTAAATGCGTTTAGTTTTGAACAGCTTCTTAGAAGAGGAAGGTTTTGAGTTTTTTCCTGAAGGCCAGATGGTTTTCTTCCATGCGGATGTGAGTTGGATGAGTATTCCATAGCCGAGGTCCCTGGACTGCGAATCTGCGTTCTCCCCTTGCTTTGTAGCGGTATTTGGGAATGAGGAGGAGGTTTTGGTTGGATGATCGCCGATTGCAATTGGGTGTGTAGTGTTTTATTTTCTCTCGGAGGTATTGAGGGGCGTTACCTTGTATGCATTTGTGGGTGAGGCAGAGCGTCTTGAATATGATCCGATTCTTTACCGTTAGCCAATGTATGCTCCTCAGGAATGGGGAGATGGACTCCCAGGGTTTTTTTTCTGTTCAGTCTTGCCGCCGCGTTTTGAATGGCCTGTAGGCGCGCAAGCTGATATTGGGGTAAGCCTGTGTAGAGTGAGTTTGCGTAGTCAAGACGGGAATTGATGATTGTTCCAACTACTGCTGCTTTGTCCTTTTTTTGGGATAAAGGTAATGAGTCTGCGTAGCAGGCGGAGGAGATGGTGAGATCCACTAACTACTGAACCTATTTGTGCATCCATTGTCATTTCTGAGTCAAAGATAACTCAGAGACTCTTGGCTTTGGTGCTCGGAGAGATGGTCTGTCCGAAGATGGTGGGAGGTATCCATGGAGTCTTGGATTTGGGATTTGGATTTTGGTTAGCGTGTAGGAGGAGAAGTTCTGTTAGACCCGTTGAGTTTGAGGGAACTAATGGTCATCCAGTCATCTATCAAAGTGAGACACTTCTCTAGTTGTTGATGGTGGTCTTTTTGTCCGGTGATGCGAAAGTAGATTTGGGTATCGTCAGCGTATGAGTGGAAGCAGAGGTCTGATTTTTTGATGATTTTGAGGAGTGGGCGGATGTAGATGTTGAATAGCACTGGCGACAAGAGTGAACCCTGGGGGACTCCACAGGAAATTGTCTGGGTGTCAGAGATGAATGCTCCCAGTTTCACTGTCTGAGAGCGATTCTCTAAGAAGGATGCAAACCATTTTAGACTCGAATCTGTGGCTCCTGCAACTTCTGTGAGGCGAACAAGTAGAGTATTGTGGTCCACTGTATCAAATGCTGCACTAAGGTCTAGCAGTATCAGGAGACATGATTCTCCGTCATCTGCTGCTTCGAGGGCATCATCCCATATTTTTAGAACTGACGTTTCTGTGCGATGGTCTGGGTGGAAGCCTGATTGTAGAGTGTCCAGAAGTTGATGTGTGTCCAGGTGGCGTTGTAACTGTTCTACTACCACTTTCTCCATAATCTTGGAGAAGGTGCTAAGGCTTGTTATCGGTCTGCGGTGGTTAGGGTCCTTAGGGTCGAGATTGGGTTTCTTTAGCAGGGGTTTGACGGTGCCTTGCTTGAGGGAGGTTGGCACAATCCCTTCTTTGATTTATGAGGTGTGTTATAGTGGGAGCCAGGATGTCGGAGCATTCTTTCAGGAGTTTTGTGGGAATGATGTAATTTGGTGATGTGCTGTCTCGAAGGCTTCTCATAATGGTTTTAGTCGTGTCAGTGGTGATCTGTGTCAAGAAGAAGTCCAGCAGTTGTCTGATGTTCGTGTTGATGTCATCTTTTTGCTTTGGTTGGGTGAGGTTGGTTGTTTTTTTCTGTTGGATTGATTTCCGGATGTTGTCGATTTTGTCGATGAAGAAATTTGATAACTCATAGCAGAAATCTTGAGTATCGTTTGCTGGGGGCTCTAAGCAGGACGGGTTCATTGACTAGGCGACTATTTTGAAAAGTTCCCGCGGCCGGTTTATGGCAGTTGAGATGGTGTTCGAGAAATGTTCTTTTTTGGCTGTGAAGATTGCTTTGTGGTATTTCACCGTGAGCACTTTGTAGTTGATGCAGGCGGTCGCAATAGGGTCTTGGGTAGAGTTTGCCCAAAGGTTGAAGTCTTTTGGTTTTCAGGGTGTGCATTAAAATAAGTTCAGTGAGTGGTGTAGGGAGATTGGTCTTTGGTCCTGGTGGTCTGTAGCATAGTAATATGTGAATGGTGTCTTGGGGTGTTGTTTGAAGATGCAGGGGGAGCGTCTCCATGAAAGGCACTGAGTCCTGCGAAGTTGGTTTGGTGAAGGCAAGGTGCCACAACCGAGGTATCCATCTTCAGGGCCGGCGTTTCTGTACACGATAATGGTGGTCTCTGCGGCGGGTCGGTAGCGGCGGAGGAGATCGGGACCTGTCACTGCTGAGGTATAGAGACGAGTGAGGCCAAGATTGCCCCCACCCGTCTCTATACCATAGGACGGCCGGAGCGACGTCATTACGTCGGCTCCGCCTACTTCTCTTAAAGGCACAATTTTTTTTTTTTTTCTGCATCTTAGTCTAAATATGAGATCTGAGGACTTTTTGACCCCAGATCTCATATTTAAGAGGACCTGTCATGCTTTTTTCTATTACAAGGGATGTTTACATTTCTTGTAATAGGAATAAAAGTGATCCAATTTTTTTTTTTTAAAACAGTGAAAAAATAAATAAAATAAAGTAAAATAAATAATAATAAAAAAAAAAATTTAAAGCGCCCTGTCCCGACGAGCTCGCGCGCAGAAGCGAATGCATACGTGAGTAGCGCCCGCATATGAAAACGGTGGTCAAACCACACATGTGAGGTATTGCTGCGACCGGTAGAGCGAGAGCAATAATTCTAGCCCTAGACCTCCTCTGTAACGCAAAACATGCAACCTGTAGAATTTTTTAAATGTCGCCTATGGAGATTTTTAAGGGTAAAAGTTTGACGCTATTCCACGAGCGGGCGCAATTTTGAAGCGTGACATGTTGGGTATCAATTTACTTGGCCTAACATTATATTTCACAATATTAAAAAAAATTGGGCTAACTTTACTGTTGTCTTATTTTTTTATTCAAAAAGTGATTTGTTTCCAAAAAAAGTGCGCTTATAAGACCGCTGCGCAAATACGGTGCAAAAAAAAAGTATTGCAATGACCGCCATTTTATTCTTTAGGGTGTTAGAAAAAAAACAATATATAATGTTTGGGGGTTCTAAGTAATTTTCTAGCAAAAAAAACTGTTTTAAACATGTAAACACCTAAAATCCAAAACGAGGCTGGTCCTCATGCTTGGTTAGGATGCTGTAGTTCTCAGGCACCAATTCAGTTAGGATGGTATTGCAGTCGGATGTTAGCCAGCTTTCCGTAATGAAGAGGCAATCAATCTTGTATTTGATGATGAAGTCGTGGATTTCCAGTCTGTGCTTGACTGCAGATCTGGTGTTGATCAGGGCGCATGCTAGTTGTAGTTGGAATGGTGTCTGCCTGTATTTGATGGTTGCTTGTAGGTTGGTCCTTAGTAATTTTTCTTTTTTTAGTCTTTTTTGAGTAGCGGTTGGTAGAGTTGAATCAGTGTTTCTTAGCCTATGGAGGGCCTCCGCTGTGAACTTGAGGAACTTTTCATTTATTGAGAGTCATTGTCACTTTAATACCTCATGTAAGTACAGGCATGAGTGCTCTTTTTGCGCGGGGCCTCATCCTGTGGTGAAATGTTTTAAGAAAACAGCTGTTGCTGCGGTCCCGTCTCAGCGCGATAATTTCCCCAAAAGCCTGCACGCCAGTGAGGCTGGAAAACATGCGCCCTTGGCTGGATTTATACCAAAGCAGGGAGAAGGCGCTTTTACTAATTGAAGGGTTTTCAGTTGGTTTCCCTCTTCCTTCTTTTTCAGGCTCTGTATGCACTATTGTGGATAATCTGAAGTCAGTTAGTCCGTTTCCAGAAGTGGTGAGGGAAGAAGTTTCTAAGGAGATTGCAGAGGGTCGCATGGCTGGCCCGTTTAAATTTCCCCCACTCAGCGATTTTCGCATCTCTCCGCTAGGAGTGGTCCCCAAGAGGGAACCAAATTCATTCCGTTTAATACAGCATCTTTCTTTCCCGAAAGGGGGATTGTTGAATGATGAGATTGACGAGTCGCTGTGTTCAGTCGCTTATGCGACTTTTGAAGAAGCAGTTGGAAAAATTAAAGCATGCAGCCCTGGGCCTTGTTGGCTAAAGCCGATGTGAAGTCAGCTTTCAGGCTTTTACCGATCTCCCCGGGGGCTTTCAGTTCTTTGGGTTTTTATTTTGACAGGTTTTATTTTTTGGACAAATGTCTTCCTATGGAATGTTCTTTGTCCTCTACATACTTTGAAACTTTTTTCTGCATTTATTCATTGGGTTATGTGTTTTGAGTCCGGTCAGGATTCGGTTGCACACTACCTGGATGATTTTTTGTTTATCGGCCTGGCAAATTTTGACATTTGTTCTCATCTTCTGCGGATATTTGGTGTTGTTACGGAACATTTTGGGGTTCCTCTGGCTGTCAAGAAAACTTGTTATCCTGCAACTTCCATGGAGTTTTTAGGTATTTTGATTGATACCGAGGTGGAAAAATTTAGTTTGCCGCAGGCTAAGGTGGATAAGGTGAGGAACCTTATTGCAGTTTTCTTGCGAAGACGTAAGGTGTTGTTGAAGGAGATGCAGTCACTATTAGGTCTCCTGGCTTTTGCTGGTAAAATCATGGCGGTGGGGTGGATTTTCTCTCGGCGATTGTACATGGAAACCGCAGGTTTAAAATCTCTGTTCGCTCACATCCGCTTGACGGCTTCCCTCAAGGATGACTTAGTGGTGTGGGCTGATTTTTTGGCAACATTTAACGGCTGTTCCATCTTTCAATCGGATTTTATTTTTGCTCCTGATTTTCGTCTGTTCACTGACGCGGCAGGCTCCAAGGGTTTGGCGGCAATTTGGGGATCACATTGGAGCTGTGGGGCTTGGCCAGAGGCGTGGATTCGAAAGAAGGCTACTAGGAACATCGTGCTGTTAGAACTTTTTCCAATTTTAGTGGCCGTGACGCTTTGGGGAGAGTTTTTTGCCAACAGGTGGATTCTGGTGGAAACGGACAATAAAGGGGTCCTCTTCGCTGTCAATTGTCCTTCTTCCAGCTCCCTCTTGGTGGTTAAGATTTTGCGGCATCTGGTTTTTTTATGTTTTAAATGTAACATTTGGATCAAAGCCAAGTACACACCAGGGGTTTTGAATAATTTAGCTGACTCTCTTTCCCGTTTCCAGATGCAGCGTTTTCGGGATTTGCTCCCAGGGGCGGACGCGGAAGGAACGCAATGCCCAGCTTACTTGTGGGATCTAATTCAACGAAGGTGGTTGAAGCCATTAAATTCTCAGTCACTTCACGTACGTGGGCGGATTACTCCGCTGCTTGGAGGAAGTGGATCCAATTTGCTGAAAATTCTGGGTTTGATTGGGAGGCTCCCGGTGAGCAGGCTGTTTAGGCCTTTTTGGCTTTCCTAATGGAAGGCCAGCCCTCTTATGGGTTTCTGGCTAAGACCTTGGCGGGGGTATCCTTTTTCTTCAGGATGAGGGGTCTCCCGTCCTGCTCTAGTTTCTTTCTGGTTAAACAGGCCTTGAAAGGCTATCGGAGGACAACTTTTGCCCCGGATGGCAGGCGACCTATTGGCCTATCTCTTCTTAGGCGCCTGTGCGATGCCACGCCAGAGGTATGTTTTACCAGCTATGAGGCTTTGCTATTTAAAGTGGCTTTTGTGTTGTTTATTTTATTTTGGAGCCTTTCGGGTTTCCGACCTGCTTCCTGGGTCCAAAATGAGCTCCTTGGGTATGCTGTCAGAGCATGTGCTAGTTGACCACGGTCAGGTACGGGTTTTTTTGAGACGGTCAAAAACTGACCAACTGGGACGTGGGGAATGGGTGACGGTTGGGGCGACTCATTTTCTCAGTCATTGGGATCGGTCTCCTTTAACTAAGTACCAATTTTCTTATGTCTTGAAACGCTGTCTTGGGAAATTGGGTTTACAAGATTTTAAGTTTTCCTACATTCCTTCAGAATAGGGGCAGCGTCTGACGCTGCTGAAAGGGGGTTGCCAGCCAAAGCCATAATGGGTTTGGGAATGTGGAGGTCAAACTGTTTTAAGAGATATATCAGGCCTAACTTGTCACTTTAATTTTCCAGGTTTTCAGCATTGCGTTTGCATTCTGGGCCACTCATACATATATTGAGCTCGGAAGCGTGCGGCCCAATGCAGGTATTCTGTCAACCTATCGCTATTGCCGGAATCCTTCGCTCTGTATTGGAAGGGTATAAGAGGTTTGCGGTGGCAGCATTTATTTTTTCATTTGTCACAGTTACATCAGTTATGGCCACCGCCTTCGATTTTGATAGTCCATCTAGGAGGCAATGATTTGGGTTCAGTCCGTACTTTAGACCTTTTATTCATGATCAAACGGGATCTTTATAGGTTCCATTTGACTTCCCCGGGTACGGTCATCGTATTTTCAGAAATTGTTCCCCGTTTCGCTTGGCTGTCTTCCCAGTTTTCTAAAGTAATAGAGAAGATGAGGAAGAGGGTGATGGCAAAATTCATGCCACTTTTGGGGGGATTTTCTTATAGGCACGTGGATCTGAAAGGGGGCAGCATTGAAAGGGCCGCATATTTGGGGTAGGCCGGCCTGGTTACACAAGTCCGGCTGGTGGGGGACATATTTCTTTGTAAATAAAGGTTGAGTAGCCCGTGTTCTGAAAACTGGGCAAAGGTTTTGCTGTTATATTTATTTTCATCTGAATATTTGAATTATTATGTTTATTAGTATGAATATATGTAACCAATAAAATTACCGCGGCCAATTTTTGCCAAATATGGTGTGTGTGTGTTTTCTATCAATAGGTTTCATGGTTGTACCTGGGGAACTAAGGTTAGGGGCAAGGTGTGGCCTGCTGTCCCATGTACAAAAGGGGGCGCATCATTGGAGCCCCCTTTTTTGGGACGGTGGTCACCCAGCCCTGGTGATTGTTAGATTACAGGTAGTAAAATGTACTCTATCTTTAAATGTGTACCTGAATTTCAGGTGGTCCAATCGGATTCCAGGGAATGCTCTGGTAGTCCCTGGGGAAGTGTTAAAAGGCGCTGCTGAGGGTCTTTACTTCCTCTTGCAGCAGCTGGACCTGAAAGAGAAGAAGCTCCCTCCCTCCCCGACACGGTGTATTTTATGTGGTTGGGTCACCCCGGAATCCGGGGGGGACATATTTCTTTGTAAATAAAGGTTGAGTAGCCCGTGTTCTGAAAACTGGGCAAAGGTTTTGGTGTTATATTTATTTTCATCTGAATATTTGAATTATTATGTTTATTTGTATGAATATTTGTAACCAATAAAATTACCGTGGCCAATTTTTGCCAAATATGGTGTGTGTGTGTTTTCTATCAATAGCTTTCATAGTTGTACCCGGGGAACTAAGGTTAGCGGCAAGGTGTGGCCTGCTGTCCCATAACAAAAGGTAGGAATCTGCAACAACGTTTGTTATAATCCTAGCAATGTACATAGATCACCCAGAGGGGATGTTTTTTTTTTCTACAAAAGTGGAATTACGCTTTAAACATTATTTTATTTAATCACACTGTTTAGCTGATTTTTTTAGGTCTTCAAATTTATTTCTTCTAATAGTAAAATAACATTTACTGGTATTTTAAATTAGTCCCACAGATGCACTCACACACAAAAAAAAAAAATAGAAGGTAAAAACATGCTCACCATCATAAGCACTTTTGTGAAAAAGCAATTCTGTCCTCCCGTCAAAACAAAGTGAGCATATATAAAATATTTAATCCCATTTCTTAAAAATGTAACTATATTTTGACCATGCCCCAATTTTTTGGAAAAATGCTTTTAGGTTGCCTCCCCCTTACCTCTCAAACAAAAAAATTTCTTGGGCTCAAGGGACTTTGAGTTTTCCCAGATATGTGATTTTGCTGATTGTTTAGTAAGCCAGCTAAGGGAGGCTTGCTCACTTTCCCTTGAGACACTGTTGTTGGTTAACGGGCCTAACACACACCATAATTTAATTGGTGATACTCTGTTTGCACTGTTCAATGAACATGCACCATTTGGTTTGTTTTTTGTTTAACACATTGTGAACATCCATTTTACAAGCTTTAAATTGCTTCTATTTCCAACTGTCTTTTAATGAGTCCTAATAGAAATCTGTTGCTCTTGCTGCTGCTCCTCCTGTCTTTCCTGGATACTGTTATCAGTCAGTTGCTGCTTCTTTGGCTGCTCATTCTGTGCAGTTGCACAGTGTGCAGTTCTTTCTGGCTTTTCCTGAACTCAAATGCCCTCCTTTTGATTGTACCAAATTCTTTTATATGGGTACAATATTCTGATTGCAGGATGCAAATTGCTGTTTCTTTGGTTGGTATTTGGTATTTTGGTTTGTTTCTTGCTGTTCTTCTCATCAAACCTGTCCCCAGAATGTTCCTTGTTTACCCTGTCATTGGTTAGTTTTATTTCTTGTATGCTACCATCTTAGCTCAGTCACCTGGCTTACTGTAACTGAATTCTGGCTCCTGCCTGCTCTTAGATTATGAAGTTTCCTAATTGTGATCCCCTTGAACCTGCTGTCTCCTACATACAACCTATTGGAATCCCTCAATTTGGCCGTTTTGCTTGTCCCGACAATGCTAATTATTTGTTATCTCTGATATTTGCTGACTATTTGTGTTCCTAACTATTTCTTTGGTAATGACCCAGAGTGATGCTCTACCCTGACAATATACTTTGGCAACTCTCTTTGACCATGTTTATCTCTATCCCTACAGCACAAATTCTACACAGCTATCACAATCCAAAGATTTTCTGACTACTTCATTTTTTTTACACATGCCCTTACTGGAGGACATCCTCTTTGTTCAGACTAGATAATCTTACAGCACTCTACAAAGGTGTTTGTTAAAAGTAAAGCATACCACAGTAGTGGTCATCTGGTCTTAACAGAGGTCTGACTTTTACATTTTTTAGATGTATAGTCAGTCCATGGACAAGCTGCCTTCCCCAGGAATGTACACTTTTGTTATTGTATTGGTAGCACCCTCCTAGCTGGCTGCTAAGATAGTTACTATAGTGTTCGTGTGTGTTTTTGTTAGGTACATTTAGTTGCCACTCTATAGTCAGTGTTGTTGTAAATTTGGATAACATAAAAGTGCAATTTGGCTAACTGTACTCAGTGAGCTGGGATTGTTTACTTAGGTCTGCTCTGTGTGCTCTGCTGCTGTTTCCTGATAGCTCCCTCTGTATTCAGGTAACCTGATAAGTTTATGAATGATAGGTGTGGAGTATGCAGATGGCAGCATAAATATTGATGCAATCCTGGCCTATCTCAGAGGCATGCTCTGATGACATTCTGGGAGCACACAGAGCTCGGGAACTTATCCCAGAGTGGAGGAGTCCAGCCTGGGGGGCACGCTGCCCTCCCAGGCAGAAGCTGCTGCTGGCGGGGGCCTCAGGTGGGTGAACTGGGGGGAGGAATGCTGAGACCCAATTGCTAAGGAGAAGCTGACTGAGGGGAGTTGTTTGCCAAAGATCTGTCTGGTATCACTGAAAGGTGTTGCTTGTGTAGCCCTGTTATGGGGGGGGGGGGGTCATATGAAGTTGCCCTCTCCACATAGCCAGGCAATGTACATATGTCTGCAAAGAACAGTGTATATATATCTAGATGTACAACTAAAGGCCTTTAACACCAATACCTCCAATTAGGCACTGTGGCACAGTTCGGTTGCAGGGGCCCCTGATGAGCTGGCTTGCAAGGCGTAACACAATCCAGCTTGAGAGGATGAACGCTGATGCATCTGTGGAGCGGTGGCTTCCTGGGGACGCTTGTACAGACGAACACACCGATGGTGAATAAGTCGGGAACACGCCACATGCAAGGCAAATCTGGCCTTTCTAGCCTATCTCTTGGTCCCTAACCAAACTGACTATAGGCTATCAATGTAACCGGACTGCTACCTATCTAAGTGGCCATCAGAAGCCTAGCCTGTCACTACCCTGAGCTGTTTACTGTTCCCTAGGCTAAAACTAGCTAGGAACCCCCCAAACCAAAAAGGGACACTGTTGCTTTACCCGCTTCAGCCCCGGAAGATTTTACCCCCTTCCTGACCAGAGCACTTTTTGCGATTCGGCACTGCGTCGCTTTAACTGAGTCAACTGGTCAGAGAGGCTGGTTGATAGCAGTTTTGCTATCTGAGTGAGGAGACCTGGATGTCACCATAATCTGATTTTGATCTGCTGGTCTTGTTCCCAAGCCATTTTTTGTGTTGCAGATTTTGAGTTAAAGCAACAGCTCCAAAAAATAGTGTGCAACAAACCAAGAATGGACTGAGAAGCCCAAGTTTTTAAAGCAGGACATTTAATGAAAGACACCAAAGAAGGTCCTGGAGTATGTGTGGTGCCTTTTAATTACCCATTGATAAAAAGAGGAGAAGATCGGCTTCTTTGGAACCCGAACCTTGTCTATCACATTCCTGTGTTGAGTTGTGTCTGGGATTCACAGCTGCTCAGCAAGGGAGAAGATCACACATTCTGTCCCTGAAATCCATCCAGAGTTACCATACTCCGGTCTATGCCTGATTGATTCATCGCTGCTGGCGAGTGGATCCACCATTTAGGGTAAGAGTACCCCATCCCTCCTACCCTCAGAAGGTGGAGACACTACCCCGGCTGTTATTGTAACCACTGATTGTATTGCACAGAAGAGGAAATATTGGCCGGTCCTACATTACTTTGCATACAAGTTACAGCGGCTTAAAATCATGGACTCCTTTTATTGTTTTTATCAATATGTGATCCATTCATGCTATTGATTTATCATTTATAGTGTTATACCTTAAACATTGACACTCACCATTTTTGTATTGTATACCTTAGATCATACTTATGCTATTTTCATCCAGTTTATATAACCTTTATGTAACATTCCCCTATCTCCCCCAGAGTTATACAGTATATACACTCATCACTCACTCACACTGAAGTATTCACTTCACATTTTCAGTTCGGGGTGATTTGCCTTAACCGCAGCAAGAATTTATACCATTGATTTTTCCTCTAGAGCTATATTTTCGTGATCACTGTCACTTATATCTTGGAACATTTTTGTATTTTACACCTTAATATACACCGATTAGATCCATATCTGAATAGAAAGAAGGAGCACTTAATTGCCACGTCCGTAATAATGGGGGGGGAAAAAGGAGGTATTACTAAAAGTACTAGGTTTGGACTTTCTAGACCAAGAAACAATGGAAAAAAAGGGGGATAATATAAAACGTCACATTTATTGATACAGTATAAAATATAGACATAATTGTTGAAAATAGTAAAAAACATAATACATATGCATTTATGCAATTTGTACAGTGAGCCCTTGTGTGTCTACGCGTTTCGCCGTTAGGCTTCTTCAGGACACGACCAAGGTTCAAAAACGCAACAGATAAGAGAACAAATCTCACTATCTTGAGTTGAAGTGCGTTGTGATATATACCCGCAGCCTGGATAGACGGTGGGTTTCCAAATACTAAGTAAATTTCAAATTTTATAAACAGGGGCAAGTAGAGCCTTCACTTCAGAACATATATAAGGCCAGCTGAGCAAGACTATATGGTCCAATATATATAGGGAACAGATCCTGATTAGAATAAAATAATGCTCATGGCTAATAAAGCCTAGGAAAGCACTCTGTGCATGGAGGGTATAAGAAGATAAACGTGCCCCTGGGAGACAACCAGGAGCTGCACCAGGGTATTTGGAAACCCACCACCTATCCAGGCTGTGGGTATATATCACAACGCACTTCAACTCAAGATAGTGAGATTTGTTCTCTTATCTGTTGTGTTTTTGAACCTTGGTCGTGTCCTGAAGAAGCCTAACGGCGAAACGCGTAGACGCACAAGGGCTCACTGTACAAATTGCATAAATGCATATGTGTTGTGTTTTTTACTATTTTCAACAATTATGTCTTTATTTTATACTTTTTCAATTACTCCCTTTTTTTCCCCATTGTTTCTTGGCCTATAAAGTCCGACCATAGGTAGTACTTTTAGCAATACCTCCTTTTTTCCCTAGATCCATATCTGGTTTGACCACTTGAAAATATCATTATTTAGCTTTCTTAGAGTTATATGGATTGTTTCTATTTTCTTACTTGCTAGCATTGAAGTATTCACTTCACCTTTTGCGATTTTGTTATTCACATATTCACTCACAAATCCATGCGATTTTGTGCAATTTTGTTATCGCTTAAAAGTCCATGCGATTTTGTGTGATTTTCTAATTTTTCACCTATATACATGTTTGATTACATTCTTCACTATATACACTTTTCCTTGAGTGATGTGTGATTGCATTTGCAGTGTATACATCCCTTATATTCACATCTTGGATGTATTCCTGTCTTTAATACACACCATTAGCGCTACACATTTACCCAACATGTCGCTTTAACTGACAATTGCGCGGTCGTGTGACGTTGCACACAAACAAAATTGACGTCTTTTTTTCCCACAAATAGAGCTTTCTTTTGGTGGTATTTGATCACCTCTGCGGTTTTTATTTACTGTCCAGATAATCTCTTTGCTCTTGTGGCTCTAACTACTATTGCTTAAGATGAAGTTGACTGTTTGTTTTAAGCCTGGAATTCACTATGCTTGCTCAGAAAGCAAGACCAAGTCCCGTAAGTTGTACATAGTTCTTGTTTTGTTTTTTGAGTATCCCATCACTTCCCTCAACTCTATCTAAGTTCTCCAAAAATAAAAAAATAAAAACACAAAGAGTCCGATGGGAGCTTTTCATCGTATATTCCGATCATGTGTATACCCCATCGGACTTTTCCCGTCAAAAATTCAGACTGACTTAGATATAGAATATGTTTTAAATTTTTCCGACGGAACTAATTACTATCGGTAAAACCGCTTGTCTGTATGCTGTTCCGACGTACCAAAAACGACGCATGCTCTGAAGCAAGTACGAGACGGAAGTGGTCGGTCTGGTAAAACTAGCGTTCGTAATGGAGATAGCACTATCCTCACGCTGCAAATTCTGTGATCTTTTAATCCAGCGCATTCTTTTGTGCTTTATAATGCTGGAAGAATAAAGTTGTTTTGCTGCTGATGTTCTCACAAACTTCTTTCTTTATTATTTCTCGTGATCTCATGAATAATCTTTTATTATTTTAAAGCCAGATCTCCAGAATGTTTTGAAAGATTTTTTTATAGTCATCTTTTTTTAGAATTTTTTATTTCATCAAGATCTCCTTTTTTTGGATTATTGCAAAATTAGTTTCTAGTGATCTCTATAATATTTTTTTTTTTTTTTTTGGTGTGTCAAGTTACCATAATAACATTATTATCTTGTATTTTGTAACCTCAAGGAGGGTGGTTGGTGTCCCTTGTTAATTTGACACTGTATTTTTGAAATGTACCTACATACTCACAAACAATCCTATTTTTATAAAAACACATATAGGCAAGTATTTTCAGAAAATAAAATATCCATTTATTCTGGGTAACAAAATAAAGAGGAAGGCAACTTTTGTAATTTGCGAAGCCTTTTGGCCCCAGGGCACCCATCAAGTCTGTGGAAACATTGTTATCTTGAGAAGTCCATATAATTTTGAGCCCAATCTGGTCCAGGACTCCCAAAGATCAGGACCAGCAGCAGATGACATATATGTCCCCAGGCTGTGGTACTACACCAGCCTGCGGCTTCTGTCAGACCAGACTGCACCCAGGCCATCACTTTCTTCTCTTCCCTGCAGCCTTCCCTCCACGCTTCCCTGCAGCCTTCCTTGGAGGCTGTGACTCTGGTGGTGGACTTGTGGCAGGAGGAGGAGGATGGGTGAGATCATATATGTGGCTGTTCTGTCAGCTGGCCCCTAAACCCCTTCTGAAGGGCCTCAACAATAATTCCCTCACAGAGGAAGCATTTGCCCTCCTCCAATTTCAACAATCTTGTGGCTAGATAGCAGCCATAGGCCTCTTCAGCGTCGGGTTGGCTTCTGAGGACATCAGTTGCTTTCCTAATGAGGCCCAGTGCTGCCTCCTCTGTCCTCGTCCCCTTCCTGGGCCTTTTTGTTTGAAGGCAGAGGGGAGGCACCTGGGATTGGGTGAGGCTCCTACTGGGCCCAGCCACCTCCTGGCTGACACTGGGCCTGCCCACCTCCTGGGCATGGTCACCTCATGGCTGCCACTTTCCAGACCCTCCTCCTGGCTGAGCTCATCCTGTTTATAAAAAAGGGACATAGTTTTAGTTTTTGCTTCATCAATCACACACAATTTTTAGCTCATGACTTGCAAATTGAATGTTAATAAATAGAAAAGACTATCATTCTGACCCCAGCATTTTTCTTTCTTGTCCCAATCATTTTTGGCCACTACTGTTTATTCATATGTAACTCACCTGGTTTTAACTACTTCCCACCCAGCCAATGTACATAAACGGCCGGGTGGGTGCTCTCTCCTTCTAATCGGACGTTCAGGAACGTCCTTCAGAAGGAGGGGTATCACGCGCGTGGGCCCGCGCAGCGGCACAACCCCGTTGCGCTCGTGTCACCCGGACACGGCTCATCTCCGATCAGCAGGAGGGCTCTGTGATTGGCCCTCCTGATCACATGACGGCCATGTCCAATCACAGCCGTCATGTGCTATAAACACAGTGCCGGTTGCTAGGCAATCGGCTCTCCTCTCCTCACACAGAAGTTGTCGATGAGGAGAGGAGAGGGGATCGCTGCAGCCAGCTGGTGATCAGTTAGTATGAGCTGTTTTTACAGCTTTTTACTCACTGATCACCAACCTAGTGTCACCACACAATGTAAAACACACATGTCCCTAAAACACATGTCCCCAAATAATAAAAACACCTGTTCCCCACATATGTCCCACTAAAATCACATGTCCCAATGACTATCTGCACACATATGTCCGTGATCACCTGCGCACATCTGTACATGATCATTTGTGTACATCTGTCCGTGATCACACAAACCAATTATTATACACTTAACGGAAATTTTTTTACCAGAAACATGTAGCAGAATACATTTTGGCTTAAATTTATGACAAAATTCGATTTTATTGGATTTCTTTTAAAATAGAAAGAAGAAAATATTGTTTTTTTTCCAAATTTCCGCTCTTTTTTCGCTTATATCGCAAAAAATAAAAAACGGAGTCATTAATAAATACCACCAAAAGAAAGCTCTATTTGTGCGAACAAAATGATAAAAATTTCATTTGGGTACAGCGTAGCATGACTGTGCAATTGTCATTGAAAGTGCGAGAGCGCTGAAAGCTGAAAATTGGTCTGGGAAGGAAGGGGGCGAAAGTGCCCAGTATTGATGTGGTTAAATAATTAATTAGTTATCAATTATAACATCTCGTTAACATCTTTAATATCAGGACAATAAATATGTCTACAAATAATATACCTGGCTCCAGCTGGGCGCATCCACTTCTTCCAGGATGGAAGGCCCAGGTTGTTCCTCATCAGCCTCTGCTGGGGTTGAGGGAAGGGTGGAGGGAAGGCTGCAGGGAAGGGTAGAAAGTGATTCCCTGGCTTCAGTCTGGTCATCCAGAAGCTGCAGTTTGTTGAAGTACCACAGCCTGGGTACATACACTTGCGCTACTGATGCTCATGATCTGAGTCATTTCTGGATCCTATTATGCTCCTTCTTATACATGTTCCTCAAGATCCCAATTTTACTTTCCAAAAACTGGATGGTTACATCGGGGACCCGAGTCTTCACACAATCCAGAAGTTTCTCCAGCGTTGACTTCCTAGCTTGTTTATTATAATATAAGGTGTTTTTCACCTCCCACAAATTCCTCCCTGTATCTCTCTCTGAAACTGGCCATGAATTCTGGCTCCTTAAAGTGATTCGTCTTTGCTGTAAGACAATACATAAGACAAAAACACTAATGTCAGCCTAAACTCTCATTATCATATCCCAATATAGGCCTCAATCTTGAAGCAGTATAGGCCACTGTGATGGGCCAAGTTCAAATTCTACCTTCGTTCGCCATTTCCGTTCATTCTTCCTCCGCACACAGATTGTATGTATGACACATGCGTGTTAGCTTGATATACACTGCACATGCGTGAAACTCCTGCCCCTGACGTTCTTTCTAGAATATTCCCTGTCCCTTCTCTCTTCGGCGTGCAGTAGAAGCAACATGGCGGAAAAAGAGCAGGTGTGTGGTAATTCCACTAACGAGGAGGAGGAAAGCCCGGAGCCCGAAACGACCTGATCCCGGAGGAGAAGATTTAAGGCCTCCATTATGGTGAGATGGTGGACATCTTGAGGAGGAACGACTATGATGGGAAGCATGGACCGTACCTAAACCCTAATTTGAGAAAGGCCAAGATCATGACTAAAGTTGTGAAGAGTCTGTGGCAGAATTTTTGGGTACGACGATCCAAGGAGCAATTAAGGAAACGCTGGTCAGACCTGAAACTGAGGGAGCAGGATCCGTATAGAAGAATAAAGAGAGTGCTTCTAAAAAGTAAGTAGTTGTCTTGTGTTCCTATTATTATTATTATTATTATTATTATTACTTGCATGCTGCTCCATGTGCTTTTCTTTACCATTGTACAGTTTAAAATGGCGACTTTCATGGGCACAGTAATTGGTCGTAGGAAACATTGCTCGCTCATTAAATACAATGTTTTGGGCAGATACAGGTTAAATACATTTGGTCATACCTATTTGTAAAAAATGAAGTTTCGTACATTGCTGTCTAGATGTGTTTGTAACTAGAATGAAATGCAAGCTTGGTTCAGTGTAATGTAAGGAGAGGATACTCAGCAGCTGTTTACACATCTGGACTCAGGAGCACTAGTGTGGGACACAAGAACAAAGTTTTTAGGGGGTCCCACACAGGTACTCCAGTGGATACTTGGTGTGAAAATTGTCAGAAAAAGGTAATTATTCCAGCTTTGGTAAGGTAAAAAATCATGTCTTCAGCTTGGAACTCTGCCCAAAACAGACTATTGTACTCCACTTCCAAGCAATGTTTCATATTCACATTTCTGGACTCAAATATCTGTGTGCTAAGTATACCTTTTGACTCGGAGGACACCACTGAGAGGACACCAGGGACCCCACACATCACCAAGAAGGGGAACTCAGCCCAAGACAACACCCCAAGGATCTGGAGAAAGGGGAGGTGGAGGAAGTGGATGAGATTGTCACCAAAACAGGTGAGTGTCTGAGACCCCAGCTTCAGGTAATCTATGTATGCCTGCATATTTATAATACATGTTTTTAATCCAATTTTTAGGTGATGTGCTGGTTGTTGAACAGCAAGCTGAACATTTCACAAGTGACATTGCCCAAAGGGTCATCCACGACATCATGGTGTGGAATGGTGAAATCGACATTATAAGGAAGAAACTGAAAGTTATGAAACAACAAATGAAGAACATGATAGATGTGTTGGGGAGAATATAAATTTCTTTCAAATCCCATCTATTTTCACTTTTGTTGGACTAAACCAATTATTTTTTTGTAAATTTTAAAGCCAAATTTTGAAGATGCACACGGTGTGTCAACATGTGCTATCTGCCATCAGAGGATCTCAATGTATGCGTTTTGTGGGTTCAACCCCTTCCTCGTAACTCTAGTAGGTGAGAGGAAGGGGTTGCACTCCCAAAACACGTCCATTGATCCCCCATGATGGGAGATAGCACATGTTGACATTAGGCATAGGAGCAGGAGGGAAATACCCATTTTGACTCCCAATTTGTGTGCATCTTCAAAATTTGGCTTTTACAGGGGTGACATCACCCCATCTGATGAAGGCAATAACAAGACATTTTTGACACTATAATGTCTGATATTGCCTTTAGTTTTTATACAGGTTGGTGACCACCGCTCCAGTAACTGGGTTTGAATTTCCCATCCTCCACCAGCGGAGGACGGGAAATTCAAACCCAGTTACCTGGAGCGGTGGTCACCAACCTGTTTATTTCAAGCATCTGGACTTTTGCTACATATTTTCTCTCCACCAGCTCGGCCATGTCCCCGCATCATTAAGGTACATATATTTTATTATTACCTTGGAATACTGGAAAACCACTCCTAGTTCAGAGTGAGAGAACATATTGGATATCCATTATGGATCGTATCAGTACGCAAGAGCCTGTTGTGGAAACAGCTTTTAACAGAACGCTCACAGCACCATCCAATAATCCTTTAAGACAGCCATTGCAAGCACACACCTTACAATCGTTGGAAGACGATGAGATACAATTAATAAGGCTTTTTAGGAAATTGGAACAATTGATGACTAAAGAAATAAGAGCATATTGGGACATAACTTTTCTCACGGAATATATATCAATACTACACATTCCTCGAGGACTAAGGATCAAAAAGTTCCCCACCTCGGATTTATTCGATGAAAATTTCAAAAAAGAGTGGATGGACACTCTAGATACTTGTTCCTTTAAACTCATGGAAATTTTGATTGCCTCAAAGAAAAAGGAAACAGAGAAATTACAGCTAGACATATCTGCAATACAGAAAGACCTCACCACCTCACAAACATCCAAAGGCTTTGCTGAACTTGATGAAAAGCTAAATAGAAAACTGGACCGAATGGAAAAAGCAGTAATTGACACCAAGAAGGGCAAAATGGCCCGAGATAAAGATGACTACCAAGGCAACAGCGTTTATACCTGGAATAGGTAATTTCATAATCCCAGCAAATTCCGTAAAAATCGAGGCAGACGAGTGAGTTTTTCCGATCATGAAGGAGAGTCGGCCGACAACACTCTAGCACGTACCGCATCCAACTCGTCACTGGACAGATCTTTAACCCCATCGGAGCCCATCAGATCTACCAAAAGCCAAGCCTCTGGAAACCCTCACAGGTCCAGACCAACAAAGAAAAAGAAGTCATCTTCAAGAAGACAAGAAGAAGCGGTAGGAAACATAGGCGCCACGAGCAACTCACGCTACACACTGCGAGAGAAAACGCAGAGGAAGTAAAACATAGCGTGATCAACTTGTCAAAGAGACCAGTGAACACAGAAGAAATTGACCTCCTAGCAAAAGGTCTGAATTTTTGTCCGACCAGACACTTCAATCTTTTTGAAACGATCTTGGACATTAACAGATTTGCAAGGACACTTACTCTTAGGAAACATTTTTTTGATTGCACAGTAGATGAGTTCAATGGGTCCATAGACAGCTGTGACACAGGTGAGTCCTTGTCTTCACCTATTTTATTTGTAGTCAATTGTGGTTTACAAGATTTGACTGATTTGGCGCATGAGTCAGATTCTTTCCCCCTGGACCCCATGGATGTTCACATTGATATCTCTAGGGGCAGATCAGATTTTTATCCGGTGGCAGCCAGGGGCAAAGATCTTGACACATTCCAAAAAATGGTAGAGGGAGACCTGGTACACCTGGCTCACAGTTATAATAAAAACAAGTTTGCACAGGACAATCTGACCACCAGGGAAAGACAGGCGCTCAACCGACTCTCCATGGATGACCAGATAGTCATCAGGAACGCAGACAAGGGGGGTATGGTAGCAGTCTTAGATGCAGAAGCTTACAAAAGTGAAGCCTTATGCCAATTGACTGACGAACATACATACCAGAGACTGTCTTCCAACCCCACCACTTCTTTCAAAAACAAACTCTCTACACTCATAGATAGAGCTATACAAGTCGGTATATTTACCCCTAGGGAGAAAGAATTTCTCATTCCAGAAAACCCCATAACACCAGTGTTCCATCATTTACCAAAGATTCACAAGGGGTTAAATCCCCTTACAGGACGACCTATAGTGGCAGCTATAGGCTCTTTAAATGAACGCTTGGGGGAGTGGGTTGACTCTCATCTACAACCAATAGCCACTAGTCTCCCTGGTTACATAAAAGACACAAACGATTTGCTGAATAAACTCCAAAACATCAAATGGGAAAACAACTTCAGATGGATCAGCTGTGATGTGATGAGTTTATACTCTAGCATCCCACACCACCTGGGGATTCAGGCAGTCATTTACTTTCTTAGAAAAACAGGTAAAGCTTCCCTGATACTTCAGGAGTTTATTGTGCAAGCTCTAGAGTACCTTTTAACACACAATTTTTTTATGTTCGACGGGGACTATTTTCTCCAGAAATGCGGGGCCTCCATGGGAGCCAAGTTTTCCCCCTCACTGGCCAATATTTATATGGGCTGGTGGGAGAGGTCCCGCATCTTTGGACCAGATAGTCCCCGCCGTAAAGACACTGTCTTTTTCTGTCGCTTTATAGACGACTTATTGTTCATTACATCAGATGGAGAGGCAGATTTGGACAGATGGCTTACATACTTTAATGACAATCCACTTAATTTGAAGTTCACTGGAAATCTGCAGGTCAGCTCCATAGACTTTCTGGATGTGAAACTGACAGGCTCTGGAGACACCATCCAATCCAGTTTGTATAGAAAACCTCTCAGTGGCAACACTTTACTCAGAGCTGATTCAGCACACCCTAAACACACTATCACAGGCATACCATATAGCCAGTTCTTGAGGTTAAAGTGTGTATGTAGTTCCCCTGAAGTTTTTGAAGCAGAGGCTGAACAAATGGCACCTAGATTTAAAACTCGAGGTTACAAAGATGCATCTATATTAAAAGCACTCAATACAGTAAAATCTATTCCAAGGTCCACGCTTCTAAACAAGAAACCACATAGAAAAACCCAACATAAAAGAGAAACATCCCCTAGGACTCCAGTCTTTTCCACCTCATACAGTACAGAATTCAACATAATAAAGAAAATCATTGTGAAACATCTTCCGGTACTGTACAATGACCCAATATACAATAACATCCTCTCCAAAGGGATCAAGGTTGTTTCTCGCAAAGCACCCACGCTGGGACGCTCACTGTCTCCCAGCCTATTTACAACCAAACGTACTAAAACAAATTGGCTTAATTTCACAGGCAATTTCAAATGTGGAATAAAAACCTGCAATTATTGCGGGTACATCAAAACCGGCCAATACATAAGATCATGCAGCAGCCAAAAAGAGTTTTTGATCCCCGCTTTTATAAACTGCAACACCAAATTTGTGGTGTATGTCATTACATGCACCAGCTGCCAGGTACAATATGTTGGACGCACAACACGAAGTCTCAGGGATAGGCTACATGATCACCTGTATAATATTGAGAAAGAGATTTTAACAAGTGTATCAAAACACTGGATTTTCACACACCACAAAAACACCTCCAGTTTAGTTATCCAAGAGATTGAGAAAATCAGGACACCAGTGAGGGGAGGAGACAGATTCCAGATTTTGTGTAAACGAGAAGTCCTTTGGATATTCTCATTAGACACTAGAATCCCACGGGGGTTAAACTTTGAGTGGGACGTTTCACATTTTTACGAATAATATTTCTGAAAGACATGTCTAGCAATATATCTATACCCCTGTCCTCTCACCTCTCCCTTTAGCCATCCATTTATCCACCAACCTCTATCAAAAAAATCGCATAAGAGCTTAAATTGCAACTATCCAAGAGCTTGGCTACATATAGTCTGGCTGAAATATTCCTTCTTTTCCTCTCTTCAAAACAGAACCTTGATGAGGTTCTTGTATTTATTTCTTTACATGGATGAACGATTGGGGATATATCTATACATTCATACCAAAAGGACATTATGGGTTATATTTACTAACTTTTGGTTTGTCTGTTTAGTTAGCTTTTTAGTCTTCATCTCCAATCAGACACCACTGTCCAACGGTTGCTGTAAGCAAGCTACAACACCTAATTTATAGGAATAGCCCTCACGATTTTGAACGCATAAGTCCATTTTTCACCTTCAGGGGGCCTATATACACACCATCCTATACCAGGGGTTGCAGCGAGTAAGGAGATACACCGTCCACATGTCTGTCTTGTCACTCATCCACTTGAATTGGTATTTACTTAGAAATATGTGTATTTTAAGTGCCATACTCCGGATGGATCAGGGGGACGATAACACATTTAGACGTAACATTTATCTTCTTTATCTCATATAGTTCTGCCCATACACATGAAGACGGTACACCAAGAGATGAGATTGCTTTAAAACAACACGCTTAGTAAACGCCCATTTTTTAGTTTAACCACAGTAAATGTTATCAGGTGGATAAGCATATGCTTTCAAAGACATATATTTTTGAGAGTTTGAGCCACAGAATTATTGGTGCATGATATGTTTTATTACCATTTATTTCCTGTATGCGTATCACAAGCTCGACAGGTATATGTGTAGGAGATTGCATGGGAAACATACACTCAGACATAGACCATTTATTGATCGTGTTTTTTAGTCAAGCCACAAACACATGGTTTAGTTTCCACTTTGTTTCATTTTATATATATTCTATATATACTTTCACGATGATAGATATATATATATACACATGCTCCCTTCACGTTTTATGTTGATCTCCACTTTATTTTTCATTTTCACCTTTTATATTTATGATACACTTAAATGCACATATACATGCATTTATAAAATACTTTTTTTTTTTTTCTCCTTGTGGAGTTCAGATTACTAAAAAAGCACCCACACACCATATATGCATACACTTTGTTTGCATTTCAAACCTGGTAGAGTTCACATAAAGTCATGAAATTTGAAAGTCATGCAAACACTGTCACAGATCCTCACATGTAAGACTTTATCGTTTACAAAACACAGTGGTTTTTCATAGTGTCTCCTCATAATAACCTTTACAATATTCTCATTTATATATAAAAAAAATTTTTGTAAACTGAGCAGACATATGATATCTTTCACACTATGCCGTGGCTGCTGGGCCATATGGCTCATATATACCTGCATTCATTTATATAATGGTTTACATGTTTATACGTCTAAGCGCCAGTTTTAGCACCTATCTCAGTCCCGTGGAAAGAAAGGAAACTTTATATCTTCCTAACTTTCCTTCTTCAAAAGACTTTTAAAAGCAATATAAACCTTTTATTTATGGATATTTTTTGTATTGTCTATAGAAACATCTTGTCTGCACAATCACGTCTTCAATAAACACTCCACCAGAAAACACACACCCAATTAACTCTATGTTAAGAGGCCATACAATCTAACGATCAGCTGTTTCGAATTATACAATCAGTATGGGGTCATGTGTGAGACGTATAATGTGTATATAAGTGACTTTCATTGTTGTAAAAACCAGCTATGAGTAAGCGCTCTATGGGAGCGTGAAACGCATCAGCGGTTATGCTGTATCACTTCAACAGAGCAATGTACGCATTTTATACCATGTCATTTTTTCAATAAAGAAGATTTTACCTTTATTATTCCAATATGGAGTGCGGCAGTCCAGATTTTTCATTGCACCTATACCTTTAGTTTTTATACGTTGAACTTTGTAAGTTCCAGAGTTGTGTATGTTATGTTTTGAAATATGCCTGTTTCTAAAAAAAAAATATATATATATAGAAAAAAAATATATATTTTTCTAAAAAATTTTATAACGCACATGTGAATGTGCGCACAGAGTAAAAATTTTGCTAATCAACAATGTGTGGCTTCTTCTTTCAATGCTCAATACCAGTTTTGGAAGTAATTGTGTGTTTACAGTGACAATGGGGCTTATTTACTAAAGGATAATCCACTTGGCACTACTTGTGCACTAGGAGAACCTAGGAGACAGCCAAAAAGAAACACAAGCAATAAAGAAAATGCAAGATTTTATCAGATAATATTTTTTTATTTTTAAAAAAATATTTCAGACATTGTCTGGCATTGCAATGGCCCTCCCCACCCGTAAAATAATTGACATATTTATCCTGAACTTCACGGGTGCTTTGGGGTGCCAAGCCAGGACGGCCAGTGTCCAGGCCCAACTGAGGCTATATAATTGTGGACATTTTTTCTTGCAATATGCAGCAGGATAAAATGATGTGGTTGAGTTTGTATTCCGCCATGTGTATGGCTGTCAGAAACAGGCGGAACCGGTTGGCCATTATCCCGAAGGCATTCTCAACGACTCTTCTGGCTCTGGCCAGCTGGTAATTAAAAACCCTCCTCTCCGGGGTGAGGGTCCTCTGGGGGAATGGCCTCATCAGGTGCTCGCCCAGACCGAACGCTTCATCAGCAAGAAAGACGATTGGGAGTCCTTCATTGTTGTCCGCATCAGGTGGCAATCCCAGGCCACCACTCTGGAGCCGTTGGTAAAACTCTGTCTCGGCGAAGACTCCTCCATCCAACATTCGGCCATTCTTCCCCACATCCACATAGAGGAACTCATATTGTGCCGACACCACCGCCATTAACACTATACTATTAAACCCCTTATAGTTATAATAGTAAGACCCCGAATGGGGTGGGGGCACGATGTGGACATGCTTCCCATCTATAGCCCCTCCACAGTTGGGAAAGTCCCAACAGTTGGCAAAATTGGAGGCCACAGTCTGCCATTCCTGTGGCGTTGAAGGAAACTATGGAGTCAAAACAGAAAAATATATATTAGTACTTTTGCACATAACATTGCAAGCAGATTAGACACAAACATTCTTGGCCAACATCAGTATAACATTTATTGTAAGGAGTATTTACAGGCAAAAATATAAGGTCCACTTATCAGATTCCTCCCCCCCTCTGATGGCCCATTGTAAAAATTATAGGGGGGGGGTTCGAGCTGAGCAACAGTAACATTTGTACACATTTTAGGGGGTGTTTAGGGTAAGCACTACAATGGAGCTGACAAAATACATTGTTAAGTGACTAGGCTATAGGTGTATATGGGCCCAGGATAGCATGATGGGGAGGTTAGTGAAGGCAAATATGCATGAAGGACCAAAAAGGAGCATTAAAAGATTACAGCATGCATGAGAACAAAGGGGACATTCACAGCATATTACAATGATGGTAATTATGGAATGAGGAAAGAAATACAAAACATTAGCAAACATTAAATACATAGAATGTGATGTTAAAGGAGAAAACTTACCCTAATATAGTCCTTCTGCAGGACCTGAATTATAGCAGAACAGTTCTCTGGGATAATGATCCCCAGAGCCTGGGTGGAGATGCCTTTCGAGAACTTGAGATCCTGCAGGCTTCTCACAGTCGCCAAGTACTGCAATGTGGAGACTAGCCTCTGCACCGGAGTGATGGCTTGCCTCATGCAGGTATCCTGGCTGCTAAGGGGTCAGCAAAGCCAACAGACGGTGAAAAATGGGGAATGTCATCCTGAGAAAGTTCCTGAAATCAACAGGATTATTCTCCTGGATCTCACGAAGCAAAGACATATGAGAGAATTGGTCACGCTGGAGTAACCAATTCTTGGTCCATGAACTCCTCCCCACTCTGTTCATGGACTGGGCTTGGGTCAAAGAATGAACTCCAACACCAAGCCCCCGCACAGCACAAACTGTACGACGAGTACATACCCGCAACATGGCTTTAAAACGGTCGGCTGGTCAGAACGAACTAATAGAATGCACTGAAGAACAGCAAGGCCTGTAAAGAGTGAGCTGAAAATCAGAAACGAGCGGACAAGAACACACTGAAAAAACAGATGCAAACTGTCTACATGCTCTGAAAAGCAGATACAAACCCACAAGCACAAACTGAAAAGCAGTAACGGACTTAAAAGCACGAAAGCTGAAAAGCGTGAATCGTCTCTCACCAAACTTCTACTAACACGAGATAAACACGAGATTAGCAGAAGGAGCCCAAAGGGTGGCGCGCTCGCTATTGCACTTCCTTTTTCTAGTCCCATTGTACGTGGTGTACGTCACCTCATTCTAGATGGTCAGACTTTGGTGTGTCCGCGTGTAGGCAAGACCGCTTGAGCGGAATTCCATCGGAGTTCCGTCAGAGAAACCTTCGGAGTTTATTCCGACAGCAAAACCGGTCGTGTGTACGCGGTATAAGACTGATCCTTGAAGAAAGAGTGAATGAGTCTGTTGTGTGCCTGGTTGTGGGGCAGGAGCATTTGGGAAGACCTAGACAGTAATCCTACAGCTCTTATTTGAGTAGTGCTACATATATGTATGGTTAAGGACTTAATTTTAGTTTTGGATGGGCACTTGTCACCTTACAGTTCACAATCTACTAGAAGTATCTGAATATAGAAAACTGAACTGACAGACCTGCAAGCCAAATTATTCTAATCTTCACTAAGAGCAGACACCTCTGGCTGTGCACATGACATTTTAGGACAAGTGCCTCTTTAATAGCTCTTCTACTTTTTGTCTCCTGTTAAAGAATGAGAACTGTGATGCAAATAATAATTCTCCAATTTTTTGGAATGTTTTTTTTTAACACATTGGAACCCTTTTTTAACACCCATATGGGAAATTCATACTAAAAATCTATAAATATAAAAAAACAACACCCAACACTGATATAAAGAATAACAGGCACAGTCTACAGGGCTTTCTATAATTTTTGTTTCCTTATTGTGTTAGCACGGAAAAGCAATTATCTTCAAGTAGCGTGTTGCTGCTCCACATATCCTTAACAATTCTTCTGATTACCAAACATACACAGACTTATTCTAAAAAGAATTACAGTCAATAGTATAGAAATACTTGTATAACATAATGTATAATTAAAGCATATCCATAGCTTCCAACTGTCCCTGATTTTGAGGGACTGTCCCTGATTTGGAGCAATGTCCCTCTGTTCCTCATTCCTCCTCATTTGTCCCTCATTTTGATCTGATCTATATAGATGTATATAAAATGCACTTTTTTCTATCAAAAAGTGTTTTCCAGTGCTAAACCTTTCATCCAATTTCTTTTTTTTTTTTTTCTTTTTTTTTTTTTTCAATAGTTTTTTATTGAGAGTTTAACAAAACAAAAAATAATGATCAAAATTACAGGTATAATCACTAGTACAACACATACCTATAAAGTAGCAGACAGAGCATAAACCGTATGTAGGATTAAGCAATATATGCTGTCAGCGTTAGGTTGAATTCCAAAAGACCGACTCCGAAGAGATGGGCACTCCCCTACGCCTGCACCCCACATGGGAACTAGCTGTGCCAGGAGGGGAGGTCCACCACTCAGGAGAATCAAAACTTTTAATATAATGATATAAAATGAAAAAATAATGAAGTAAAGTTTTTTTTTTTTTTTAAAGGAGTGAGAGAATTCAAGTATAAGGTGTCTAACATGAGTGTTATGCTCAGCAGGACCAAATAACTAGTAGAGCTTATGGTAAGATTTGCATGAGGCTGTCCAACAAGAGAGGAAAATAAAACTATAGGTTCAGTCTGCATGAAAAAAGCTCAGTTAAGCATTAGAAGAAGCCTAACATCCATAAGAAAGGCATAGGTTATAGTAGCTGCTGTATATGTTAGCGAGGTAGTCTAACCTGTCTCCTAGCAATCTATAGTGCAAAAAGGAGAAGAAGATAGGAAAGGAGAGAGAAAAGAAAAGAAAGGATAGATAACATGAAATAATACATCCTATGACGGTGCGGTAGTCGCTCACCCACAGCGGTCCAGGTCAAGCTACAGACAAAAGAGGTGGGATATGTATTTCACCCAAGGATCCCAGATAGCATCGTGTTTAGAGGAAGTGTCCAGGAGAATACTAACCGTCTTCTCCTGGGACATGATCCATGAAATCTTTCTCTTAACTAAGAGATAGGAAACAGTTGATCTCTTCCAGGCCCTTGCAATCGTGAGTTTGGTCCCTAGGAAAATGAACATAATAAGTCGTTGAACTTCCATATGTACCCAATCTGGGTGGGCAATCTTCTTTCATCCAATTTCTAAATTGCTGCAGTTGTAAATTTCAAAAGCCAATATAAAGGAATATTAGTGGTAAAAAAAGCACTTGTGGGTTTAACTAATCTTGTTTTTTTTGTACTGATTTTCAAGTCGCTCTTCACAGGCCTTGCTGTTCTTCAGTGCATTCTGTTACTTCGTTCTGAGCAGCCAACCGTTTTCTAGCCATATTGCGCATACGTGCTCATCGTAGAGTTTGTGCTGTGCGGGGGCTTGGTGTTGGGGTCCTTAGTTTGACACAAGCCCAGTCCATGAACAGGGTGGGGAGGAGTCCATGGACCAAGAATTGGTTGCTCCAGCATGACCAATTCTGTCACATGCCTTTGCTCCGTGAGATCCATGAAAATAATCCTGACGATTTCAGGAACTTTCTCCAGATGACAAACCCCGTTTTTCACCATTTGTTGGCTTTGCTGACCCCCTATATCAGCAGGCAGGATACCTGCATGCGGCAAGCCATCACACCGGAGCAGAGGCTAGTCGCCACCCTGCAGTACTTGGAGATGCAGAAGGAGTATATTAAGGTAAGATTTTTACTCTTTAACATCACATTTTATTGTATTTAATGTTTGTTAATATATTGTATTTCTTTCCTCATTCCCTAATTACCATGATTGTAAAATGCTGTGAATGTCCCCTTTGTCCTCATGCATGCTGGATTTTTATTTAATTTTTTTTTGTCCTTCATACATATTTGCCTTCACTAACCTCCCCAGCATGCTCTCCTGGGCCTATATTCACCTCATGTAGTCACTTAACAATGTATTTTGTCAGCTCCAGAGTAGTGCTTTAACCTAAATACCCCCTAAAATGTTGTAAATTGTGATGTGTGCTTGAAATTCAGGCAGAGTGCCAGAGGCTTTTTTTTTGGGTCCCAAAATGATTTGGAACCCTCCCTCCCCCCAACTGCTAACTCAGCTGATACCAATCCTCTAGCTGCTGAATTTGCCAAACCCATACACACTATACCTACCTCTTTTGTGGTCAGATTTATGGATGAATTCCCCAAAGCATGTAGTGCAAGGGCCTGCCTGAATACTTTCAAATGGTATTGTTTAAAGTTTTTGTATCCTATTATTATCTTGATAGGTAATAGCAGAATGTAAAAATGTGCTAAAATGTGTACAGTGTGTATTTATCTCTTTTTATTATGACACTTCTTACCTGTCCAGTGGGCTGCCAATAGTGTAAGTAAGGAGGGGCTGGCCAAAGTAATACACATTATTTAGGCATTCATCTCTCAATGAAGTGGAGAGGGTTACCTGTCCAAAACATCAACCCCCCCATAAATTCTTTTAAATGGCCCATGAGGGGGGGGGGGGAATCTGATAGGTGGACCTTATACCTTTGTCTTTAAATACTCCCTAAAATAAATGTTATACTGATGTTGGCCAAGGATGTTTGTGTCTAATCTGCTTTCCATGTTTATGTGCAAAATGATGAATTTTATTTTCTTGTTTGACTCCACAGTTTCCTTCCAACCCACAGGAATATCAGACTGTGGCCTCCCACTTTGCCCAGCGGTGGGACTTTCCTAACTGCGGAGGGGCAATTGATGGGAAACACGTCCACATCATCCCACCACCCAACTCGGGGTCATACTATTATAATTACAAGGGGTTCAATAGTATTGTGATGTTGGCGTGGTGTCGGCTACTTACGAGTTCCTGTATGTGGACGTGGGGAAGAATGGCCGGATGTCAGATGGTGGAGTCATCGCCCAGATGGAGTTTTACAGGCGTCTCCAGAATGGCAACTTGCCACCGCCGAGAAGACAATGCGGAAGGACTCCCATTCGTCTTCGTTGCGGATGAAGCGTTTGCGCTGGGGGACCATCTTATGCGGCCATTACCTATGAAGACCCTCACCCCGGACCAGAGGGTTTTTAATTACCGGCTGGCCAGAGCCAGAAGAGTGGTGGAGAACACATTTGAAATAATGGCCAGCCGGTTCCGCCGATTTCTTACACTCATACACATGGCGGAGTATAAACTCAATCACATCATCCTGGCTTGCTGTGTTCTCCACAACTTTTTAAGGAGAAATTCTGTGAACTATGCTGGCTCAGTTGGGCCTGAAGCCAGAGTTATTAATCTCAATGAACCAACCCTGACGGCGCTTGAAGCCGGCCGTCCTGGCCTGCCCCCCCAGAGTGCCCTCGAGGTCTGTCTAAAATACATGGAATACTTTGCGGGTAGGGGGGCCATCAATATGCCAGACAATGTCTGAGACATTTTTTAACTAAAAAAATATTTTAAACTCAACAAATCTTTGCTTACATTTACTGCTTGTGTTTCTTTTAGCTGACCATGACTGAAATTTGGGGAGTCCTGAAAATGGCATTATTGTGTAAAATTCTAAAGCACTGTTGGGTGTTATTTACTAAAGGCAAAGACCCTTTGCACTACAAGTGCACTTGAGACTGCACAGAAACTGCACTTGTAGTGCAAAGTGGATTTGCCCTTAGGAAATAACCCTCATTGTCACAGAAAACACCAATTTTACAACAAAAAACGTTTTTGAGCATTGAAAGAAGAAGCCACACATTGTTAATCAACAATCTTTTTAATACAAGCACAATCACATGTGCATTTATAAAAGGTATTTAAAATAAACCAACATGTTTGTTGTATAAAAAAATTTTAGGTCACATTAATAATAAAATAAGAAATATCCTTTTAAGGTAATAATATTTTCTTTCCCCTCCACCTGTCTATACATTGAGTTGTCCTTTGCAGATTTGCCCCAATATTAATCATTGAACGTGTTCTCTTCCCACTGCTCTTTGTATAACTATGCACACTTTGTGTGCGCATGGTTGGCCGGGCCGCCGTCTGTCCTGGCTATGCCTCCGTTTCACGTCCCGGAGCTGCGACGCGCACTGGGGGTTTCCCCGCCCCCCCCGATGTGATGCGGGGGGAGGGGTTTCCCCCACTGCGCGTCGACGTCATGCCGCCCATGCCGGCGGCTTGGCGTCCTCGTGGCGCACTTAATGCCGGCCGGATAGCTATCAATCTCGAGCGCTGAAGGGGCTTGTCTCAACGCTTCTGGTGGAGTGGCTTGGTTTATCTGGCCATCTTTACCATTGCGCCTCCCTGGCCCCTATTCCTCGCTGGTGCATGACGTTGGGGGCTCTTCTATGGCGGCGCGCCCCTCCTGAACCTCCCCCGGATTTGGGTCCCCCACTTTGGTCCCTTTTTGGTCACCCTATCCTCGGCACTCACATGCATTATGGCAATCAACCTCTACTCACTTCACAGCAGGTATATTTCCTTTTACCTACCCCCAGCATCTTTTCGTCCTTCCTCCCTTTTTTTTTTCCTCCATCTCTCTTTCAGTCTCTCCTTTTTATGTTCATTTTTCACTTTTCTTTTTGTTTCCGCCTTTTCCTTACGCTTTACTTCATTCTCACTTACTCCACACCCTTGTTATTTGTTTCACACACATTTCACTTATGTTTCACTCCCACTTACCTTACACCTTTGTCATTAGTGTTATATACATGTTACCTATTTTCTATAGGCTCTCCCCCCCTTTCCTGGGGATCACCGCCCCACTCATCTTTTGGTTTTCATCTCATCACCATTCATCGGCATTTCCCCCTGTGACCCATCTGGGATGGTGCCTGGGCTGTTGGTGTGCCGTCCGGTGGGGTCCCCTCAGCTCTGAGACGTGGTATCATTGGCTGGCCAGATTTGCGGGGCCCCGCTGCCTGTGCGCAACTACTTGTGTGTAAGTTTGTTGGGTTAAATGTACTATGTGGGGGACATACTCTACATTTGCCCACCATTTCTCCATAGTTTCTCTTTTCCCTTTTAATACGACTGTTTTCCATATCCCTAGGTTACCCTTGGTTTTGCTCCTGACGAGTGGCTTTAAGGTCCCGAAATGCGTAGAGCTTACATCTACCTATAGGCGTACCCCACTATTAACCATGTATAAACGTTCCATTTCCATCTATTGTTCCCTTTTGTAACCCTTTTATTTTGACACTTTAATGTGCCACATATCTCCCACTTGTGATTTCAGCTATTTATCTGTTTATGCAATGTAAATATAAGTCCTTGTTGGAATGTATACTTTGATGTAATATAGAGTAACAATAGTAGGTATGTGCAAGTAAGAACTATGTAAACATGTGACCATTTTGAATACAATAAACCTGCCTTTTTACCTGATTTGTGTATTTGCCCCCCTGTTGCCTCATTTAAAGTCCCGCCCTTTGCTCTCTCTTTTTTTGTACACGTAAAACAGGTATGTTTAAAACCAACAAGAAATACACAAATCTGGAACTTACAAAATTCAACTTTTGTAGAAATTGAAGGCAATATCAGACATGAGTATTTATAAACTGTGTTTGATATTGCGTTCAGATGGGGTGATGTCACCCCTGGAAAAGCCAAATTTTGAAGATGCACACAAATTGCCGAATGTCAACATGTGCTAGCTGCCATCATGGGGGATCAATGGACGTGTTTTGTGGGTGCAACCCCTTCCTCTCAGCTTCTTTATTATTGAGGAAGGGGTTGCACCCCCAAAATGCATACACTGATCTCCCGTGATGGCAGATAGCACATGTTGACACACTGTGTGCATCTTCAAAATTTGGCTTTTTGAGAATATGTCAAAAAAAGTACAAAAAATTATCCGGAGCAAAAAAATGAAATAATTCTGGATTTCGAGGGGTTTTAAACTCTCCCTAAAACATCAATGATGTTCTTCATTTTGTTTTGAACATCATTGATGTTTTGCTTGATGTTTTCCAGGTCCCTATTACACCCCATGATCTCCCTGATCAGGATCTGGGCACTTTCACTGGTGAAATGACCTTCATCCACAACATCACGATCACCTAAAAATATATTTAAAAAAAACACCATGTATTATAAATATGCCTGGAATCCATCTCTTACCTGAGCCTGTGGTCGCAGACACTCACCTGTTGTGGTGACAATTTCCACCACGTCTCCCTCCTCCTCCTCCTGTTGTGTTTGTGGATTTTCCACTTCTTCATGAGGTGGGGGGGGGGGGTCAGTGGTCTCCTCTGATGAGTGGTGTCCTCTGAGTCTTTTCTCCCATATGTAAAAAAAAATAGGTATACTTAGCACACAGATATTTGATGACGGAAATAGGAATATGAAACATTGCTTGGAAGTGTTGTACAATTGTCTATTTTGGCAGAGTTCCAAGATGAAGAAATATTTATTTCCTTTGTCAAGCTTGAATACTTACCTGTTTTGTACAAGCTTCACAGATGGAGTCACCCCGATAGTATCCACTGTAGCACCTGTGTGGGCCCCCTAATAAAAAGGGTGTTCTGGTATCCCACACTAGTGCTCCTGCATCTGGATGTGTAAACAGCTGCTGAGTGTCCTCTCCTTACACAGGATCTAGTTTGCATTTCATTATAGTTACTAACCCATCTAGACACCAAAATTATTTTAAGAGAAGTAGGCCAGAAAAAATGTATAGAACTGCATCTGGACAAAACATGGTGTTTTAGAGGCCGAACGAACAATGTTTCCTACGAACGAATAATGTGTCCATGAACATGAAAGTTGCCATTTTAAACTGTACAACAGTATAAAGAAAAACACATGGAGCAGCACGAATGTAACACAGGACAACTACTTACATTTTTGCAGCACTCTCCGGATCCTTCTATACTGATCGTGCTCCCTTAATTTGAGGTCTGACCACTGCTTCCTGAGCTGATCCTTGGATCGTCGTACCCCAAAATTTCTATGCAGACTCTTCACAACTTTAGTCATGATTTTGAACTTTCTGACATTGGGTTTGGGGTAAGATCCATACTTCCCGTCATAGTCGGCCCTTTTCAATATGTCGACCATCTCCAACATCTCTACAAAGGACATATTTGATGCCTTAAATCGTCTCCTCCGGGATTGTGACGTTTATGGCTCCGGGCTTTCCTCCTCCTCCTCGTTGGTGTAATTAGCATGCACCTGCTCTGTCTCCGCCATGTGCTCTTCCCCCACTGCGCCGAACGAGAAGGGGTGGGGAATAGACTAAAAAAACATCAGGGGCGGGTGGAGTTTCACGAATGCGCAGTGTACTGTATATAAAGCGTAACACGCGTGCATAGTACGTACAATCTGTGAGCGGAGGAAGGAGTATCAGAAGCGCCGATCGTCATAACGAAGGTAACATTTAAACTTGGGCCTATATTGCTTATAGATTGAGGCCTATATTGGGACAAGATTAGGAGAGTTTAGCCTGACATTAGGGTTTGTCTTGTGTTGTGTCTTGCAGAGAAAATGGATATATTGAAGGATCAGGACTTTATCACCATATTTATTGATATGTTCAGGGAGCTGCCCTGTCTGTGGCAGGTAAACCACCCACATTATAAGAATCAAACAAAGAGGAATGCAGCGCTGGATAAATTGCTGGAAATTGTGAAGCCGGTGATTCCCACGGCAGACATCACCTATTTGAAGATCCTAATTGGTGGCATGAGGAGCACTTATCTAAGGGAGCGCAAGAAGGTCCAGGATTCCCTGAGATCAGGAGCAGCAGATGACATCTATCTCCCCAGGCTGTGGTACTATGACAGACTGCATTTTCTGGCAGGTCAGACTGAACCCAGGCCAGCACTCTCCACTCTTCCTTCCACGCTTCCTTCCACCTCAGCTGAGGCTTCTGATGCCCAACCTGGGCCTTCCAGGCAGCAACATGTGGAGGAGCCCAGCTTGAGCCAGGTATACCATTCTTTTAAATATTTCTGTTGGTCAAATTAATGATGTTAAATATATGTTAGTTTGAAGTACTCATTTCTGATTGTGATTGATGAACCAAAAACTAAAACAATGTCCCTTTTTCATACACAGGAAAGTCTCAGCCAGGAGGTGGCCGGGCCAAGTAGGCTGCCCTATACCCAGGTCTCTCCCCTCCGCCTTCAACCAAAAAGTGGCAGGAAGAGGAGTAACCTGGAGGAGGCTGCAATTGGCCTATTTTGGGAGGCTACTGAGGCCCTCAGAACACCCCACAGTGTTGAAGAGGATTTTGCTGACCTAACAGCATGCAAAATGCTGCAAATGGAGGAGGGCCAACGCCTCTTATGTGAGTTTCTCATTTTAGAAGCACTAAATAAGGGGTTGAGGGGCCAACTCACATGCCAAAGCCACATTTGTGAGCTCACCCATGGTCCTCCTCCTCCAGGTCCTCCTCCTCCTCCAGGTCCTACTCCTCCTCCTGCCACACCTCCAACACCAGAGCCACAGCTGGGAAGGAAGCGTGTAAGGAAGACCAGAGAGTGATGGCCCTGGGTTCAGTCTGGTCTGGCAAAAGATGCAGGCTCTTGTATGACCACAGCCTGGGGACATACATATCATCTGCTGCTGGTCATGATCTCTTGGATTTCTGGACCAGATTGTACTCCCTTATATATGGACTCCTCAGGCCACCAATTTTGCTGTAAAATAAAATAATAGATGTGTGCCCTGGGGGCCAAAGGCTTTGCCAATTTCTGCTGTTTATCCAGTGTTGCCTTCCTCTTTGTTTGGTTATGAGCCCTTAATAAAGGAATTTTTCTTTCAATTATACTTGTCTATGTGTGTTTTCCTTCAAAAAGGACAGTTTGTTTGTGAGGAGGCAGGTACATTTCAAAAATACAATGTGAAATTAACAAGAGACACCAACACCAAGCAATCTCCTTGAGATTAAATAATACAAGATAATAATGGTGTTGTGGTAACTTAACACACAAAACACACCCAAAAATATGCTGCATTAAAAAAAATAAAAAGATAAATAAAACACAAGATCAGGCTTTGAAAAACTCAAAAAAAAATTATTTAATCTAAAAACATCCCAAAAAGATTATTTTATCGGTAGATGTGACAAATAAAAATATTATATTGATGAAATCACGATAAATAATAAAGAAGTTTGTGAGAATTCTGTGTGAATATGAGCAGCAAAACTGCTTCATTCTTCTAGCATTATAAAGAAGAAGAGAGTGTGCTGCATTAAACAATTTAAAACATTGCAGTGTGACGAAAGTGCTATATCCATTCTGAGTGCTAACTTTATCAAGTCGAGCAGTTCCGTCTCGGAATTTATTTTGAGCACGCGTGGCACTTTGTGCGTCAGAATTGTCCACACACGGTCGGAATTGACGCGATCGATTTTGTTGTCTGAAAATTTTATAGCCTGCTCTCAAACTTTGTGTTTCGGAAAATCCGATGGAAAAAGTCCGATGTAGCCCACACATGGTCGGAATTTCCGACAACAAGCTCCGATCGCACATTTTCTGTAGGAAAATCCGACCGTGTGTACGGGCCATAAGGGGTATATTTTAAAGCGGCAAATGTAACATTCACCAGATATTCACTGCAGGTTTATTTTCTTGATAAATGTGTTTTAAAATGCAGTAACTGATCCTCCTGTAGGGAAGGTTTGGGGAATGTCATGTAGCACCCTCCTAGTTAGGTGCTTAGCTGGTAGGTAAATGTAGTTCTTTTTGGGATCTTCAGGGGAGCAGTGACTGATTTGTTTTGGACTAATCAGGATCACACAGACTGTAGGCTTGATTGCTTCTCCGTGGCTTCTGGAAAGCTCCAGAACATTGGAGTGGAGCAGGTCAAATGAGTAACCAGAATATTGGTGAAGTATCAGCCAATCCCAGGCCCTCCTATGCCCCCAAGGTACTCTTGAGTAGGGATGAGCCAAACACCCCCCCCTCTCGTTCAGTTCGCACCAGAACATACCGAACAGGCAAAAAATTCGGAAGAACACACGAACACCGTTAAAGTCTAGGGGACACGAGCATGAAAAATCAAAAGTGCTCATTTTAAAGGCTTATATGCAAGTTATTGTCATAAACAGTGTTTGGGGACCGGGTCCTGCCCCAGGGGACATGTATCAATGCAAAAATGTTTTTTTAAAAACTAGCGTTTTTTTCGGGAGCAGTGATTTTTTTTAATGCTTAACCAGTTCCCGACCGGCGCACGCCGATGTACGTCGGCAGAATGGCACGGCTGGGCAAATGGGCGTACGTCCATTTGAATTCCCCGCCGTGCCATTGCGTGCGCGCCGCCGGCGGCGCGCACGCTGGCCGGGAGCTCCGTGAGTCGGGTCACGGGTCCCGCGGACTCGATCGCCGCGGGGATACCCGCGATCGCCTCACGGAGAGGATGAACGGGGAGATGCCGTTGTAAACAGCATCTCCCCGTTCTGCCTAGTGACAAGTGTCACTCGATCTCTGCTCCCTGTCATCGGAGCAGAGATCAGTGACGTCACACATACAGCCCATCCCCCTACAGTTAGTAATCACTCCCTAGGACACACTTAACCCCTCCCCGCCCTGTAGTGGTTAACCCCTTCACTGCCAGTGCCATTTACACAGTAATCAGTGCATTTTTAATTGCACTGATCGCTGTATAAATGACAATGGTCCCAAAAATGTGTCAAAAATGTCCGACATGTCCGCCATAACGTCGCAGTCACAATAAAAATCGCTGATCGCCGCCATTACTAGTAAAAAAAAAATTATTAATAAAAATGCCATAAAACTATCCCCTATTTAGTAAACGCTATAACGTTTGCTCAAACCAATTATTAAATGCTTATTGTGATTTTTTTTACCAAAAATATGTAGAAGAATATGATCGGCCTAAACTGAGGAAAAAAAATGTGTTTTTATATATTTTTGGGGGATATTTTTTATAGCAAAATGTAAAAAATAATGCGTTTTTTTCAAAATTGTCACTCTTATTTTGTTTATAGCGCAAAAAATAAAAATCGCAGAGGTGATCAAATACCACCAAAAGAAAGCTCTATTTATGGGAAAAAAAGGACGTCAATTTTGTTTGGGAGCCACGTCGCACGACCGCGCAATTGTCAGTTAAAGCGACGCAGTGCCGAATCGCAAAAAACGCTCTGGTCAGGAAGGGGGTAAAATCTTCCGGGGCTGAAGTGGTTAAAGTGAAACAATAAAAATTAAATATTCCTTTAAATATTGTGCCTGGGGGTGTCTATAGTATGCCTGTAAAGTGGCGTATTTTTCCCGTGTTTAGAACAGCACCACAGCAAAATTTCTAAAGGAAAAATTGTCATTCAAAACTAATCGCGGCTGGTCCCGCGGGCACTGTACAGCGTGACCGTGCCCACAGACTCGATGTCCACTGGTCTCCTGGCGATCTTGTCACGGAGCCGCAGAATGGGGAATTGCCTATGTAAACAAGACATTTCCTTGTTCTGCCTTGTGACATGACAGAGATCACTGCTCCCTGTCATCTCAGCATTAAATCTCATTTACCATGTGGTTGCTCACCCCATTATTTTATTGAGGTTTTCTTGTAAGGCTTCTTTCTATGTCCTGCTGTGAAGTTATTGTCCTACTTAACTTTGTATCATCAGCAAACACTGATATTTAATGTCATTTATATATCATTTATGAATAAATGAAACAGAATTGGTCCCATGACAGAGCCTTGGAGTACCCCACTTATCACTCTAGACCAGTGGTTCTCAACTCCAGTCCTCGGGACCCACCAACAGGCCAGATTTTAAGTATTACCTTGGGGAGATGCAGACTAGAATACTACAATCACTGAGCAGCAAATTATATCTTGCAAACCTGGCCTGTTAGTGGGTCCTGAGGACAGGAGTTGAGAACCACTGCTCTTGACCATTCTGAGTACACACTACTTATCACCACTATTTGGTGGTTGGTGCCCTTGTAGCCAGTTTTCTGTCTAGGTACATACCCTACCTCCTAATTCAACAGACCTCAATTTGTGAATTAAGCATTTTTGTGGAACTGTATTGAATGCTTTTGCTAAATGCAGATATACCACATCCACAGGCATTCCTTTATCTAGATGGCAGCTCACTTCCTTGTAGAATGTTAGTAGGTCTGGCAAGAATAATCTTTCATAAATGCATGCTGATTACTACCAATAATACTGTTTGCATGTGAAAATTCTTGTATATAGTCCCTTATCATCCCTTCTAATAGTTTACATACTATTGATGTTATGCTGACTGGCCTGTAGTTTCCAGGTATATATCTGTGCCCTTTTTTGAATACTGGTACCACATTGGTCTTACGCTAATCAGCTGGTACCATTCCAGCCCTTAAGCTGTCCATAAAAATTAGGAATAATAGTCTGGCTATTACCTGTCTAAGTTCCTTGAGGACTCTTGGGTGTAAGCCATCTCTTTATTGCATTCAGTTTTTCAAGGTTTTTTTTTTGGAAACTGGCTTTTGTTAGCCACAAGGTTATATTTTGTGATGCGCTACTAATGATCCAGTCTTGATTACTATACCCCTCCTTCTTCTTTGTAAAAACTGAGGAGAAAAATGCCTTCTCATTTTTAACCAACTACCCCTGATTATCTTTTATGGGGCCAATATGCTCTGATTTTGCTTTCTTTTTTTTTAATTCTTCTCTGCTATGTGCCTCTTGTAGTCTATTTTAGGTGATTGCGCTCTTACACTTCTTGTTGCAATACTTAGTGTTGGAATGCCGACAATATACTGTTGGCATTATATATTTTTTAAAGGCTATTTCTTTTTCTTTTATAAACCTTTAAAGTTTTTTGTTAAAGTTTACCCACCCAAGTTTAACCTTAGCTCTTTTATATTTGTTGCCCATTATTAGACATGTGCAATTAGTTTAGTTCCAAATTAGTTTTTTAACGAATTTCGTCAAATTCGTTAATTCGTAAATTTCCAAATTAGCGAAAGCCCGCTTAACAAATTTTTCCGGATATTTGTAAATTTTGAATATTCAAAAATTCGTAAATTAGTAAATTTGAAAATTCAGAAAATCGGAAATTCGAAATTCCGAAAACCCGAAAATTTGAAAATATTAAATAATAACTAACTAATAACTTAACTATTACTAACTATTAAATTATAGGTATTGGAATTTCCTTTCAAATTTGGCAGTTAGTGAACGTAATGAATACAAATTTATTTAAATTTACAAATTATCCAGAATAACGAATGCCGTGTCTAAACGAATGGAACGTAACAAATAATAAAAATAATATAAACTTTTTATTCTTATTATTATTTCTTATTAAATCGTTCTGTTCCACTTGTTTAATGCCTCATTCATTAGTTCAGATAATTCGTAACTTCGGATAAATTCGTATTCGTTACATTCACTAACAGCCAAATTTGAAAGGAAATTCCAATACCTATAATTTAATAGTTAGTTATTATTAGTTAGTTATTCTTTTCCAATTTTCGGATTTTCTCTCTTTTTTTCGGATTTTCTCTCTTTTTTTCGGATTTTCGAATTTACGCATTTTCAAATTTATGAATTTACGTATTGCAATCATAATGAATGACCCAGAAAATGAAAAAAAAAAAGCTAATTAAACTAGAACGAAAACAAATTTTTCGGCAGTGCACATGTTTACCCATTATAATGCCCTTGCTAATAGCCGTTTATAATATGTTCCTAAAGCATTCCCATTTTTTCTCTGTGTTCAATGTTTCTACAATTTGATCCCATTTCATTTCTTTTAGTACGGAGTGCAGCTTCTAGAGGTTGGCTCTTTTGAAATTTAGTGTTCTTGCACTACCCTCATGCCTCCTTTTACTATGAATTACATTAATTAAATGTAATAACCCTGTGATTGCTGTTTCCTAAGTTGTCCCGTAATTTCACATCTGTGTTATTTGTAAGTAGCAGATCTAGCAGAGCATTATTTCTGGTCAGGGCATCTACTAATAGACCCATCAAATTGTCCTGTAAGACATTTTTTTAAAAAAAGGTGTGAGTGAGCTATTCACACCATTTTTGAGTGAGCAGTTCCTTCTGCACAGTCAATATCTGGATATTGAATCAGCTGACAGCGGGCTAAAGTTTGCTGACGTCACAAAACTGTTTCAGGCTCTGCAGGGATCCCAACAATAATGTCAGCATCTGCCCATATGCCTGACCGGAAGCTGGCTCAGCCCCTCAGCACACTGGTAAGAGCATAAACTAGCGGCTCCTGCCTCCTCCACACTCCGACGCTCCAGTGAGCGCTGGAGGGGCAGAGCACAGAGCTGTGCCTGACACAGGCACAGCAGTCTTTGGGCACAAAGTTCTCGATGTAAGGCTAGCGGGGGACAGCTGCAGCATCTGATCAAGGCTGCAGCCATTTAGGTGAGTATGACTGTTTTTTGTTTTTTTTTTACATTCCGGTACTTCTCTTTTAATAGGGCTTAAAGGGCAACATAAACATACACAAATCATTAACATAACATGCTTTGAAAATGTCTTAAACCAGCACATTAGGTCACAGATGCATTGGGATGTAGTCTTTCAAAAGTGACGTTTTGTATTTATCGCTGCTAAATGACTGATCCCTATTGGCTTCTGTTTGTCAACATACCAGGGGATCTGTCATTTAGTGATGGTGTCACTACCACAGCTAAATGACCAATCACCAATGCCTCCTGTGTATAAGCAAGCCAGCAAGGATCCTCGGTGACATCATTGACCAATAATGGTCCCCTTGATGGTCCCCTTGAGATCCTCAGGATGCGTTTACATTCCAGCAGTTTTTCATGGATCTGTCATTTGTAACAGGACTGCTATTATGTCATATGTAACAGGACCACAGAGCTGCTATTTTTCTAGGTGTCATCAGTCCTGTCACATGCTTGTGAACTCAGGTAGGCTTTATGATGCATTCCCTGGAGGTGAGTCTATGACAGCAGTGCTGCAACTTGGAGCGGTCTGTCTTCAGTAAGCTGACCAGATTTCTGGGGGCATCCCCCATTATCAGGAGACTGTCCCTGGAAAAAAGTGTCTCTGGAAGTGTTCCTACTCATTAAATAGAGTCTCCACCCCATGCTATGCTTGGTAATCTACCTGAGCCCCAAGTAGAAAATCTCTCATTAGTCAAGGATTCTGTTCTTTTTGTAAACACTGCAGGACATGGGGGGTAAGGGGGGGGGGGTATTGTGTGATGATGCCAGCTGTGAAGGAACAGAGGTGGAAACACAGCAGATGTGCTCTGATCTGCTCTCTTCTTGTGTCATTAAACTGCTACTCCTCTTGCTCTTGTTAGAGCAAGACATTCTCTTCTGCTCACACTGCAACTCTAGATTAGTACTAACGGTAAAGGAGAAAAAATGTCTATTTGTCATGCTGACTCCCTAGCTCTCTCAGAGCATTTCAGCCTCCCTTCCTCTCCTAAAGTCACATAGGGAACCCCATAGAACCCCCCCACCTCAGCTTCCAAGCTTCCCTCCTTCATCCCTTTGACCCTGACACACCAGCATTTTTCCTCCCACTGACACAGCAGCATTTTTCCCCCTACAGACTTAGTACATTCTTTCCTCACACTGATGCCAGAGCATTTCTTCCTTCTCCACTGTCAGCCCCATATTTTGCATTGCTATTAAAGTCTCTAAAGCACCCTCCCCATGTTGAGGGCATGTGGCCTGGTACGGTTCAGGAGGGGGGGGCGCTCTCTCATCCCCCTCTTTTCCTGCAGCCTGCCAGGTTGCGTGCTTGGATAAGGGTCTGGTATGGATTTGTGGGGGGACCACCACGCCATTTTTTTTTAATTTTGGCACGGGTTTCCCTTAAAATCCATACCAGACCTGAAGGGTCTGGTATGGATTTTGAGGGGGACCCCTACGCCATTTTTTTAAAAAAAATTCACGCAGGGTTCCCCTTAATAATCATACCAGACCTGAAGGGCCTGGTATGGAATTTGGGGGGACCCCCACGCAATTTTTTTTAAAATGAATTTAATTAAAATTAAATTTCATTTTGGTTTGGGGTTCCCCTTAATATTCATACCAGACCCAAAGGGCCTGGTAATGGACTGGGGGGATCCAATGCCATTTTTTTCAATGACCTTTATCTGTGTCGCCGGACCCGACAATTCATTATAGCCACGAGTACTTTTTAATTACTTTTTTTTTCTTTAGAAATGTCATTTTGTGCAGGGACTGTTCTAAACACGGGAAACATACGCCACTTTACAGGCATACTATAGACACCCCCCAGGTACGAAATTTAAAGGAATATTTCACTTTTATTGTTTCACTTTAAGCATTATTAAAATCACTGCTCCCGAAAAAACGGCCATTTTTAAAACTTTTTTTTTGCATTGATACATGTCCCCTGGGGCAGGACCCGGGTCCCCAAACACTTTTTATGACAATACTTTGCATATAAGCCTTTAAAATTAGCACTTTTGATTTCTCCCATAGACTTTTAAAGGGTGTTTCGCAGCTTTCGAATTTGCCAGGAACACCCCAAATTGTTCGCTATTCGGCGAACAGGCGAACACCCGATGTTCGAGTCGAACTTACATTCGACTCGAACATCGGGCTCATCCCTATTAACTTGGGTAGAGAGAAGGGTAAAATAGGATGCCCACTTGACTTTAGTAGAAATTTCAGGGATAACTTCTTCTGTACGGCTATTTACATTCCTCAGCTTCCTCCAGCACAAGACTTGCTTGGCGCACTAGAATTCCCAGGACCAGCTGGCACTATTAGATTGGTAGCGAATGCCCTTTTCAGGCCCTTGTTTTGTGTAGCAAAGTCCTGGTACCCAGCTGTCCTTCTGTGTCTACTGATCCCAGCACCATCACTTCAGCTGCCCCTTTCTTTAGCCCTCTTGGCTAAACTTCCACAGTCTTCCCAGACTGACTCTGCATCCATCTCAGACTGTTCTCACCCAGTCTTCGCAGACTGCTTCTCAGTCCTCCCTCACTGTAACACTCACCAGCACACTTGGCTGTCTTCATCCCTGGAGATTTACCCGGCAGTGTTTTCCTCCTGCTGTCCTCACACCTGCTCCCATGCCACTGGTCGGAACACTTCTGTGTGCCGTTAGGAGGGTTCCTTCCACACCTAAGTTCCCAGACCCGAGGTCACTCCCCAGACTGGGGGGTTACCCTCAAGGGTCTCAGACAGTCTCCTAACACTCCATCTCCAGCTTCCACCCGAACGCTACTCTCCAGTTGGGCTGACCCTGAGTATTATTCTGGGGGCCTGCCCCCTGCCAACCCATCTGTTGGGGAATGGTCAAGGCCCTCATGAATACCCCAGGCAGCTCCTCCTTACCTCCACTACCATTCTTATAGAATCTACTCCAAGTATCTAGAAGTAGGGGGAGGTATCAGAGGTGCTGCCTGCGAGTCACCCAGCCCTCCCTGAGTCTCTGCCCTGACCCAGATTTAAAAAAAACAGTGTGTGCCAGTAGTGTGAAAAATATAGTCTTGAATCCAGCCAGGAGTTGGGACCCCACACGTTTTATAAATGCAGCAAGGAAATTGAGTGTCTGCAGCAAAAATCAGAAAATGATCAGCAAATCATGACTTTAGAAAGATGCCTCTATTGTATATTACAAATGTACTGTAAATATATGAATATTGGTGAAAGCATTACTATTTCTATTAGCGGAACAAAGTATGATCATGCCACCTTGTTTGGCAGTAAAGACCTTTTTCAGCACCCACAACAGTGTCTTTGTTGCTTTGATTTGTCAGATGCAGCTTTATGTTATAACATACATAGCAAAGAAGAAGGGTTTTTTTTAATAAATATCTTTCATCAGAGGTCTGAGGATTGTATGGTATGTACAGCAATTTATCTTTTATTTAATTAGTACTATAAATAGTTGATGTTTTCTTCAGTACAGGGATCGAAATATTTTTAGATCTGGCACACAGAAAGGGCTGTTGTATGTAAAAATGAAAATTTTTAACCAGTATTGTGGTTTGACATATGGTATTCCTGGATACCAAGTCCAGTTATTTTGTGGGTTGATGCAATTGCTCGTAGAGCACAAACACTCCAGGCAAGTAAAGCAGAGCATATCTCTGTCAAATGGAGATAAAACATGGTCACAGCTAAGACCCAACCTTTACTTTCAAATATGGGTAAGAGCATCAAAGAAGATTTTAAAGAGTTCCCACGGCTAGAACTCTCCTCTAATCTTATTTTACCATGCACTTATCAAATTCTTAAAATAAATATTGTTTCTAGCTACAAGTGTCCACTCGTTCTCTTTATTTATGAAAAGCCTTCAGAGTTTTTGTCCCTTTTGATAAATTACATTAAAGGATGTGCTTTAATTCTGATCTTCAGAGGCTAAAACACCAATCAATGCAGTTTAGTTATTGCCACAACCCCACACCAATTAATACTGTTATGTATTCATTAAAAAAAAAGCATTAGGTTTATTATTATATGCAACTGGTGTAAGTAACTGAATTTTACGTAAAGCTCTTTTGTGGTCTCATATACAGTAAAAATAGGAGAAGGAGAGGCAGCATTAGAAGCCAATCAGAGGTGCTGTATGCAGATGTAATGACAGTTAACATGTTGACAAGGGAAACCTGCTTGCTCCTTCACTGTCCAGTTACAGGCTGAGGGCAAAGAGGTGACTAAGTTCTACTATTTAGCTGAAGTAGAGAAAAGTTTGGTCAACAACTTGACCGTGTTTTCTGCAAGGGCTGTGTAAATTTCAGGATGGAATAGACGGAAATTAATTTTTCTTGTCAACAGCTCTCTTATGTACATTTAAACTATGTATTTAAATAACTAAAACCAAGAACAAAAATGTAAACCTATCATCTAAAACATTAAACCTTAACATGTGAATTCAATTATCAGAAGCCGTTTTTAATCTTTTTAAATTTGAAACTGTCATTTATGATAATCATGATTCTGCCATGAAGGTCCTTCCTTTTTATAGGATGACAACATGTTGTCCCTGTCTCTCAATTGTGTTCTTGCATTGTCACCCTGTCACACGGACTTCTGATGGAGACTACAAACATTGATACACCTAATAGAGGCATGGTCTTTCTAGTGATGACCTTAGTGAGCTTTACAACTTCATTGAAGGAACTGTCTTCCGTATAATGGGAAAAGTAAAAGATTTTTGGTATTTTTTAATTTTTTTTGTCACTTAAGTGCCACTTGTTTTTTTTACTTTATAAAGACAAAGTGAAAATCAAGGCAAATCGCTAAATACCCAGTTGAAATACATTTTTGCCTGTTTTACTTGCAGAGGGATTTGTAATTTTACAGTGATAATACCCCCGCTAAGTGCTTCAGAGAAAATATGAATGTGATATTAAATGTGACAGCTGCTGTTGTCAGGACTGCTGTCCCTCAAACTAAACAAAAAAGGCAAAAGGCACAGCGCTATCATAAATCACATCAACATGGATAGCCTTTTAAAGAATATACATATATTCAGTATGTGTGTGTGTGTGTGTGTGTGTGTGTGTGTAGATCCTCCACTTCCTATTTGAATTAATAAAAATAAATAATTAATAAAAATAAAAATGGAAAAAAAAAATAAAAATGAAAAAAATAATAAAAAATGCCCATAATTAAAGGAAAGAGGAAGTGGTGGATTTGTAATTTTGTATTACCAATCTTGGGATTTATATATATCTGTCACACTGCGCATCTAGACAGGTGACAAACTTATTCGCTGGGTCAGCAATTCAGCTTCCAGGTTTAGCTGTATGGTTTCCTACAGTATGTCACCTTCTAAGATTAAAGATAGGATAAGGCTACGTGGGATAGGTGGGCAGCGTATAGTGCCTCGTCAGAATTACTACGCGAGGTACAGGAGGCTGGGAACCCTTAAGGATATAGGTGTATATGATTGGGAGAGAAGAGGTTATATTTATCCTCGATCCCTTCCCTTTTCCTCCCCCTTTTTTTTTTTTTTTCTCTTTTTACCTGTTTTTGTCTGTTGGTTGGTTTGTGGGGTAGGTTATGCATGGGGTGTAAGATAGGGTTGCATGGTTGATTGCTAGGTTGTATTTAGATGGTATGTTTACAGGATGGTAGTATCAGATCAATGTCATATTGAATAACCACCATCTATGTGATGTATGTGCTTTTCTCTTTAATGTTTTTACTGCAATAATGTCAAAAATTGTAAACTGTTTGGATAAATAAAGATATTAAAAAAAAAAAAAAAAGATAGGATAAGGGATTAACATCATCACCTTTCTCCAATGAGCATCGAGATGCAAGAATATCTTAAACCAGTAAGTGATCATCCTGACTAGAAGAATAGTTTGTGTCACAGGATTAAAATGTCCCTTGAGCTTTGGCAAAAGGGGACCTTGACTGATTGAAGGGTGGCATTTTGATAGAATGAACTATTGGCCTCAAGCAAAGTATGCTTAATTTGTTATTGACCAGTCCTCCTAAAAGAGAAGGGAATTGGGACCCATGTGTTGATGATTTACATTTTTTGTTTCCTAGAAATGCCATTCCCACCCTTCTCTACCTTGCCTATTATCACAGCTTTATTGGCAGCAGTTGAATGGTAACTTGTTTAAACTTTCTGGGTTTTCTGGTTAATTAGACAATTGTCTGGAACAGGCAATTGGGCAACCTTAATATAGTCCAGTGCTCATAGTTCAGATGTGACTGACACAGGATTTTGCACAAATGTTAAGCTGTACTTCAGCCTTAACTTCAGTCTTGCTCGGTTGTATAGGCTCTTATGCATGAGTCTATTCTTATGCATGTTAATATGAGAGATTGATTTTGTTATTTCCATTTTTGCTGAGCAATGCATTGTTACCATTTTCTATGGTTCTATAACGAAACTTCTCTGGATATCTGCCTCTGTAGTTCTTTTAACCTTCATGAATATGTCCCCTTGGGTCTAATTTTTGAAGTGGTTTGTGTTGCTTGTTTGTGTTAAGCTCTTGTATCACCAATTCAGGTGTGGATAAGGCAGGGAATATGAGGGTCCAACCTCCCTCCATTGCATCCATCCATGGTGCAGCAACAGGAGCCACACAGCTCAAGTACCCCTTTGCAGCCACATCACATTGACTTCACCTTTCTCACCAAGGGAAGGGATATACAGGCCACTGGGCAGACTCCTTCTTGATTGCATCAACAGCCAGGTGAGAGCCCCCCCCCACCCCCCCACTGAACCTGCAGGGAGAGAGGAAACAGGAAATGTAGGCAGAAATCAAAGCATCACTCTAACTCATGGAGCCTGATGCCAGGAAGAGGACTGGGGGGACAGGAAAAGAAGGGTCATGAGTTAGTTGTGTGCTGGGGAAGGAAGAAAGAGGGCAGGCATACCGATCAGAGAGGCTTTATGCTGCATTCTATGTCCTGCTCTGCCCTATACAAATCATCTGAGATACAAGAGAAGAGGCACATGGAATCTGTAGTCTACCTTGCTGACCTCTTTCTCTGACCAGCAGCTTGGAGTCTGGTAGCAGAGAGAGTTAGAACAGTGTTTGTGAAAATGATTGCCATTGGGAGAACATCTGCATTGCATCAGTGTGGGGAAAGGTCTTTGGCCATCCTTATGTGTATTAAAATGTGCTTGCTATTTATGGAACCTTGCTTTTGCCAGTAGAACCTCTGGGGGAATCTAGGATGGAAAAGGACCTGGGGGTCCTAGTAGATGATAGGCTCAGCAATGGCATGCAATGCCAAGCTGCTGCTAATAAAGCAAACAGAATATTGGCATGCATTAAAAGGGGGATCAACGCAAGAGATAAAACGATAATTCTCCCACTCTACAAGGCTCTGGTCCGGCTGCACCTGGAGTATGCTGTCCAGTTCTGGGCACCAGTTCTCAGGAAGGATGTACTCGAAATGGAGCGAGTACAAAGAAGGTCAACAAAGCTAATAAAGGGTCTGGAGAATCTTAGTTATGAGGAAAGGTTGCAAGCACTCAACTTATTCTCTCTGGAGAAGAGACGCTTGAGAGGGGATATGGTTTCAATTTACAAATACTGTACTGGTGACCCCACAATAGGGATAAAACTTTTTCGCAGAAGAGAGTTTAATAAGACTCGTGGCCACTCATTACAATTAGAAGAAAAGAGGTTTAACCTTAAACTACGTAGAGGGTTCTTTACTGTAAGACCGGCAAGGATGTGGAATTCCCTTCCACAGGCGGTGGTCTCAGCGGGGAGCATTGATAGCTTCAAGAAACTATTAGATAATCACCTGAATGACCGTAACATACAGGGATATATAATGTAATACTGACACATAATCACACACATAGGTTGGACTTCATGGACTTGTGTCTTTTTTCAACCTCACCTACTATGTAACTATGTAACTATGTAGCTCTACCCAGGACACCTTGGGAGTATTACCTCCAGAGGTTTGTACCTGTCTGTTGGATCCTCACTTGCAGCACCATAATACAAGCTTTTTTTTGGTACAAGGCTTGTGCCATATATTACTATGTACACAGATAAGTAAGCTTAAATTATAAGCTGCCCCCCCCCCCCCACACCAATAATTCACCATAGTGCTCTGCATGCATCACCTCATTATTCTTTTATGGGTGTGCAAGACTAAAACCCTACCAGAAAAAAAAATGCGGCCTTACACCAATAGTAGGTGAAAATTAATCCAAAGTAGTCTAATGATTGCACTGTCCTAGCCAGGGTTGTAAAAGCACAAGGTTTTTTACCTTCATGCATTTTATACATGAAGGTAAAAAACTTTCTGTGTGCAATAGCCCCTCCAGCCCCCCTAATACTTACCTGAGCCCTATCTCCATCCAGCGATGTCCACGAGAACCTTGACTCTTGCACTCCTAATTGGCTTTTGGCAGCAGTGGGTGCCATTGGTTCCTGCTGCTGTCAATCATAGCCAGTGAGCCAATCAGAAGAGGGCCAAGTCATGGACACACAGAGCAGTGGCTCGGGAGCATGCCTGCTTGGGTGCCCCCACAGCAAGCAACTTGCTGTGGGGGCACTCGGCAGGAGGGAGGGGCTTGGGACCCAAGAAGAGGAGGATCTGGGCTGCTCTGTGCAAAACAATTGCACACAGCAGGTAAGTATACCATGTTTGGGTTTTTTTTATGTGAAAAAAAACAAGCTTTAAGAAACACTTTAAGAGAGTTTCTGATTTTCATTTTCGATTATAACCCTCAAATCTGCCAAATTGGTGACAGCCTACAAGCTGACAGGCAACACAAGCATTTTGAAAATAGCAGGAACAGGTCATGGCAGGCAGTGTTCAGGAAGAGCTGTACTACAGATACAAAGGCAAAGCAGGTAGCAGATGGAAGAGGAACATGAGCCTGAGGTCAAACCAAAGTCAACAGAGCAGCACTGAGGATCACCATACATGTAATAAGCTCTGAACACAATTTTATCTTGCCAACTGGTATCATTAGGTCACACTGAAGCACGTGTGCCAGTTACTATTTCAGCTATCGGGTAGCTTTGGGACTCATATTTTACAAAAAGATAACTATATAGATAAGATTATTAGTGTCAGAGCCGGCCATTGGCATAAAGGTCCAATGACTGCCAAAAAAAAGGTTAGCATGACAGACACGGCAGCTGTCATTTTGCATTACAACTGCATTTAATTAGCTGCATTTTGACTTTAAAAGCAATTCTGTTTCAGACACTTTAGTAAATGAGACACAGTATATTCATGAACATTATAGTAACACCACATGTGCTGGCTTGCAGTACTTTTTTTTTTCCAGCTTATATTTAATGCTTCATGCTTACAAACTGCTTCGCCCACTTTAAATATAAGCTGCAGCCTATTTTTATAGGCTGTTAGCATGTAACAGACTTAGCTTACTAGATCAAGGACATTACAGGACACAGGAAAAAACTGATTTTCCAAGAAAGATTTTGCTCAGAAATAAAAGCCAGGAGGCAATAAACATGTGGGAAATGTTTGTTTTTTTTTTTTTTTGAAGATGAAGAAATGTATGCAGCAATTTCCCAGTGAAGGATGCTGAATTAAACTTCTTTTTCTTTTTTTTTAACAGCTAAAGAGGATCAAATATTTCAGTTTTTTTCAAGGCTAAATGAGAATTACAAACAAGGAGTCGGCATGGAAGCGTATGCTTTGCTTTAATTATGAATATGCCAATTAACGCACATAATTACATCTCGCTTTGGACAGAGCAGAAGGAATTAACCCAGACTTCTGTGATATGCAACATGACCTCGACAGGTTGTGTTTATTGATAAAATGACCCCAGAGCGCTCGCAGCACAGTGACGGGAGTCTGAGACGTGGCGCGACTTTCTCTGGTGGCAGGGGAAAATATTAAGTGCAGCTCTGCCCTGGGGGAACTAAAGGCAGAAAAACAGCATCAGCCGCATAAACAGAGCTCCCTATGAGGTATCCAACAGGAAGCACAGCTTGGCTCTACATGTCAACTGAGACATCTACATCAACCCCCTTTCTCTCCCCTAGAGTAAAGATGTGAAGGAGCTGCATAAAATCCACTCTTATCTTATTCAAATCCAGGTGTAGAACCCCCCCCTGATGTGCAATCAGTTTGGTTGAACACTTCTCTGTCTTTTCATTCTATTAATAGAAAGGAAAAAGCTTAGGCGCTGAGCATTGAACACGCTCTACGCCACGCTCTACCTGCTTGTAACATTCCACTGCTCCTCGCTCACAACACAACGCCATCTCGCTGACCGGTATATTCCCTTCCTCACATTTGTCTCCTTCAGGAAGGTGTCTGTGAGATAGCTGGAGCCAAGCGGCATCCTGCTTTTAATTAAGAATGCAGCAAAGTCAGGATTCAGCCAAATACAGAAGGCTTTTTAGCAAGATTCATATTCAACACATTTCTGAGGTTGTGGCCAACAAAAACGGAATATTGATATACCTGCAGTTTTTTATGTCCGGACAAGGACACGCGTTTGGTGCCACTAAGATATCATTTTATCTTTTAAAGGAGAAAATGTAGTGAGAGATATATGGAGGTTGCTGTTACTGGCCCCTGAAATTGCTATTTGCCTGGTACTGGCCCAGAACAAGAATACACATCTGGAAGGTCAAAATTAGTGATGAGTGGAATGTATCTGGGTACGGGTTCGCAGTACATGGGTGAAATTCAAGAACCGAATCTGAACACCACTGAGGTCAATGGGGGCTAAATGATAAAAAAAACAAAAAAAAAACAGTAATGGCCATTTTCTAGGCTAATAGGCCAGGGTTGTCAAATAAATGGTATGGGGGGAGCTGTCCAAGGGGACATTTACCAAGGCAAATAAAAGATCTGCTTGTGGGGAGCAGGACTTTTAATCATTCTTTAGGGTAAAAAAAAATAAAAAAATAAAAATCTAACATTCTTTAAAATAGCATGCCTGGGGGGGGGGGGGGGGGTCTTTATTCTGCCTGTGAAATGGGGCATCCATTCAAAGTATATTCTCTACTACAGAAAAGTGACATTTACAAAGAAAAAAAATGCAGTTTTACTTGCCAGCAAAAGACAGCTTGGCTGCTTTACGTCTGTTTGAAAACAATCTGCCAGGGATTACCTTCATCTAGACTAGACTCTTACCCTAGATGAAGGTCTGGTATAGATGTTAATGAAAGACCCCCCACACACACAAAAAACCTAAAGAAGAAAAAACAAAAAACAGGCATGGCTTCCCCCTAAAAACACATACCAGACCTTTATCCTTAACAACTTTAATACCAGGCACTTTCAACCCCTTACTGCCCAAGCCAATTTTCAGCTTTCAGCATTTTGAATGACAATTGCGCAGTCCTGCAACAATGAACCGAAAATTAAATTTTTATCATTTTTTTTGTGACAGAGCTTTCTTTTGGTGGTATTTAATCACCACTGGGTTTTATATGTTTTGCTAAAAAAAATTCAAAAAGATCCAAAATTGTGAAAGAAAAAAGTTTTTCTTAGTTTCTGTTTAGAAAATGTTGTCAATAAGATTACTTTCACAGTGGGGCGGGGTGGGGTAGCGTTAGCGGTAAAGTGACGCTAATTTTAGCAGCGCTTTACTGCTGTTATAGTGGTGCTTTTCGGACACTAGCGGGACACTTTTAACACCCACTAGCGGCCAAATAAAGGGTTAAAAGCGCAGCTGCCGAAGTGCTTTGCAAGTGCTTTGGCAGCGGTGCCCATTGAGTTCAATGGCAGGGGCAGTGGAGGAGCTGGTAGAGACATATTTAAAAAGACTTGCAGCTGTAATTGCAGTGAAAGGTGGTTCTACAAAGTATTGACTCAGGGGGCTGAATACAAATGCACGCCACACTTTTCACATATTTATTTGTAAAAAATTTGGAAAATCATTTATCATTTTCCTTCCACTTCACAATTATGTGCCACTTTGTGTTGGTCTATCACATAAAATACATTTACATTTTTGGTTGTAACGTGACAAAATGTGGAAAATCTCAAGGGGTATGAATACTTTTTCAAGGCACTGTATAGTAGCAGTAGAATTACCACTACTATTTATGAAGTTCATCCACACCAAACTAAACCTTAAGCTCATCCCTAGTCACAATCAAAGTAAGATTAAACATTTAATAAAATGCCTTTCCATATAAATGGATTGTCCTGAATAATTGCATTATTTTTCATTGTTTAGTTGTTAAACTGCTTAATTTTCCTCTCAATGTTTTCCCTTTCTGGCTTTCTGCTGCTGCGCTTCCCCATAACGTCTCAATGGGGAGCGTGCACACAGTCTTTTCTTGATACCTGGCGGCAAGATGATAAGTCCCATGAGTCCATGTGTGCATATTACTAATTCGCATGTGCAACAAATAACAGAGCATTTCTACAGTTCACTTATGCATTTCCAGCCTCATTGTGCCGCCACAGAATAGGCGACATATCAGTGTAGTCCTTGGGGAGGGGGGGGGCGCACACTCAGCTGTGGCTCCATTGAGACTGTGCTAGTAATAGAAGCTTCCACAGAAAATGAAGTACAGGTAGCAAAAGCATAAAAAACTATTCAGTGCTGAGTTTACAATAGTTATGACAACATAGATTATCAAAGGTAAATGTGGTCATGTGAAGGTAGTTTTTATTATTTGAGTTTAATAACACTAAAGTAGAAGGAAAGGTTACACGGTATCCCATATGTTAAATGTTTCTTCCTCGTTGCTGATACTCCTCACAAACGTTTTCTAAAACATTGCTATTGAAATACTTTTTTTTTCATGTTTTTCTATGCAAAGCTCCAGCATAATCTCCGATTCAATTTGGCCGGTGGGCATGAACTCTCTCCCGGCCAACAATGCCTTGGAGCTATGGTCGCTGGCAGGGTGATGTCACTGCTCTATGGGATTCAGCGGTATTGTCTGCCACATAGAATACGGCATGCAGGCTAGCTGGAGATTTGAGGTCACATGACTGAACATAAAAACTTTACTAAAAAGCATTCAAATTAGATTTTTAGGAAAGATATGGGGGAAGCAACATTAAACGTGGGTTATTGTGTAGCCTTTGTTTGTACTTTAACTCAGAACTGTTAAAGATAATTTCCTGCCATAAATAATATACCCACATAATACATATTTGTATTCATTAAAAAAAATCATTAAATGTATTTTTTACCAAGTTCAAATACCTGAATGTGGCTTGGAATCAGCTATTTGTAATCCCCTGTACAGTAGAACTCATTGGGAGAGGTACGGCCAGGATTTCCAGACAACCAGGTGTGCTGAATCCAAATATATTGGCAAGGAACATGCTTGTAAGCAGTTTGAAGTGGTCATTGGGTGCTGCCCCAGCTGGGAAGGTTCTGATTAATGTTTTGCCCGCTCTCCTGATCTTTTTGGTGGGTTTCCTGTCTGGGCACGGCCCACTTGCCCTGTGCGCTATCCAGCCCTGTCTCTAGGCATTGAGGAGGACAGCAGAAAGCAAAAGTATCCCATGTGTGTGTAAAGTGACCCTGCAACAAAGTGCCTAATGTAGCCCAGAAGAACCCACGCAGGGCAGGCCTCATGTAACCCAGTAATTGGCACCCAATCAGTTAATGGGGAAACATGGAGGACGTCACAAACAACCGCACTACTGTCCCACCTGCCCATATGCTGATAAGAGAAGAGAGAAAAACAAGCAGAAGGATGACCTCCTCAGGTTTTTCTGCTCTTTTACTGTTCAGGTTTTGGGTGGAGAGAGGACACACACCATTGTGCTCCTCAACTCCCAGTGATATAAATCCACCTGGCTGTGGATTATATGTTCAGTTGCAGAAGTGAAAAAGAGAAGGCCACATATAATCCATAGAGCTGGCAACATGTATTACAATCAGATTGTTCAATCTCCATACAGTCCCCTGTATATTTACCAACAACTATATAGTGGACGGAGAAATCTGTTTTGTGTATTATTAATCAGGTAGGTCATCACTAGGGATGAGCCGAACACCCCCCGGTTCGGTTCGCAGCAGAACATGCAACAGGCAAAAAATTTGTTCAAACAGGCGAACACCGTTAAAGTCTATGGGACACGAATGTAAAAAAATCAAAAGTGCTCATTTTAAAGGCTTATATGCAAGTTATTGCCATAAAAAGTGTTTGGGGACCTGGGTCCTGCCCCAGAGGACATGTATCAATGCAAAAAAAAGTTTTAAAAATGTCAGTTTTTTCGGAAGCAGTGATTTTAATAATGCTTAAAGTGAAACAATAAAAATGAAATATTACTTTAAATATCGTGCCTGGGGTGTGTCCTTAGTATGCCTGTAAAGAAGTGCACCTTTCCCATGTTTATAACAGTGCCACAGCAAAATTACATTTCTAAAGGAAAAAATGTCATTCAAAACTGCTCGTGGCTGTAATGTATTGTCGGATCCCAGCAATATAGATAAAAATACCAAAAATACAAAATACCCTTCAGGTCTGGTATGGATATTAAGGGGAACCCCGCACCCAATTTTTTTAAAAAATGGAGTGGGGGTCCCCCAGGCACTATATACTCTGAACACCAGTATAAATACTATACGGTCTGCCCTATATACTCTGCAGAAAATTGGGCCTTAGGTGTTGTTGGTACCAGAACACTGTAAGCCCTCACAGTTACTCTTGTTTGGCACAGGAACGGGTCCTGCTGTGAAATATTATATCAAAAGTTGTAATTACATGCCCCTGTTATACAGGGGCTGAAAAATTGGGCCTTGGGTGGTGGTGGTGGTGCCACAACACTGTAACCCCTCACAGATACTCTTGTTGGGCGCAGAGCCCACTTGTATTGGCCAGTTGAGGGACCTCAGCAGCTGTGGCACTGTGGCATTTGTGGCACTGTGGCATTTGGTCCCCTGTTGTTTAGATAACATGGTGATGGCGATAATAGAAGTTCCTGGTTTTTAATATGTTTTCCTACGTATCCTAAATCGATTGGGTTAATACTATAACATTTGTGTTACTACATTATACATTATACATTATGAGCTTTGTATGTTAAATGTCTGGTTTCAATATTCATTATATATTCCGTATACTTATGAATATGCTTATATTTTAGACATTTTTCTGATGTATTCAGACACTTCTGAAGAAGAACCCTCGAAACACACCAAGTGTCCTAATTCCCATCAATGTTGGATAATCTACCCCATTTATATATATTTTTTATGTAGCAAGGGCCCCGACCCCTAGAGCCCTAATGGTGACCTCCAGAGTCAGGGAGAGCTGACATCCATCTTTGTAGAGTGGGTTACTAGGCATAGTGGGTGTAATGCAAGATGGAATAATTGGGCCCTGTGTCACTTTTTGACTGCGAACAAAAGAGATTTATTGTCTCTTAACAAGAACTGGGGGGAGAGAGGGTTAGGGCCTGAACACCCTTAGGCAGATGTGATAGCAATTGGCAGACTCCGAGACAAAATAGGCAGGCAGCTATACAGGTTGAGGGCCTTTAAGCTGGTTGCAGCACTGTATTTGTAGAACTGCTGTCTCCTATGGCAACTGAACTTGTAGGTTGACTTCAACACAGATCTGTACACAAACCAGACTTGGTATCCCTGTTGTGTAGGACCTGGCCTCCATCTCACAGCCTCCCGCCGTAGCTTTTCTCACTGAGCTCCCAGTCTTCTCACCAGACCTTCAGATCCCTGCCGCCGCTGGATCCCCTGAGCTCTTCCACAGCTAACACAGCATCACCCACGCTACCTGCCGGGTCCCTGGCTTGGCTCTCAGCTAACCCACTGAATCCTCTTCAAGTGTCAAACACGCTCACCCGCTGGTCCCTGACTTGAATGCTGAAGCTTTCCCAACTTGTTCACCGTCCCCGGCTAGTGAAAAAGGCTGCTCTGGTACTTCTTCAGACTTCACAAACCTGGCCGCTGATAACCTCTGATAACAGGAGTAGTTGTCCCTTACTGGTGACGGTGTCCCTTTTATCTCTGACCTCTGGTTCTCACTTGCCTCTGGTAACAGGAGTGGTCGTCCCATGTTGCAACTGCTTCTCCATCACCTACGGCAACACTCGGTTCACCGTCTAGCTGAACCTCTGCAACGATCAGGCTCCCCTTGGGCTAAGCCTCTACACATGTGACTAGGCCTCAGGCTTAGGCCTAACTTTCAGCTGCTGCTTCACATAAAGCCCTCAGGCCTCAGCCTGGAGCTAAAAGAACACTGATCACTTGACTCTATCACCTTAAATAGACTCTCCCAGCATGCTTGGCCACAAATATGATTGGCTGAGAAATTATGTCTATTCACAACCTGAACTCACTGTGGTCTTGTCATTCTAATGCCAAAGGCAGCAGTGCGACCTATTGACAGAAGAGAGAAATGCACCAGATTCAGGCTTAAGGCAAAAAAAAAAGTCAGAGGATACAACTACCAATTAGCCAGGCTAATTACCGCCTAACATAACTAAATTTGTTAGCAACCCTGCCTAATACCAGGGTGCTACATTTATATTTATTTTTTAATGTTTGTGCCAATATAGTCCCGACAAAAGAGGGGTTCATTCTGTTCTAAATACGATATTTTAAGAATGATGGCACTTCCTACCACCAGGTCAGTTTTCCATGTTCAACAGCTGTTAAAGCGCCTTGAATCCCCTTAGAGAAAAGCACAAAAGAAATATAAATGAATAACGTTATTATTGTTATCACTGTTAAATAATCCCTAACCTGACAAACATCCATGTGTTCTATTGGAATTTGGCTCAGAAGCTGAATTGGGATGGAGACCTCTGCCCTCGGCTGTCAGCCAAGCATCGCTGATATAAATCAATCCTTCATGCTGTCTCTGGTGCTGAAATTATTTCTGAATGGCCACAATTGCTACTTATGGTTCTTTTTTTGATGACCATTCTGAGATTTCGTACTGGAGAGAGCATAGCTTGGATAAACTCACACGGCGTGCATAAATAAAATATTTCAGCCGTTAATTAATGGTGCATTCCTACTCTCCAGAACGATAGATTTGGCTGGGCTATTTTCTTTAACACCGCAAGACGATGCCTCTTTAGAACTTCCTAATGTAATTATCGGAGCAGTTATGAGCCCCCCCCCCCCCCCCGTTGTGTGGGTTTTGTTGACCGGCTTGTATTTAGCGTGCCGCTCACAGTCTGCCTTATTCTGATTCGCCTCACACTGTGTGATTGCCCCTCCATCCGTTCTCTCCCTCCATCCTGTCTCCCTCCATCTTCATTCTCTCGCTCGCTTCTGGTGACTCCATTAGATACTCTTTGGGGACCTTCCAATCACCTGAAAAATCAGCCACAGCTGTTTAAATGCAGCTCCTTTCCCAGAGGAGCCACGCAGAGCTACTGGACTCGTATTTTTAGAAGAAAGCAAATGTCTTGTTTGAATGTTTGACTTCTTTCCACCTGAACAAAAGACACTAACTTTCATTCCCTGCTGGCACAGCAAACAATGTGACTTTAGTACGCTCCAGCTTGATATAGCAAGGAAATAGGGCTTGGATGGTGGGGGGGAAGAGAGGGTGAGCAAAGTGCAAGCTGAGAATGGGGCATTAAAACAGCACAGTAGCACCTAACACAAGCAGCCAGTCTTCTAGAAAACATGGATTAACCCATTCAACTAGAAAACAGAAAGCAATAAATGATATGAACACAAGGAATAACTTAGAGCAAAAAGGACTAGATGCAGGGGACTTCACACCAGTATACCAAGGGCAGCATTAAAACGGTATTAAATCCAAAAAAACTAAATGTTATATATTGCACCTTACCTATCCATAAATGTGGCAGCTGTGTTAGATTCCTTTTATTTATTTTTTTTTTCATTTTATTTCTACCTAGTGATCCAGCCAGTAACACACCTTTTGGGAGTATTTGCTAAAACTGGAGAGTGCAAAATCTAGTACAGCTCTGCATAGAAACCAATCAGCTTCCAGGTTTTATTGTCAAAGCTTAACTGAACAAGCTAAAGTTAGAAGCTGATTGGCTACCATGCACAGCTGCACCAGATTCTGAGTGCTCCAGTTTTAGTAAATGTCCCCCTGTCGCAAGGAGCCTCCACTCTAGATGGAGGAGCAACAGAGACACCTTTGGACAACAGCATTGCCAATCTGGGGGAGGGTAATGTTGGATGGACTAGCAGATATAGAGGAACAAATTAAAGCCAAACTCCAGCTAACACTTATTTTAAGAGTAACATTTTTGTTGAGAAATAAAAGAGAGAAAAAAAAAAAAAAACCCTGGGTGATCAATGTACATTGAGATTTCAACAAGCTTTGAAGGAGATTCCTATGTTTTGTTGCTCTGAAGAAATAGCCGTTTGTTTCACCATGTCCTGTGCAAACCTATTCTGAATTGGAGGATTTAGTTTGTTATATTCAGCTGGTGCACTCTAATGTGAAAAGCTGCAGGTTTTTGCATCCCTTTACCACTTCATAACTGTGCTATAGCTGAAAGATAGCTACAGCGCAGCTCTCTCGTTCTGGGAGGGCGTCCATGGATGTCCTCCCAGAACCACGCCCCCCCCCATGCAACCCCTGGGGTGAGCATCCAGCTCGATCTGTGATCGTGGTAAAGGGCCAATCACAGCAGTCCTTTACCATGTGTTTAGCAGTGTCCAATCACAGCTGACCACAATGTAATCTGACTTGTCAGTTATCGGCATTCCTTTCCTTGTGCACATGAAGAGAGCCAGTAACCGGCAATTCTGACAACATTTACACTGCTAATCAGGGCACTGATCATCAGTGCCCTGATTATCAGTGCACCCCTTCAGTGCTGAACAGTTTTGCCTATCAGTGCTGCCTATCAGTGCCTCCTCATCAGTGCTGCCTATCAGTGCCACCTATTAGTGCCCATCAGTGCCGCCTATCAGTGCCCATTAGTGGCACCTATCAGTGCCTATCAGTGCTGCATATCAGTGCCCATCATTGCCGCCTCATCTGTGACCATCAGTGCAGCCTATTTGTGCCCATTAGTGCAGCCTCATCAACGCACATGAGTGAAGCAGAAAAATTACTTATTTGCAAAATTTTATAACCGAAACTAAGAAAAACATTGTTTTTTTCCAAATTGTCAGTCTTTTTCTTGTTTGTTTAGCAAAAAATTAAAAACCCAGTGGTGATTAAATGCCACCAAAAGAAAGCTCTATTTGTGTGAAAAAATGATAAGACTTTCATATGGGTACAACATTGCATGACCACGCAATTGTCACTCAAAGCATGACAGCGCTGAAAGATGAAAAGTGGCCTGGGCAGGAAGGGGGTAAAAGTGCCGCTATTGTAGTGGTCAAAGTATTTACCCCTTGAGGGGTATCTCACCAAAACCGAAAATTCCTATTGCAGGGGGTACCAGTGAGTCAGTCACACAAGCAGGAAATTACATTTCTGGAGGCATTCTGCACATTAACACTGCACAGAACACCTCAAAATGCCATATTGCATTGCATGTTACAGAAAATTGCAGTTTAAAAAGGAAAGATAATATTTTAAATAAAATTGCAACATGACTAAAAACAAAAGTGGAATTACCCTTACTGCAACGGTTTTTCTTTTACTTTTGGGATAAAGGTTTTACATAAATAAAAGCTGACCTTTTGTAAGAATGCCTGTCAATGGTAAATGGCTTGTTTCAACCATCAAACTGCCATTTTTGCTGGACAAAATATAGACAGAGAGTGGTGGAAAGAAAGAATAAAAAAAAAAAAAAAAAAAAAAAAAAAGCTAATCAGTATTTTATGGAGAGAAAAAAGGGCAATTGTTCATGATATACAGCATTCTAGTAAACTGACATCCAGGTAAAGTTTAGATCTACAGTTACAGTATACAGTATAATGCCCAGGTTAAAGTTTAGAGCATTACTATACAATTGCTATTGCAAATAATTATCAGGCAAGTCTCTGGCATGTAATGTCATAGCAAATAACAAGGTAAGAGGCAGCAGCAGGGAATGATCTGTGTTAGACATTGGACAAAGCCAAGAACTGTTAACCAGTTGCCGACCGCCGCATGCCGATGTACGTTGGCACAATGGCACGGGCAGGCATAAGGGCTTACCTGTACGTCTCTGCCTGCCCGCGGACCTATCGGACACCCCCGGTGCCTGCGGCAGTCGGATTAGCTCCAGGAGAGATCCGTGCTGAGGGGGAGGCCACTGATTCATGGCCACCCCCTCACGATCGCTCCTGGCAAGTGACAAGCTTCCTCTGCTTCTGAACTGTAAACAGAAGTGGAGGAAGTGATGTCATCGCTCCTCGTGAAGCCTTTTCGTGCCAGCTTCCAAGGAGAGAAGACATCAAGTAAGTTTGCACCAACACTACACGTTTAGTAGAACACGCAGGCACACTAATCACCCCCCCTGCACCCCCTGTCACAGTGACACCAATAGCAGGGTTTTTTTTTTTACTGATTACTGCATTGGTGTCATTTGTGACTGTTATAAGTGGTAGGGCAGTTAGTAGTAGGCCCCTCTAGGTCTAGGGTACCCCCCTAACCCCCCCTAATAAAGGTTTAACCCCTTGATCACCCCCAAGTTAACCCCTCTCGCCAGTGTCACTAAGCGATCTTTTTTCTGATCGCCATATTAGTGTCACAGGTGACACTAGTTAGCCAGGTAAGTATTTAGGTTCAGCGTCAGGTTTTTATAGCGTCAGGTACCCCCATATACTACCTAGTAAAGGTTTTAACCCCCTGACTGCCCCCTAGTTAACCCTTTCACCAGTGATCACTGTATAACTGTTACGGGTGACGCTGGTTAGTTAGTTTGTTTTTTATAGTGTCAGGGCACCCGCCATTTATTACCTAATAAAGGTTTAGCCCCTGATCGCCCGGCGGGTGATATCAGTTAGGTTTTAGGGTCAGATAGGTTCTGCGTCGCCCCAGGCAGCGTCAGGTTAGTGCCAGTACTGCTAACATCCACGCACGCAGCATACACCTCCCTTATTGGTATAGTATCTGAACGGATCAGTATCTGACCCGATCAGATCTATACTAGCGTCCCCAGCAGTTTAGGGTTCCCAAAAACGCAGTATTAGCGGGATCAACCCAGATACCTGCTAGCATCTGCGTTTTGCCCCTCCGCCCAGCCCAGCCCAGCCCACCTAAGTGCAGTATTGATCGATAACTGTCACTTACAAAACACTAAACACATAACTGCAGCATTCACAGAGTCAGGCCTGATCCCTGCGATCGCTAACAGTTTTTTGGTAGCATTTTGATACAGTCGCTGACAGTCAGAAGCTTTTTTGCCTGTGAGTCTCACTACTGTACCACAAAATTTAGAGCCCAAAATGGCAAATCAAAGGTACACTAGTGAAGAGGCCTACACGTTTCTGAGCATGACAGATAGTGAAGAGGAAGTCACTCATCTGTCAGATTCAGGCTCAGAATACGATCCTGTAGACAGCAGCGGCTCCATGACAGATAGCTCTGACGACGGAGTTGTGGTCCTTGCCAGGTCAGGCATACCAGACCCCAATCTTTTTCGCTGTTGAGGTGCAAGAATCGCAGGTCCCTTGTATGGAGCAGAGAAGTACTAGCGCCGCTATTCCTTCTGATGAACTGGCACGCACCAGCGGCCCAGAACACCCTGGTCGTATATCCAGCACTGCAGTATCACGTGGTGACGTGGCGGGTCCCATAAGTACAGTTCAAGCTGGCGAGTAGTGTCCCGCTGCCACCAAGAAGACAAACACAGGCCCGTCGTGCCCATTAGTGGCGGCCTGTCCATAGGGGGCGCCTGGGCGCCGCCCCCCATCCTGTAGTCAAAAAAAAAAAAGAATTAAAAAAAAAACATTTTTTTTTTAAAACGGCCCCTTTAGGAACAAAACAAAAAGTCCTTTAACAAAGTGCACTGTGGCGCTGGACGCAGTGCACTATGGGAAGTGCCACGTCAATGCAATCGCGAGATTGCAGACGTGGCGCTTCATTTGCGGGCTTTTAACCCGCCTTGTGGCGCAAATGAAAACACCGATTAGCTTCCGTCTGTAGAATCAGTGTGATTCTATGGGCAGGAGCATTGCTTTTCAAATCTTGAGGTCACTTCCGGCTTTCGTGAATCAGACAAAAGCCGGAAGTGACGTCGGCACGGTTTGATATGATATGCTTAGTTTGAAAATCGCTATGCAAACAGATTTAACCACTTGCCGACCGCCTCACGCTGATATACGTTAGCAGAATGGAACGGGCAGGCAAAATCACGCATCTGGTACGTGATTGCCTTCCCGCGGGCGGATGGTCCGATCGGACCCCCCCGGTGCCTGAGGCAGTCGCCGTTGGTCTGGCAGCGATCAGAGATGAGGGGGAGGCCATCCGATCGTGGCCCCCCCTCGCGATCGCTCCCAGCCAATGACATTCTTCCCCTGCCTCTGTGTAGTTCACAGAGGCAGAGGATGTGATGTCATCTCTTCTCGACTCGGCAGTTTCCGTTCCGGCGCCGAGGAGAGAAGACATCAATGTGAGTGCACAACACACACACATCACAGTAGAACATGCCAGGCACACATAACACCCCCCTTTACCCACCGACCCCCCCCCGATCACCCCCTAATCACCCCTCCCCCCCCCTGTCACACTGACACCAAGCGTTTTTTTTTTCTGATTACTGCTTGGTGTCAGTTTGTGACAGTTACTGTGGTAGGGCAGTTAGTATTAGCCCCCTGTAGGTCTAGGGTACCCCCCTAACCCCCCTTAATAAAGTTTTAACCCCTTGATCACCCCCTGTCGCCAGTGTCACTAAGCGATCATTTTTCTGATCGCTGTATTAGTGTCACTGGTTACGCTAGTTAGGGACGTAAATATTTAGGTTCGCCGTCAGCGTTTTATAGCGACAGGGACCCGCATATACTATCTTATAAATGTTTTAACCCCGTGATTGCCCCCTAGTTAACCCTTTCACCACTGATCACCGTATAACCGTTATGGGTGACGCTGGTTAGTTCGTTTATTTTTTATAGTGTCAGGGCACCCGCCGTTTATTACCTAATAAAGGTTTAGCCCCCTGATCGCCGGGCAGTGATATGCATCGCCCCAGGCAGCGTCAGATTAGCGCCAGTACCGTTAACACCCACGCACGCAGCATACGCCTCCCTTAGTGGTATAGTATCTGAACGCATCAATATCTGATCCGATCAGATCTATACTAGCGTCCCCAGCAGTTTAGGGTTCCCAAAAACGCAGTGTTAGCGGGATCAGCCCAGATACCTGCTAGCACCTGCGTTTTGCCCCTCCGCCTGTCCCAGCCCAGCCCACCCAAGTGCAGTATCGATCGATCACTGTCACTTACAAAACACTAAACGCATAACTGCAGCGTTCGCAGAGTCAGGCCTGATCCCTGCGATCGCTAACAGTTTTTTTGGTAGCATTTTGGTGAACTGGTAAGCACCAGCCCCAAGCAGCGTCAGGTTAGCGCCAGTACCGATAACACCCACACACTCAGCGTACACCTCCCTTAGTGGTATAGTATCTGAACGGATCAATATCTGATCCGATCAGATCTATACTAGCGTTCCCAGCAGTTTAGGGTTCCCAAAAATGCAGTGTTAGCGGGATCAGCCCAGATACCTGCTAGCACCTGCGTTTTGCCCCTCCGCCTGGCCCAGCCCACCCAAGTGCAGTATCGAGCGATCACTGACACTTACAAAACACTAAACGCAAAACTGCAGCGTTCGCAGAGTCAGGCCTGATCCCTGCGATCGCTAACAGTTTTTTTGGTAGCGTTTTGGTAAACTGGCAAGCACCAGTGGCCTAGTACACCCCGGTCGTAGTCAAACCAGCACTGCAGTAACACTTGGTGACGTGGCGAGTCCCATAAGTGCAGTTCAAGCTGGTGAGGTGGCAAGCACAAGTAGTGTCCCGCTGCCACCAAGAAGACAAACACAGGCCCGTCGTGCCCATCAGTGGCGGCCCGTCCATAGGGGGTGCCTGGGCGTCGCCCCCCCCCCCCCCCTGTAGTAAAAAAAAAAAATCAAAAAATATTTTTTTTTAAAACAGCCCCTTTAAGAACAAAACAAAAAAAAGTCCTTTAACAAAGTGCACTGTGGCGCCGGACGCAGTGCACTATGGGAAGCGCCACGTCAATGCATTCACGAGATTGCAGACGTGGCGCTTCATTTGCGGGCTTTTAACCCGCCTTGTGGCGCAAACGAAAACACCAATTAGCTTCTGCCCGTAGAATCAGTGTGATTCTTTGGGTGGGAGCATTGCTTTTCAAATCTTGAGGTCACTTCCGGCTTTCGTGAAACAGACAAAAGCCGGAAGTGACGTCGGCAGCTCCGTTCTTCGGCGGAGCGGAGCTGCAGGAGGAAGGTAAGAGCAGTATGAGGGACGGGTTCCAGTCTGGCAAGGAGGGTGAGCTCCAGCACAGCACAGCACAGCTGCATCTGTATCTGTCCCTCTCTTCCCCATTCCCCCCCTCTCCTGTCTCACTAACAAACGGACTGAAGACACCTCCGAGTGCCTTCCTATACACAGACAGAGGGGGAGGGGGAGGAGAATGGACACATACACAGGACGTGCTGATCTGAGGTCTAAATATGACACTTGCAGGGGAAGGGGGGCAAGTTATCAAAGAAAGATAATCACCGTGATTTAGGGGGCTGGGAGAGGATGCTGTGTGTGCTAGGGGCCACTTTGGGAGCAGAGAGGATTTGTGCCTGAAGGGGGGTTGATTATAAAATTAGACCCCCCAGCACAAATCCTCTCTGCCCCCAAAGTGGCCCCTAGCACATACAGCATCCTCTCCCAGCCCCCCAAATCACTGTGAGTATCCTTCTTTGATAACTTGCCCCCCTTCCCCCTTGTTTAAAGAGATGCTGGCTGCTATTAAGGAGACAATCACGGTTTCTGGGATCAGTGGACACAGTGGATGTGTTTTGATGACACAGTGGATGCGTTTTGATGACACAGTGGATGCGTTTTGATAACACAGTGGATGCGTTTTGATAACACAGTGGATGCGTTTTTGATGACACAGTGAATGTGTTTTGGTGACACAGTGGATGCGTTTTTGATGACACATTGGATGCGTTTTGATGACACAGTGGATGCATTTTTGATGACACAGTGAATGCGTTTTAATGACACAGTGAATGCGTTTTGATGACACAGTGGATGCGTTTTGATGACACAGTGAATGTGTTTTGATGACACAGTAGATGCATTTTGATGACACAGTGGATGCGTTTTGATGACACAGTGGATGCGTTTTGATGACACAGTGGATGCGTTTTTGATGACACAGTGGCTGCGTTTTTGATGACAGTGGATGCGTTTTTGATGACACAGTGGATGCGTTTTTGATGACACAGTGGCTGCATTTTGATGACAGTGGCTGCGTTTTGATGACAGCGGCTGCGTTTTGATGACAGTGGCTGCGATTGATAACACAGTGGCTGCGTTTTGATGACAGTGGCTGTGATTGATGTTTTTTTTCAGAATTTTTCAGTTTGTTTGCGCCCCCCCAAAAATTTTGAGCACCAGCCACCACTGGTGCCCATAGTGCCCTTCCTGCTGCATTTGCCAATCCCAATTGGGAGCCCACCACTTCTGCAGCACCCGTACTTCCCCCATTCACTGGCCAACCCGGAATTCAGGTGGAAACAGTTTATTTTACGTCACTCGATTTTTATTCGCTGTTTTTTACCGAAGATCTCTATAGATCTATTGTGGACCAAAGCAATTTGTATGCTGGTCAATACATTGCCACTAATCCCCAGTCCTCCCTTGCCAGAGATTGGAAACCAATTACGGTTTCCGAATTTAAGATCTTTCTGAGCCTATCCCTCCTCATAGGCATAACTAAAAAGAGTGAGTTGCAGGCATATTGGTCCACTGACCCAATTTACCATATGCCCGTGTTCTCTGCTTCCATGGCCAGGGCACGATACGAGCAGATTTTGCGGTTCATGCACTTCAACAACAATGAACTCTGTCGTCCTCGTGGAGACCCTGGATACGATCGGCTCAACAAAATTCGGCCCCTCGTAAACCACTTCAACCAACGTTTTGCACTTGTTTACTCCCCATCAAGTTGTCTGCGTTGATGAGTCCCTGATTAAGTTTTCTGGCCGCTTGTCATTCAAACAGTATCTTCCCAGCAAGCCTGCCAGATACGGGGTCAAGATGTATTAGCTCTGTGACAGGGCCACAGGATATACATGTAGTTTTATGGTTTACGAGGGCAAAGATAGTCACGTAGAGCCGACAAACTGCCCTGACTACATAGGAAGCGCTGGCAAGATTGTATGGGACTTGGTGTCACCCTTATTCGGAAAGGGGTACCATTTGTACGTGGAAAATTATTGTAACTTTTTAGTCACTTGTTTGATCATCAGATTGGAGCATGTGGCACCTTACGATCTACTCGCCGGGGCTTTCCCCAGTGGCTTGTAGATTCTCGTCTTAGGCTGGGGGAGAGAGCCTGCTTGCAGTATAATAACTTGCTCACTATGAAGTGGAGGGATAATAATAATGTTTTCATTCTTACCTCCCTTCATGCAGACACAACGTTCCAAATTACTTTGGCGACTGGTGTTGTGGAGAAACCCCTCTGTGTCCACGAATATAACCAAAATATGGGAGGGGTGGACCTCAATGACCAGTTGTTGGCGCCATACCTAGTTGCCCGTAAGGCCAGACGCTGATATAAAAAAGTGTCTGTATACTTATTTCAATTGGCTTTGCTGAACGCTCATGTGCTATACAGAGCTTCAGGATGGACTGGATCCTTCCTTAAATTCCAGGAAGAGATCGTCAGAGCCCTTCTGTTTCCAGATGGTGCTCCACCTCACCATCCCCAACCAAATGCAGTAAGCCGGCTGCATGAGAGGCATTTTCCTTATGTCCTCCCGAGTACCCCTACCCAATGAGCCCCCCAAAGAAAATGTTGTGTCTGTAGAAAGCGCAGATATAGGCGTGACACCCACTATTATTGTCCCTCCTATCCTGACAATCCTGGTCTTTGCATTGGTGAATGTTTTGAGCGCTACCATACACTAGTTGAGTTTTAGCGTAGGGTACAGCATTGCACAGACTAGGCACACTTTCACAGGGTCTCCCAAGATGCCATCGCATTTTGAGAGACCCGAACCTGAAATCGAACCGTTGCAGTTACAGTTACAAATAAAAGTGAAAAAAAAAAAAGTAAAAAAAAAAAAATACACAAAAAAAAAAAATAGTTGTCGTTTTATTGTTCTCTCTCTCTTCTTTCTCTCTATTCTCTCTCTATTGTTCTGCTCTTTTTTACTGTATTCTATTTTGCAATGTTTTATAGTTATTGTGTTTTATCCAGTTTGCTTTTCAGGTATGTAACTTTTTTTATACTTTACTGTTTACTGTGTTTTATTGTTAACCTTTTTTTGTTTTCAGGTACGCCATTCAGCTGCAGCGCGGATTTATTTATCTTGACAGCAACAGCGTTTGCTCCCACGATACATAAAGCCGTGACTCCAGCGCTGTCGAAGGTGATTTCACCACCACAGTTAAAAAAAAGAGCATATATGCCGAAGCATGGGGGCAGCAGGGGTGGAGAAGCGATTTGCTCCTTACTTTTGGGGTGGATGCCCCCCATGCTTCGGCATATATAAATGGTGCATGTATGCCCATCATTAGAAGTGGGTGGATGAAGAGAGGTATTCTAATGGTGGGCATACCCACCATCAATCTCTTTTTTTTCGTTCAGCCCACAGGCTGTATAAAAAAAAGATTACAATATATGCCCAACAAGAACCAGCAACGTACTGGTATGTTGCTGGGACTTTGAGTGGTTATACCAAAATGATGCCTGCAGGTTTATGTATCATCTTGGCATCATTCTTTTCAGCCAGCAGTTGGCTTTCATGTAAAGCAATCCTAGCAGCTAATTAGCCTCTAGACTGCTTTTACAAGCAGTGGGAGGGAATGTTCCCCCCCCCCACCGTCTTCCATGGTTTTCTCTGGCTCTCCTGTCCCAACAGAGAACCTGAGAATGCAACCGGTGCTTCTGCCAGCTGACCATAGAGCTGATCAGAGACCAGAATGGCTCCAATCATCTCTATGGCCTAAGAAACCGGAAACTACGAGCATTTCATGACTTTGATTTCGCCGGATATAAACAGCACCATTGGGAAAGCATTTTATCACACCGATCTTGGTGTGGTCTGATGCTTTGAGGGCAGAGGAGACTCAATAGACCCCATTTTTTTCAAAAAAGAGTACCTGTCACTACCTATTGCTATTATAGGGGATATTTACATTCCCTGAGATAACAATAAAAAATGATAAAAAAATATATAAATGAAAGGAACAATTTAAAAATAAAATAAAAAAGCAAAATAAATAATTAGAAAAAAAAAGCACCCCTGTCCCCCCCTGCTCTCGCGCAAAGGCGAACGCAAGCGTTGGTCTGGCGTCATATGTAAACAGCAATTGCACCATGCATGTGAGGTATCACCACGAAGGTCAGATCGAGGGCAGTAATTTTATCAGTAGACCTCCGTAAATCTAAAGTGGTAACCTGTAAAGGTTTTAAAGTGTATGTAGCGTGTCCCTGCTGCACGTTTGTGCGCAATTTTAAAGCATGTCGTGTTTGGTATCCATGTGCTCGGCCTAAGATCATCTTTTTTATTACATCAAACATTTGGGCAATATAGTGTGTTTTAGTGCATTAAAATTAAAAAAGTGTGCTGTGCAAATACTGTGTGAAAAGAAAAAATGAAACACCCACCATTTTAATCTGTAGGGCCTTTTCTTTAAAAAAATATATATATAATGTTTGGGGGGTCAAAGTAATTTTCTTGCAAAAAAAATATTTTTTTCATGTAAACAAAAAGTGTCAGAAAGGGCTTTGTCTTCAAGTGGTTAGAAGAGTGCGTGATGTGTGACATAAGCTTCTAAATGTTGTGCCAGGACAGTTCAAACCCCTCCCCCCCCAAATGACCCCATTTTGGAAAGTAGACACCCCAAGCTATTTGCTGAGAGGCATGTCGAGTCCATGGACTATTTTATATTTTGCCACAAGTTGCTGGAAAAAGACAATTTTATTTTTTTTTGCACAAAGTTGTCACTAAATGATATATTGCTCAAACATGCCATGGGCATATGTGACATTGCACCCCAAAATACATTTAGCTGCTTCTCCTGAGTATGGGGATACCACAGGAGTGAAACTTTTTGGGAGCCTAGCAACGTACGGGACCCCGAAAACCAAGCACCGCCTTCAGGCTTTCTAAGGGTGTAAATTTTTGATTTCACTCCTCACTACCTATCACAGTTTCGGAGGCCATGGAATGCCTAGATGGCGCAATCCCCCCCCCCCAAATGACCCCATTTTGAAAAGTAGACACCCCAAGCTCTTTGCTGAGAGGTATGGTGAGTATTTTGCAGATCTCGCTTTTTGTCACAAAGTTTTGAAATTTGAAAAAAGAAAAAAAAATACATTTTTCTTTTCTTTCTTCATTTTCAAAAATAAATGAGAGCTGCATCATCACAGCCCGGTTAGACGCCGCCATATCATATATTGACACACCGCATGTTTATCAGCTCCATGTTGTAAGTGCAATTTACTTGAGTTTAATAAATATTCTTTTAAATACTGCACTATGGGCGCAATTTTTGTTTATGTCTTCGAGTGATAAAGATCCAGGAGTTGGGGATATCCACTATTAGGTTTTTGGGAGACCGAATTCCCTGTGCTTGGTGAGACCGCTGTTGTGGTCGTTTTTTGGGGTAAGGAGACTACATACTCACTTCGGGTGTACAAGTCTACTTGGAGGAAAGGTTTTTCTTCAAAACTTCATGACTACAATATATCTTCATACCCACATGGATGTCTTTTGAATCACTGTCTACTAATATTGGGACTTTGGTTAAGCTTCATTTATACATTTCTATATCACTTTTTGATTGTGTTCTTTCACTGTCAAGCTTATGTGATGTTTCACGGATACCTGTTTTCATTCATTTGAATTATGTTTGTGGACTTCACCATTTATACTTTTTGGACCATTTTTTTACAATATTTGGTATTTGTATATGTCATTTGCCATTTATAGATCATACATTGTCCAATTAGGCTCACTATTTATGTAATATCATATTATATTTTAGATTGAGACTCTGCTTTAGTTTTCCCTTTTCACTTACTTAGGTTTTTCATCACTTCTGAATATTTGACACATTTTTAAATTTTTGCGTTTTTCTTAGTGTTATTAGCACTGCACTCACTTTGTTTTTTACAGATTGGAGTTTGTTTATAGAGCTTTTTTGGTGCTGGCAGCTTTACTTATCTGATTTATTTCAATTTTTTTTTTTTTTTACATATTGTTTTCGAGCGCAACGTTCACCATCTGGTTCTTTTTCTAATTTGACCATCAAAAGAAAGTTCTATTTGTGGGGAAAAAAGGACACAAATTTCGTTTGAGTACAACATTGCACAACCGCGCAATTACCAGTTAAAACAGTGCAGTGCCAAATTGTAAAAAGTCCTCTGGTCTTTGGCCAGCCAAATGGTCTGGGGCTGAAATGGTTAAACTATGTCCAAAAACAAACAATAGTTGGTGCTATTAAAAAAAAGTAATGTGTGTTAAACTTTTGTAAAACAAAAAAAAAGTACTGTGTGCAGTAGAGCTGCACGATTAATCGTTAAAAAATTGCGATCCCTATTCAACACCCCCCCACGATCCTAATCCGGCATTTCCATGATTCATGTAACAAGTGCAGAGCCGTTCTCTAATCAGAGCTGTCAAAAAAAAAAGGCAGCAGGCAAAGTTTATCACAACATTGCTCAGCGCTGAGATAAAAAGAAACAATGTATCATTTGCTTCTTTTAGCCTGGGTTCACACATGTGCGGTGCGAATTGAAGCTCGGGTTTCACTGGGGAGATAAAAATCTCCTGTTTAACCACTTCAGCCCCGGAAGGTTTTACCCCCTTCCTGACCAGAGCACTTTTTACAATTTGGCACTGCGTCGCTTTAACTGCTAATTGCGCGGTCATGCAATTCTGTACCCAAACGAAATTTGCATCCTTTTCTTCCCACAAATAGAGCTTTCTTTTGATGTTATTTGATCACCTCTGCCGTTTTTATTTTTTGCGCTATACACGGAAAAAGACCGAAAATTTTGAAAAAAAATGATATTTTCTACTTTTTGTTCTAAAAAAAATCCAATAAACTCAATTTTAGTCATACATTTAGGCCAAAATGTATTCGGCCACATGTCTTTGGTAAAAAAAATGTCAATAAGTGTATATTTATTGGTTTGTGCAAAAGTTATAGCGCCTACAAACTAGGGTACATTTTCTGGAATTTACACAGCCTTTAATTTATGACTGCCTATGTCGTTTCTTGAGGTGCTAAAATGGCAGGGCAGTACAAACCCCCCCCCAAATGACCCCATTTTGGAAAGTAGACACCCCAAGGAAATTGCTGAGAGGCATGTTGAGCCCATTGAATATTCATTTTTTTTGTCCCAAGTGATTGAATAATGACAAAAAAAAAAAATTACAAAAAGTTGTCACTAAATGATATATTGCTCACACAGGCCATCGGCATATGTGGAATTGCACCCCAAAATACATTTAGCTGCTTCTCCTGAGTATGGGGATACCTCATGTGTGGGACTTTTTGGGAGCCTAGCCGCGTACGGGGCCCCGAAAACCAATCACTGCCTTCAGGATTTCTAAGGGCGTACATTTTTGATTTTACTCCTCACTACCTATCACAGTTTTGAAGGCCATAGAATGCCCAGATGGCATAAAACCCCCCCAAATGACCCCATTTTGGAAAGTAGACACCCCAAGCTATTTGCTTTGAGGCATGTTGAGTCCATGGAATGTTTTATATTTTGACACAAGTTGCGTGACAATTTTTTTTTTTTTTTTTTTTGCACAAAGTTGTCACTAAATGATATATTGCTCACACAGGCCATGGGCATATGTGGAATTGCACCCCAAAATACATTTAGCTACTTCTCCTGAGTACGGGGATACCCCATGTGTGGGACTTTTTGGGAGCCTAGCCGCGTACGGGGCCCCGAAAACCAATCACCGCCTTCAGGATTTCTAAGGGTGTAAATTTTTGATTTCACTCTTCACTGCCAATCACAGTTTCGGAGGCCATGGAATGCCCAGGTGGCACAAACCCCCCCCCCCAAATGACCCCATTTTGGAAAGTAGACACCCCAAGCTATTTGCTGAGAGGCATGGTGAGTATTTTGCAGCTCTCATTTGTTTTTGAAAATAAAGAAAGACGAGAAAAACATTTTTTTTTTCTTTTTTCAATTTTTAAAACTTTGTGACAAAAAGTAAGGTCTGCAAAATACTCACTATACCTCTCAGCAAATAGCTTGGGGTGTCTACTTTCCAAAATGGGGTCATTTGGGGGTTTTTTTTGCCACCTGGGCATTCCATGGCCTCCGAAACTGTGATAGGCAGTGAAGAGTGAAATCAAAAATTTACGGGCTTAGAAAGCCTGAAGGCGGTGCTTGGTTTTCGGGATCCCGTACACGGCTAGGCTCCCAAAAAGTCTCACACATGTGGTATCCCCGTACTCAGGAGAAGCAACAGAATGTATTTTGGGGTGTAATTTCACATATTCCCATGGCATGTTTGAGCAATATATCATTTAGTGACAACTTTGCGCAAAAAAAAAAAAAAAATTAAAAAAAATTGTCTCTTTCCCGCAACTTGTGTCACAATATAAAATATTCCATGGACTCGACATGCCTCTCAGCAAATAGCTTGGGGTGTCTACTTTCCAAAATGGGGTCATTTGGGGGGGTTTTGAACTGTCCTGGCATTTTATGCACAACATCTAGAAGCTTATGTCACACATCGCCCACTTCTAACCACTTGAAGACAAAGCCCTTTCTGACACTTTTTGATTACATAAAAAAATATTTTTTTTTTGCAAGAAAATTACTTTGAACCCCCAAACATTATATATTTTCTTTAAAGCAAATGCCCTACAGATTAAAATGGTGGGTGTTTCATTTTTTTTTTTTCACACAGTATTTGCGCAAAATAGTTGGGGAAAAAACACACTTTTTTAAATTTTAATGCACTAAAACACATTATATTGCCCAAATGTTTGATGAAATAAAAAAGATGATCTTAGGCCGAGTACATGGATACCAAACATGACATGCTTTAAAATTGCGCACAAACGTGCAGTGGCGACAAACTAAATACATTTTTAAAAGCCTTTAAAAGCCTTTACAGGTTACCACTTTAGATTTACAGAGGAGGTCTACTGCTAAAATTACTGCCCTCGATCTGCCCTCGATCTGAGCAGGGGGGACAGGGGTGCTTTTTTTTTTTTTTCTTTATTATTATTATTTTTTTTTTATCTTATTTTTAAACTGTTCCTTTAATTTTTTTTTTTTTAAATCATTTTTATTGTTATCTCAGGGAATGTAAATATCCCCTATCATAGCAATAGGTAGGGACAGGTACTCTTTTTTGAAAAAATTGGGGTCTATTAGACCCTAGATTTCTCCTCTGCCCTCAAAGCATCTGACCACACCAAGATCGATGTGATAAAATGCTTTCCCAATTTCCCAATGGCGCTGTTTACATCCGGCGAAATCTAAGTCATAAAATGCTCGCAGCTTCCGGTTTCTTAGGCCATAGAGATGTTTGGAGCCACTCTGGTCTCTGATCAGCTCTATGGTCAGCTGGCTGAATCACCAGCTGCCTTTTCAGGTTCCCTGTTGAGACAGGAGAGCCAGAGAAAAACACGGAAGACGTTGGGGGGGGGGGGCATTCCCTCCCACTGCTTGTAAAAGCAGTCTAGAGGCTAATTAGCCGCAAGGATTGCTTTTACATGAAAGCCGACCGCTGGCTGAAAAGAATGATACCAAGATGATACCTAAACCTGCAGGCATCATTCTGGTATAACCATTCAAAGTCGTGAATGGCGTACCTGAAGACAAAAAAATGGTTAACAATAAAACACAGTAAACGGTAAAGTATAAAAAATTGCATACCTGAAAAACAAACATGATAAAACATAATAACAATAAAACATTGCAGAATAGAATACAGTAAAAAAGAGCAGAACAATAGAGAGAATAGAGAGAGAGAGAACAATAAAATAACTATTTTTTTTTATTTTATATTTTTGTTTGTTTTTTTTGTTTTTTTACACTTTTTTTTGTAACTGTAACTTTTATAACTGTAACCAGTTCCAGGTTCAGGTCTCTCAAAATGCGATGGCATCTTGGGAGACCCTGTGAAAGTGTGTCCTAGTCTGTGCAATGCTGTACCCTACGCTAATACTCAACTAGTGCATGGTAGCGTTCAAAACATTCACCAATGCAAAGACCAGGATTGTCAGGACAGGAGGGACAATAATAGCGGGTGTCACGCCTATATCCGCGCTTGCTGCAGACACAACATATTTTTTGGGGGGTTCGTTGGGTAGGGGTACTCGGTAGGACATAAAGAAAATGCCTCTCATGCAGCCGACTGCTTTTGGTTGGGGATGTGAATGGGGGAAGTACAGGCGCTGCAGAAGTGGTGGGTTCCCAATTAGGATTGGCGAATGCAGCAGGAAGGGCACTATGGGCACGACGGGCCTGTGTTTTTCTTCTTGGTGGCAGCGGGACACTACTTGTGCTTGCCACCTCACCAGCTTGAACTGCACTTATGGGACTCGCCACGTCACCAAGTGTTACTGCAGTGCGGGTTTGACTACGACCGGGGTGTACTAGGCCGCTGGTGCTTGCCAGTTCACCAAAACGCTACCAAAGAAACTGTTAGCGATCGCAGGGATCAGGCCTGACTCTGCGAACGCTGCAGTTATGCGTTTAGTGTTTTGTAAGTGACAGTGATCGATCGATACTGCACTTGGGTGGGCTGGGCTGGGCTGGGCTGGGCCGGGCGGAGGGGCAAAACGCAGGTGCTAGCAGGTATCTGGGCTGATCCCGCTAACACTGCGTCTGTGGGAACCCTAAACTGCTGGGGACGCTAGTATAGATCTGATCGGATCAGATATTGATCCGTTCAGATACTATACCACTAAGGGAGGTGTATGCTGCGTGCGTGGGTGTTAGCGGTACTGGCGCTAACCTGACGCTGCCTGGGGCAGGTGCTTGCCAGTTCACCAAAACGCTACAAAAAAAACTGTTAGCGATCGCAGGGATCAGGCCTGACTCTGCGAACGCTGCAGTTATGCGTTTAGTGTTCTGTAAGTGACAGTGATCGATTGATACTGCACTTGGGTGGGCTTAGCTGGGCCGGGCGGAGGGGCAAAACGCAGGTGCTAGCAGGTATCTGGGCTGATCCCGCTAACACTGCGTGTTTGGGAACCCTAAACTGCTGGGGACGCCAGTATAGATCTGATCGGATCAGATATTGATCCGTTCAGATACTATACCACTAAGGGAGGTGTACGGTGCGTGCGTGGGTGTTAGTGGTATTGGCGCTAACCTGACGCTGCTTGGGGCTGGTGCTTGCCAGTTCACCAAAACGCTACCAAAAAAACTGTTAGCGATCGCAGGGATCAGGCTTGACTCTGCGAACGCTGCAGTTATGCGTTTAGTGTTTTGTAAGTGACAGTGATCGATCGATACTGCACTTGGGTGGGCTGGGCTGGGCCGGGCGGAGGGGAAAAACGCAGGTGCTAGCGGGTATCTGGGCTGATCCCGATAACACTGCATTTTTGGGAACCCTAAACTGCTGGGGATGCTAGTATAGATCTGATCGGATCAGATATTGATCCGTTCAGATACTATACCACTAAGGGAGGCGTATGCTGCGTGCGTGGGTGTTAGCGGTACTGGCGCTAATCTGACGCTGCCTGGGGCGACGCATATCACCGCCGGGCGATCAGGGGGCTAAACCTTTATTCGGTAATAAACGGCGGGTGCCCTGACACTATACAAAATAAACGAACTAACCAGCGTAACCCGCAATGGTTATACGGTGATCAGGGGTGAAAGGGTTAACTAGGGGGCAATCAAGGGGTTAAAACATTTATTAGGTAGTATATGGGGGTCCCTGACGCTATAAAACGCTGACGGCGAACCTAAATATTTACGTCCCTAACTAGCGTCACCAGCGACACTAATACAGCGATCAGAAAAATGATCGCTTAGTGACACTGGTGACGGGGGGTGATCAAGGGGTTAAAACTTTATTAGGGGGAGTTAGGGGGGTACCCTAGACCTACAGGGGGCTAATACTCACTGCCCTACCACTTCTAACTGTCACAAACTGACACCTAGCAGTAATCAGAAAAAAAAAAAATACTGCTTGGTGTCAGTTTGTGACAGGGGGGGGGGGTGATTGGGGGGAGGATCAGAGGGCGATCGGGGGGGGGGGGGGTCTATGGTGTAAAGTATGCCTGGCATGTTCTACTGTGTGTGTGTGTTGTGCACTCACATGTCTTCTCTCCTCGGCGCTGGAACGGAAACTGCCAAGCCGAGGAGAGATGACATCACATCCTCTGCCTGTGTGAAACTACACACAGGCAGGGGAGGATTCCCATTGGCTGGGAGCGATCGTGAGGGGGGGGGGCCAGGATCGGATGGTCTCCCCCTCGCCTCTCAACGCTCCCAGTCACAAGCCGACCGCCGCTGGCACCGGGGGGGGTCCGATCGGACCCCCCGTCCGCGGGAGGCAGATCACGTATGGATACGTGATTCTGCCTGCCCGTGCCATTCTGCCGCAGTATATCTGCGTTAGGCGGTCGGCAAGTGGTTAAAGGCTCATCTGCATTTTAGCTCAGGATCAGTGAGCAGGGAGAGGGGGAGGGAGAGGGAAGGAGAGGGGGAGGGAGAGGGGGAGGGAGAGGGGGAGGTGTAGTGAGGAGAAGGAGAAAATCCATGTTCAGAACGCAATGGATCTGCGAAGCAGATGCGTTCCCATAGAAGATAAGGGGCTCGTAATTCGCACCGCAATGACCAGAAAACGCACACGTTTTTTGTGCAATGCGCAGTGCGAATGCAACGCACATATGTGAACCAGATGCATTCATATGAATGTATTTTAAAATGTCCTGCGAATTAGATGCGGTGTAAGCCGCATCTAATTCGCATAGGTGTGAACGGGGGCTCAGATCAAAGAGATTAACTTCGTCTGCAATTGCGGGCTGTTTACCTATTTAGACTAAACCTTTTTCTGACACTTGTTGCTTTAACCAGTTCGCGACCGGCTCACGTACATATATACTGCGGCACAATGGCACCGCTGCATGAAATCCCTATCTGTACCGAGCGCGCTCTTGCCCCCCGCCGTGTGCACGACCATTGGATTAGTTCCAGAACCAATCAATCTCCAGGTCCAGGCCAATGATTTATGGCCTGCACCTGCTGATTGGTTCTGACTAATGAAATCCTTCCCCTGCCTGTAAGTGTAAACACTGGCAGGGGAAGTGATGTCATCTCCCCTCGTGGAACTCTTTTCGTTCCAGAGAGGAGAGAGGACATCTCACAGTAAGTTGCACCAACACTACATTAACACCAGCACACGTAGGTACACTTGTCACCCCCCAATCGCCCCTCCAGTTAACCCCTTCACTCCCTGTCACAGACACAGTCACAGTTTCACCCAGTGCAGTTGTCAGATTTTTCACTGATCACTGTACTGGTGTTATTTGTGACACTAATCAGCGTTAGGGCAGATAGTGGTAGGCCCAGGTAGCTTTAGGGTACACGCCTAACCCCGCTAATAAAGTTTTAACCCCTTGATCACCCCCTGTCACCAGTGATCACCGTATTAGTGTTACAGGTGACTCTGGTTAGTAAGTTATTTTTTATAATGTCAGGGTACCCGCCGTATATTACCTAAATAAAGGTTTAACCCCATGTTCAACTGGCGGGTGACATCAGTTAGGTTTTAGCGTCAGTTAGGTTCCGCATCGCCCCAGGCAGCGTCAGATTAGTGCCAGTAGCGCTAACGCTCACGCACGCACCGTACACCTCCCTTAGTAGTATAGTGTCTGAATGGATCAATATCTTTGATCTGATCAGATCTATATTAGCGTCCCCAATAGTATAGGGTTCCCAAAATGCAGTGTTAGTGGGATCAGCACAGATATCTGCTAGCAGCTGCGTTTAGCCCCTCCACCCAGCCCACCCAAGTGCAGTATCAATCGATCACTGTCACTTACAAAACACATAACTGCAGCATTCGCAGAGTGAGGCCTGATCCCTGCGAACGCTAACAGTTTTTTTGGTAGCGTTTGAAGCAATCTCTGACAATCAGGTGCTCTTTTTTCCTGTGAGCTTCACTAGTTGTACCAGTAAATTTAGAGGCCACAATGTCCATTTGAAGGTACAGTAGGGAAGAGGCCTACACATTTCTGAGCATGACAGATAGTGAAGAGGAAGTCACCCATCTGTCATATTCAGGCTCAGAATACGATCCTGTAGACAACAGCGGCACTCTGACAGATAGCTCTGACGACAGAGTTGTGGTCCCTGCCAAGGTCAGGCGTACCAGACCCCGTTCTTCTGCTGTTGTTGCAGTGCAAAAACCGCAGGGCTCTTGTATTGAGCAGAGAGCCAGTACTAGTGCCGCTCATCCTTCTGGTGCACTGGCATGCACCTAGTACATCCTGGTCGTACATCCAGCACTGCAGTAACACTTGGTGACATGGTGAGTCCCATAAGTGCAGTTCAAGCTGGTGAGGTGGCAAGCACAAGTAGTGTCCCGCTGCCACCAAGAAGACAAACACAGGCCCGTTGAGCCCATAGTGCCCTTCCTGCTGCATTTGCCAATATGAATTGGGAACCCACCACTTCTGCAGCACTTATACTTCCCCCATTCACTGGCCAATCCAGAATTCAGGTAGAAACAGTTGATTTTGAGTCACTTGAATTTTTTTTTGCTGTTTTTCACCGAAAATCTCTATAGATCTATTGTGGACCAAAACAATTTGTATGCTGGTCAATTCATTACTGCTAATCCCCAGTTGACCCTTGCCAGAGATTGCAGAGCTATTACGGTCTCCGAATTTAAGACCTTCCTGGGCCTATCCCTCCTCATGGGCATAACAAAAAAAAGTGAGTTGCGGTCATATTGGTCCACTGACCTGCCGCCTTTTAATCGTTAGCGAGTGCTCTTTTACAGGTGGCATGGCCGAGCGGTCTAAGGCACTGGATTAAGGCTTCAGTCTCTTCTGGGGTGTAGGCTCGAATCCCACTGCTGCCAAGCTCTTTTAACAAATCCCTATCCTTAACGACTCAAGCATCCCTGATGTTGCTGCTGCACTTTGAATAATGTTGTGATGCTGCGCTGTGAACTCTCTGACAAATGTTGTAAACCACTAATTAGCTGCTAGACTGCTTTTAAAAGCAGTGGGAGGGAATGCCCCCCCCCCCCCCGCCGTCTTTCATGGTTTTCTCGGGTTCTCCTGCTGTCCCACCGGGGAACCTGAGAATGCAGACGGTGGTTCCGCCAGCTGACCATAGAGCTGATCGAAGACCAGAATGGCTCCAATCATCTCTATGGCCTAAGAAACCGGAAGCTACGAGCATTTAATGACTTTGGTTTTGCCGGATATAAACAGCGCCATTGGGAAATTGGGAAAGCATCTAATCTCACTGATCTTGGTCTAGTCTGATGCTTTGTGGGCAGAGGAGAGATCTAGAGTCTAATAGACCCCAATTTTTTTTTTAAAGAGTACCTGTCACTATCAATTGCTATCAAAGGGGATATTTACTGTGATAACAATAAAAATTATTAAAAAAATTGAAAGAACAGCGTAAAAATAAAAAAAAAGCAAAATAAATAATAATAATAAAAAAAGCACCCCCCCCCCCTGTGCTTAAGCGCAAGGCCGAACGCAAGCGTCGGTCTCGTGTCATATGTGAACAGCTGACCATAGAGCTGATCGAAGACCAGAATGGCTCCAATCATCTCTATGGCCTAAGAAACCGGAAGCTACGAGCATTTCATGACTTCGGTTTTGCCGGATATAAACAGCGCCATTGGGAAAAAATCTAATCTCACTGATCTTGGTCTAGTCTGATGCTTTGTGGGCAGAGGAGAGATCTAGAGTCTAATAGACCCCAATTTTTTTTTAAAGAGTACCTGTCACTATCAATTGCTATGAAAGGGGATATTTACTGTGATAACAATAAAAATGATTAAAAAAGATTGAAAGAACAGCGTAAAAATATAATAAAAAAGCGAAATAAATAATAATAATAAAAAAAAGCACCTCTCCCCCTGTGCTTAAGTGCAATGCCGAACGCAAGCGTCGGTCTCGTGTCATATGTGAACAACAATTGCACCATGCATGTGAGGTATCACTGTGAAGGTCAGATCAAGGGTAGTAACTTTAGCAGTAAACCTCCTCTGTAAATCTAAAGTGGTAACCTGTAAAGGCTTTTAAAGGCATTTATAAATGTATGTAGTTTGTTGCCGCTGCATGGTTGTGCGCAATTTTAAAGCATGTTGTCTTTGGTATCTATGTACTCGGCATAAGATCACCTTTTATATTTTACCAAGCATTTGGGCAATATAGTGTGTTTTAGTGCATTTGAATTCCTTTTGAATTTCTGTCTGGGCATTTCATGGCCTCCAAAACTGTGATAGGTATTGAGGAGTGAAATAAAAAATGTACGCCCTTAGAAAGCCTGAAGGTGGTGCTTGGTTTTCGGGGTCCTGTATGCGGCTAGACTGTCAAAAAGTCCCCCACATGTGGTACCCCCATACTCAGGAGAAGCAGCAGAATGTATTTTGGGGTGTAATTTCATATATGCCCATGGCATGTTTGAGCAATGTATCATTTAAGTGACAACTTTGTGTAAAGTTTTTTTTTGTTTTTTTTTTACATTTTTCAAGCACTTATGACAAAAAATAAAATATTCAATGTGCTCAACAAGCCTCTCAGCAAATTCCTTGGGGTCTCTACTTTTCATAAACGAAAAGCTGCGTAAATTCCAGAAAATGTACCCTAGATTCTAGATGCTATAACTTTTGCGCAAACCAATAAATATACGCTTATTGAATTTTTTTTTTTACCTGAGACATGTGGCTGAATGCTTTTTGGCCTAAATGTATGACTAAAATTGAGTTTATTGTATCTTTTTATAACAAAAAGTAGAAAATATATTTTTTCTTCAAAATTTTCGGTCTTTTTTCGTTTATATCACAAAAAAACAGAGGTGATTACATACCACAAAAGAAAGCTCTATTTGTGGGAAAAAAAGGACAGAAATTTAGTTTGGGTACAGCATTGCATGACCGCACAATTACCAGTTAAAGCAGCGCAGTGCCAAATTGTAAAAAGTGCTCTGGTCAGGAAGGGGGTAAAACCTTTCGGAGCTGAAGTGGTTAAAGTTAAAATCATCAGTATTTTTTTGCTAGAAAATTACTAAATATATTCTTAGCAGAGACCCTAGAGAATAAAATGGTGGTCGTTGCAATATTTTATGTCACAATGTATTTGCGCAGCGGTCTTTCAAAAGCAATTTTTGGGGAAAAAATATACAGTAAAACCTTGGATTGCGAGCATAATTCGTTCGAGAAACATGCTTGTAATCCAAAGCACTCTTATATCAAAGCAAATTTATCTTATAAGAAATAACGGAAACTCAAATGATTTGTAACACAACCATTTATTCATAGAAATAAGAATAAATAAACTAATGCGCAAAACCACACTGATAGTCGTACCAGACAAGGAGCTGCCAACATAGATCAGTGTACTCACACAACTCTGACAGAAGAATATACAAATCAAAATATATATGTAGCGCTACCTCATCCCTGTGTAACAACTGGAATCTGTGAACTCGAATGATCACTAAGCGAGGGCTAGTGAATCACTAATCAAAAAAAGTGCAATGTGCATATAGAATAATCACAAATGATGTAACAAAATCAGTGGATAGTGCCACGTGATGGCAAAATAATGTGTATCCCAATACATAAAGGGTGGGAGGAGCCAGATGCCGTGCCGTCGCTTACGGGTACGGCCGAACTCGGGAGTTTCTGTCTTGTGTGCTGACCACTGTTATTTTAGATGTAAGTCGCTACGTTTTTATTCATTAAACACTATTTTAATTACTACACTATGGAGGCTATTTCTTCTTTCTCACCATCATCCTGAGAACATCATCATGAGCGTTGGTGAGGGTTGTAGATATCCTTATCCACGGATGTCCCCCCGGGAGCTGTGACCACTATTAAAGACTCCTCTATATACAGTACCATCCACCTGTGCATTTACGCTCGACTCGGCCCACTGGGGGCCACTACTGCAGGTGAGAGGCTGGGGGAAACAATTGTCATGCACCGGAGCAGAATTGGATGAATTCTTCACGATACACTTGCTGCCACTGCACTTGCACTTTCCTTATAGAGGGTTGCGATTTATGCACTTTATTTGTTTCATATTGCTTTAGTCGCATTGGGAGTCGCATTTATGCACCTTGTGTTATTATTGCACATTCTGTCACTTTTGAAGTTCAATATTGCTAATGTTGCAGCAGTCGCATTAGGAGTTGCGATTTCTGCACTATTTGATTGATTGTACACTTGGCACTTTATTTGTTTTTTTATGTTTATAATTTTAGAAGAATTTGGTTCCATGATTATTAGGAATCGCATTAGGAATCGCATTATATGTTATTTTGATGCACAATCATTATTTGGATTCATGCTGATTTAGTCACATTGTGCATCTCTTTACATATTGGGATACACATTATTTTGCCATCATGTGGCACTATCCACTCATTTGTGATTTTTCTATATGCACATTGCACTTTTTTTGATTAGTAATTCACTAGCCCTCCCTTAGTGATCATTCGAGTTCACAGATTCCACTTGTTACACAGGGATGAGGTAGCGCTACATATATATTTTGATTTGTACATTTATTCATAGGTCCTTCAGTTTATTGTCCATATAAAAAGATTATAGCAAGGTTGTGTAACCATAAAGTGTCCATCCACAAATGGGGGATTAGAAGCAAAATCCAACAGGAGCTACAGAGTATAAAAGAGAAGAGAGGAGCCTCTAAGTTTAGCAATATGGTTACATTTAATGAAGGTACAACATTTAGCAACTCACATGGTTGATGATTAAAACAGGCACATCTAAGTATGCAGGCATCTGGGGTAAAGCTGTCCACATAGACAATCCTCCGCACAGCCGGATCTCATCGCTGTCAGTCTGCAATCATGACAGGGAAGACTACCCTGCGATCTGAAAGCGAGGCTTGAAGCGATCGTGGAGCACAGAGTGGAAGGGGTAAAGTCGATGGCGGTGCGGAGGACAGTCTATGTGGACAGCTTTACTCCGGATGCCTGTATACTTAATGTGCCTGTTTTTTTTTGGGGTTTTTTTTTGCCACCTCAGAGAGTTTTTTGAGAGACCTAAATCAGCTTAGCCGTTCATGTAAGTCCCTTCTCATCTTCACATCATTGTGGCTAGTCATCATGACAAAAAGAAAATAGTAGAAAGCACACAACAAAATAGACAATACCATAACTTATTATCCCCCCCCCCTTACAAAACTTTAGAAATATTTATTTATTGTAGTATCTCTCTGTTTCACTACCCATATTTTTTATTTCCCCCTCCCCCCATCCCCTGTGCAATAGCCATAATAACCTCAATAACTAGACTAGATCCTAATTTTTTCTGCATAGCTCCATGATTTTTTAAACTCACTCCAACACTTCCACTTGTCCTTTACCACCTCCCTCTTTTCTTCCCTTTTATAATACATCCGATCCATGATATAAGTTTCCTCCACTGCATTTATCCACTCCCATATCTGGGGGCTTTCTTTTACAAGCCAATTTTTAGGAATTATGCCCCGTACACACGGTCGGATTTTCCGACGGAAAATGTGTGATAGGACCTTGTTGTCGGAAATTCCGACCGTGTGTTGGCTCCATCACACATTTTCCATCGGACAAAGTTTGAGAGCAGGATATAAAATTTTGATCGTGTGTACACAAATCCGACGGACAAAGTGCCACGCATGCTCAGAATAAATAAAGAGATGAAAGCTATTGGCCACTGCCCCGTTTATAGTCCCGACGTACATGTTTTACGTCACCGCGTTCAGAATGATCAGATTTTCCGACAACTTTGTGTGACCGTGTGTATGCAAAACAAGTTTGAGCCAACATCCGTCGGAAAAAATCCTAGGATTTTGTTGTCGGAATGTCCGAACAAAGTCCGACCGTGTGTACGGGGCATTAGCCTTTTTGCTGCATTTAATAAATGTGGAACCAAAGAGGCCTTGTACTGTTTCACATTCCCTTCTGTGCCGTAGAAGAGCACTATCCATGGATCCTCCTTTACCTCAGTTTTAGTAATTTCTTTAATGTAGGCTAAAATCTTTTTCCAATACTTTCTGATAATCGGACAGTTCCACCATAATTGGGCCATAGTGCCCACTTCCTTGCACCCCCGCCAACATTCTGCCGACTTCCCTTCTTGATATTTTCAGGTCCTGTCTGGTGTTGCATACCACCTGGTTAAGCATTTATAATTCATCTCAGCTGTTTTTATATCAACTGCTGAGCTATGGGCAAAGTCCAGAATTTTCCTAATGGTGCTTATGTCATTCTGTGTCCCCAATTCCCTTTCCCATTTTTTGATGAATGTAGGTACCTCTGCTTCTTCCTCTATCAACAACATTTTGTATATCTTTGATATGGTGTTTTTTGTATTTTCTGAAGTACACAGCCTTTCTAGTGCCGTCAACTCATCTCCTGATCTTATTGGCTGTGGTAATTTCTTCACAAAATGATCTAATTGTGCGTACCTCCATGCATCAATCACCCAAACGTCTGTGTTTTGTTTTAACTCTTGAAGTGCAACTATTTTTCCTTTTTTTATTATCTTTCTAAGTTGGACCTTATCTTTTTTTATCCAATTCCCTCCTATACTCGTTTTCCCTGGTGCAAAATACTTGTTTTCTTTTAGTGCTAATAAAGGTGAGTTATATGTCTTATTTAAATGCTTATACGTTACATCCCAAATCCCGTGTCAGAAGGTGTGTATTTTCATCTATCGTTCTGTGGTGAGGAGGGTTCCAAATAATGGATCCTAAATGTGCCTTACTGTAAAATTTTTCTATATTTACCCATCTTTTTTCTTGGTTATCCCTTGTCCATTCTATCGCTCTTGATAGAATTATTGCTTTGTAATATTTTTGAATATCAGGAACCGCCAGACCTCCTCTTTCTTTCTCCTGCTTTAATATCTTTAAAGAAACTCTCGACTTTTTATTTTTCCAAATGATGTTTATTATTATTTTAGCTTTCTAATATAAAACTGTGGTAATCTAATTGGTAGCATTTGGAGTTTGTATGTAATCTTTGGGAGAAGAATCATTTTTAAAACATTAATACGCCCCATCCAGGATAGTGGTCTAATCTGAAGCTTTTTACCCTCCCTCTTTATTTCATCTAGTAGGGGAATATAATTTATTTTATAAATCTTCTCCAGAGAATTGACTAGTCTTATTCCCAAATACTTTATCTCTCTCTTCCTTACAAATTAAAATTCCCTCTTCAACTTTTCCTCTTCTAGCTTACTTAAATTTATATTCAAAATTTCGGATTTCCCCATGTTAATTTTGAAGTTTGCTATCTCACCATATTGTTTAAGCGTTTTAATCAAATTTGGCATTGTAAGTCCGGGGTTACTTATATAAAAGAGCACATCATCCGCGAATGCGGACAGTTTGTGCTCTTCTTCTCCGACCTTAAGTCCTTTAATATCTGGGTTGTTTCGGATTGTGGAGAGGAGTGGCTCTAGGGATAAGACGAAGAGCAAAGGAGACAAGGGGCAACCCTGTCTCGTCCCCCTTTTCATCTCAAAGGAGGCTGAAAGGGATCCATTGATCTTAATAGCTGCCCTTGGTTGTCTATACAGCGTTTTGATCTGTCGTATCATCTTTGGGCCTATTCCCATTGTATCTAGCGTTTGAAACATGAACCCCTAGTCTACTCTGTCGAATGCCTTTTCGGTATCACTCGACAGAAGTAGGCCCGGGGATCCCTCCTCCTTTATCTTCTGGAGCAGAAGTAGGGTTCTCACCCCATTATCTCTCCCTTCCCTTCTTGCTATAAAGCCCACTTGGTCCAGGTGGACTAATGTGTTCATTAGTCCTTTCATCCTCATGGCTAGTACCTTCGCTTATATTTTGGTGTCTGCATTTAGTAATGATATTGGTCTATAGCTGGAGCATAAGGTCTAATCTTTTCCCTCCTTTGGAATTACAGTGATTGTGGCAAACAGCGCCTCGCTACTCAATTCGAAGTCCCTACCCAGCCCATTCATGTACTGACATATCTTAGGCGTTAATATATCCTTATATTTTTTGTAATAATATGAAGTAAACCCGTCTGGGCCTGGGCTTTTCCCCTGCGCTGTATCTGCTAGTGCTTCATTTATCTCCTCCTCCATAATTGGTTTCTCGAGGGACTCTCTGGAGCTCTCCGTGATCTTTGGTAGCCTGGCCTTCTTTAAAAATTTGCTTATCTTTCTGCTTTTTTCCCCTGTCTGACCCCCCTTCTGCTCCCCCGCATACAAATCATTATAATAATTTTTGAATATTTCACCTATTTCTTTTGTCTCATAGGCCATCATTCCCTGTTTGGATTGAATCTTTCCTATGAAATTTAGGGATTTTTTCCTTCTGAGCATTCTAGCCAGGTGTTTGCCAGACTTGTTCCCCCACTGGTATCTTTCTTTAGCTACTTTAAAAAATGTTTCCTTTGTTTCTTGTTCCATATGCCTTTTTAGTTCATCTCGCTTATTTACCAACTTTTGATACGTCGCTTGGTGGAGGCCTCTATATTTTTTGTGTTCTTGTTCTATGTTATATATTTCTTTCATGAGATTTCCCATTTTATCTCTCCTTTCTTTTTTTTCCCTTGCTCCCTCTTGTATTAAAACCCCCCTTATATAGGCCTTATGGGCCTCCCACATTACAGACCCCGAGATCTCCTCTGTTTCGTTTGTTAAGAAATAGTGTTTTAGTTCTCTCTCTACCCTCTTTGATGTATCTTCATCTTGCAGAAGGTCCTCATTTAATCTCCACAAGGAGGGTTGTCTCTGGTTTTTAGATACTTGCATTTCCATCTCTACAGGGGCGTGATCTGACAGTGTGGTAATTCCTATTTTTGACTCCACTATCCTATCCAGGAATCCATGGTCCACCAGTATGTAGTCAATCCTAGAGTACGTCCGGTGCCGGAGTAAAACGTGTAGTCTCGAACTTTGACATTCATAATCCTCCAGATATCTACCAGTTGGTACATTCTATTTCCCCAAGTGTTCCCTTTAAAAAAAGAAATCTCCCTTCTGGATCTTGCATCTTACCCTCTAGTTTAAACTGTACGTCCTTCGCCAACCCTATCGCCACTCCCCTTGATCTCTTTGATATTGTATCCCCATAATACCAGTTCGGGAACTCCCTCAACCACAATCTAATATTTGAATCATGTGTCAAATGAGTCTCCTGTAAGGACACCACTTCTGCCCCGTATCCCTTCAGCTCTTTTAAAATTTTATGCCTTTTGGAAGGTGAGTTTAGTCCCTTCACGTTGTATGTCAAAAATTTAAGTTTTTTGCTGTATAATAGACTTCAAACTGAAGGAAGAAATTATCAGACAAGCAAGAAGCAGACCTCAAATTCTCCATGATGGGAGAGCAATCCAAATCTATCAGGACCTCTCAGGAATCACCTTACAGCACCGCCGTGATCTGAGGCCTCTGTTGGACGCCCTTCGCACGAAAGGTATTCAATATAAATGGAAATTCCCGTTTTGCCTTTCTGCCTCCACCCAGGGCCGCACGGCTCTCCTGAGAGTACCAGAGGATCTGCCACACTTCTGCGGAACCCTGGGCATACCCCTGGTAGATGTCCCTAACTGGTATGCAGAGTTTCGTCACTCAGTGACAAGCAAAGAATCACCTCAGGAAGAACCCATGGAGGCGCAGGATACCAGGTACCGTAGAAGAAGGTCCCCATCCGCCCCCAGGCACCTTACCGGTACCCACATTCACTACCAGGAGGGCAGCCCCACAAACTCACCGAGGCTCAGGAGAGCTCGCCGAAACCGCTAGCCGGCCTCAGATACACGCTACCATGCAATCTCAGTTTGCCCTGTTCGGCTTCTAATCAGTTCTCTCACACTGTTAACCTTTAATTCATTGTTTATGTGACTGACTTTCTTCAAGAGATATTCGGCACAATAGATGTTTTGCATCTTTACTGGGTTCAGATTGTGTCCCTGTCATGGACATTGCAAGTGTAGCTAGAAAGCAGCAGCACTTGCCTATGGAATGAACACCGCCCATATGTCTAGTGGAGTGTTCTAAAACTACATGACCCACAACACCCTGCGGTTTGTACCCGCCCCTGACCTGGCAGCAGTCCTGTACAGTGTCACTTCCGCCCACAATCTCCCTGACAGCAAGGAAAAGCCTCAAGAATATCCGACGTACACTGTGACTGTTACCTGGACAACGCCTCAGATCATCACACTCAATGCTGACTTCCAAAGCTGTGTCTCACATGGACTCTTCTACTCCATCGCTGGCGGCAACCACTCGTGTACTGACTGAGGAGCCTACAGGGGCTACCCCCTCCATCTACATGTCCTGTACAGACACTCAACTGATGTGACACCTACCTGAAAACTTATATACAGTAAACTACATCCATCTACATGTCCTGTACAGACACTCAACTGATGTGACACCTACCTGCAGACTTATGCAGAGTGCACTACCGCCATCTACTGGCCTGTAAATGTAACTTTACCCAATCACACTTGCTGGCATGTTAGGTTGCACGGCGAGGTATGAGGTATATTCCACACTCTCTCTATGGGAAATCTTCTAGTCTATAAGTTTAGTATTCCTCAGACTTTCTAGTTGGAGATCTGTCACTGATTGCATGGTCAGCTTGCTGACTGATTTACTTGTTTATTTACATGTTACTCCGGTTACGGTGTTCTATCCCTCTTTTGAGATTTTTGTGCTGTTTTTAGGCCCTATAAATGTCCTCTGTTTAATTACCTCACACGTTCTGAGGCCGACACTTGACTCATAAGAGGGCACCCACCTTTACAAATCCCACATTTAGCCGTGATAGTATTTAATGGCGTTTTGGGTGCCTTCTGGTATGGGGGCTGGGTGGTGGTATCATAACTTCCAATATTTCTATATGATGGTTCTTGTATGCTGTTTGTGTAATGATGCATTTACTCACCCAAATCCCACCACTGAGCACTCACGTTTCTTTGAGAGTATCCCCTCGCCCTATTATTATATATCCCCCAGAAAATACGTTCTCCAAAACCTCCTCCTTTTATCACCTGAAGACCCTGTGGTGGCGGACTATACCGTTCTTTCCTTTACCTATAGTCCTCCTTCACTGCTTAGTGATTGCCAACCCCCACACAGTTGTGAGTCACGGTGCTGTTACACCCCTCGGGGTACACACATCGTACCCGCACTGTACCTTACCGATACTGTACAGTTTAGAGGTACGGGAGCAAGTCACCCCCAAACCTCATCGGTTTCACCCCAGTTACCCCAACATTACACTTAAGCCTGCCATACACTGAACAGACCCACATTCTGATCGCCTAGGTCATCCCTCTCCCTTCACTCATACTTATGGCGGATGACACAGACCCCCAGGCCTCACCGCCTGACCTACATAAGTACCTACAGACACTCAAACTCTGCTCAATCAATATACAAGGCCTTAACATCCCAGAGAAAAGGTCTAAACTGTTCTATTTCCTACAACGATCAAAAATACATGTAGCACTTATACAGGAAACGCACTTCAGGACAGATAGCATCCCTAAACTGTATAATCACCAATTCCCACTGGTGTACCACGCTTCCAACACCGAGGCTAAATCCAAAGGAGTCTCAATCTTAATTTCTAAACAATGCCCCCTGCAGGTGACAGAAGTCCAAAGAGACTCCCAAGGGAGATTCCTATTCATTAAAGGCACTCTGCACCACAGGCCTGTCACAATAGCTAACATTTACGCCCCTAACTCGCAACAAGTGGCCTTTTTTAGAGACACCTTCCAACAACTTCTCAGCTTCCAATCAGGTACTCTTATAGTAGGAGGTGACTTCAATGTCGCTCTGAATCCCTCCCTTGACACATCCAACGGTTCTTCTTCCCTAACCTACAGAGCCCTACGAGCTATTAAATTGCAGCTCAGCAACCTGTTACTTCACGATGCCTGGCGCACATTACACCCCAACACTAAGGACTTCACCTTCTTTTCTGCACCTCATAACAAATACTCCAGAATAGACCACTTTTTTTTATCTCAAAATGATCTCACACACCTCTCAAAAGCCACGATTGAACCCATGGTTCTTTCTGATCACAACCCCATATTTATAACTCTAACCCTCCCGACGACCCATGGTAGGTCCAACATATGGCGACTTGATAATTCTCTACTGACCGACCTGGACCATATTCAACAAATTACCACGAGCCTCACCCAATACTTTGCAGAACACACCTCTCCTATCTCCGTTTGGGCAGCACACAAATGCGTCATAAGGGGGAAATTTATCTCCCTTGCGGCCCAACGAAACAAAATCAGAAAAGCACGAATTAATGAGCTGACCGACCGCATACTAACACTTGAGCAAGCACACAAAGCGTCGCTAGCAGCTTCCACATTAACAGAACTAACTCAGACCAGAGAAGAACTTCTAGAGGAACTTAACCATACACTAAAACGTAACTACGCCATGACCCAAAAATTATTCTATGAATTCGGCAACAAGTCGGGTAAACTTTTAGCCAGAGCGCTTCAAGTTAAGAAAGCGGCCCATACCATTCACAAAATTACAACACCGACTGGCGACGCCCTTGTTACTACAGATGATATCTCTGACCATTTTGTTCAGTGCTTCTCCAAACTATACAACCTCCCCACCACGCTCCCCCCTGCAGCCACCTCGGACCGAATGACAGCCATTACCGACTTCCTTGCACAATACTGTCCCTCCCCCCTCTCTTCAGATGAATCCTCGGACCTTGATCTCCCACTCTCAGGAGAAGAAATTTTAACGGCATTAAAACAAATGAAATAGGGCAAAAGCCCTGGCCCAGATGGCCTGACAGTTAGCTATTATAAGTCCTTCCCAGACACCCTCATTCCCCACCTCACTAAAGCCTTCAATAATCTCTCACCAACCTCTAATACGATGAGGGACATCCTTGAAGCACACGTCACTCTCATTCCCAAACAAGGCAAAGACCCCTCATTGGTCTCTAACTACCGCCCGATTTCACTTCTGAACGTAGACCTAAAGCTCTACGCCAAAGTGTTGGCAAACCGCATTCTCCCTCTGCTACCCAAATTAATCTCCCTTGATCAAGTAGGTTTTGTCCCTGGCAGGGAGGCCAGGGACAATACTATCAAGGCTCTAAATATCCATCACTGGCTCTCCAAAACATCCACAAAAGGTTTTTTCCTGTCTTTGGACGCAGAGAAGGCGTTCGACAGGGTGGCCTGGGACTATATGGAAGCGACTTTAAGAGTAATGGGTTTCCCATCGCATCTACTCCAAATGATCCTGGCGCTATACTCTGCACCTACAGCTAAACTTAGGATCAATGGCCGCCTGTCGAACGCCTTCTCTGTCTCAAACGGAACCCGTCAGGGATGCCCCCTATCCCCGCTCATATTCATCCTTACTATGGAACCAATGCTTCGCAGATTAAGAGACAACCCGGACTTCAAAGGCATTAACATTGGTGATAACCACTATAAATTAGCAGCCTATGCGGATGACGTTTTACTCTTCCTCACGGACCCTATAGTCACTATCCCCAATCTTCTTAAAGATTTCTCATTATTCAAAACCTTGTCAAACCTTCAAATTAACTTTACAAAATCGAAAGCACTGAACATCTCCCTACCAGCCTCACTGGTCACCCAATGCAAACAGAACTTCCCCTTTACATGGGAATCACAGGACATTACATACCTGGGCATCAAAATACCTACTAAACTACAGGATCTCTACATGAGAAACTTCCAACCCGCACTTCAAAACATACAAGCTGATTTAAATAAATGGCATTTCGGGTCCTTCTCCTGGTTGGGTAGGACAGCCATATTAAAAATGAATGTACTGCCCAGACTTCTTTACCTTTTTCAGGCAATCCCCATAAAGCTACCCACCTCCTTTTTTACATCATACAAGCGTATGTGCAGGACTTTTATCTGGGCGTCCAAGACCCCCCGACTAAGCTGGGATAGGCTAGTACTCCCCAAGCTATTAGGGGGCCTTGGCCTCCCCGACATTCAAAAATACCACTGGGCATGTCATTTAACTAGGATTGTAGATTGGCATCTGCATCGTTCCAATAAAGCCTGGATTACACTTGAAGACTCTTTCACTAAAACCCCGCTGTCACATCTACCCTGGATCAATCACAACTCCATTCCTAGAGATTTGGTGACACATCCCTTTATTGGAGCCACATTGTCCCACCTTAAATTAGCCGGCAAAGCATGGATTACACACCGCACCCAGGCCCTATGACCCTTTTGGTCCGTAATCCTGACTTCCTGCCAGGCCTTGCCTTAAGAGATCTGCACAGGGAATCATGCACAGCCCCCATCAGGGCACACCACTTCTTCCAAAATGGTGAACTCCTCCCCCACCAAGCCATGGCAGCCAAACTCACGGAATACAACATCTCCTTTTACAAGTACCTACAATTAAGACACTTTTTTACTGACGCCAAATCCATCTCACTGTGGTACCGAGATCGTACACCCTTTGAATTGCTATGTGATAGTTCAGAACCCCAACGTCATGTGATCTCTACTGTTTACACATTCTTATTTTCAAATTGCAAAATTAAAGATGATAAGCTTGTCCGTCGTTGGGAATCAGAACTGTCTATAGACTTAACCTCTACTGAATGGGAACGTATACACAACCATATTCATAAGGGCTCCATTAATGTATCCACCCAGGAAAACAGATACAAAATATTCACCAACTGGTACAGGACACCTGATAAGATCCACAAAATGCACCCCTCAGTCCCCCCGACATGCTGGCGTTGCAATGCGGCGCTTGGCACCCTCATTCATATCTGGTGGGAATGTCCTCTTATCATACCGTACTGGACGGAAATTCACCGCCTTATCACCCAAATTACCTCTTACACCCCAGACTTCACTCCGGCCCAATACATGCTCCATCACACCTCCATGCCCCTCTCCTCCTACAAAAAATCCCTTACCCTACACCTTATCAATGCAGCCAACCTCTGTGTCCCGGTTCACTGGAGGAGTTCCACACCACCCACAGTGGCTGAATGGTTCAAAAGAGTCGATAGAACGGCCGAGATGGAAAAACTCATTTACCAAGCAAAAGACAATCCCACAAAATTTAATACAACATGGGCTTGCTGGTTACACTTTAGAGTTTCCTCGACGCAGATCATTCCGTCCGGTGACCCAACCTCTCAGCCATGATCGATACTGATCTGTCACAGAAACGTCATAGTGTCTGGCTGATCGTGCCCTCCCTCCGTCCATACCCTTCCTCTTACCCAATTAATCCTTACCGATCATACTTAGGCGATCTCCACACCCTCTCAACCTGATACTAACATAACTCCTTCACTGTTCCGGCAGGAGCACACACCCTAACGGTTTCTGGTCTCCTTACTCCCCCCCCCACTCCTAAACAACATATTATTATTACGGAGCTGCCTCTCAATCATATGGGTACCGAATAGGTTTAAAACCACACACATTGCTACACATGGCCCCCACCCATTCACAGTTAGAACCCTTTAGGGGTGAATGGGTTTAAGGGTGGCTTTGATCGGTACATAACATTACCCCGATTGGACCCCTACCCCCACATCAACCCCTTCTCCCTCACACGGAGATGCTTAATGATCCTTAGTTTATACACTTGTTAATTAGGGTATTCCCGCTTTACCATAGGAATACTTTACTGGGTCAGAACTTCACCTCCATCACTAATACAGAAGTGACCTAGTAAGAGGCTCAGTTGGCCGTATTTTGAACTCGTTCTTACATTTCTGCTTTATTTATCAATTGTATGACTTATTGATTGTATGACTTATTGATTGTATTAACAGCTTCTGTTTCAATGTATACCCGATAACTGTGACTTTATGTATGTCTGAAAAATTTTAATAAACATTTATTGAAAAAAAAAAAAAAAATTTAAGTTTTGTCATTTTCCTCCTGTTCCTGCCTACTCTGCTCCTCTAGCCTGTATCGGGTTATTCCTTTTCTTTTATAAAATTTGCACACTGTATCCCCCCTCCCCCCTTCTCCCCCCCTCTTCCCCCCTCCCCCCCACTGGGTCCCCCCTCCCCTCCCCCCCATCCCATTCCCTCCCTCCCCCTCCCCCTAACTTGGCCCCATGTGGACCCCTAGATCGTTAAGGGCCTTGAAAATCTGAGCCCTCTCAGAATCTCTTTGTCCTAGGGTGGGGTTCCGAGTGTGCCCCTCCACCCCTCTCCTCAGAATTGATATTAGGGATGGGGTGGGCCAGCCGGCCTCCAATAGCATAATCCAAATCGCCCCTCATTGTCCTTTTGTATTTACCCCCCCTCTACCCCCCCACCCCTCCCGACCGAGGATTACATTGCATCTAAGTCTTATAGGTGTTATCGCCCTCCTAGGGAGGCACTAGTCTTCCTTAGTCCAGCCTGGCAGATCTGGCGCCTGTAAGTCAAATTTTTTTGCAAAAATCCTCTAATACTTCAGGGAAGCGCATTCTAGCAGATCTCCCTCCCCTATATACGATCAGACAGGCTGAAAACCCCCAGCTATATCTGATGTTTTGCGATCTCATCATTTCCAATAGAGGTTTGAGTAGTCACCTTCTTGCCAGAGTTTCTTGGGCCAAATCGGAATACACCTGGAGCTCAGCTCCTTCATTGAGTAAAGGTGGTTTTCCTCTTAGTTTCTTCCAAATTTCCAGTTTATCTTCATAGAATCTGAATTTAACTACTATGTCTCGTGGCCTCTCTAATTCTCAATTCTGGAGATATCCCACTCGGTGTACTCTCTTAGGGGTTCCTCCACCCTTTATCTATTAGGGGACCTAGTATTGAAGAGATAATTTTCCTCAGGTCTTCTCCCTTTTTTTCTGGGACTGAATGAATCCTGATATTCTGTCTTCTGCTCCTATTCTCCTGATCCTCTAATCTATATAGGATTTTTTTCTGGTTTTGTTGTGTTAGTTTAATTTGCTGTTTGAGGGTACCCAGCTTTTGTCTTTGATCTTCTGCTGTTTTTTCAGTTTTTTCTACTCTTTCCAATAAATTCCCCAGATCCCCTCTCAGCATGTTTATATCTGTTTTTATTAAGTTTTCCAACCTCAGGAACATCTTCATCATTTCTCCTTTTGTGGGGGGGGGGGGGCCTCAGCTGTTCTTCCTTCCATTCTACTAAATTCAAGTTCACCCTCTGTAGAAAGATCCTCTCCGGAGTGGTCTGGAGTCTCTCCTATTTTTTTATCAGCTCCCTTTTTTTTCCCACTTTAGTTAGTCCCTGACTCTCCGAGTCCATATTCCTTGGGCTAGCTCCTTGTGTCATATATTGTTTTAGCGTGCTGACCACTGGCTTATCTTTCGGGGACTTAGGGGCATCCCCTCTTGTCGATTTAGTTGTAGCTTTGCTCATATTGCCTTTCTTTTTTGTCCCTCTTATCCGCTTCCCCAGCCTTAGTTCCCTGTTCTCCCTCCGTATCAGGGGGAGGGATAGGGGGGGATACAGGGGAATATGCAGAGATCACTCCCTTGTGAGAGGGTAAGTCAGATGTCTGGACTCCCTGCTTTTCAGTCCCACTGACATATATAATTACCGATTACTTATGAGTTCTGGCTACAATTTCAGATGTTTACCCAGGGTATATTTAGGTTACGTATTGTAGTCCTACCCCTCTCCTCCGTACCTCCCCGAATTCAGCTCTTGGATAGATTTTACAGAGTGTCATTTAACCATACATGTGCTCTTCGAAATTCACGTATTGATTCTCCATTTCTATCTTCAACCATATTCAACCAGACCTTTAAGTTAGTACATTGCTCTTCTTCACTTTATATAGCTTTACCTGTTTTTCACATTGCTGAACGTTCCTCTAAGTTATACTAGTGTCCAGGCCCCTCATAGGTCTCTGTGCTATGCTGTAAAACAATGAGTTACTACCATCCCATTCAAAGAGTCCTGGATATTATTATCATACAATGCAACAGAGATGTAAACACCGATGCTGTTTTAAACCATCCCTTTACGGGTACCTCTTTTTTCTGCCCTTCAATGCTTCTCGTCATCAGTTCCTATTGCTCCGCGCAACTTGGTTCTGTCCTGCTCTTCACCCTATCCACTTCTTGGCGTTTCCGTGTCTACGGGGAATCTGCATGGACTCCAGTGCGGAAAGCTGAGTGCATTCGCACCCTCAGTACTGGGGGTATCAGCTCTGTCCGGAAGGGGAGGCGGGGGGGGGGGTCTGGGGATCTACTGCTGCGTTACTCACACGCCGCTGCTGTCCCTGCCACTCTCCCGCTGTTCTTGAGTGTTTCTCTTAACGGCTTCTCTCCGGCTGTACTTGGTTCCCGACACAACCGTCGTTCCCTCTACGGGGATGCAGTGTCTCTCATCCCGTCTCCTTCACCGGGATCCACTGGCGGCTTCCACGGCGATCCTCGAGTCGGCGTCCGCTTCTCGTCTGGCTGGCACACTCAGGCCCCTCCCTCCGTGACGGACATTACACTCTCACGTCCTCACCTCCCATCCCCTCCCCCTAATGTGCCTGTTTTAATCATCTACCTTGTAAGTTGCTAAATGTTGTACCTTCATTAATTGTAACCATATTGCTACACTTAGAGGCGCCTCTCTTCTGTTTTATACTCAGTTGTGACATGACGCTACTTGTATATCAAGACATCGCTTGTATATCAAGTCAAAAATGTATTTAAAAATTTTGCTTGTCTTGCAAAACGCTCTCAAACCAAGTTACTCTCAAACCAAGGTTTTACTGTACTACAGTTGCAATAAAAAGTATGTGAATCCTTTTGGAATTATATGGATTTCTGCACAAATTGGTCAGAAAATGTGATCTGATCTTCATCTAAGTCACAACAATAGACAATCACAGTCTGCTTAAACTAATAACACACAAAGAATTAAATGTTACCATGTTTTTATTGAACACACCATAGTCATAGATGTTACCTGCAAAGCTTCAAAAGACTGCTTTTGTAGCCATATGTAGCCAAACTGTAGCCATATGATCCCAGAGTTACAAAATATAATCAAGTGACGTATTGTAGGTGGCACATTTCTTTTTTTAAACTTTATCTCTTTATTCATTTTTTTTTTTTGGCACATGCATTTTTACCTCACTCAGTATTGTCACTTGATTACATTTTGTAACTCCGAGATCACCTGGCTTAGCTTTTATCCATATATGATTGCTCCATACTTATCCACCAAAGTAAACAAACATCTTGACCTAATGCAACATTGTTTTTATTTAGCTTACTCTGCTTCTGCTATTGTTGTTTGTTTATTCTTTCCATGTGTAATTTGAAATTAATCATGCATGAGTTGATATACTATTATGTAAAAAAAATTGCCAAGTTCAAATATAATTATTAAATCATGCAGTTTGATTATATACAATTCTATGTATGTATATTGACTAATTCATGTGATTCTCAGCATGAATATATATATATATATATATATATATATATATATATATATATATATATATATATATATATATATGATAAATATTTTTTATGGAATAGACTAAACCGATTTTCTTTGTTTATATCTTACTTTATTAATGTGACATTATTAGCCCTTTTGTTCTATTCTCTTTCCTACTTTTTTCTCCTCCCAAGCTCTTAACCACTTAAAGTGGATGTAAACCCACTCCCATCATTTTTAAAGTACTGCCATAGGGGTGATCTATAAAGATATACACGCCTCCTGCATGTATCCTTACCTTTCAAATGTCTCCCTTCTGTCTGTTTGGAGCCCCCAAAAATGCCGGATTCAGTAAGCGGGTCCGTTGTACGGCGCTCGGTGTGCGGAGTCATGACATCACCAGACTCCCCGCCCACCTCTACACTCGCGCCTGGCCGGAGTAAAAAGTGAGCGCACAGGAGAAGAGGAGCGCGCTCATGGCTCCTGTCAGTTCATGTGTCACTGTCCAGTGACAGTCGGGGATGATCGGTGCGGCGGGGACAGCTGTGAGCACGGATCCCCCTGAGGAGGCAGAGAAGAGAAGCAGCTGATCAAACGCCATGCAGGGAGATCGGTGTTCACGGCTGTCCCTCCACTGCACCGATCACCCCCGACTGTCCCTTGTGTCCTCCTCCTCCAGTGCCTGACCTGTTCTCTCCACCACCACCACCTCCCCTTCTTCTCTGGCCCCCCTCCTGTCCTTATCCGCCCGCTGTGTCTTCCTCCTCCATCCCCCGCATCCGACTCCCCTCCATTCCAGCGGGCTCTGTCAGGATGGAGAGTGGAGGAAAGGACAGAAACGCCATGTCATTTACAGGGGGGGTGGAGTGCTGCTGGACACAGCTTTATACAGTATACACACACACACATATATATATATCTGTGTCCAGCAGCAAACCCCCCCCCCATCAGACCAGTGGATTGTCTGTAGCCAGGCCTGAGATTATGTGGAACATCCAATCCTGGCAGAGCAGCAGAAGAAAGGAGTGGGAGGGAATTAAAAAATACTGTCTGTGTCTTACTTAGGCTGGTGCACGAGATATGTAAATCACCTGTCACTCACAGCAAGGGGGAGGATTTGACAAAGTTTTTCTCATTTTGTCAAGAATTTTCTCACTGAACAATAAAAGAGGATTGCTCAGAGATGGATTAACTCTGTGTGGCAAGACTGGGCTCAAATAATAGGAAATCTTATACTCTATAATATGACATAAAAAAAATTCAGGTTTACAGCCACTTTAAGGACCAGCCTCATTTTGGATTTTAGGTGTTTACATGTTTAAAACAGTTTTTTTTGCTAGAAAATTACTTAGAACCCCCAAACATTATATATATGTTTTTTTTTTTCGAACACCCTAGAGAATAAAATGGTGGTCATCGCAATAGTTTTTTTTGCACCGTATTTGCGCAGCGGTCTTATAGGCGCACTTTTTTTGGAGAAAATTAACTTTTTTAAATAAAAAAGACAACAGTAAAGTTAGCCCAATTTTTTTTTATAATATGAAATATAATGTTACACCAAGTAAATTGATACCCAACATGTCATGCTTCAAAATCGCGCCCGCTCGTGGAATGGCGTCAAACTTTTACCCTCAAAAATCTCCATAGGCGACGTTTAAAATATTCTACAGGTTGCATGTTTTGCGTTACAGAGGAGGTCTAGGACTAGAATTATTGCTCTCGCTCTACCGGTCACGGCGATACCTCACATGTGTGGTTTGACCACTGTTTTCATGTGCAGGCGCTACTCGCATATGCGTTCGCTCCTGTGCGCGAGCTCATCGGGACGGGGTTTTTTTTTAAAACTTTTTTTTATTTTACATTATTTTATTTATTTTTACACTGTTTTAAAAAAAACAAAAATTGTGTCACTTTTATTCCCTTTGCAAGGAATGTAAACATCCCTTGTAATAGAAAAAAGCATGACAACACCTCTTAAATATGAGATCTGGGGTCAAAAAGACCTCAGATCTCATATTTACCCTAAAATGCAATAAAAAAAAAAGTCATTTAAAAAAATGACATGAAAAAAAATTTGCCTTTAAGAGGCGTGGGCGGAAGTGACGTTTTGACGTCGCTTCCGCCCAGCAGTGTCATGGAGACGAGTGGGCGCCATCTTAGCCTCACTCGTCTCCAGGCACAGGAGGGAGACGGACGCGATCGACGGTCGGTAGTGGCGGAGGGCACCGGATCGTGGCGGGAGGGCAGGGCCCCTCTCCCACCACCGATAAAAGGGGTCTCGCAGGGAATCCGCCGCAGGGACCACTTTTATCAGAAAGCAGGCCGCCGCACGAAAACGGGGATACCGTAGTTATGGCAGCTAGCTGCTGCCATAACAACCATATCCGCCGCCAAAGTTTGGACGTACATCGGCATGCGGCGGTCCGGAAGTGGTTAATGCTCATAATGTTGAGTATATATGTGTTTATATATGTGTGTGTATGTATGTATGTATGTATGAATTCCACTGCTGCTAAGCTCTTTTAACAAATCCCTATCCTTAACGACTCAAGCATTCCTGATGTTGCTGCTGCGCTTTGAATAATGTTGTGGTGCTGCGATGTGAACTCTCTGACAAATATTGTAAACCACTAATTAGCCGCTAGACTGCTTTTAAAAGCAGTGGGAGGGAATGTCTTCCATGGTTTTCTCTTACTCTCCTATCCCACCGGGGAACCTGAGAATGCAGCCGGTGGTTCCGCCAGCTAACCATAGAGCTGATCGAAACCAGAATGGCTCCAATCATCTCTATGGCCTAAGAAACCGGAAGCTACAAGCATTTCATGACTTCGGTTTTGCCGGATATAAACAGCGCCATTGGGAAATTGGAAAAGCATCTAATCTCACTGATCTTGGTCTAGTCTGATGAGGAGAGATCTAGAGTCTACTAGACCCCAATTTTTTTTTAAAGAGTACCTGTCACTATCAATTGCTATCAAAGGGGATATTTACTGTGATAACAATAAAAATGATTAAAAAAAATTGAAAGAACAGCGTAAAAATAAAATAAAAAAGCAAAATAAATAATAATAATAATAAAAAGCACCCCTCCCCCCGTGCTTAAGCGCAATGCCGAACGCAAGCGTCGGTCTCGTGTCATATGTGAACAGCAATTGCACCATGCATGTGAGGTATTACTGCGAAGGTCAGATCAAGGGTAGTAATTTTAGCAGTAAACCTCCTCCGTAAATCTAAAGTGGTAACCTGTAAAGGCTTTTAAAGGCATTTAAAAATGTATGTAGTTTGTTGCCGCTGCATGGTTGTGCGCAATTTTAAAGCATGTTGTGTTTGGTATCTATGTACTCGGCATAAGATCACCTTTTATTTTTTACCAAGCGTTTGGGCAATATAGTGTGTTTTAGTGCATTTGAATTCCTTTTGAATTTCTGTCTGGGCATTTCATGGCCTCCGAAACTGTGATAGGTATTGAGGAGTGAAATAAAAAATGTACGCCCTTAGGAATCCTGAAGGCGGTGATTGGTTTTCGGGGTCCTGTATGCGGCTAGACTGCCAAAAAGTCTCACACATGTGGTATCCCCGTACTCAGGAGAAGCAGCAGAATGTATTTTGGGGTGTAATTTTATATATGCCCATGGCATGTTTGAGCAATATATCATTTAAATGACAACTTTGTGTAAAGTTTTTTTTTTTTTTTACCATTTTTCAATCACTTATGACAAAAAATAAAATATTCAATGTGCTCAACAAGCCTCTCAGCAAATTCCTTGGGGTCTCTACTTTTCATAAACGAAAAGCTGCTTAAATTCCAGAAAATGTACCCAAAATTCTAGATGCTATAACTTTTGCGCAAACCAATAAATATACGCTTATTGAATTTTTTTTTTTACCTGAGACATGTGGCTGAATGCTTTTTGGCCTAAATGTATGACTAAAATTGAGTTTATTGTATCTTTTTATAACAAAAAGTAGAAAATATATTTTTTCTTCAAAATTTTCGGTCTTTTTTCGTTTATATCACAAAAAAACAGAGGTGATTACATACCACAAAAGAAAGCTCTATTTGTGGGAAAAAAAGGACAGAAATTTAGTTTGGGTACAGCATTGCATGACCGCACAATTACCAGTTAAAGCAGCGCAGTGCCAAATTGTAAAAAGTGCTCTGGTCAGGAAGGGGGTAAAACCTTCCGGGACTGAAGTGGTTAAAGTTAAAATCATCAGTATTTTTTTGCTAGAAAATTACTAAATATATTCTTAGCAGAGACCCTAGAGAATAAAATGGTGGTCGTTGCAATATTTTATGTCACAATGTATTTGCGCAGCGGTCTTTCAAAAGCTATTTTTGGGGAAAAAATATACAGTAAAACCTTGGATTGCGAGCATAATTCGTTCGAGAAACATACTTGTAATCCAAAGCACTCTTATATCAAAGCAAATTTATCTTATAAGAAATAACGGAAACTCAAATGATTTGTTCCACAACCATTTATTCATAGGTCCTTCAGTTATTGTCCAAAAAAAAAGATTATAGCAATGTGATTGTGGTTGTGTAACCATAAAATGTCCATCCACAAATGGGGGATTAGAAGCAAAATCCAGCAGGAGCTACAGAGTATAAAAGAGAAGAGAGGAGCCTCTAAGTTTAGCAATATGGTTACATTTAATGAAGGTACAACATTTAGCAACTCACATGGTTGATGTTAACAGGCACATCTAAGTATGCAGACATCTGGGGTAAAGCTGTCCACATAGACCATCCTCCGCACCGCCGGATCTCACCGCTGTCAGTCTGCAATCATGACCGGGAAGACTACCCTGCGATCTGAAAGCGAGGCTTGAAGCGATCGTGGAGCACAGAGTGGAAGGGATAAAGTCGATGGCGGTGCAGAGGACAGTCTATGTGGACAGCTTTACCCTGGATGCCTGTATACTTAATGTGCCTGTTTTAATCATCTACCTTGTAAGTTGCTAAATGTTGTACCTTCGTTAATTGTAACCATATTGCTACACTTAGAGGCGCCTCTCTTCTGTTTTATACTCAGTTGTGACATGACGCTACTTGTATATCAAGACATCGCTTGTATATCAAGTCAAAAATGTATTTAAAAATTTTGCTTGTCTTGCAAAACACTCTCAAACCAAGTTACTCTCAAACCAAGGTTTTACTGTACTACAGTTACAATAAAAAGTATGTGAACCCTTTTGGAATGACATGGATTTCTGCACAAATTGGTCATAAAATGTGATCTGATCTTCATCTAAGTCACAACAATAGACAATCACAGTCTGCTTAAACTAATAACACACAAAGAATTAAATGTTACCATGTTTTTATTGAACACACCATGTAAACATCCACAGTGCAGGTGGAAAAAGTATGTGAACCCCTAGACTAAGGGTCGGTTCACACTGGGGCAACACGACTTCAGCGCGACTTTGTACCGCGACTTTAACGCGGCTTCAGCGCAACTTCAGCGCGACTTCAGCAAATTACAACGCGACTTGAAGTCGCCTCCATGACAGGCGACTTCGCCTGTGGCCAATCACAGGGCAATCAGCTCTCTGGGAGGGAGGGGGGGAGGGAGGGGTTTTCCCTGCAAAGTTGCTTGACTTTACAGAGAGATCCGACTTGGAGGCGACTTCCATTGATTTCTATGGTACAGGTCGCCTACCAAGTCGGATCAAAGTAGTACAGGGAGTACGCTCTGAAGTCGGAGCGACTTCAGTAGCGTCTATTAAGACGCTAGCATTCACTCCCATTGAATCTATTTCTGGGGCGACTTGGGGCGACTTGAGGGCGTACAAGTCGAATCCCAAGTCGCCCCAGTGTGAACCGAGCCTAATGAGATCTCCAAGAGCTAATTGGAGTGAGGTGTCAGCCAACTGGAGTCCAATCAATGGCATGAGATTGGAGGTGTTGGTTACAGCTGCCCTTATAAAAAACACACACAAGTTCTGAGTTTGCTTTTCACAAGAAGCATTGCCTGATGTGAATGATGCCTCGCACAAAAGAGCTCTCATAAGACCTACGATTAAGAATTGTTGACTTGCATAAAGCTGGAAAGGGTTATAACAGTATCTCCAAAAGCCTTGCTGTTCATCAGTCCACAATTCCCAAGTTTATCAAGACATTTTGCAGGAGAACTTAAGGCCATGTGTCCACTTTTTATTGCAACTTTATAATGAAATTAAAAAAAATTAAACAGTAAAGTTAGCCGAATTTTGTTGTATAATGTGAAAGATGATGTTACACCGTGAGAATCATGATCTTTATTCTAAGCAAAAAATGTTTGATTCTCATTTTATCCAGAATCGTGCAGCTCTAGTGTGCAGTATTGAACTATTGATAATTATTACTATGCAATGTTCTGTTACAAGGATGCAAAACATTTTTTGGGGGGAGGGGTCAGATGGTTAAATTTTTTAACATGATTGTTACCTATACTTGGCTTAAAGTTAAAACTTTAATTTGAATCAATAAGGATTAGTTAACCATTGCTTGATAGTCATAGATGTTACCTGCAAAGATTCAAAAGACTGCTTCTGAAAAAAAATGTAGCCATATGATCCCAGAGTTACAAAATATAATCAAGTGACGTATTGTAGGTGACACATTTCTTTTTTTAAACTTTATCTCTTTATTAATTTTTTTTTTTTTTTTGGCACATGCATTTTTACCTCACTCAGTATTGTCACTTGATTACATTTTGTAACACTGAGATCACCTGGCTTAGCTTTTATCCATATATGATTGCTCCATACTTATCCACCAAAGTAAACAAACATCTTGACCTAATGCAACATTGTTTTTATTTAGCTTACTCTGCTTCTGCTATTATTGTTTATTTATTCTTTCCATGTGTAATTTGAAATGAATCATGCATGAGCTTATATATTATTATTTAAAAATATTGCCAAGTTCAAATATAATTATTATATCATGCGGTTTGATTATATATAATATGTATATATGTGATTTTTTTATGGAATAGACCAAACCGATTTTCTTTGTTTATATCTTACTTTATTAATGTGACATTATTAGCCCTTTGTTCTATTCTCTTTCCTACTTTTTTCTCCTCCCAAGCTCTTAACCACTTAAAGACCAGCCTCGTTTTGGATTTTAGGTGTTTACATGTTTAAAACAGTTTTTTTTGCTAGAAAATTACTTAGAACCCCCAAACATTATATATGTTTTTTTTTTTCTAACACCCTAGAGAATAATATGGCGGTCATTGCAATACTTTTTTTTGCACCGTATTTGCGCAGCGGTCTTATAAGCGCACTTTTTTTTTGAAAAATTCACTTTTTTGAATAAAAAAATAACACAACAGTAAAGTTAGCCCAATTTTTTTTTATATTGTGAAATATAATGTTACGCCAAGTAAATTGATACCCAACATATCACGCTTCAAAATTGCGCCCGCTTGTGGAATGGCGTCAAACTTTTACCCTCAAAAATCTCCATAGGTGACGTTTAAAAAATTCTACAGGTTGCATGTTTTGTGTTACAGAGGAGGTCTAGGGCTAGAATTATTGCTCTCGCTCTACCTGTCGCGGCGATACCTCACATGTGTGGTTTGACCACCGTTTTCATATGCGGGCGCTACTCGCGTATGCGTTCGCTTCTGCGCGCGAGCTCATCGGGACGGGGGTTTTTTTAAATTTATTTTTATTATTTATTTTACATTATTTTATTTTTACACTGTTTAAAAAAAAAAAAATTGTGTCACTTTTATTCCTATTACAAGGAATGTAAACATCCCTTGTAATAGAAAAAAGCATGACAAGACCTCTTAAATATGAGATCTGGGGTCAAAAAGACCTCAGATCTCATATTTACACTAAAATGCAATAAAAAAAAAAAGTCATTTAAAAAAATGACATTGAAAAAAATATGCCTTTAAGAGGCGTGGGTGGAAGTGACGTTTTGACGTGGCTTCTGCCCAGCAGTGTCATGGAGACGAGTGGGCGCCAACTTGGCCTCACTCATCTCCAGACACAGAAGGGAGACGGACGCGATCGACCGGAGCCGTCGGTAGCGGCGGAGGGCACCGGATCGCGGTGGGAGGGGGGGCCCTCTCCCGCCACCGATAAAAGTGATCTTGCGGCGAATCCGCCGCAGGGACCACTTTTATCAGACAGCCGGCCGCCGCACGAAAACGGGGATACCGGGGTTATGGCAGCTAGCTGCTGCCATAACAACGATATCCGCCGCCAAAGTTTGGACGTACATCGGCGTGCGGCGGTCCGGAAGTGGTTAATGTTCATAATGTTGTATATATATGTGTTTTATATGTGTGTGTGTATGTATGTATGTGTGTGTGTATATATAATGCGTGAGATGCTCTGATTTTTTATTTTATTTTTTGCATATTTGTCACACGTAAATGACTCAGATCATCAAACAAATTTTATTATTACACAAAGATAACCCGAGTAAATACAAAATGCAGTTTTTAAATGATGGTTTCATTTATTAAGGCAAAAAAGCTGTCCAAACCTGCCTGGCTTTATGTGAAAAAGTAATTGCCCCCTAAACCTAATAACTGGTTGTGCCACCCTTAGCGGCAACAACTGCAATCAAGCATTTGCGATAACTGGCAATGAGTCTTTCACATTGCTATGGAACAATTTTGGCCCACTCTTCTTTGCAGAATTTTCTAAATTCAGCCACATTGGAGGGTTTCCCAGCATGAACAGCCTGTGTAAAGTCATGATACAGCATCGCAATTGGACTCAAGTCCGGGCTTTGACTAGGCCACTCCAAAACCTAAATTTTGCTTTGTTTGAACCATTTGGTGTTGTGTTTCGGATCATTGTCCTGCTGCATAACCCAAGTGCACTTGAGCTTGAGGTCACGAACTGATGGCCGGACATTCTCCTTTAGGATTTTCTGGTAGAGCTCAGAATTCATGGTTCCATCAATTATGGTAAGTTATCCAGGTCCTGAAGCTGCAAAGCAGCCCCAGACCATCACACTACCACCACCATGTCTGACTGTTGGTATGATGTTCTTGTTATGAAATGCTGTGTTAGTTTTATGCCAGATGTAACAGGACGCACACCTTCCAAAAAGTAAAATTTTTGTCTCTTCAGTCCACAGAATATTTGCCTAAAAGTCTTGGGGATAATCAAAATGTATTTTGGTAAATGTGAGATGAGCCTTTCTGTTCTTTCTGGTCAGCAGTGGCTTTGGCCTTAAAATTCTCCCATGGATGCCATGTTTGCCCAGTCTCTTTCTTATTGTTGAATCATGAACACTGATCTTACCTCAGGCAAGTGAGGCCTGCAGTTCTTTAGGTGTTGTTCTGGGTTCTTTTCTGACCTCGTCATGCTCTTGGAGTAATTTTTGTAGGCCGGCCACTTCTTGGAAGGTTCACCACTGTTCCAAGTTATCTCCATTTGTGGATAATGGCTCTCCCCGTGGTTCACTGGAGTTCCAAAGCCTTAGAAATGGCTTTGAAACGATTCCTAGACCGATACATGTACATTTCTTTGTTTCTAATCTGTTCTCGATTTTTTTTTTTTTTTTAGGTTGTGGCATGATGTGTGGCTTTTTGTGATCTGTTAGCGTGCTTCACTTTGTCAAACAGCTTTTATTTATGTGATTTCTTGATTCAACAGGTCTGGAAGTAATCAGGCCTGAGTGTGGCAAGTGAAAATTACCTCCGCTTTCCAAAAAATGATGGTTAATCACAGTTCATTCATGATTCAGCATGGGAGGGGCAATTACTTTTTCACATAGGGCCAGGCAGGTTTGAACAGCTTTTTTCCCTTAATAAATGAAATAATAATTTCAAAACTGCATCTTGGATTTACTCGGGTTATCTTTGTATAATAATAAAATTTGTTTGATAATCTGAGTCATTTAAGTGAAGGGGCAAATACACCCCTCACGTTTTGGTAAATATTTTATTATACTTTTTCATGTGACAACACTGAAGAAGTGACACTTTGCTGCAATATAAAATAGTGAGTGTACAGCTTGTATAACAGTGTAAATTTGCTGTCCCCTCAAAATAGCTCAACACACAGCTATTGATGGCTAAACCGCTGGCAACAAAAGTGAGTACACCCCTAAGTAAAAATGTCCAAATTGGGCCCAAAGTGTCAATATTTTGTATGGCTACTATTATTTTCCAGCACTGCCTTAACTCTCTTCGGCATGGAGTTCACCAGAGCTTCACAGGTTGCCACTGTAGTCCTCTTCCAATCCTCCATGAAGACATCACGGAGCTGGTGGATGTTAGAGCCTTGCGCTCCTACACCTTCCATTTGAGGATGCCCCACACATGCTCAATAGGGTTTAGGTCTGGAGACATGCTTAGCCAGTCCATCACCTTTACCTTCAGCTTCTTTAGCAAGGCAGTGGTTATCTTGGAGGTGTGTTTGGGGTCATTATCATGTTGGAATACTGCCCTGCGGCCCAGTCTCCGAAGGGAGGGGATCATGCTCTGCTTCAGTATGTCACAGTACATGTTGGCATTCATCCTTCCCTCAATGAATTGTAGCTCCCCAGTGCCGGCAGCACTCATGTAGCCCCAGACCATGACACTCCCACCACCATATTTGACTGTAGGCAAGACAAACTTGTCATTGTACTCCTCAAATGGTTGCCACCACACAAGCTTGATACCATCTGAACCAAATAAGTTTATCTTGGTCCCATCAGACCACAGGATATGGTTCCATGTCCTTAGTCTGCTTGTCTTCGGCAAACTGTGGGCTTTCTTGTGCATCATCTTTAGAAGAGGCTTTCTTCTGGGACGGCAGCCATGCAGACCAATTTGATGCAGTGTGCGGCGTATGCTCTGAGCACTGACAGGCTGACCCCCCCCCCATCCCTTCAACCTCTGCAGCAATGCTGGCAGCACTCATACGTCTATTTCCCAAAGACAACCTCTGGATATGACGCTGAGCACATGCATTCAACCTCTTTGGTCGACCATAGCGAGGCCTGTTCTGAGTGGAACCTGTCCTGTTAAACCGCTGTATGGTCTTTGCCACCATGCTGCAGCTCAGTTTCAGAGTCTTGGCAATCTTCTTATAGCCTAGGCCATCTTTATGTAGAGCAATAATTCTTTTTTTCAGATCCTCAGAGAGGTCTTTGCTATGAGGTGCCATGTTGAACTTCCAGTGACCAGTATGAGAGAGTGAGAGCGATAACACCAAATTTAACACACCTGCTCCCCATTCACACCTGAGACCTTGTAACACTAACGAGTCACATGACACCGGGAAGGGAAAATGGCTAATTGGGCCCAATTTGGACATTTTCACTTAGGGGTGTACTCACTTTTGTTTTCAGCGGTTTAGACATTAATGGCTGTGTGTTGAGTTATTTTGAGGTGACAGCAAATTTACACTGTTATGCAAGCTGTACACTCACCTACTTTACATTGTAGAAAAGTGTCATTTTTTCAGTGTTGTCACATGAAAGATATAATAAAATATTTACAAAAATGTGAGGGGTGTACTCACTTTTGTGATATACTGTATACAAACACTCACTGGCTACTTTATTAGGTACACCTGTTCAATTGCTTGGTAACACAAATTGCTAATCAGCCAATCACATGGCAGCAACTCAATGCATTTAGGCATCTAGACATAGTGAAGATGACTTGCTGAAGTTCAAATTGAACATCAGAATGGGTAAGAAAGGGGCTTTAAATGACTTTGAATGTGGCATGGTTGTTGGTGCCACACGGCCTGGTCCGAGTATTTAAAAAACTGCTTTTCCACTGGGATTTTCACATACAACCATCTCTAAGGTTTACAAAGAATGGTCCAAAAAAGAGAAAATATCCAGTGAGTGGCAGTTGTGTGGACAAAAATGCATTGTTAATGTCAGGAGAATGGGTAGACTGGTTCAAGATGATAGAAAGGCAAAAACTCAAATTACCACTAATTACAACCAAGGTATACAGAATACCATCTCTGAATACACAACACATCGAACCTTGAAGCAGATGGGCTACAGCAGCAGAAGACCACACCGGGTGCCACTCCTGTCAGCTAAAAAACAAAAACAGGCTACAATTCGCACAGGCTCATCAGAATTGGACAATAGGAGATTGGAAAAATGTTGCCTGGTCTGATAAAGCTTGATTTCAGCTGCAACATTCAGATGGTAGGGTCAGAATTTGGCATAAACAACATGAAAGCATGGATCCATCTTGCCTTGTATCAACGGTTCAGGCTGGTGGTGGTGGTGTAATGGTGTGGTGGATATTTTCTTGGCACACTTTGGGCCCCTTAGTACCAATTGCATACAAAAAAAACTTCCGGTCATTGTACTTTAAATGAGGCATATCACGTTAAAAAAAAAATTACAAAAGTAGAAAATTATACTAAAGTTTATTCAAAAATGTATCATTAAAGTACATTTCATGTTGGCGAAATACACGGTACAAATAAAAATTCATTGATAAACATGATTAGGAGCTGATATATAGCACATAATTATTAAATAGATTCACAAGAAACTGATACATAGTACCATTAAAGAGATGAATGCATGATAGATATAAAATGTAAGGATGACTGTCTTGACATATAGTAGCTCTACGCATTTCGTGGCTAATGTCCACTCATCGGGAGTATGTTGCCAAATTTATCTGTAAATATAAGTAATTAACAAGAGATGTATAGGGGTAAAAATCCCTATATGGGTAGCAAAAAACTATATAACAGAGGCAAGAAGTCTGATACTCACATGTTAGCTCAGAAAGAATCCAACCTAAAAGATGGATGTAAGGGTTGTCAATAACAATGTCTGACCCGGGGCTGAGGCAGGGACATCCCACTCGGACCAGGGGAAGAGCACAGGAACCGGCCAGGGGGAAGAAGTGATCCATGTATGAGAGATGAAGAAGCACATCTGACCAACACTGGTCTACAAACATAATACATGATAAGGAAGTTAGTTTGCTCCAACGGCCAAAAGACAGCCATATACTGGAAGTGTGGATGGGGGTGAGATAAAGAGAAGGAAAACGGATTAAGAGTACCATCACTGGAAATCCTGGGGGGGAAGTAGTGAAGTGAGCGTGGAAATTAGTGTAAGACGCAAAAGTCAAACGGCCACTGGTATGCCGTGAAAAGGGAACAGAAATCAAAAAATGTGTGGGAAAAAAGATGACTTACCCAAACTAAAAAAAAAAAAAAAAACTGTCATAACTTTGTGTGGGGACTGGATGGACGTGTCTTTCTGGTGGAAGTTCAGAGACAGGTGTACTGGCCAGGTCTGGCTAAATACCCATGAGACTGGGTGGGGCCCGGCCAGCGTCATGCTGGACACTAATTGGAGATCAGGCAGAGATGACAAACTCCACCTTCGACACCCGCATTGGAAGTGCTTCCGCACCTGCCCATTCCAGGCATCAGATGGTACACAACCGCGCCGTGTGTCTGCATGACGCCGGTACACAGGAGGGCAATCCTCGCCCCGCCCCTGGTAGGGAAACCGGAGGAGAAGTCATGCCGTGCATCCCAACCCTGGAAATAGGACAAGGACATGACAACCCCCACCCATCATGGGAGGATGTTAACCAAAACTAGGAAAACCATAATGTTAAGTTCAATGAAAACTAAAATAATATCTAAACCAGCAAGAAGGAAAATATATATTGAAAAACATATAATAGTGGTGTGGAAGATAACAAGAGACCGGGGTGTCTTTCACCCAATGTACATAGACAAAAGTAGAACGTTATCTGATAGCACCATTGTGACATGCCTCCATTCAGTGTTGGTCAGATTTGCTTCTTCGCCTCTCATACATGGATCACTTCTTCCCCCTGGCCGGTTCCTGTGCTCTTCCCCTGGTTCCAGGTGGGGTGTCCCTGCCTCAGCCCCAGGTCAGACATTGTTATTTACAACCCTTTCATCCATCTTTTAGGTTGGATTCTTTCTGAGATGACATGTGAGTATCAGACTTCTTGACTCTGTTGTATCGTTTTTTGCTACCCATATAGGGATTTTTACCCCTATAAATCTCTTGTTTATTACTTATATTTACAGATAAATTTGGCAACATACTCCTGATAAGTGGACATGAGCCACAAAACGCGTGGAGATACTATACGTCAAGACAGTCTGATCCTTACATTTTATATCTATCATGCATTCAGCTCTTTCATGGTACTATGTATCAGTTTCTTATGAATCTATTTAATAATCATGTGCTATATGTCAGCTCCTAATCATGTTTATCTGTTAATTTTTTATCCTATACCATGTATTTCGCCAACACGAAATGTACTTTAATGATGAATTTTTGAATAAAATTTTGTATATTTTTCTACTTTTGTCATTTTATTTAAATGTGATATGCCTCATTTAAAGTCCAAAGCCCAGACCATTTTTGTTTGTAAGCATACTATAGGGTGGGAGGTATGTCACGGTAGTGATATCAGATCACGTTCTTCTGTTGTCTTAGTACCCATTGAGTATCTGTTAAACACAATGTCCTACCTGAGTATTGTTGCTGACCATGTCCATCCCTTTATGGCTAAAGTGTACCCATCTTTTAATGGCTACTTCCAGCAGGATAATACACCATGTCACAAAGCTAAAATGATCCCATACTGGTTTCTTGAACATGACAATGAGTTCACTGTACTCCAATGGCCTCCCCAGTCACCAGATCTCAATCCAATAGAGTACCTTTGGGATGTGGTGGAACAGGCGATTCACATCATGAATGTGCAGCTGAAAAAATCGGCAGGAACTGCGTGATGCTATCATGTCAATATGGACCAAACCTCTAAAGGAACCTTGTTGAGTCTATGAAAAATAAAATTTTGTGCAGCGCTCAAAAATTTGTAATAATACAAATTCATATATATACAATCTAATATATACATTGAAATGAAATGACCACAAAATTAAATTAAAACAGTGAAAAGTGATGTGAAATTCACACCCAAACTAAAGTCTGTGTTCCATCATATAGAGGTTTTTTTTTAACCATGAATACAACAGTCCTTCAATAAAAAGTGAAAAAACGATATAGCCAGAAAGGGGATTCCACGTGCCATCAGTGTTGGAGTGAAAACACAGACAATGAAACCACCACCGGTTAGTAAGGAGGCTTACCGGAGTAAGAAGACTCAAATGGGCATATGCTCAATGAGTCAACAAGGCATGTGGTGTAAACACCAATGTATGGGACCTCCACATCTGGGCTCCATATCAGGATGGAAGATGGTCCAGTGGGTCAGGTGATATCACAGAGAAGCAGTCCTCAGAAGCAGCCAACTTGTCAGACCAAATCCTCTCAAGTGTTCAAAATAGCATGACCTTATAACAAGGTCCCCGTATCGCATTAACTTTGTTAAGTCTATGCCACAAAGAATTAAGGCAGTTCTGAAGGCAAAAAGGGTCCAACCCGGTACTAGCAAGGTGTACCTAAAGTGGCCTTTAAGTGTATGTTCTCATTTATTTTTTCTTTTAAAGTGTCATTAAACCCAGACTATGAAAAACTTCCATTACCTGCTATATAGCAGAGTGTTCATACTCCTAAAACCCCTAAAGCCTTTGTTTTGTGTAGAGTGAAATATACCTGAAGTATACCTAGTTGATCCTGCCTTCTGCTGTAAATCCCATTTTCTTGGTGTCCCCACTGCAGCCTGAGATTGTGTAGACCAGCTGGTGTCCTCTACTGAGCATGCTCATATTTCAGTTCCCTTCTAAGATCTTCATTTCCTCCTTTTTTCTTGTCTGTGCAGCCCAGGTGGCTATAGAGTCACACATGTGGGCATATACACAGTGGTAAATTATACCCCCCTCTCTACCTCCTCCTCCATGTCCCACAATTACTAAACACTATGGGGGTGGGATATAGTATGCTGCTTGCTTACATTCACTAAGAAACTCACAAAAATGCTTAGTTTTAACACAAATCAGTTTTAAATATATTAAATGTAATCGGTAATACCCGTTGAGTAAAAAAATAGCCTTGAATGCAGATGCCTTCTAAACAAAATAAAAACTAGTGTCAATCATCTTTAATTCCGCCTACACCATATTAATACACAAAAAATACACATCCGATGATCAATAAAGTAAATACAGCTCATTATTTTTATAATTTAATTTGAATTTCTTTTCTGAAACAGTTTTTTTTTTTTTTTAAATTATAGTAACGTGACTGGCACATTCTTCACCCTGCTTCTCAACACTGTGGTTGAAAACAAACATTGAATTGACCCCACTAACAATTTGAAGTCAAGCAAATTTAAATCTTAAACAAATAAACATTTTGAATCAACATTTTACTGGTGTTTGGCCTGTTATCTCTTGTAATCCCTGTTAGGGATGAGCTTCGAGTTCGAGTCGAACTCATGTTCGACTCGAACATTGGCTGTTCTCAAGTTCGCCGAACAGCGAACAATTTGGGGAGTTTGCGGCAAATTCGAATGCCGCGGAACACCCTTTAAAAGTCTATGGGAGAAATCAAAAGTGCTAATTTTAAAGGCTAATATGCAAGTTATTGTCATAAAAAGTGTTTGGGGACCTGGGTCCTGCCCCAGGGGACATGGATCAATGCAAAAAAAAGTTTTAAAAACGGCCGTTTTTTCAGGAGCAGTGATTTTAATAATGCTTAAAGTCAAACAATAAAAGTGTAATATCCCTTTAAATTTCGTACCTGGGGGGTGTCTATAGTATGCCTGTAAAGGGGCGCATGTTTCCTGTGTTTAGAACAGTCTGACAGCAAAATGACATTTTGAAGGAAAAACCCATTTAAAACTACCCGCGGCTATTGCATTGGCGACAATACACATAGAAGTTCATTGATAAAAACGGCATGGGAATTCCCCAAAGGGGAACCCCGAACCAAAATTAAAAAAAAGAAATGACGTGGGAGTCCCTCTAAATTCCATACCAGGCCCTTCAGGTCTGGTATGGATATTAAGGGGAACCCTGGCCAAAAATTTTAAAAAAAATGACGTGGGGTTCCCCCTAAATTCCATACCAGACCCTTCAGGTCTGGTATGGATTTTAAGGGGAACCCCGCGCCAAAAAAAAAAAAAAACGTTGTGGGGTCCCCCCAGAAATCCATACCAGACCCTTATCCGAGCACGCAACCTGGCAGGCCGCAGGAAAAGAGGGGGGGACGAGAGTGCGGCCCCCCCCTCCTGAACCGTACCAGGCCACATGCCCTCAACATTGGGAGGGTGCTTTGGGGTAGCCCCCCAAAACACCTTGTCCCCATTTTGATGAGGACAAGGGCCTCATCCCCACAAAGCTGGCCGGTGGTTGTGGGGGTCTGCGGGCGGGGGGCTTATCGGAATCTGGAAGCCCCCTTTAACAAGGGGACCCCCAGATCCCGCCCCCCCGTGTGAAATGGTAAGGGGGTACATACCCCTACCATTTCACTAAAAAACTGTCAAAAATGTTAAAAATGACAAGAGACAGTTTTTGACAATTCCTTTATTTAAATGCTTCTTCTTTCTTCTATCTTCCTTCATCTTCTGGTTCTTCTGGTTCTTCTGGCTCTTCTGGTTCTTCCACCGGCGTTCTCGTCCAGCATCTCCTCCACCCGGTGACCCCGCCCCCCTCTGACGCACGGGACATGACGGGACTTCCCTGTGGCATTCCCCGTGACGTCACAGGGAAGTCCCGTCAAGTCACCGTGCGTCAGACAGCCACCTGTGCGTCAGACAGCAAAATGACATTTCGAAGGAAAAAAAGCCATTTAAAACTACCCGCGGCTATTGCATTGCCGACAATACACATAGAAGTTTATTGATAAAAACGGCATGGGAATTCCCCACAGGGCAACCCCGAACCAAAATTAAAAAAAAAAAAAATGACGTGGGAGACCCCCTAAATTCCATACCAGGCCCTTCAGGTCTGGTATGGATATTAAGGGGAACCCCGGCCAAAATGTAAAAAAAAAAAATGACGTGGGGTTCCCCCTAAATTCCATACCAGACCTTTCAGGTCTGGTATGGATTTTAAGGGGAACCCCGCGCCAAAAAAATAAAAAATGGCGTGGGGTCCTCCCAAAAATCCATACCAGACCCTTATCCAAGCACGCAACCTGGCAGGCCGCAGGAAAAGAGGGGGGGACGAGAGTGTGGCCCCCCCTCCTGAACCGTACCAGGCCACATGCCCTCAACATTGGGAGGGTGCTTTGGGGTAGCCCCCCAAAACACCTTGTCCCCATGTTGATGAGGACAAGGGCCTCATCCCCACAACCCTGGCCGGTGGTTGTGGGGGTCTGCGGGCGGGGGGCTTATCGGAATCTGGAAGCCCCCTTTAACAAGGGGACCCCAAGATCCCAGCCCCCCCTGTGTGAAATGGTAAGGGGGTACTTACCCCTACCATTTCACTAAAAAACTGTCAAAAATGTTAAAAATGACAAGAGACAGTTTTTGACAATTCCTTTATTTAAATGCTTCTTCTTTCTTCCTTCATCTTCTTCTGGTTCTTCCTCCGGCGTTCTCGTCCAGCATCTCCTCCGCGGCATCTTCTATCTTCTTCTCCTCGGGTTGCTCCGCACCCATGACATGAGGGGAGGCTCCCGCTCTTCTCTTCATCTTCTTCTTCATCCTCCTCTTCTTTCTTCTCTTCTTCATTTTCTTCTCCGGGCCGCTCCGCGTCCATGCTGGCATGGAGGGAGGCTCCCGCTGTGTGACGGCGTCTCTTCGTCTGACGGCTCTTAAATAACGGGGGCGGGGCCACCCGGTGACCCCGCCCCCCTCTGACGCACGGTGACTTGACGGGACTTCCCTGTGACATCACGGGGAATGCCACAGGGAAGTCCCGTCATGTCCCGTGCGTCAGAGGGGGCGGGGGCCGCACTCTGGTACGGTTCAGGAGGGGGGGGGCGCACTCTCATCCACCCTCTTTTCCTGTGGCCTGCCAGGTTGCGTGCTCGGATAAGGGTCTGGTATGGATTTTTGGGGGGACCCCACGCCGTTTTTTTTTTTTTTTGGCGCGGGGTTCCCCTTAAAATCCATACCAGACCTGAAGGGTCTGGTATGAAATTTAGGTGAAACCCCACGTCATTTTTTTTTAAATTTTGGCCGGGGGTTCCCCTTAATATCCATACCAGACCTAAAGGGCCTTGTATGGAATTTAGGGGGACTCCCACATCATTTTTTTTTTTTTAAATTTTGGTTCGGGGTTTCCCTGTGGGGAATTCCCATGCCGTTTTTATCAATGAACTTCTATGTGTATTGTCGGCAATGCAATAGCCGCGGGTAGTTTTACATGTTTTTTCCTTCGAAATGTCATTTTGTTGTCAGATTGTTCTAAACACAGGAAACATGCGCCCCTTTACAGGCATACTATAGACACCCCCCAGGTACGAAATTTAAAGGGATATTACACTTTTATTGTTTGGCTTTAAGCATTATTAAAATCACTGCTCCTGAAAAAACGGCCGTTTTTAAAACTTTTTTTTGCATTGATCCATGTCCCCTGGGGCAGGACCCGGGTCCCCAAACACTTTTTATGACAATAACTTGCATATTAGCCTTTAAAATTAGCACTTTTGATTATTCATGTTCGTGTCCCATAGACTTTAACGGTGTTCGCGTGTTCGAGCGAACTTTTTTCCTGTTCGCATGTTCTGGTGCGAACTGAACAGGGGGGTGTTCGGCTCATCCCTACCGCAGACCCCCACAACCACCGGCCAGGGTTGTGGGGATGAGGCCCTTGTCCTCATCAACATGGGGACAAGGTGTTTTGGGGGGCTACCCCAAAGCACCCTCCCAATGTTGAGGGCATGTGGCCTGGTACGGTTCAGGAGGGGGGGCCGCACTCTCGTCCCCCCTCTTTTCCTGCGGCCTGCCAGGTTGCGTGCTCGGATAAGGGTCTGGTATGGATTTTTGGGGGGACCCCACGCCATTTTTTTTTTTTGGCGCGGGGTTCCCCATAAAATCCATACCAGACCCTTATTTAGGGGGAACCCCAGGTCATTTTTTTTTTTAATTTTGGCCGGGGTTCCCCTTAATATCCATACCAGACCTGAAGGGCCTGGTATGGAATTTAGAGGGACTCCCACGTCATTTGTCTTTTGTCATTTGTCATAACAGGGGGGTGTTCGGCTCATCCCTAATCCCTGTATAGCAGCACTCAGACTGGGAGAAGGAAGATCAGCACTAGTAGCTAATCAGATGCGTTGCAGGAAAATATGCTGACAGGGAACTTGTATAAAGGAGGACAGAGCAGAGTGAGGAGAGGAATGACATTATTGGTCTCCTTCTGCTCCTGTTCAGTCAGCAGTCTAGGGTGGAGAAAGGACACCAGGGTATTTCCTAAAGCTGAATTACAGGAAGTCAGGTACTTTGTAAAATTGAAGACATGCTATGAATGAAGACCAAGAAGCTGCATGACATCACCTAGGCTTAGCTCTATCATAATACATCTGAATCCCAGAAGATGGCCATCGTTGTATTTGCTGTATTTCTGGAAGCCCGACACTGATGCTTCAGGTCTAAGCATCTTCAACATTAGAGTGGGTGCAACTGCTATGCCTGTCCCTCCCCTCATCCTGTCCAGTCACAGAAGCCTTTGCATCCTGCCCAGTCACAGAAGCCTTTGCTATGCCTGTCCCTCCCCTCATCCTGCCCAGTCACAGAAGCCTTTGTGAACTCATTCACAAAATACCAAGGCTTCTCTGAATGGGCAGCAGAGGGAACGGGTGGGCATAGCTGCTCTGCGTGCCTCTCTCTCTTCTCTCACAGCCCCGAGTGTCATTGTTTGCTCTGGAAGAGACATATACCTTCTAGATATAAATAATAGAGGTATGTTCAGGAGATGTCATGCACCTCCTTAGACTTAACTCACAGTGTGCCTGCACTTTTTCCTGGAATTCAGCTTTAACTGGAACAAAGGCAGTTTTGTCATTCCTCTGAGTGTGCTATCTGACAGAGCTGTTTAACCACTTAAAGTGGTTGTAAACCCACTTTGATTAAAAAAAAAAAACAACACCTGCAAGACAAAGGCATAATGAGCTAGTATGCATAGCATACTAGCTCATTGTGTAATACTAACCTGAGATCGAAGCCCTCGCTGTGGTGCCCGTACACAGCATTTCTCCCTGCACTTACTTCCAGGTATCGTGGCTCCGGCGCTGTGATTGGCCAGAGCCGTGATGACGTCACTCCCGTGCATGCGCATGGAAACCGCCGGTAACGGTACACTCACTGAAGCAAACGGCACGTACGTCTTGTTTGCTTCAGTGCGCAAGTGCCAACAAAGTCGGCACATGCAGATACAGGGGATATCTCCTAAACCGTGCAGGTTTAGGAGATATCCGGAGTAGCTACAGGTAAACCTTATTATAGGCTTACCTGTGAATTATAAGGATTACAACCACTTTAAGGACCAGCCGCTGCAGTTATACTGTGACAATGTGGCTCGATCCCGCAAATTGATGTCCGCCGACAACCTGCGATCCTTCCCTACAGTGACAGGAAGGGGATCTGCCTGTGTAAACAAGGAAAATCTTCATTCTGACAGGGGAGATCCCACAGATCCTGTCTTTCTGCTTTGCAGGAATACAGATCTGTGTGTTTCCCAAGTCACACAGTCCCACATACAGTTAGAACACACAGTGAGGGAACACATTTAACCCCTTGATTGCCCCTGATGTTAACCCCTTCCCTGCCAGTGTCATTAGTATAATAACAGTGCATATTTTTAGCACTGATTACTGTAATAATGTCACTGGCTCCCAAAAAAGTGTCAAAAATGTCAGTTAGGTGTCCGATCTGTCCGCCGCAATCTTGCAGTCCTACTAAAAATCACTGCCGTTACTAGTAAAAAAAAAAAAAATAATAATAAAAATGCCATAAATCTATCCCCTATTTTGTAGACACTATAGGTTTTGCGTAAACCAATCAATATACGCCTATTGCGATTAGTTTTTTTTACCAAAAATATGTAGCAGAATACATATTGGACTAAATTGATGAATACATTAGTTTTTTTTACATTTTTTTTCTTGGAAACGTTTTATAGCAAAAAGTAAAAAATGTTTTTTTTTTCTTTTCAAAATTGTTGCTCTTTTTTTGTGTATAGCGCAAAAAATAAAAACCGCAGAAGTGATCAAATACCACCAAAAGAAAGCTCTATTTGTGGGAAAAATAGGACATCAATTTTGTTTGGGTACAGTGTCGCGCGACCGCACACTTGTCAGTTAAATCAAAGCAAAAAATGGCCTGGTCAGGAAGTGGGTAAATCCTTCTGGGGCTTAAGTGGTTAAATCTCAGCACTGGAAGGATAGAAATACAAATCTTTTGGCAGGTAAAAAAAAAAAAGTGCCCTTATATGTAAATTTTAGTATTTTACTTGTGTTTACCTGGAGTTTAGCTTTAATGTTTAGACACTGCTGCCAAAAATGGCCAGAGCTGCCATCATTCCAGTGTGCTTAGGGCCACAAAGATCTCCAAACACACCCGTAGATACAGCAAGAAAACCAGGACTGTGGTAGTGCAGTTTGATGGATCACCGCTTAAATTGTTCTGTCATGCTCATGTTCTCCATCCCAAGCTCCGCTATACCTGCAATAGACTGCACAGCAGAGAGAACTTATTAACCGCACTGCAAGTCAGTCACTTACATACCTGCGTGGAGAACAGGAGCAGCAGCGGGATGAAGCCATTTCAAAACAATCAGGAGAGGAATGTGGAGGGTGATAGTAAGAGGTGATAGGGTTCCCTGCAGTGTAGGATAGGTTGATACTATTTAAAGGAACCATGCTAAGCACCGGTAAACGGTGGCATCAAAAATCCTCCGGGAAATAGAATTGTTATGCTGCTTTTCAAACCATCCATACATTTTATGTTGTTTTACATGAAATCATTTATACAGCAGGCAATAGCAAATAAACCACCGTACCAGCACGCTTTTGTTCTTAACCGCTCAGTTCAGCCCCGGAAGATTTTACCCTCTTCCTGACCAGAGCACTTTCTGTGATTCGGCACTGCATCGCTTTAACTGACAATTGCGAGGTCGTGCGACGTTACACCCAAAACAAAATTGATGTCCTTTTTTCCCCACAAATAGAGCTTTCTTTTCATGGTATTTGATCGCCTCTGCGGTTTTTATTTTTTGCGCTATAAACAAAAAAAGAGCGACAAATTTGAAAAAAAAGCAACATTTTTTATTTCTGCTATAATAAATATTCCCCCAAAATATATAAAAAAACTAATTTTAGGTTTCAGTTTAGGGTGATATGTATTCTTCTACATATTTTTGGTAAATAAGTGATTGGTTTGCGCAAAAGTTATAGCGTCTACAAAATAGGGGATAGCTTTATGGCATTTTTATTTATTTATTTTTTTCTTATCAAAATTTTTTTATTTTAAAGAGTTATTCTCATAATACATATCATTCATGCATTTTGTTCAATATGACATTACACATAGAATATACATGCCTATTCTTACATTCGTGCACTATTCTATGTCAATCTTGTGTTTTTACTTCTATATCATATCTCTCTATCTTTTTTTCCCCTTTCCTCCCTCCCCCCCCCCCTCTAACCCCGTATCTACATCCATCACCTGTTTCTCCTAATATCTATTCACCGCACTCATTTTTCCCTTTATTATTATTAGTAATGACGGCGATCTGAGATTTTTATCGTGACTGCGACATTATGGAGGACACAACGGACACGTTTGACACTATTTTGGGACCATTGTCATTTATACAGCGATCAGTGCTATAAAAATGCACTGAATACTGTGTAAATGACACTGGCAGGGAAGGGGTTAACACTAGGGGGCGATCAAGGGGTTAAGTGTGTCCTAGGGAGTGATTCTAACTGTGGGGGGGATGGGCTACCACTGACATGACAGCGATCACTTCTCCCGATGACAGGGAGCAGTAGATCCCTGTCTTGTGACTAGGCAGAACGGTGAAATGCCTTGTTTACATGCATCTCCCCATTCTGTGGTTCTGTGACATGATCGTCAGGACACCAGTGGACATCGAGTCCGCAAGGCCCGTGGGCACGGTCAAGCTGTACGCGGCGCACGCGCGAGCTAGCCCCGCCAATTAAAGGGGACTTACAGGTACACCTATTTGCCCACCGCTGCCATTGCACTGACGTATATCGGCGTGCAGTGGCCGGCAAGTGGTTAAAAAAGTATCAAACCCAAAAATGTAATATATTGCAGCTTACCAAACATTAGATTGATCATTAGATGACAGCTGCAACAGTTTTCTTTTTTCTTTTTCCTGCTAATGCAGCCAGTAAAACCAGCCATACATGGGTTGAATTCTGAACAAATTTTCTTTCTAAAATCAGAAAACTTTAGTAAAATCTTTTTTATGGTATCAACAATGAAATTCAAATTCATGAATGAGATTTAAAATAGGAGCTCCGGTTACAGACATAACTGAGACATATTCTATCATAACAAACATCACACAGTGGAGCAGGTTGTCAACATTACATTACAAGATTGCCAGCCACATGAATACCCCAACGAGTTTTGACCCGTGCAGTCGTAGTCTTCTTCAGGGAGATTTTTAGTCCAAGGAGATGTATCAAAAAACTCATAATACTGACACTTCATGATATGCAAAATTCTATATACATAATAATGGTATATACACAATACAATCTGACCATATATTCTTTGTACATCAATGATTTACAAAAATATATACTATGAGGACTTACCAAATCTATCCAATAACTAATCAATCAGGCAGGTCTTTGCACTACATAGTTGTTTATAGATCTAAAGGAGATTGTGCAATTGGATTGTAATGTGTGTGTGGTGAGCTGATGGCAGAACAGATTTTAAGAAGTTAAAGCTAGTAATGAATAAATCAATATGCAAGTCAGGCTGACTATAAAATGCAGGATTTTTTGGTTATTCTGCAGAATACGTACCCCAGTCTGAGCAGAACCTTACAATTAATGATTGCTGGGATTCCGGAATATAGCGATGATCCTTAGATCAGATTGTTCTGCATGCAAATGTTCAGGCAATCACACATTTGCTAATGGCAGAGTCTACTCATAAGATTATCACAGATCATCCCGAATCAAATTTATTTGTATTTAATTCTCTTTAAAGCCTCACAGCATGAAACTGCCCAATAGTGATATTTTAGTTTTTGGCAACTCATCACTAAAAGCTCCTATAATCTTTTACATTCAAATATAATTTTAAAAAGTCAGTTTCAGTCTTTTTAAAGCTAGAACAACTAGTAGAACTAAAGGCTAAACTTTTGTTTTCATTTTGAATCGAGTAAGTGACAGATATAACCCCTGTCACTTTTTTTGCCATCTGTGTCCCATTGGGGAGATTTCCCTTCACTTCCTGTCCCATATCCAAAACAGGAAGTGAGAGGAAATCCCTCTAAAGTGAGGGAATCCCTGGTTGTCACCAAAATTAGTGTCCCCATTAAAAGTTCTCCCCTCTACTCCAGTTCTGGTGACAACCAAAAAATTTGGGATTTTCTTTCATTCTCAGTTACAACGGTAAACAGGACAAGTAGAGAAGGTGAATTTCTCTAACAGAGACAGAGACAGCAGTGAGAACTGACAAGGATTCTCTCTCCACCCTATCCAAAACTAAAAAAAGTTTTGCCTTTAGTTCTATTCTGTCTTGCACAGTTTTACAGGCTCCTCTCCTGTACTGAAATTGTTTATCCTGATTTCACTGCACACTGTGAGCTTCCCACAGGCCAGATTAATAGCTACAGCAAGTCAAACTGTGCATGCTTCATTCCGGGCTGGAGGACGCCCAACATCATTCAGTTTTGTTTTTTTTGGGGGGGGTTTCCATAAGCTACAAAAAGTGGAAATGCTTACGATATATCTGGCTATAGCAAACAGAATGTCATGAATTTAGGGTTTACTTTAGTGGTACTCAAAGATATTTTGTATGTCATTTGTATGTCTTAGGGACTCCATTGGCTAGTTGCTCTTGAGGTCACAAGAAAACAAAAGAAAAACTACAGTGAAGTGCTCACATTCTTATCAAACTGAAAACTTGTGCACAAAATACTACTAAACCAACAACAATAGTTATAAAATGCGTTACCATATGCAACATTCATTACTATCCTAACTAATATATTGTGTATATCATATATGCCTTCATCATAAAATGTAGTGTCCTTTATCAATATTTTGTAATTAGTCCAAAAATATCCAAAAATGTATTCTTCGTGCCAACTGCAGATCTTTACTGTGTCTTTAAATGGTGACCCTGATACCGTGCACCACACTGCTACTGTGCCACTCAAGATGTATCTCAATCACCTTGGATGATGGACCTCCATTATTTTTATAAATAAGAAGTCAAAAACGCTTAGAAGTAATAAAATTGCTTACTGGATCACTCCACCTGGGCAAATTGCCATCCACATACTGTTTGCACATCGCATATCATCCACCTTCGAAGCCTTTGGTCTTCGACAATGCATGAAATCATAGAGAATGTTTCATAGCGTAACCATGTAACATCCACATATAATCTCTCAGTATACACTCCTATAGGAAACCCAAAATGGCGCCATGTACGACGTGATAACGTCACTCCGCTCTGCCCAACGGATGCGTTGCGTCTCTCCCTAACTTTCTCAAAGCTCACAGCTTAAGTTACCTTGAAAAAAGGCCTCAATCTAACTGTTGAATTACTAATTTATTTTATGTTATGGAAAAAAGGGGCAAGAACGTTAGGGCACCTATTCAAAAGTACAGGGAAATGTGAGAGACCCCCACCCCCCCCCAGCTGCCAAAAATAAGAACTCAAATAACTGACTCAACTCATCATCATCATCTCCTAAACACCAACAATAATGGTTTGGGATAAATGTTATTTTTTTATTTATGTAGTAACCCTGCCTCAAGCAGGAGTGTCTATTTAAATTTAGTGGTGCTAAGCTGCAGTAAGGTTAAATGAACTGATAGTTCAGTCTCCTGGGCTCTAATTCCCAAAACTAAGAAAACTATTGACTGACTAAACTCATCATCATCTCCTAAACATTAAAAGAGAATTATAATGGTTTAGGGCAATTGTTATATTTTATCGATGTAGCCACCCTGCCCTAAGCAGGAGTGTCTATTTAGATTTAGTGGTGTAATGCTACAGTCAGCTTTACTGAATTGATAGGTCAGACTCCTTAGGTTTCCCCTGGGCTCTAGTTACTGTGTGCACCTTCTGCTGTCACTAGGTGGCACTTCTGCCGCTAGCCAAAGTATGAGAGCTGCACTAACTATAATTATGAATATGCATCTCTCTCTGTCAAACCAGTAGGAGTTTCCTTGTCACTGATGTATGCTGGGAGAGGGTACACATATTCAGAGAGTGATCTTGGGAAGTAAGTCTGTTCTCCTCTGCGCCTCCTGCCTACAGGAGCAGTGTATCTTGCTGCTGAAACCTCTTAGGTTTGCTGCCTGAGAGGGTGGCCATGTTTCTGGGCAAAGGCTTGGATTTGTGGCCTAGCTTGAAAATCCATGAAGGACCTTCAAATGTGATGAGGGGCTGGAAAAGCTTGGTGAAGCTGGACCTCTCTGGAGTTTGGAGTCTTCATCCTAGGGTGCTGTCAGCTGAACAAAGGCATTAGAATCAGGAGCTACAATCACAGAATGCTGGGCCGGCTTCAAGGTTCTACTGTACATCTGTGAAGACTCTATGTACTTTTGCTCCCCTTTTTGGGTCTGCTGGTTCATTGGTGCCCTGTGCGCCTTTCCTTTCTCCCTGGAGTTTTGAGTGAGAGAAGTAAACTCATTTTTGTTACACCTTAAAGTGACTGGTACCCACCTGTTCATATCCCACTATTATAATTTACATTGTAAGGTGAAATGTCAGCCAACCCTATCTCTTGGGGTACCGCCATGCCTCTAGGGGTCAGAGGGGTGCTACAATTATTTATTTTTTAAGTTGTGACATGTTTAAATTGAAGCTTTTTTATACATTTAAAATAAAGGGCATTTTAAAAATATCAAAGCAGCTATTGCTGCTTTTATATTTTACTTTGGAGTTGTCTCCTGCAGTAATAGATTTTTGCCAAACAATCCTGGCAGGTTTCAGGTTAAATGACGGCAAGCGCTATCCAACCTACTTTTTCTGAGCTCAGGTGGACCCATCCCCCTGGAGTGGCATCATTCAGCCTGGACTCAGGGTATTATCGTACTAGACTGGATAACATTCATGTATTATTATGTGAGCGTTTGTGCAGTAAAGATAGCCCAGCTATCTAGACAACAGACTATGAGAGGAACGATTAAATGTGAACAGAAACATAAAAAGTTTAATTTCAGGTATGGCAATTTTTACTTAGTCACAGTGGTCCAGCTGGAACAAATGTGAGTATGTGTCATATTTGTGGGATCCCCATGGAAGCAGAAATCATTACAGTAGGCACTGCCACTGCAGTCATCTCCACTAGCTTCTGGGTCTCATGCCAAGTGGCTGCCTGCTACATTGTGAAAGGTTCCTTATTCAGGGAACACTTTTTAATTTCCTCAAGGAATATGAAGCAAGCTATAATTGGACAAGTTGAAGTGGTGGGGCAGTCACAATCTCCATCTAGTCCAATCAGAGAATACTTTGCATTGATTGAGAAAATGCAACGTGTGGCGTGAATGGCGTCTGTACTGAGTGGGCGACCTCCTGTGTTCAGTAGGCAACTGGGTAGCTGCTCAGCACAGGGCTCAGAAGCTAGTGGAGATTATTGCAGCAGAGGTGCCCATTACAATGATTTCCAGCTTCCATATGGAAATGCTGGAACAATGGATCCAAGCTGGAACAAGGTAATGATGTAAACATTGACATACCTATAATTCTGCTTTAAAGTGTATCTCTAGGCAAAAACGTTTATCACATTTTGGATAGGGTGGGGAAGCCTTAGGCCTTAATGACAAGTTTTTATGTTTCAATATTTTTATTGAGTTCAAGTTTAATGGGTACAAGCAAGGTAGTGAAGGTTTTTGGGTTACATTGGATAAACGTATATATGCAAGGTTATATGCAAAAAAAACGAGGAACAATAACATTCAAACAAGAGCAGTATCTCTTATAATATAGGCTATGAAGGTGAAGGGAGACATTAAACAGATCAGACCGTTAATTTACAAGAATAAGGTGAGCTGACCTGGAGTCATGTCCACCTTTGAGGTGCCATATTGGGTCCTTCGGGATATTTGTACTCTAAACATGTATTTCAATGTGATGAAACAGCTATCAGGCAAGAACATGAACCTTGTATAAATGCCAGTATGTAGGAACTGGGGGAGGGAAGGTGGAAAGAAAACTGGGGAGGGAGGAGGGTGAAGTGTCTGCACTGTGCATGGGTAAACATGGATTCCTTTATATTAGATTTATACCATACCGCCCATGGGTCCCATGCTTGGGACAATTTAAGGTAGGTATTTCTATCTGTCGCTAATGTGGTCTCAAATATGTAGTGGTCTTGGACCTGTTTTATTACATTCAAGGCTTGTGGTGGTAAAGTATTTTTCCAGTGTTTGGTTATATTCTGTCTGGCTGCAAGTAGGATGTGTGTTACTACATTGCGAAACTTGTGTGGGACGTGTTCGATGATTAGGTTCAGAAGTGCTAGGTCGGGTGAAGGAGGTAAGGTGATATTAGTAATCTGTGCGATCAAAGAAAAGACTTCTGCCCAATATGAGTTTAGTATTGGACAGTTCCATAGCACATGGAGAAGTGAGCCTGTGCCTCCGCATTTTTGCCAGCATGCCGGGGGGGGCGTTATGGTCGTAGGTGGCAATTTTGAGGCGCATTAGATGTCTGCGTTGTGTTATGCTTTGGGTGAGCTCCCATTGAGAGGTACAGGTAGTGGTTTTGTATATACAGGCAGTCCCCGGGGGGTTACAAACACAATAGGGACTATAGGCTTGTTCTTAAGTAGAATTTCTGTGTAAGTCGGAACAGTGCATTTTTAAGTGTAACTTCAGCCTGTGCAGGGATGTGGGATGTTCCGGGCACTTCTGGGCATGCAGTTATGTTACCTGGGGCTCTTCTGGCCATGTAGTACATGTAGTACTGCAGTGTGGGATGTGTTAGGCGCTGCAAGATAGCTGCTCAGAGGTATCCAGGACCAGCATGCAGCACAAATGGCTGGAATTGAGGTCCGTTTGTAAGTAGGAGTCGTTCGTAACTCGGGTGTTCGTAACTCGGGGACTGCCTATAGAGCGTAGTGCTCTTTCCCAGTTTTGGGTGGTGTAATTTTGTTGTACAGTAGGTCACATTCCCACAGGTGGAGAATCTTAGAGTGTTGGAAGAGCGATTTCTCATGTAGCATATTGTAAAATACAGAGATGTCTTTTGTGTGTTTATTACTAGGTGAATAATAAATGAGGGTTCGTACTGGGATAGGGGCCAGGAGGTGGGGGTTATGGTGTATACAGTGGGCAATTTAAAGGTATTGGTAGCATAACGTGTTAGGTTCAGATCAGATTGTAGCTGGTTGAATGATTTTGTGCGGTTGTTAAGGACGAAATCGTTCAGTTGGGTATCTTTGGGCCATGTGTTGAGGTTTAAGACTGGGATTAAGATTGCTAGCATGGAGATTGGTAGCTTCGTGAAAGCTCTAGGTGTATCTAGCCAAGGCATGGAGATAAACTTTCGCCATGTCCTGACTGATGCTAAAATAGTGGGGGGGGAGGTGTTTAGATTTGGATTTTGGGTGCAGGCTATATAGCCATAGTTTCAGATTTCTGCCAGGTATGAGGCAGCATTCCAAGCCTCCCCATAGGGAGTGGACCTCTGTGAGAAACCACTCTTTGAGTTGGGCAAGCACACTGGAGTGGTCATAGTCTGCGATATCAACTAGGCCTGATCCGCCGACTGACCTATGCATGGTTAGCCAAGCCTGGGCAACCTGCGGTTTTTTGCCTTTCCAAATGAATTTAGATAAGATAGATTGCAGAGAGCTTAAGTAGGAGCATGGGATAGGGATGGGGAGGGAGTGAAACACATACAAGAGTTGCAGGAGGATTATCATTTTAAATGCCGCTAGCCTGCCGGCCCAGGAGAATTCGTGTTTGGCTCTAGGGATTTAATGAATTTCTGTTTAAAGGGTATGTAGTTTGCTTTAAATAGATTCTCTGTATTTTTGGTCAGGGTGATTCCTAGGTACGCTAGGCCCGTCTCTGACCACTGGAATGGAAATTGTAGGTATAAAAGCTTTTTAGTGACACTGTCTATACCTAGATTAAGTATGTGTGATTTTGAGGCGTTCACCCTGTAGCATGATACTTCGCTATATTTGTTGAGAAAAGCTTGGGCTGCGAAAAGAGTGGGGGTTTGTCAACATCAAGATGACATCATCGGCAAAAAGGCTGATTTTGTGCACTTTTGCATCTATTTAGAATCCCGAGATCGGGTTAGATGTTCTAATGTGCTCTGCTAGGGGTTTCATGGCTAGGTCGAAGATGAGAGGGGATAGGGGGCATCCCTGCCTTGTGCCATTGGTTATATGGAATGTAGATGAGATAATTTCTGCCATGTATACGTTAGCTGAGGGGATCATGTATAGAGCCATGATGTTCCTATTGGAGAATCCAAATTTGGTCAGGACGGCTTGCAGGTATCCCCAGTGGACTCTGTCGAACACCTTCTCTGCGTCCAGAGAGAGGAGAAGAGAAGGCGTTTCAGAGCTACTTGCCAAGTGAGTAATGTTAATCAGACGCCTTGAGGCGTCAGAGGACTGACGACCCCTAAGGAATCCTGGTTGATCTCTGTCTATGAGGTAAGGAATGATAGTTATTAACCTGGAAGCAATAGCTTTAGCATATAGTTTTATGTCTGCATTGAGCAGAGAAATTGGTCTGAAGTTTTGCGGCGTTATTGGTTCCTTCCTGGGTTTAGGAAGGGCCACTACTAGAGCCTTTAGCATTTCCTGAGGAAACAAGAAGGAGGAGGCAGCTTCGTTAAAGTGGTCGCATAGAAAGGGAGCTAGAGTGTCTTTGAACTGTTTGTAAAATTCCCCTGGGAGCCCATTGGGACCGGGTGATTTATGGTTTGGGAGGGAGTCTATATATTGAGTGATTTCCTGTAGGGTAAAGGGAGCATTAAGTACTTCTAGCTGGCACGTGGAGAGGGTCGGGAGATTTATTTGGGGTAGAAATTCTTTAATGTTAGCAGGAGTTGTCTGTGGGGTTGAGGTATTATTTTTAAGGTTGTATAGGGACTCATAGTAATTGCTTAATGCGTAGGCTATCCCTTGGGGGTCTTGGATTTTGACCTTGGAGGGGGGATGGAAAATACATGGGATCTTGGCCTTGGTGCGAAGGCCATGAAGTCTCATGGCCATGCGCTTGCCTGCTTCGTTGCTAGTGGAATATGAGTAGGCTTTGAGCCTGCGATGGGTTTTTTCAAAGGATTCTAGCAATAAGGACCTGAGCTCTTGCCTCAGGACCAGGAGTTTCAGTTTGAGGGAGTGGGATGGTGTCAGTTTGTTGAGGGATTCAGTGGACTCTATTTGTGAGATTACCTCATTAATTCGTTGTGTCCTCCTCTTTTTTGCCTGAGACCCCAGTTTTATCAACACCTGTCTAATGAACGCTTTATGCGCTATCCACAGAGTTGCGGCTTTATCTTGCCGCGTGTAGTTGTGGATGTTGTAGGCCACCCCTGCGGGGAGGGGAACAGGCCACAAAGAGATAAAGGGAACTGAGAAACATTGCGGATGAAGTAGCAACAAAGCGGAAGGAAACTGGGCGATTGATCATTTATGAGTGGCACATGGATTATTGATCACGTGAGTGAAAGCCCAAGGGAAAGGTACTACCAGAGACTGAGGGTTGTTGGTGCACAAGTCTATGAAATGGGCAGTGATGGCCTATGACTTTGAGTTCAGCATTGCCCCGGGATTCCAATCAGTCAAGCGGGAGGAGTTATTCAGATTTGCTCTCCTTTAGCTAAACCTGGAAGTACCATGTCGGTGGGAAGTAGTGGTAAAAGGGTAGCGGTGAAGCTGCAAGTACACGTGTAGAGATATGGATCATTCTTTAAAAGTTATCCTGATGAAGAAGTTATTCAGAGTGACTCTTTATCAACTCATTCTCTATTAAATCTACTTCCATCGTCCCTGATAGAAGAAATCATTGAGAAATGATTTCTTGATTGTCCGCAATTATGCACAGTTTCTCTTGTATGACTGGAAAAGTGAAAGTGTAACAGAAGAGCATCTCAAAAAAAGTCCTTCTCTCATCCCAGTTTATGTTGATGAATAAAGCATTGAGAAAAAGCATTAAGGACTGTGACTTTTAAATCTATGGGTTGCGAGGGTTGAGCAATAAACGTGAATTACAGATATAACAATATTCAGCAGCTCCTTCGGGGTTAAGCGATACATGTGGGGGCTCGTCCGGGATATCTGTTTCACGTTTGCTTCTGACCATCTCCCATAGCAACGAAAACCTGCATTTCAGTGATTGTTGCCAAGATAGCCTGCAGTATAACAGTATCTGCCGTCAATGGTTGCTGGGGAGGACTTTGAAAATATACAGTTATGCCGCGTACACACGGTCGGACTTTTCGTCTACAAAAGTCCAACGGACGCTGACGGACTAAAGCTGGCTGGTAATCCGATCATGTGTGGGCTTCTCCGGACTTTCAACTGACTTTTTTAGCCTCAAATCCGACGTACTTTAGATTTGAAACATGCTTCAAATCTTTCCGACGGACTCGAGTCCAGGTCGAAAAATCCGCTCGTCTGTATGCTAGTCCGACGGACAAAAACCCACGCTAGGGCAGCTATTGGCTACTGGCTATGAACTTCCTTATTTTAGTCCGGTGTACGTCATCACGTAAGAATTCGACGGACTTTTGTGTGATCGTGTGTAGGCAAGTCTGTTCATTAGAAAGTCCGCCGCAAGTCCGTCGAAAGTCCGCCAAAAGTCCATCGAAAGTCTGTCGGACAGGCTGTCGGACTTTTGTAGCTGAAAAGTCTGACCGTGTGTACGCGGCATTACAGTTCCTCGCGCGCTGAACCAACAAGTGGGGGGTGAAGCCACGCCCCAGAGGAAAAAGTTTCAGTGTCTCAGCATGCCACGCGCCAGAGTAAGATGGTGGAAAGTGTTGAGGACATGTGTTAGGTACCTGGTAGTGAGCCTGACTTGTAGGAGAAGACCTCTCATACAACGCTGGTTCAAGAGCCACTGGAGTGGGGACAGTGGTCTCGTGAGCACAGTGGGGTAGGAGTGCCTGCTTGAGATGAAAGCTCTGATGCTGGAGCAGAGTAGAGATCCCTCCAGGGATGGCTGGACTGCAGGTAAGGTGATGACAGGAAGCAGCAGGCTGCAGCACTGAAGATGCAGATGCAGAAGTCACTGGAGCTGGAGCTGAGGGTGCAACAGCACAGCAGACAAACGGCAGGCACAGGCAAGGTCAAACAGTCCGGGTCAGCAGGTAGCAAGGCGGTTAATACAGTAGGCAGAGGCAGAGTCAGTAGGCAGGCAGAGGTCGGCAACAGTATTGGTAGATGCAGTAGCAGATTCAGGCAGGCCGGGTCGGATTGGAGAAGGAGGAATGGTCAGACAAGCCGGGTCAATAGGTAATCAATCAATCAGGTACAGGTAAAGCAGATCCACAGAGCTGAGACGAAACAGCAGCGCATTCCTGCAACAGGAGAACTTTTATGCACCTCTTGGCGCCAAAACGGCGCCGACAGGTCCCTGACATTGCCCCCCTCCAAAGGGCAGCCTCCGGATGCCCATACGCCTTCTTTTTCTAGGTGAGCAGAGAAGAAAGTGCAGACTAAACGCCTGGCGTGGACATTGCTGTCTGGTTCCCATGAGTTACTTTCTGGGCCGTAACCTCTCCATTTAATGAGAAATTGATTTTGTCCTTGTATAGAATAGCCTCAACCTCAAATTCCTTGCTTCCATCTACTAAGACGGGTTCAGGAGGTCTAGTTCCTCTATTAGGGAAGGGATCAGGTATAGCAGGTTTGAGCAGAGACACATGAAATACCGGGTGAATCTTGAGAGAATCAGGCAAAGTCAATTCATAAGACACTTCATCAATTTTTCTCTTAACCGGAAAAGGTCCCATAAACCTAGGTGCCAGCTTCTTAGATGGACATGCTAACTTGATATTGGTAGTAGAAAGCCATAGCTGATCACCAAGTTGTAACTTCAACTCTCTTCTTCTTCTTCGATCGAAGACTCTCTTGCTGTCCGCCTGGGCATTGGACACCGCCTCTTGCAACAGCTGGTTGTTGTGGCTGAGGAAATCCACTGTATTCTGCACTGCCGGAACTGAGGATTCTGATAGGAAATCGGGTAGAAAGGTTAAATGGAAGCCATAATTGGCGAAAAAGGAGATTGACCGGTGGCTGAATGTTTGGCATTGTTGTATGCGAATTCTGCTAAGGGTAGCAGGGACACCCAATCATCCTGTGTGAAGGAAGTAAAGCATCTGATATACTGTTCAAGAGTCTGATTGGTCCTCTCTGTCTGCCCATTAGTTTGAGGATGATAGGCCGAGGACAAGGCCAGTTCAATTTTTAGGATTTCACACAGGGCTCTCCAAAAATGTGAGGTGAATTGTACCCCTCTGTCTGAAACTATGCTTGCAGGTACTCCATGTAGTCTGATGATTTCCTTAATGAATATGTGGGCGGTTTCAATAGCAGATGGAGTTCCCCTTAATGGAAGGAAATGGGCCATCTTGGTTAGGCGATCTACCATCACAAAGATGGCTGAACACCCGTCAGAACATGGAAGCTCTACTATAAAGTCCATGGAAATCATTTTCCAGGGTCTATCAGGTACAGGCAAAGGTTTTAACAGACCCCAAGCTCGATTTCTAGACGTCTTATTCTGGATGCAGGTAGGGCAGGAACTGACATATTTCTCACAAAAGTCCTTTAGATTGGGCCACCAGAATGTGCGTTGCACAAGTTCCAAGGTCTTGCGGACCCCAAAATGGCCTGCTAGTGGATGATCATGAAGAAGCGTCAAGACCTTGATCCGAACCTTCTCAGGGACAAAAATTTGACTCCCCTTCCATAGCAATCCATCTCTGGATGTCAGAGTAATCCCTGTAGGCCTAGATGACTCAGCGGATGCTTCTTTAATCTGAGAGAGCAGATCCGTTTGCAGAAGTAAGAAATTGTTTGCGGGCAGGATGGTGTCAGGAATGGATGAGTCCTTCGGGTTGTCATGCATGCGTGATAATGCATCCGGTTTGATATTTTTTGAGCCTGGCCGGTAAGTTATATGAAGACAAAAATGGGAGAAAAACAGGGCCCAGCGGGCTTGCCGAGGCTTCAGGCGTTTAGCAGATCTCAAGTACTCTAGGTTCTTGTGGTCAGTGTATATTAATACCGGATGCACAGCTCCCTCCAACAGGTATCTCCACTCCTCCAGAGCAATTTTAATAGCGAGGAGCTCCCGGTCGCCAACATCGTAGTTCTTCTCCGTGGGAGAAATTTTACGGGAGAAAAAACCCACAGGATGCATTAGATCTTTGCTGCCCCTTCGTTGTGATAGTATTGCACCCACAGCTATTTCAGAAGCGTCAAATTCCAAAATGAACGGTAGTGACGGTTCAGGATGGCTGAGTAAACAGTTTTTTGAGATTCTCAAAGGCATCTTGGGCTGACTGGTTCCAGGAGAAACGGGCATTCTGTTTGGTCAACTGCCTGATGGGTGCAATTATGGCTGAGAATCCCCTGATAAATTTTCTATAAAAGTTTGCAAACCCGATAAACCGCTGAATTCCCTTCTTGTCTAGGGGTACCGGCCAGTCCAGCACAGCGGATACCTTCTGGGGATCCATTTTAATGCCTGTTGGAGAGATTATTAGTCCCAGAAATTGGATGCTTTGTTGCACAAACTCGAATTTCTCTGCCTTTGCATAAAGTCTGTGTAAACGGAGGCGACCCAACACCCTGCAGACATGTTCTCGATGCAGATCAAGAGATTCAGAAAAGATCAGGATATCATCCAGGTATGCGATCACAAACAAGTCTAGAAAGTCCCTGAGAACATCATTAATCAGATGTTGGAAGGTCGCAGGAGCGTAGCAGAGTCCGAAGGGCATAACCAAGTATTCGTAGTGCCCGAATCGGGTCCGAAAAGCTGTTTTCCACTCATGCCCGGCCCAAATGCGGATCAGATTGTAAGCCCCTCTTAGATCGAGTTTAGTAAAGATAACCGCAGTCCTTAACTTTTGGAACAGTTCAGGTATCAAGGGTAGGGGATACCGATTTTTAACCGTAATTTTGTTCAGTTCCCGGTAATCTATACATGGGCGAAGAGTCTTGTCCTTCTTGGTGACAAAAAATATTCCGGCACGTGCTGGGGAAGTTGAGTGGCGGATGAACCCCTTAGCCAAGTTCTCATCAACATATGTTTTTAGTGCCTCTTGCTCCTTCTCTGATAAAGGGAAGATACGTCCGAATGGGATCTCGGATCCTGGCAACAACTCAATTGGGCAGTCGTAGGGGTGATGAGGCGGAAGGGAGTCTGCCCCCTTCTTACTAAAAACATCGATGAACTCATGGTAATGTTTAGGTATGGACTGGCATAGTTTCTGGTCAGTGTCAAGGCATAGCAGAGTAGCTGAAGAGTCGGGGTCTCTCACCAGAGAGTGTTCCTGACAGTAGCATGATACAAATTTTACTTCTCCAGAGACCCAGTGGATGTGCGGATTGTGGGCTTGAAGCCAGGGAATGCCCAAGATAATTGGAAAAAGAGGAGATGTAATGGCATCAAGGATCAGCAGTTCCTTATGTTGAGAAGAAGTAGTAACAGGCAAGGAAAGAGTTTCCTTAATTACTTGTCCAGATCTAATGCGGGAGCCATCAGCTAAGAAAACAGAAAGTCCATGGGTTTTAGTCCGTAATGGGATGTTATGTTGGCTGGCAAAGGTCAAGTCAATAAAGCAGCTGCAAGCTCCCGAGTCAATGATGGCGTTGACTGGAATTATCTCTTCCTGGAGCTGTAACGAGAGAGGAATGGCAAGGTGGGTAGAGTTGGCAGACAAAGCAGAGAGATTGGTAGACATAGAGGATGAGCACTTACTTATCTTGACTGGGCAATTATGGACATAGTGACCAGTTCCACCGCAATAGAGGCATAGGTTAAGTTGACGACGACGTGCTCGTTCTTCAGGGGACAAGGCAGGTCGCATCAGTCCTAGCTGCATGGGTTCCGAAGTGTCGGGTGTGGTGTTGACCTGATTCATACTGGGTGAAGGTAAGTAACGTGCTGCAGGAACCGGAGCCCGTGCTGTCATCCAGGCCGGGCAGGTTTGCTGGGCAGAGCGTTTGGATCTACGTTCTCGAAGATGATGATCGATCTGGATTGCCAAGGAAATCAACGCTTCAAGAGTGTCTGGTATGCCAACTCGAGCAAGTTCGTCTTTTAGCCCTTCAGATAGGCCCATGCGGAACTGGTGACGCAGGGCCGCGTCATTCCACTGCGTGTCCACGCTCCAGCGTCTGAAGTCAGTGACATAGTCCTCAGCCGGTCTGCGGCCTTGCTGGAGCGCGAACAGGGCTGACTCAGCTGTGGCAGTCCGCTGAGGGTCCTCATAGAGTTGAGCCATGGCTTCAAAGAAGGAGGGTAACGATTGGGTTAAGGCTGAGTCCCCCTCCAGTAAACGGTAAGCCCAGGTCTGGGGTTCCCCTTGTAGGAGGGAAATCACAAACCCCACTTTGGTAACTTCCAGTGAAAAGGTTCGGGGTTGTAGAGCAAAGAAGAGTTGGCAGGCATTGCGAAAGGCCCGAAACTTGGTCCGATCCCCGGAAAACCTCTCTGGGATGGGGACCCTTGGTTCAGGTGGGAGCATCACCACGGAGGGAGCATGAGCAGGTGGTGTTGGAGCTGCGGCTGAGGAGGAAGCTATGGGACTAGGGCCAGCGAGATTCTGAACTTGACCCTCAAGTCTGGTATAATTGTCCTGAAGGGCTTGCACCACTTGAGTAAGGGCCGCAAGGTGCGTGCAGATCTCCTTCATCGGGGAGGTCTCTCCTGTAGGCTCAGTCATGGCTGTTTCGTACTGTTAGGTACCTGGTAGTGAGCCTGACTTGTAGGAGAAGACCTCTCATACAACGCTGGTTCAAGAGCCACTGGAGTGGGGACAGTGGTCTTGTGAGCACAGTGGGGTAGGAGTGCCTGCTTGAGATGAAGGCTCTAATGCTGGAGCAGAATAGAGATCCCTCCAGGGATGGCTGGACTGCAGGTAAGGTGATGACAGGAAGCAGCAGGCTGCAGCACTGAAGATGCAGATGCAGAAGTCACTGGAGCTGGAGCTGAGGGTGCAACAGCACAGCAGACAAACGGCAGGCACAGGCAAGGTCAAACAGTCCAGGTCAGCAGGTAGCAAGGCGGTTAATACAGTAGGCAGAGGCAGAGTCGGTAGGCAGGCAGAGGTCGGCAACGGTATTGGTAGATGCAGTAGCAGAATCAGGCAGGCCGGGTCGGATTGGAGAAGGAGGAATGGTCAGACAAGCCGGGTCAATAGGTAATCAATCAATCAGGTACAGGTAAAGCAGATCCACAGAGCTGAGACGAAACAGCAGCGCATTCCTGCAACAGGAGAACTTTTATGCACCTCTTGGCGCCAAAACGGCGCTAATGCGAACGCACATGTACACACACGCGCCGCGCACCCGCGCGCCCCGAGCGCCGCGTCGACGCACGCCAACAGCTTGGGATTGCTGAATTGCTTGAGCAGGAGCGCGTCGGCGCATTGGCGTACGCACATGCACCGGTCCGGCGCCGACAGGTCCCTGACAACATGTTTGCTGTGCAGCTGCTTTCTGATGTGCAGGACCGGGTTCTAGGTGACACTGGTGTTCGGTTGGAGCTAACCAGAGGATTGGCGCTGGGAGTGATTGACGGAGTAGAGAAACTCTGTATGCTATGTCCTGGATGTAGGAGGCCTACGGTTGGAGTCGTCGCCTGGGCTCAGTGCGGACATTGCAGGATCCAGTTGACAAGATTGGGACCCGTCCAACAGGAGGTCAAGTACTATTTTGTCAAAGAGAAAACGGGACTTTGTCTGCCGCGGTAATGGGTGATACGGAAGGCTGGAGAGGGTCGTGTGTCGCCTGCATCAGCAGTGGAGGAGCTCCCGTCTGATTCGGCTGAATCAGAGCCATCAGGAGATCAGGTAGGATCTACTGACAAAGCCTATGACTTGGTTAGGGATTCGGGGACTGTTGAAGTTGTTGCCCAGTCTTCGGAGGGAACCCCTTAGGAGCCAGTTAACAGCGAGCCTTTTGATTTACCTGTCCGGAAGGAGCCTAAACCACAGGAGGGGGATCCCTCGGGTGAGCCAGACAGGTTGAGTGAAGATCGGGTTGTAGATTGGGGATCACCGCAGATCTTACAGAAATATGGATCAATGAGCGATCTATTTGAATGGTCATCCCCTGAAGAGTTTGATTCGAGTTAGGAGGAATGTTTTATTAAGAGTTCAACTTCAGTGGAGGCTTCCACAGGAGTGTCTGGTTCAGTTAAAGTTTCAACACCTCCATTTAAAGTGATGAGTACCATTGTTCCTAGCAGGCCAGCTACATTTCAGAAATGGGTCAGTAAAGCTGCTGACGCGTGTGTCCTGCCAGGAAAGGCTAAAGACTTGCCTAGACTCTCTAGATTTCAGAAAGAGGTGCAGCGAAAGGTGGTGCAAAAATGGGACTTTTGATTTTCCATATGTCCCGGAACAAGTTATGGACATTGTGGAAAGTTCCTGGGAATCATGGGAGGATGAACTTGTGTGGGACTACCTTCATGTTCCCAAGCCAAAAAGGACACCTGACAGTGAGGTTTGGGTTTGGTTCAAAGACATTCATCGAGAGTGGAAGCTTGGAAGAGCGATCCACAAGGACAGAGTGTTGGTTAGGGTGGGTTTTCCCCAATTGAACTGTTAAGCAGGAGACTCGCATTTAGGGATGAGCTTCGTGTTTGAGTCGAACCCATGTTCGACTCGAACATCGGCTGTTCGGTCGCTTGCCGAATTGCGAACGATATGGGCCGTTCGCGCCAAATTCGTGTGGCGCGTCACGGCCCATAATTCACTGCGGCATCGCAGTGCATTGCTTGCTGATGATTGGCCAAGCATGCACTATGACCCGCATGCTTGGCCAAGCACAGCGCCGCCTGAACAGAGAGCCGTAATTGGCGTAAGCCAAGGAGGCTTTGGCCAATTATGGCTCAGGGGATTTAGTACTCGCCCCACACTATATAAGACCGCCTGCACGGCGGCCCTGTGCAGTGTGTTCCGGTGTGCTGAGAGATAGAGAGAGAGAGAGAGACAGTGTCATTTCATTTGAGTTAGCTAGATTAGGCAGGACAGCCAGTCAGTTAGCTGCACTTAAAGTGTATTGTGTATATATATGCATCCCAGGTGTTGCATATATATATATATATACACTGTATTCAGTTTAGCTAGATCCGTTCCTGTTATCTTCTAGACTATTTACATTTAGTGCAGTGCGTCCTGCTCACAGTGTTCAGCTAGATCCGTTCCTGTTATCTTCCTACTGACAGGCAGGCTTGTCTTGTTACAGTATATAAAGCTACCTGAAGAAAATTACTGGTGTTCTTTTGATCCTATTAGTACCACAGTCAGGCAGCTAGACTATTTACATTTAGTGCAGTGCGTCCTGCTCACAGTGTTCAGCTAGATCCGTTCCTGTTATCTTCTTACTGACAGGCAGGCTTGTCTTGTTACAGTATTTTGAAGAAAATTACTGGTGTTCTTTTGATCCTATTAGTACCACAGTCAGGCAGCTAGACTAATTACATTGAGTGCAGTGCGTCCTGCTCACAGTGTTCAGCTAGATCCGTTCCTGTTATCTTCCTACTGACAGGCAGGCTTGTCTTGTTACAGTATTTACAGCTACCTGAAGAAAATTACTGGTGTTCTTTTGATCCTATTAGTACCACAGTCAGGCAGCTAGACTATTTACATTTAGTGCAGTGCGTCCTGCTCACAGTGTTCAGCTAGATCCGTTCCTGTTATCTTCCTACTGACAGGCAGGCTTGTCTTGTTACAGTATTTACAGCTACCTGAAGAAAATTACTGGTGTTCTTTTGATCCTATTAGTACCACAGTCAGGCAGCTAGACTATTTACATTTAGTGCAGTGCGTCCTGCTCACAGTGTTCAGCTAGATCCGTTCCTGTTATCTTCTTACTGACAGGCAGGCTTGTCTTGTTACAGTATTTACAGCTACCTGAAGAAAATTACTGGTGTTCTTTTGATCCTATTAGTACCACAGTCAGGCAGCTAGACTATTTACAGTTAGTGCAGTGCGTCCTGCTCACAGTGTTCTGCTAAACTTACAAGTTTGTGGGGTGCGTCCTGCTCACAGTGTTCAGCTAAACCTACAAGTTAGTGGGGTGCGTCCACCTCACAGTGTTCAGCTAAACCTACAAGCTAGTGGGGTGCGTCCTGCTCCCAGTGTTCAGCTAGATCCGTTTCTGTTATCTTCTTACTGACAGGCAGGCTTGTCTTGTTACAGTAAATACAGCTACCTGAAGAAAATTTCTGGTGTTCTTTTGATCCTATTAGTACCACAGTCAGGCAGTTAGTGCAGTGCGTCCTGCTCACAGTGTTCAGCTAAACCTACAAGTTAGTGGGGTGCGTCCACCTCACAGTGTTCAGCTAAAGCTACCTGTAGAAGGTTAGTGGTGTTCTCATACTACAGGCAGGCAGTTGATTTTGCTAGCTGCAGTATCAGTACACATATATATATATATATATATATATATATATATATATCCCAGCTTAGTGCAGCTACAGGCCATTAGTATGTCTGGAAGGCCAAGAAGGAGAGGCAGACAGTCACAAGCCAATAAGAGAGGGCAAGCAGGCTCTGTGTCTAGTGCTGGTCGTGGAGACGGTGCATCCTCATCAGCACGTGGCCATGGGACACGCTTGGCCTTTTTTTCGGCAGCTGGCCGTGTTGAGCCGCAACATAGGGAAGACTTGGTCGAGTGGATGACCAGCCGTCCTCATCCTCCTCATCCTCTCTCACCATGCCCAGGGTACTTTGGCTGGCAAAGCAGCGGCCTCTTCCCTCGGCTCAATGTCATCAGTGACTCCTTCCCTAGCCCCACCATGTCCTCCTGAGGAGTCCCTCGAACTGTTTGACCACAGTGTTGGGTACATGCTCCAGGAGGATGCCCAGCGTTTGGAAGGCTCTGATGATGATACTGAGCTCGATGAAGGCAGTAACATGAGCACGGACAGAGGGGGTGCCCAAGAAGGACAGCAATCTGGCAGTCATGCTCCCCCTGCTGCAGCATACTGCCAGGTTTGCTCCAGTGATGAGGAGGGAGGGGATGATGAGGTCACTGACTCAACGTGGGTGCCTGATAGGAGAGAGGAGGGGGAGGCGGCACATCACCAACGAGGCAGGATGCCCTCCAGGGGCCAGCCTAAGGGCAGCACATTGACTGCATCACACCCCAAAGCTCCACATGTGCAGGGCGCTGCAGTCTCTGCGTGTTATTCAAAAAGTTCTTTGGTGTGAGCCTTTTTTGAGACGAGTGCATCAGATCGCACCACTGCTATTTGCAACATATGTCTCAAGCGTATCTCACGTGGCCAAAACATCTCCCGCTTGGGTACCACATGCTTGACCAGACATATGTTGACCTGCCATGCAGTTCGTTGGCAAGCGTATCTAAAAGACCCACACCAAAGAACAAAGAGGACCTCTCCTTGCTCCTCATCAGCTGAGATTTCCAACCCCACTAGACCTTCAGGCCTCTCTGAGACCTGCACTGAGAGGAATGAAGGTGTAGAATTAGGTGTGTCACAGCCAAGTACTTGTGGGCAATCTGCTTTTGGTACACCAACGTCAGATTGTACCAGGCAAATTTCCCTGCCCCAGCTGCTGCACCGCCGAAAGAAGTTTGCTCCCAGCCATCCACATGCCCAGCGGTTGAATGCTAGCTTGGCAAAATTGCTAGCACTTCAACTGCTGCCTTTTCAGTTGGTAGACTCTGCCCCCTTCCGTGAGTTTGTGGAATGTGCGGTTCCTCAGTGGCAGGTACCCAAGCGCCACTTTTTCTCACGGAAGGCGATTCCGGCTCTCTACCGGCATGTGGAAGGCAATGTCCATGCCTCGCTGGACAGGGCGGTCAGCGGTAAGGTGCATATTACCTCTGACTCATGGTCCAGCAGGCATGGACAGGGACGTTACCTAAGTTTCACGGCGCATTGGGTGACTCTGCTGGCAGCTGGGAAGGATGCAGGACAAGGTGCAGTAGTGTTGGAGGTTGTTCCACCACCACGCCTCCAAAATGCTAGTGATTGTGACACACCTCTCTCCTCCACCCCCTCCTCTTCTTCTTCCTCCATGGCCTCTTCCTCGGAACCAGCGGTGCTCCGTAGTCGTTCAAGGGGCTACGCAAGTACGCAGGCCAAAAGATGCCATGCGGTGCTTGAGCTGGTGTGCTTGGGGGACAGGAGCCACACTGGGGCAGAGGTTCTGTCAGCTCTGCAGGGGCAGGTTCAGAGGTGGTTGATGCCACGCCAACTTAAGGCAGGAATGGTGGTTTGCGCCAATGGCACCAACCTCCTCTCTGCCCTCCGACAGGGACAAATGACCCATGTGCCCTGTTTGGCTCACGTCCTTAACTTGGTTGGTGCAGCGGTTCCTGGGCAGGTACCCGGGCTTACAGGATGTCCTGAGACAGGCCAGGAAAGTCTGTGTGCATTTCCGCCGGTCATATAATGCCAGTGCTCGGCTGACGGACCTCCAAAAGGAGTTTAACCTGCCCAAGAACCGCCTAATCTGTGACATGCCCACCAGGTGGAACTCAACGTTGGCCATGCTGCAGCGGCTGCACACGCAGCAGAGGGCCATCAATGAGTACCTGTGCGACTATGGCACCAGGACAGGGTCAGGGGAGCTTAGTTTTTTTCCCCACGCCAGTGGGCCATGATCAGGGATGCATGCACTGTCCTGTCACCATTTGAGGAGGCCACGAGGATGGTGAGCAGTGACAGTGCATGCATCAGTGACACTGTCCCCCTTGTCCACCTGTTGGAGCACACGCTGCATGGAATAATGGACAGGGCACTTGAGGCAGAACAGAGGCAGGAAGAGGAGGACTTCCTTAGCTCTCAAGGCCCCCTTTATCCAGACAGTGTTCCTGCGTGCCTGCCGATCACACAGGAAGAGGAGGAGGAGGAAGATTGTGTCAGTATGGAGGTGGAGCCTGGCACTCAGCATCAGCAGCAGTCTTTAAGGGATCAGCCCCAAGAAACACATGGACTTGTACGTGGCTGGGAGGAGGTGGCTGCGGACCATGTCGTCCTTAGTGACCCAGAGGACTCCGGACCGAATGCCTCAGCAAACCTACGCTGCATGGCCTCCCTGATCCTGCAAAGCCTGCGTAAGGATCCTCGTATTCGTGGTATCAAGGAGAAGGACCAATACTGGCTGGCAACCCTCCTTGATCCACGTTACAAGGGTAAGGTTGCGGACCTTATCTTGCCATCGCAGAGGGAGCAGAGGATGAAACATCTTCGGGAGGCCTTGCAGAAAGGTCTGTGCAATGCGTTCCCAGAGACTGGGAGGTTACAAACTCCTGTTTCTGGACAACGTGTTGCTGAGGCTTCGGTCAGTCAAAGAAGGAGCGGTGGAGAAGGTGGCCGTCTGACCGATGCGTTCAGACAATTTTTTGGTCCGCAGCCCCAAGGTATGATCGGTTCCAGCAACCATCGCCAGCGTCTGTTTTACATGGTGCAGGAATACCTAGGGGCAAGATCAGACTTGGACACCTTTCCCACCGAAAATCCTCTGGGTTACTGGGTCTTGAGGATGGATCACTGGCGAGAGCTTGCACAGTATGCAATTGAGCTACTGGCCTGTCCTGCATCCAGCGTTCTTTCGGAACGCACATTCAGTGCTGCTGGAGGCGTGGTAACCGATCACAGGGTGCGCCTGTCCACCGACTCGGTCGATCGCCTGACCTTTATAAAAATGAATCAGTCTTGGATCACCACCAGCTACCAAGCACCTGATGCTGATGTAACCGAATAATTTTTTTTGAAATCTCAGATCCCTTCAAAGACTGCCTATGCTGATGCTGAGTGACTATCCCTGAGTAATTATCCTCTTCCTCCTCAATCATCACGCTGATAGCTTGTAAGAACATTTTTGGTTCTGGGCGCCACCACCAGTGCCTAAGGCACAATTTTTCAGCCCCTGTTTAACAAGGGCGTGTAATTACAATTTTTGATGTAATACTTTGCAGCAGGGCTCGTTCCTGCATTCCAACTAGAGTGTCTGTGAGGGGTTGCAGTGTTGTGGCACCAGCACCAGTGCCTAAGGCCCAATTTTTCTGCCCCTGTCTAACAGGGGCATGTAATTACAATTTTTGATGCAATACTTTGCAGCAGGGCTCGTTCCTGCGTTCCAACTAGAGTGTCTGTGAGGGGTTGCAGTGTTGTGGCACCAGAACCAGTGCCTAAGGCCCAATTTTTCAGCCCTTGTTTAACAGGGGCGTGTAATTACAATTTTTGATGCAATACTTTGCAGCAGGGCTCGTTCCTGCGTTCCAACTAGAGTGTCTGTGAGGGGTTGCAGTGTTGTGGCACCAGCACCAGTGCCTAAGGCCTAATTTTTCAGCTCCTGTTCAACAGGGGCATGTAATTACAATTCTTGATCTAATATTTCACAGCAGGGCCCTGTGAGGGCTTACAGTGTTGTGGCCACAGCAACACCTAAGGCCCAAATTTCTGCTGAGTATATAGGGCAGGACCCTACTTTCAAACATCTAACTTACAAATGACTCCTACTTGCAAACGGAAGGAGACAACAGGAAGTGAGATGAAATCTACCCCTAGGAAGGGAAATTCTCTCCTGTAAGAGTTAATATGGGAAAAACATTTCTCCTTTCCACTGATGCTTTCCAATCCTTGTTCCACAAAAAACCCAAATTTTCAAAAAACATTTTTCATTGGGACAAAAAGTGAGGTGAAATCTTCTGAAGAGGAGGAAAGACAGCAAAATAAATGTCACAGGAGTGATAACCCTTCCCTATGTTTTCCAAAAAGCTTAAAAAAGATTTTTTGGCTGGAGCTAAACACGTTAAAAATGTTCAAACTTACAAACAGATTCTACTTAACAACAAACCTACAGTCCCTGTCTTGTTTGAACCGCCTGTATACTGCTGTTCGGAGTATATAGGGCCTGGTGGCCCCACACCTTTCCTTATTTTAATTTGGGTGCGGGGTTCCCCTTAATATCCATACAAGACCCAAAGGGCCTGGTAATGGACTGGGGGGTACCCATGCCGTTTGTCTCACTGATTTTCATCCATATTGCCAGGACCCGACATTACATTAAACCTGCAAGCAGTTTTAAATGAGATTTTTTCCTTTAAAAATGACATTTGGTGCAGGGACTGTTCTAAACACGGGAAACACGCGTCACTTTACAGGCATACTATAGACACCCCCCAGGTACGATATTTAAAGGAATATTTCACTTTTTTTTTTTTACTTTAAGCATCATTAAAATCACTGCTCCCGAAAAAACTGCCGTTTTTAAAAGTTTTTTTTGCATTGATACATGTCCCCTGGGGTAGGACCCGGGTCCCCAAACCCTTTTTAGGACAATACCATGCAAATTAGCCTTTAAAATGAGCACTTTTGATTTCGAACGTTCGAGTCCCATAGACGTCAATGGGGTTCTAACGTTGTGCGAACTTTCGGTCCGTTCGCAGGTTCTGGTGCGAACCGAACCGGGGGGTGTTCGGCTCATCCCTACTCGCATTCATGGTGCCTAACAAGGGCACTGTCTCTGCTTGAATCCTTTTGTAGCACAAGTACTTCTTCAAGGACTCTTGTTTGAGAGCCAAACAGAAAGTTATTTTGGCCAAGGGGCAAATGGATTTGTTTGCCGAGCATGTCTATTGGGATGCGCTTTGCAGGAGTACTGTTGGACTCTTTTTGAGGGAGTGATTATCTCAATGGGGACAAACATGCCATAAAGAAATGTATATTGTTTAAATTACCCAGTACAGGTTTATAACCCCCTCTGCATGGTAATGCTTGTGTAGTAGTTAGAAATTATTGTGTGGCTTTTTTTTCCTTTAGGTATATTGGAAGATGTGACGGCTGTCCATTCCACAGAAGAAGGCCTGTGGTAATCAAAGTATTCCTCCCACGGGAGCAGTGCTTTGGTTCCACTTGTATTGAGTGTTAAATGTAGGGATCTACAGTTAGGCCATGTAAATATTTCCTATTGAATGTCAATATTGTATACTGTGACGGGTATGTTAACCCTGTTTAATGTTTATTCCCTATTTCCCCGTTCCCCTTGATGTAATTAGATGCTCTTTCTTTCTTGAAATTTAAAAAAAAAAAAGTCACTTTGTAAATGTATCCCTTACAACTGGGGACAGTTGTGATTCAAGTGGGGGGTGTATGTAGCGGGCACCTACTTTTAAGTAGGTGGCCTTTCTTGTTAGCTTTCTATATTAGATAAATTTAGACAGGCTGATGCTATTTGCAGCAGGCCTGTATTGTTTGATTTCTCTATTTGAGTGACAGGTGTTTATGTGTTGGTCTCGGCCAATCATTAATTTGTTTGATAATCCCGGGACTCTCATATAAAAAGGGGGGGTCACGTGTTCCCGGGAGTTGGGAGTCTGAGCCGGAGTCTGGGGCCGAGTCCAGCCCGGCTCTGAGGAGCGGGAGAGCCAGCCTGGCTCCCGGGGGGGTGGTGGAGGGTTCCCCTCCGGGGCTCCAACGGAGCTTCGCCCTAGCGAGAAGGGTGGAGGTCCGGTCCACATGGAGGAACAGATGACATCTTGCCGCGTTTAGTCGTGGATGTCGTAGGCCACCCCTGCAGGGAGGGGAACAGGCCACAAAGAGATAAAGGGAACTGAGAAACATTGCGGAAGAAGTAGCAACAAAGCGGAAGGAAACTGGGGGGTTGATCGTTTATGAGTGGCACATGGACTATCGATTACGTGAGTGAAAGCCCAAGGGAAAGGTACTGACAGAGACTGAGGGTTGTTGGTGCACAAGTCAGTGAGATGGGCAGTGATGGCCTATGACTTTGAGTTCAGCATTGCCTCGGGATTCCAATCAGTCAAGCGGGAGGAGTTATTCAGATTTGCTCTCCTTTAGCTAAACCTGGAAGTACCATGTCAGTGGGAAGTAGTGGTAAAAGGGTAGCAGTGAAGCTTTTCCTCCACCTTGTGGAGGCTTAAGGAAGAACTCTGTCAGTTTTTGAGGTCGCCGCTCCTCCTTGTGCTTCCTTGTCATCCTCAGGTGGGTAAGGGAGCTTTTAGCCTGCTAGTGCTGGCGGTTTTGTGGCTGGAAGCGGGTCCTGGATGCTTAGATCCCCCTTGATGCTCCGGAGCTTCTCTAACAAGGGGCCATCAGAAGTGTGCGCAAGCCACGCCCCCTTAATGACAAGTTTTTATTTGAAAGAAATTCACCCCTCCATTCATACTAATAACACTAGTCGCTGATAAAGAAAGTGAGATGAAATCCAACATTTTAGAGTTTGCACCAGAATTGAGGAAAAATCTTGCAATGGGAACACCTGTTTCAGGCAAGCTGTCAAAGAGGGTAATTACCCTCACCTTAAAAGTTCACCCTGTTGTGTCTTTGAGACAGGAAGTGAAGATTAAATTCTACAATGGTACACATGTAAAAGGGGTTCAGCGTGGTGCCGCAGCAATACCTCACACAGCACATTGCAATAGAAAACTTATATTGAACTAAGGTACTGTAGCAACAATTTACAATAACCTGGTGGGACAGCTACCCAGCCAGGCACACACACAGTTTCCGATAACAGGAAGAAGTGTCTGTTGATAGGGGACAGAATGTTGGCTGGCTGTCTCATGCCCAATCAGGAAGGTATCCAGAGAGATGTGACTCTAAGCTTTCCCTTCTCGTCAGGAGCCTTTCCCTACCGCTAGTACTGTCCCTAACAAACAGAGTACCTTTCTCTACTCTATCCATTAGCAAAGCATGCTCCAAACCCAGGGGCCAGGATCTTAAATAGACTCTACTACACCTAAGACCAAAGTCACATGGGCAGCCAGCATCCAAACTGATTGCTGCCCCAGTGACCCAGGGACTTCCTCCCCCTGCATTGCCCCTGTGGTTGAACACCACCTGCAGTGGAGACAGCAGACTGTACCTGCCAACACGCAGACAGCAAAAAAAAAAAAACTGGCATGGGTTTTAGGCCTTCCCTATTCTATCCCAAACCAAACCAAAAAAAGGTACACTAGATAAGCCTGCTGTCTCAGAATATGAATATGCAATTTACTGGGCTCTATTCTAAGAACCAGATCACATGCAGTATTTAGGTGTTTTCCCAAATACTGCATGCGATCCTGAAAATGTCAATTCAATATTGCTTTATGCAGTATCTACCACATAAAGCAAAAACAATAAATACCGCATAAAACAGGAGTGAAAGTCAATTCACAAAGAAAAAAATACTTGCGGTAAATAAGTAGTGGTCCTGGCACACAATATTTAACCACTTCCCTACCCGGCCATAGTAATATGGTTAACCCCTTCACTGCCTGTCACATTTACACAGTAATCAATGCAGTTTTATAGCATTGATCGCTGTATAAATGTGAATGGTCCCAAAAATGTGTCAAAAGTGTCCGATGTGTCCGCCATAATGTCGCAGTCACGAAAAAAAATCGCGGTCGCCGCTATTACTAGTAAAAAAAATAAATAAATAAATAAATAATTCCCGTAAATTCTATCTATCCCGTATATTGTAGACGCTATAACTTTTGCGCAAACCAATCAATATACGCTTATTGCGATTTTTTTTAACCAAAAATATGTAGAAGAATACGTATCGGCCGAAAGTGAGGAAAATTTTTTTTTTTTTTAAATTGGGATATTTATTATAGCAAAAAGTAAAAAATATTGTGTTTTTTTCAAAATTGTCGCTCTTTTGTTTATAGCGCAAAAAATAAAAACCGCAGAGGTGATCAAATACCACCAAAAGAAAGCTCTATTTGTGGGGAAAAAGGGACGTCAATTGTTTCTGGGTACAACGTTGCACGACCGCGCAATTGTCGTTTAAAGTGCGACAGCGCTGAAAACTAAAAATTGGCCTGGGAAGGAAGGGGGTGAAAATGCCCTGTATTGAAGCAGTTAATGAACCGGCAGTCGTCGACATCCTTGACAACCAGTAAACAATCAGGTTGTTAAGGAGCAGGTGGCCCTAGTGGTGGCATCACTAGGGCCCCCTTGTTAAAGTGCTTTGGGTTAGAAATTGTATTTTTTATTGAGTTTTTGTACAAAGAAAGCACATCTGGCACATTAAAGCCAAAAATAATCAAACATAGATCTAGGAACATCAAGCAGATCTAGTACAAATGTATAACAAAATAGAAGGTAATACATAGGAGAACAGTCAAATGGTTATAACTAGGGATGAGCCGAACACCCCCCGGTTCAGTTCGCACCAGAACCTGTGAACAAGCAAAAAATTTGTATGAACAAGTGAACACCGTTAAAGTCTATGGGATATGAACATGAAAAATCAAAAGTGCTCATTTTAAAGCCTTATATGCAAGTTATTGTCATAATCAATGCAAAAAAAAGTTTTAAAAACTGCAGTTTTTTCAGGAGCAGTGATTTTAATAATGCTTAAAGTGATTGTAAAGGTAAAAATGTTTTTGTGGCCCTGAACCTGGTCTTCTGGGGTCCCTCGACGGCTCTCGCGGCTCCTCCCCACATCTGATAACCCCCTTAGAGAAGCACTTTCCTGAGGGGGTTACCTTGTGGGCGCGCTCCCGAGTCCAGCATTTGGCGTCCATAGAGGCCGAATGCAGGACTTGGCCCGCCCCCGGTGCTCTCATCATTGGATTTGATTGACAGCAGCGGGAGCCAATGGCTGCGCTGCTATCAATCTATCCATTCAACAGCCGAGGCAGAGAGACAGCTCGTCCCCGTGGGTCAAGTTTGAGGGGTTGGGTAAGTAAAACTGGGGGGATGGGGGCCGGTCACTGACAGGTGTATAGGATGCATAGGATGCATTAAGATGAAAAAACACGAACCTTAAGACTCCTTTCACACCGAGGGCGCTTTGCAGGCGCTATAGCGTTAAAAATAGCGCCTGCAATCCGCCCTCAAACAGCTGCAGCATTGTCTCTAGTGTGAAAGCCCAAGGGCTTTCACACCGGAGCGCTGCGCTGGCAGGACGGGAAAAAAAGTCCTGCCAGCAGCTTCTTTCGAGCGGTGAAGGAGCGGTGTGTTTACCGCTCCTCCACCGCTGCTCCCCATTGAAATCAATGGGGCAGCGCTGGGATACCGCTGGCAAAACGCCGTTATTGCGGCGCATTGCGGGCGGTTTTTAACCCTTTCTCGGCCGCTAGCGGGGGGTAAAAGTGCCCCGCTAGCGGCCGAAATGCGCCGCTAATCCGACGGTAAAACGCTGCTAAAAATAGCGGCGTTTTACCGCCGACGCTATGGGTGGCCCGGTGTGAAAGGGCTCTTAAACCCCTTTTAAAGTGTAACAATAAAAATGAAATATTCCTTTAACCACTTAACCACTGGGCACTTAAACCCCCTTCCTAACCAGACCAATTTTCAGCTTTCAGTGCTCTCACATTTTGAATGACAATTACTCAGTCAGGCAACATGCTACCCATATGAATTTTTTGTCCTTTTTTTCACACAAATAGCACTTTCTTTTGGTGGTATTTAATCACCACTGGGTTTTTTATTTTTTGCGCTATAAATGAAAAAAGACCGAAAAATTTGTAAAAAATAAAAGCATTTTCTTTGTTTCAGTTATAAAATTTAGCAAAGTAGTAATTTTCTTTCATAAATTTTGGCCAAAATTTATACTGCCACATATCTTTGGTGAATGGTGCCAATCACTGAAAATGGATCAAACCTGATGTACTGACGGCCTATCTCATTTCTTGAGACACTAACAAGCCAGGAAAGTACAAATACCCCTCAAGTGATCCCTTTTTGGAAAGAAGACATTCCAAGGTATTTAGTAAGAGGCATTGTGAGTTTTTTGAAGTTGTAATTTTTTTCCCACAATTCTTTGTAACATGAAGATTTTTTTTTCTTTTTTATTAACAGGTTATTTCTCTCGCACAGCATATGCATACCACAAATTACACCCCAAAACACATTCTACTACTCCTCCTGAGTATGGCAATACCACACGTGTGAGACCTTTACACAGTCTGGCCACATACAGAGGCCCAACATGCAGGGAGCAACGTCAGGCATTCTAGGGACATAAATTAGACATTTTTTGACTACCTCTTATGCACTGTACACACAATTGGACTTTCTGACAACAAAACCGTGGAATTTTGTTCGAAAGGGTGTTGGCTCCAACTTGTCTTGCATACACACGGTCACATAAATATTGGCCAACAATTACGAAGGTAGTGACGTACAAGACGTACGATGAGCCGATAAAAAGGAAGTTCAAAAGTCGTGCGCCACCCTTTGGGCTCCTTCTGCTAATCTCATGTTTATCTCGTGTTAGTAGATGTTTGGTGAGTAACGATTCACACTTTTCAGCCTCGTGCTTTTTAGTTTGTTTCTGCTTTTCAGGTTGTGCTTGTCAGTTCGTATCTGTTTTTCAGTGCGTGCTTGTCAGGTGGTTTCTGGTTTTTAGTGCTCTCAATTTATAGTTCACTTCTGATTTTCAGTGCATGCTTATCTAGTCGTTTCTGATTTTCAGGTTGTGCTTGTCAGGTCCTTTCTGATTTTCAGTGCGTTCTGTCAGTTCGTTCTGAGCAGCCGACTGTTTACTAGCCATGTTGCGTTCTCGTCGGAGAAATTGTGCTGTTGTTGGGGTTGGAGTTATTGCTTTGACCCAAGTCCAGTCTATGAACAGGGGGAGGAGGAGTTCTTGGACCAAGAATTGGTTGCTTAATCGTGACCAATTTTGTCACATGCCTTTGTTGCGGGAGCTCCAGGAGAATAATCCTGATGATTTCAGGAATTATCTCCGGATGACGGACCCTGTCTTTCACCGTCTATTGGCTTTGCTGTCCCCTTCGAAGCAGGATACCTGCATGAGGCAAGCCATCTCTCCTGAGCAAAGGCTCATTGCCACCTTGGGGTACTTGGCGACGGGGAGAAGTCTCCAGGACCTCAAGTTCACGACTGGGATCTCCCCACAGGCTCTGGGAATCATTATTCCAGAGACCTGTTCTGCCATCATACAAGTCCTGCCTCAAGGACCACAGTATATTATATTATATATACAGTATACTACTACTGTATATTTGGGTAAGTTTTATCCTTTAACATCACATACTATGTACTTAATGTTTGCTAATGTATTGTATTCATTTCTTCATTCCATAATTATTATTGTAATATACTGTGAATGTCCTCTTTGTCCTCATGCATGCTGTAAGCTTTTAATGCTCCTTTTTGTCCTTTATGCATATTTGCCTTCACTAACCTCCCCAGCATAATATCCTGGGCCCATACACACCTAGCCTAGTAACTTAGCAGTGTATTTTGTCCGCTCCATTGTAGTGCTTACCCTAAACACCCCCTAAAATGTGTCCAAATGTTATTGTTGTCCTTAAATTCAGGCAGAGTGCAAGAGGCTTTTTTGTGGCCCAAACTCATTTGGAACCCTCCCTCCCCCCGACTGCTAAGTCAACCGATACCAATACTCTATCTGCTGACTTTGCCAAACCTATAACACTATACCTACCTCTTTTGTGGTCATATTTATGGATGAATTAACCAAAGCATGTAGTGCAAGTGCCTGCCTGAGTACTTTCAGATGGTACTTTTTAAAGTTTTTCTCTCCTTTTATCCTGATAGTTAATTGCAGAATGTAAAAATGTGCTTCAATTTGAACAGTGTGTATTCATATTTTTGGATTTTGACACTTCTTACCTGTCCAGTGGGCTGCCAATAGTGTAAGTAAGGAGGGGCTGGCCAAAGTAACACACATTGTTTTTGCATTCAGCTCTCAAAGAAGTGGAGAGGGTTACTTGTCCAAAACATCTACCCATCCCCCCACCATAAAATTTTTCCAATGGGCCACCAGAGGGGTGAGGAATCTGATAAGTTGACCTTATACTTTTGTCTTTAAATACTCATTTCAATAAATGTTATATTTATGTTGGCCAAGAATGTCTGTGTCTAATCTTCTTGCAATGTTATGTACAAAAGTATGAATTATTTTTTTCTTGTTTGACTCCACAGTTTCCTTCCAACCCACAGGAATGACAGACTGTGGCTTCCCAGTTTCTCCACTAGTGGGACTTTCCCAATTGTGGTGGTGCTATCAATGGAAAGCACGAAAGGATCGTCCCACCACCCAACTCGGGGTCATACTACTATAAATACAAGGGGTTTAGTAGTATAGTGATGTTGGCGGTGGTGACGGCCAATTATGAATTCATCTACCTGAACGTTGGGAAGAACGGCTGAAACTCTGACGGAGGAGTGATCGCCCAGATGGAGTTTTACCGGCATCTACAAAATGGCTCCTTGGGGTTGCCAACTCCGGAGGAGAATGTTGAGGGCCTCAATTTCGTGTTTGTCGCGGATGGGGCCTTTGCTCTGGAGGAACATCTGATGAGGCTGTTCCCCATGAGGAACATGACCCCAGAGCAGAGGGTTTTTAATTACGGGCTGGCACGTGCCAGAAGAGTGGTGGAGAATGCCTTTGGCATAATGGGCAGTCGGTTCAGGATCTTCCATACATCCATCAACCTGGCCAAATATAAACGTAACCACGTTGTGTTGAGCTGCTGCATTCTGCACAACTACCTTCGAAAGAATGCAGCCAGCTATCTGGCCTAAGTTCCGACTGAGGCCGACTTTTCTTCAGAACCTGCAGCAATGACAGTGCTCGAAAGTGGCTGTCCTGGCTTCCCCCCGTCCCCCCCCCCCGAAATGCCCGCAAAGTCAGGCAAAAACATGTAGATTACTTTGTGGGCAGGGGGGCAATTGCTTTACAACAAAATCTTGTGTATTTGCAATAACATTTTTTAGAAAAACTAAACTTATATTTCATTTGAATTACAGTTTGTGTTTCTTATCTGTCTCCTGGGTTCTCAAATGGCCTTTTAATTTTGGCCATTTTCTTCAATCGTGCAAACGTAGCTTATTTAATACATGAGGTGACATTCTATTCTTCAGCTAACTATTATGTTTTGCTGTGGGTCTGATACACACACACAATGTTATTGTTATTAATGTATGTAATGCATTAATGATAAAAATATTCATCCTTTCCAACTCCATAAATTAATTGCTTGGAGTCCCTAAAATGGCCAGATTTTGGCACATTTTACAGCACAGTGGGGGTTATTTACTAAAGGCAAATCCACTTTACACTACGAGTGCACTGCAAGTACACTTAGTAAATAACCCCCATTGTCACTGTAATGACACCAACCTAACAAATAAACTGGTATCGAGCATTGAAATAAGAAGCAACACATTGTTAAGTATAACACATTTTACTCAAAGCACATTCACATGTGTGTTATAAACGGTTTTGGAACAAACCAACATCTTGGTGTATAACATGTATGTTTGACATAAATTTGCCTTTTTTGGGGCTAAACAGGCATGTTAAAAAACATAACATACACATCCCCAACTTAGGAACTTGCAAAGTTCGACTTTGCTAAAGTGAAGGCCATATGAGACATTAGTATGTCAAAACTGTGTTGATCTTGCCTTCATCAGATGAGGTGATCTCACCCCTCTAAAAGGAAAGAGAAGAGGTTAGGAATACACTAGAAAGAAGGACAGGGGCGGAGTTTCACGCATGCGCAGTGTATATAAAGCATAACACGCAGGCGATGTAGCGGACGTACGTACGATCTGTGAGTGGAGGACAGAGGATCGTTATTGCCGATCGTTCAAACGAAGGTACAATTGTAAATTGGGGCATCAGTGGTTAGAGGCCTATACTGCTTATAGATTGAGGACTATATTGGGACACGATTATGAGAGTTTAGCCTGACATTAGGGTTTTTCTTGTGCTGTGTCTTGCAGATAAAATGGTTGATAAATTTATGGCCCCAGATTTCCCGCCTGACTTTATCGAAAAATACCGGGAGCTGCCATGTCTCTGGCAAGTAAAATGCAAGGACTATTCAAACAAGATAAAGAGGAAGGCAGCAATGGAGAAACTGCTGGAATTAGTGAAGCTTGTGTATCCCATGGCAGACATCAACTATTTGAAGCTCAAAATTGGTAGCCTGAGGAGCACATATAATAGGGAGCACAAGAAAGTCCAGGATTCCCAGAGATCCGGAGCAGCAGCAGATGACGTATATGTCCCCAGGCTGTGGTACTACAACAGCCTGCATTTTTTGTCCGTCCAGACGGAACCCAGGCCACCGCTCTCAACACTTCCTTCAACATCAGCTGAGGCTTCAGAGGTCCAACCTGGGCATTACACCCAGGAAGAAGATGTGGAGGAGCCTAACTTGACCCAGGTAGAGCATTGTTGAACATATTTCTTGTCAAAAATTGAATGATGTTAACTAGATGTTATTGATCACAAATTTCTGATTTAACAAAGTGGTTTCCATATCAATAGACAGTAGTAGCCAAAACTAATTGGGACAAGAATGAAAATGCTGGGGTCAGAACGATAGTCTTTTCTATTTGTTAACATTCAATTTGCACCAGTCATGAGCTCAAAATTATGTGAATTTTGATCAAAAACCTAAAACTATGTACCATTTTCATGCACAGGAAAGTCTCAGCCTCAGCCAAGAGGAGGCTGTGGCAAGCAGCCTGACAGAATCACAGGTTCCTCCCCTCCGTCCTCCAACCAAAAGGGCCAGGAAGTCAAGGAAAATGGAGGAGGCCACAGCTGCTTTTCTTCGACATGCTACAGCAGCAATTAGCACGGCCCCTGATTGCCAGGAGGCATTTGGATGCATCACAGCAAATAAATTAAAACAGATGGAGGAGGCCCAGCACACTATAGGTAAGGAAATAATTCTTCAGGCCCTAAACAAGCGGACAAGGGGCGAACTCACCCATCAAACACACCTCTGTTAGTTGGACCATGCTCCTCTACCACCTCCACCAACAACACAGCCACCCCACCCACCACAGCAGCATGGAAGGAAGTGTTAAGATTGATGGCCTGGGTTCAGTGTGGCCTGGCAAAAAAGGCAGGCTGTTGAAAGACCACAGCTTCGGGACATATGTCATCTGCTGCTGCTCCCGATCTCTCAGAGTCCTGGACCGTATTGTGCTCCCTATTAAATGGACTCCTCAGGTTACCAATTTGGACAGTCAAATAATTGATGCCTGCCCTGGGGTACAAAGGCTTCACCAATTCCAACTGTTTCTCCATCGTTGCCTTCCTATTTATTTTGATATGACCTTGTGATCCCTATTAAATTGATAGCTTATTAATTTGTTTTGCCAAATATTTGGCTATGTGTTTTACTTCAAAAAGGACAGTTTGTTTGTGAGTAGGCAGGTACATTTCAAAAATACAATGTCAAATTAACAAGGGACACCTACATAGTTTTATCTTTGAGGTTAAAAAATACAAGATAATAATGCTGTTGTGGTAAGTTGACACACAAAACTAAAAAAAAAATATTCTGGAGATCACTATAAAAAAAATAAAAAATAAAAATTTATTATGGAGATCCCTAGAAAAAATTTTATTATGGAGATCACTAGAAAAAAACAAATATTATTCTGGAGATCAGTAGAAAAAAAACAAAAAAACAAACAAACATATTATTCTGGAGATCACTAGAAAAAAATATATATATACATTTGTCAGAACTCTGTGAATATAAGCAGCAAAGCAGCTTCATTATTATACCATTATAAAGAAGAAGAGAATGCGCTGCATTCAGAGATTTCATAATTTGCCACGTCACGAATGTAATATCTCCATTACGAACGCTAGTTTTACAAGACCGAGCACTTCCGGCTCGTCCTTGATTCCGAGCATGCGTGTTTGTACTTCGGACTTTTGTCCGACGGACTTGTGTACACACGATCGGAAAGTCCGACAACACACATTTGTTGGCGAAAAATTTGAGAACATGCTAGCCAACATTTGTTGGTGGAAAGTCCGACCACAAATGTCCGATGGAGCATACACACGGTCGGGTTTTCCGCCAACAGCCTGACATTCAACATTTCCCATTGCAAAATGCAATCATGTGTACACGGCATTACACTTTTGAAGGCCCTGGAGCACCAGGACAATGGAAACATCCACAAAATGACCCCATTTTGGAATGTAAACACCCCAATGTATATTCTATAAGGCATAATGAGTCTTTTGAAGATAAGGCATAATGAGTCATAATTAAGTTTTTGGAAAACGTGGAAAGAAAATGAAAACACATTTTTTTTTACAGAAAGTTGTCCATTTCTAAGATATTTCTGTAGCGCTGGTAGATTTGCAATCTACCGCACGTTAGGTAAATTTAGTAACTTGTTCGTTAGGAAGGTTAAGTTTGCCTCTGTTCCAGCTTGGCTGACGTTGTGTGTGTTTCCATACTGACCAGTGGGTGTCGCTGTTATCACTGGTTAGTGTTGGAAAAGCAACGTGTTGAAGCGTATGGATGCTCTTCTGTCCCGGAGACAACTCGGTGGAGGTGGTCCTCCGAGTTGCATTCTGGGCGAGGGTATTTATGGGACAGGCGCCATATTTTGGGATTCATTTTGCAGCCACCTGCTGGCCCTCCTGGCCGACAGGTATGCATTAAGGAGCTACCTCGTGGTCCTCCGTTCCGGAGGCCCACATCGAAGCGGCGCAGGGGTGGGTCCAGAGGCTTGTCTGGAGCCTACCACCGCGGCCGAGGAATGGTCCTTAGCTGTCGGTCCTGTGTGACGAGGCTGGACAACCGAGAAGATCCCAGGGGAGGACCCATCATGGAAGGATCACGCAACGTGCTGGTCTGGAGAGGGGCCTGGTGACTCGGTTGGAGGACGTACCCGAAAGTAACTATACAGCATAGTGTTGCCGGGTTGGCTTAAAGGCTCAGACACTGTGACTGACGTTCATTGCAGAAAACCGATACATCCTGAGGCAGAGGATCATGCAGGTTTGTTCCCAAAACAAGTCTGTGGCAGAGACTTTTATTCGTGCTGCGTACTGGCTGCTAGGCAAGTGAGAGAGGCCTATCCAGGCGAGCAAGGAGTGTGTCCCACGAGGGGAGCGCATTCCACATAGTATTTGAATCCTACCAGGACATTCGTTAAAGAACCCTACCGGAAGATATTTGAGTTTCTTCTGCAGTTTCCTTTCCGCCTCTTTCCTGCTACTTCCTAAGAAATTGTTTAATAAAGCATTGAAAACGTACTTCAGTGTTGGTGCGTGTGTCGTCCAGAGGTAAACTCAACGGAACCCTAGACCCGGTGCCGGTGAAACAAGGGAAGGAGAGTGAAGGTAACAAGCCCGCTTAAATCAGCAGCTCCACCGAGAGTTAGTGCTACATTTCTAACACATAGCATGTACATAGCAAAAATGACACCCCAAAATATATTCCGCTACTCCTCCTGAGTATGGCGATACTAAATGTGGGAAACTTTTCCACAGCCTGGCCACATACAGAGACCCAACATGCAGGGAGCACCATCAGGGACATACATTTCAAATCTAATTTGACTACCTATTACTTTTGTGAGACACTGATGGGCACTGTAGTGGCAAGGATGCGACATGGATGAGAACTTATGTGGCATGGATGTGGCACAGGTGAGCACTGATGTGGCATGGATGTGGCACAGGTGAGCACTGATGTGGCATGGCTGTGGCAAGGATGAGCACTGCTGTGGCATGGATGAGCACAGATGAGCCGGGGATGAGCATGGATGAGCCATGGATGGGCATGGAAGATCATGGATAAACATGGATGAGCCAGGGATAGATGGAGCATGGATGAGCCAGGGAAAGCTGGAGCATGGATGAGCACCGATGGAGCATGGATGAGCACGGATTGAGCATGGATGAGCACGGATTGAGCATGGATAAGACAGGGATGGATGGAGCATGGATGAGCACGGATGGATGGAGCATGGATGACCCAGGGATGGATGGAGTATGGATGAGCCAGGGATTGAGCATGGATGAGCACGGATGGAGCATGGATGAGCCAGGGATAGATGGAGCACAGATGAGCCAGGGATGGATGGAGAATGAATGAGTACGGATGGATGGAGCATGGATGAGCCAGGGATGGATGGAGCATGGATGAGCCAAAGATGGATGGAGCATGGATGAGCCAGGGATGGATGGAGAATGAATGAGCACAGATTGATGGAGAATGGATGAGCCAGGGATGGATGGAGCATGGATGAGCCAGGGATGGCTGGAGCACAGATGAGCCAAAAATGGATGAGAATGAATGAGCATGGATGGATGGAGCATGAATGAGCCAGGGATGGATGGAGCATGGATGAGCCAGGGATGGATGGATCACGGATGAGCCAGGGATGGAGCACGGATTGAGCACCGATGAGCCAGGGATGGATGGAGCATGGATGAGCACGGATGGATGGATCACGGATGAGCCAGGGATGGATGGAGCATGGATGAGCACGGATGGATGGATCACAGATGAGCCAAGGATGGATGGAGCAAGGATGAGCACGGATGGATGGATCACAGATGGATGAAGTATAGATGGGCACATATGGAGCATGGATGGGCACATATGGAGCATAGATGAGCCAGGGATGGATGAATGGATGGAGCATGGATGGGCACAGATCAGCACTGTGGGCACTCCAGAGGCAGCCCACAGTGCTGCTGCACCTGGCTCCCTCCTCTCCTCACACACTGTACCCATCGGTGCGAGGAGAGGAGCTGCACCGGACATGCTCTGGTTTGTGGACAAGTGATAACTCTGTCATTGGACGGAGCGATCATGTGGTAAAGGGCCGCTGTCATTGGACCTTCATCCCGCCCCGTGAGGTGGCGGGTCCGAAGTGTTTAGAACAATACCACAATACCGCAGCAAAATGACATTTCTAAAGAAAAAAAAAATCTCATTTAAAATTGCTTGCGGTTGTAATGTATTGTCAGATTCCGGCAATATGGATAAAAATCATTGAAAAAAATGGCATGGGGACCTGGGTCCTGCCCCAGGGAACATGTATCAATGCAAAAAAAAGTTTTAAAAATGGCCCTTTTTTCAGGAGCAGTGATTTTAATAATGCTTAAAGTGAAACAATAAAAATGAAATATTCCTTTAAACATCATGTCTGGGGGGGTGTCCTTAGTATGCCTGTAAAGTAGTGCATTTTTCCCATGTTTAGAACAATACCATAGCAAAATGACATTTCTAAAGGAAAAAAGGTCATTTAAAACTGCTCACGGCTATTATGTATTGTCAGATCCTGGCAATACAGATAAAAACCATTAAAAAAAGCGTCATGGGTCCCCCCCCCAGTCCATTATCAGGCCCTTTTGGGTCTGGTATGAATATTAAGGGGAACCCCTCACCAAATTTTTTTTTAAAAATGCGTGGGGGTCCCTCCAAAATCCATACCAGGCACTTTAGGGCTGGTATAGATATTAAGGGAAACCCCGCGCCAACCTGAAGGTCCTTCAGGTCTGGTATGGGTTTAAAGGGGAACCCTGCACATTTTTTTTTTAAAAATGGCATAGGGGTCCCCCCAAAATCCATACCAAACCCTTATCCGGGCACGCAACCTGGCAGGCAGCAGGAAAAGGGGGGGGGCGAGAGAGCCCCCCTCCTGAACCGTACCAGGCCACATGCCCTCAACATGGGGAGGATGGCTGTGGGGGTCTGCGGGCGGGGGGCTTATCACAATCTGGAAGCCCACTTTAACAAGGGGACCCCCAGATCCCACCCCCACTCCTATGTGAATGGGTATCGGGTACATTGTACCCCTACTCATTCACCAAAATATGTGTCAAAATGTTAAAAATGAGAGACAGCTTGGGACAAGTCCTTTATTTAAAAAAAACTGTCCCGCAATGTCCATTTATCTTCCATCACAGCGCCAACGGACCGCGAAAAAAAACCCCCTAGGCAAATAAAGGAATATTTCATTTTTATTGCATTATATAAATCACTGCTCCTGAATAAACTGCCGTTTTTAAAACTTTTTTGCATTGATACAGGTCCCCTGGGGCAGGACCCGGGTCCCCATACACTTTTTATGACAATAACTTGCATATGAGCCTTTAAAATTAGCACTTTTGGTTTTTCATGTTAGTGTCACTAACACCGCATAATGTTGGCTTACGTTCAACTCAAACATTGGGCTCATCCCTAGCTATAACCAATATATAGTTGAATAATGAAGACAAGGGATTATGATGCTGGGTAGGTATGTGGGATCTAGGTGGAGTTTAGGGGTGGGGAGCCAAACTCATATTTGTCCCACAAGTCCCAAACTCTGTCAAATCTGTCCACAGCATCTTCTACCTGGGCTGTCATGTGCTCCATTCTACGTATTTCAGCAATGACCTGTAGAAAATGATCCTGAGATGGGGGGTAGAGGAAAACCAACAGATTGGATTAACTCGCTTGGCGGCCAGTAAAACATAGGAGGCTAATTTATTCAAAGCTTTCCCCAGACCAGGAATTCGGAGGCCCGGCAGGAGAAGTAACGGATCCAGTGGAAGAGGGTGCTTAAATATACACTGGAGCAGAGACATCACCATGGACCAAAAAGGCACATTTAATTTGCATTGCCAGAAGATGTGATAATGAGTGCCCCTGGTTTTACCACATAACCAACAAAGAGGGGAAAAGAAGGAGGCATAACGATGCAATATTTCAGGAGTCCTGTACCTGAAAAGTAGCAATTTAAATTCTGTCTCTCTCTGCGTCACTGACTGGATACTTTGGACGTTGAAGTCCAAATCTTATCCCATTGAGAGAGGGAGATTGGTTGTTGAGTGATATAGACCCATTTTCGCATATAGGTGTGTAAATCTTAAGAAAGTGAAGAAGACTCCTGCAGTAATTGATATATAGCAGATATTAATCGCAATTGGTGGGGACCTTGGTAACAGAGGAGTTCAAAGACCGTTGGTTTGGGTAGAGTATGGGTCGGAGAGAGGGTTGATAGATAATGGCTTACTTGGAGATATGAGTATAACAGATTGTTGGGTATCTGGTGCTTGGACTGAAGGTCCACAAAGGTCCGGAACTTACGGGTAATTGGAAGAGCATTTTGGCGGAGCTGGAACAGGCCTGCTTGTGCCCAGGGGAACATTCGAGTGTGTGAAAGGCTATCTGGGATTAAAGGATTGTAGAGTACATTGGAGAGGGGGTGGCATGGCGAAGAGAGAGAGAACCTTGCGGCACATGTACGCCAATCTTTAATGAGAACAACATGGGACCCAGACATAGACTTCGAAGTTTGGGATCCTGATGCAATGCAGGTGACCAGACAAAGCATCAGGGATGAGTAGGGAACAGGGAGTTCATCTCGATCTCTGACCACCTATTTGGCGTAGAGAGACTGGACCAGGATACCACTGCACGGAGGTGAGAAGCCAGATAATATTTGTAAATGTCTGGGACCCCTAGACCACCTTGGTTTCTGGGAGAGAAGATCACTGAGCTTGCTACTCTATGTGCCTTATCTCCCAGATGAATTTAAGGAACCATCGTTTGATCAATTTCAATTGAGGCATGGGAATAGGAACTGGCAAGGTCTCGAAAAAATATAGCAGTTTAGGCATGACCAACATTTTTAACACATTGATTCTGCCTATCTAGGATATTGGAAGTGGATTACAGCGAGTCAACATGGCATTGATGTCCTTAAGCAAGGGGGTGTAATTGGTTGAATATAGGGAAGGGTAGGTAGGGGTAATTCTTACACCTAGGTATTTGAGAAATGAGGTACACCAGTGGTAAGGATCTGAGTTTTTTTAGGGACGCTAGCTCTTCCAGGGGGATAGGTAGAGGCAAGGCTTCTGTTTTAAAGGTGTTGATTTTGTATCCAGATAGGGAGCTAAACTGGGATAGGAGATGGAAGGGAAATGTGAGGAATGGTGAGGGTCAACAAGAAATCCACGAATAGGGATAATTTGTATTCCTTATGGCGCATGGGAACCCCTCGGATATAAGGGTGGGACTGTATAGCTTCCGCCAGGGGCTCCAGACATAGAATGAATAGGAGCGGGGATAAAGGGTAGCCCATTCTGGTACCGTTTGACATAGGGAAGGACTGGGATGTAAAGGAGGCCATTTGAACCTGTGATGAGGGGTTGGAATAGAGGGTTTTTAAGGCAGACATAAAAGATCCGGGAAACTCAAAATCTAGAAAGGGTAGCAAACATGTAGAGCCAGCTTAGTCTATCAAACGCCTTTTGGGCATCTAGGCTGAGGATCGCTGCCGGTCTACGTATCCTGTTCAGCATATCGATGGTATCGATGGTGAACCTAGTGTTGTCCCCTGCATGTCTAGTAGGGACAAAGCCCACTTGGTCTCTATCAATCAGTTTGGTCAAGAATAGGGATAAGCCATTAGCTAGGATTTTAGTGAAAAGTTTGTAATCCGAATTTAGGAGTGCAATCGGTCTATAGTTGTCCGAGAGAGATGGGTCTTTATCCTGTTTAGGTATGATAGAGATATAGGAATGGAGAAAAGGTTGGTGGGGGGCCTTGCCCTGTAGGAGGGAGTTGTATAGGATTAGCAGGTGAGGTGATAAGATCGGTGAAAATATCTTATATTAGGAATAGAGGAGACCGTCTGGACCAGGGGATTTGTGTGAAGGTAGATGTTTAATAGGATTAGCTAATTCTTCCCCAGTGATGGGGGCGTTTAGAGTTTGTAAGTCAGTTTTGGTCAGTTTAGGTAGCCTTATGTCTGACAGAAATGTCTCAAAAGTCTCCTGATCGAATGGGGGGGGGGGGGGTGTAGCGCAGGAGTTAGGCAATTGTAGAGTTTAGCATAAAACTCACCAAAGACCTAAATCATAGCCTGTGGGCAGTAAATGGGAATCCCATCTGGTTGTTTGAGATGGTCCGGGAAAGAATTGAAGGGTCTAGAGTTGAGTCTGGAGACTAACATTCTATGTGGCTTGTTGGAGAACTTGTAAAACTTTAGCCCATAGGAGGGATTTATCTATACCTAACATCTCCAGAGACTTTATCCAGTTTTGTTGCACGGTTACTGTCCGCAGTCCAGCTGCCAGGAGAGATTGGACTAAGGAGTGCTCAGCAGTTTGCAGTTCTGCCATTCTGCAAGATGATTTCAGGAGGGCAGCATCCTTCTTTCTACGGGAGCTCACAGAGATACATTGCCCCCTGAAATACCTCTTCTGGGCCTCCCATAGAGTGGATGGACTGGAGATAGTGCCTACATTGAGCTGGAAGTATTCTGTTAGAGCAAGCAAAAGCACATCTTTAGATTTGGAGAGATTTAGCAGTGGCTCGTTAAGTCTCCAGTGGCATTTCTTAGGGAATGCAGTAGTGAGGGAAAGGTCTAGCGCTAGGGGTACATGATCTGGCCAGGTGATGGTGCCCAAGTCAGATGACACTGTATTAGGCAGGAGAGGGGTCATCATGAAAAAGTAGTCTAATCTAGAGAAAATCTGGTGGGGGGGAGTAGAATGAAAACTGTTTGCTAGTGTGGTGTTTAATCCGCCAGGAGTCGAACAGGTGGTGGGCACGTGTCAGCTTCCGAAAGAATGTGGATAAAGATTGCGCGGGGAGGGGTAGTTTTGTGTGGAATAGGGATCTCCTATCTAGTGTAGGGGAGAGTATAGCGGTAATGTCTCTACCTACCACCATAAAGGGCTGTGAGAAGCATTGGAGCTCTTCAAATGCCTCAGTTAAAAACTTGATCTGACCTGAGTTAGATGCATACACATTCATAAGTGTGATTGGACAAGACATATAAATACATTGCATTATTATGTAGGGACCATGTGGGTCTAGATGCGTGGACTGGATCTGGAGAGGACAAGAGCATCAGTATTGCGATGCCAGCCTTATCAGATGAGCCAGATGCCATGTAAGAGACTGGAAATATTTGTAGGCAAATTTAAAGGAACCTCCATCGCGAAAGTGGGTTTCCTGGGTCAAGATCACATGCACTCCCACCAAAACCAGCCACCGTTTTTTGATGGAGTTCAGGCCTTTCACATTATATGACAACAACTTCAGAGCCATACCAAGGCAGTGAAATTTAGTCAGTGTACTTTCAGTGAAACAGGTAGTATCCCAACAGTGTACATTGTACTATGAAAGATACTAGAAAAATGGCAATATTAAAAAGAAAAAAGAAAAAAAAGAGGACAAAACAGCAGGAAAAAAAAATCAAAAATAGAGTCCAAGAGGAATATAGCTGTAAATAACAAAAAGGACGTCTTGGCCTAAAAAAAAAGTCCAAACAACAATTGTAGGCCTGGGTAGCAGCAGTGATTCAGGAATCCTCGGCCGCAGCCAGAGAACATGTGGGGAACAAGGCGGTCTCCAACAGGTGAGAAACATGGGACCCTGCCACACTGCTCCATTAGTAGTATTAGCAGACAGAAGACTCCTTAAAAACCTTACATAGAGAATCAAAGATTCTAACAAAAACAGTTTGAAGCACTCCGATGGAAAGAGAGAGTAAAAAAAAGAAAGAAACAATTAGTCCTCTATCTCTGGTAATGAGGTGAGTTGAAGTAGATCAAACCCATGAGAAGGGGTTGTGGGGATCTGTGATCCTAAGGAAACAACCTCTTAAAAGACGACTCTTAGGAGATCAGGTAGGTTTCCTGGGTCATTGGAGGGCATTGAGGAGTGGAGTGAGCCTCCGATCGTCTTGCTCGCACTGGGGTCCAGATCATGGATGGAGTTGGAGGAAGTCAGGGGGTAGCAGGCATTGGCTGCCCCTCTTCTGCTTGTAATGGTGGTAAGCTCCAGGTTTTTGAGGAAGGAATCCCCCTTCTTGCAGATCTCGGCGGGTATGTTGAGCGCCATCTTTTGTTCCACTAAGACGGAATGGAAAGCCCCAGAAGTAAGGAATCTTGTGTAGTTGAAGGTGAGAAGTGATGGGTCACAGGGAGCGCCTTTTGGCCAGGGTGATTGGAGAGAGGTCGCTAAAAATTTGAGTTCTGTCTCCTTTATAATCTATATGGGAACAGTTGCTGGTAGCCAGAGTCAGAACTTCTTTGCTCTCATAATAGTGGAACCAAACCACTATATCTCGCGGTCCTGCACCGGCAGGAAGCTTAGGGGCCAGAGACCTGTGGGACTGGTCAAGGCGCCAGTCTATGTCCCCAATGTCAGGCGCAAGGTGGTTAAACAGGCCTAATAGGTACGGTCTGATGTTATTGTCAGCCACATTCTCTGAAACCCTGCAAATTCTGAGATTTTAGCATCTCTCTCTGTTTTCCAGGTCTTCTTGCTGAAGCTGTAGCAGGGAAACAGAGTTTTTAAGAGTGGCATTTTCCTCTTTCAGGGCCTGAACATATTGTAATGTCTCATCAAACTTAGTTTCCAATGTAGCTGTTTGCTCACCAAGCTGGTCAATCCCCCCTCTGAATTCCCTAGAAATCCTCCCCACCTCTTGGGCTTTTCCCCTTGTAAGCTGTTGTACTAGTGCCTAGAGCTTGACATTGAGCAGTTCCGGGGTTAAAATGGACTGGGGGAGTGGGAGGTGCTGTGGGGGAAGGGCTTGCTGGGAGTTGTCGTCTGGCATCAGGGTGCTAACATATTCCTCCGGGTCTCCTTGTGTAATCAAGACCGGGGTTTGAGGCCTAGTCAAGTAACGGTCCATGGTGACTACAGACCGTGTAACTTGCGGGGTCCAATAGTAGGGTCTATGATCCCCCATTTTTACCATGGGGTGCTAGGAGGCTTTAGGGGTCTCTAGGTCTTACCCCGTGGCGACTGTATGCCGATGGAGCTGTGCGGGAGTCATGGAGAGCAGAGCGGGACTGGAGCTCACGGATCACACGTCCACCATCTTGAAAAGCCGCGCATGCGTCCCAGGGTTTTGCTACTTAAATACTACGTGACTTAATAAAATAACTCATGCAGTATTTTAGTAGCCTTTTTTAGTGAATTTTAAAAAACTTTTTGAAAAACGCTGTGCTGTATCTTACCGCAAACTGGGATGTGGTAAGAAACTGCTTTTTGAATGGAGCCCACTATATTTACTATGCTAAAAATTCAATTTTTTCTAATTTAATTTAGTTTTGGCAATATTAAATAAATAGATGAAATCACATCATATTCCCTTAAAATATCAACTTTCAGTCAACGGATTTTTCAAATATTAAAAATGATCCTTTTACCGCAGATGCACAGCAAGCTCTTACAGTATGCATATCTATTTGTAAAAAGCAAGTAACAAAAATTCCCTTTAAGCAATAACATCTTATAAACAATCTCAGCATTAAGGATTATTTTGCAGTTAACACTTGAACTGGATGGAATTAATAGAATACCCTATGTATGGCTGTGAATAGAGTATCACAATGGGGATCCTAGAGCCTTCTCTGTTCAAACATCTACGGTAATTACATATTTTCGTGTCTCCTCTCAAAGTGGGCTGAGTGGTACTGCAGTTGCTGAAAGGAAAGTAAATTCTACAATAATGAACTGTCAATTTCATATACATTATAAACTTGCTCTATATAAAGGTAGAAATGTCTGCTAGAGCATCCAACTCCCAGCTAGGGTTTAAAAGCTGCAGATTTATATTCAGTCAGTCAAAAACTCAGGAACATACTATACATAAATATTTCACATTTGTAAATGAGAGCACAAAAGATTACTTATTTAGAAAACATCTTGCAGTGACAATTGCCAGTTTATAACCCCCAATGGTTGTTTGTAAAATAAAAAGCCATTTTGCTATATTTGGGTATATGAAATATTGTATATCCCATATAATACTTTGGTGCTGTCTGTAGCAAAGTCTCTAGCCTCCTCCAGTCTAATGAGAACCTTCAGGGCCAAAGATAGCTGACATCCTTCTGTATGTAGTGGGTTGTGAGGCATAGTGGGTGCAAGGTGGATAAAGTTATTGGGGCGGCAGACACTTCTTGGATGTAAAGTTTTTTTTTTTCTCTTAACAGTCCTTATTATAATTTGAGGGGGGATGAGGGTTAGGGCCAGAACACCCTTAAGCAGTTGCAATTTCAATTGACAGACTCCCAGACTTCAGTAGGAGGACAGCCGTACAGGGAAAGGCCCCTAGCAAGCGCCACATCTGCACGTACAGAATTGCTGTCTCCTTTGCCAACAGTCTTTAACAGTTCTTAACACACATCGTTACAGTACTCTTTGCTTCACTACAACTTCTACTTGTAGTTCTTCAGCCCCTTGAGCTCCTGGTCTCTCACTGGACCCTCTGATTCACTGACTCTGAATCCCTGGAGTTCCTCAAAGCTTTGCGGTGGTATCTCCCTCAAGCATCACCCACGCTTCCCTGCTGTGTCCCTTGCTTGGCGCTCCAGATACTTCTCAAGCTTCACCCCTTCTAACCGACTCGGTCCCTGGCTTGACTCACAAGGCTGTTCTGCAAGCGTCACCTCTGCTGGCTGGGTCCCTGACTTGATCACCGCCTGAAGTTCTCCACTGTGCCCATTCAGTGAGAATGCTCCTCCAGTTCTTGCTTCAGTTACTCATTGTGGTCCCTGGTAAAGGCGGTTGGTCCCTTAGTGGCGACAGCTTTCCTTCTACCTTCGACCACGACAGGTTCTCCAGCCGACAGAACCGTCACTTATGGTTGGACTGCAAGTCGCAATCCCAACCCTACGCTGCCCTCTTACTTCTGGATAGGCCCTCACACAGCCTGGCAGCCAAATGCCCTCCGGATAGGCCCAATCTTCGGCCTAGCAGCCCGGGGGCCTATGACACATGTCCACCTAGACAGCCGTCCAGATCACAGACCTCACCCGGATATATAGGATCTCCCAGCAGGCCAAGGGATTCAAGAAAACCCCTGCCCATGGGCTGAGATACCCCATATACCCATAACCTGACCTTGGGTTACCCTTCTCATATCTAGTATCACTAAGTACCCAGCCACCTAGCGGTAGAAGAGAAAAGTGCAACAAGGCCAAACTTAGGGAGAAATCAATGGATCTCTAGCAATTGACCAGGGTAACTACTCCTGGCAAGTAAATTTGTGAGGAGCTCCCTGTCTGAAGGTTCTCAGGTCTTTTAGCTGGCTTTGCTCTGTAATGTTGAAGAGGTTTTTCAACTTATACAAGTACCTTTTTTTTTTCATGTCAAGAACATACCCCAGCATTTAAAGTGTGACACAGTGCTGAACCCTACCATGGTATGCAAAGCATTTTGTGTGGAGCAAGGTTCTCATCTAGGCATGTTAAGGGGCTCCAGTGTCAAACCGAGGAAATTGAACTTTCCTCGAAGACTGGTAAGACTCAGTTTGGGTCCGAGAGCCTGGAGATTTCCTGGAGACTTGGGAGGAATGAAGTCTCCAATCCTGGGTTCAGGTTTTGTGTAAAACCAGCACACTGATTGTGCGGGTGTGCTCCAGGCTTTTGTTAGAGGTGACTAGTGTTCAGGATTATAGAGCAGGGCCCAACCCTGGAGTCAAAAGGGCTCCTGGGAGACAGGTGGGAGCCAGTGCAGCGGTTTCGCTGCTAGGTACATGCATAGAGTATGTGTGAGAATACTGTCTGGAGGAGACAAGGCCAGAGCAGTAGCGCTACACGTGTAAACCAGGAGACTGATGTATATTTCTTTTGTGACAGAAAAATACTGAAAAACACCTGCAAAGGAACTATTATAAAAGTGGGCCTTTAAAGCCTTTAAAAGGAAGTGGCTGCATCCTAAATGCTCTAGACTTGTTGGTTGTCCCCTGTGCTATCAGGTAGTGAAATAGTATACAGTGATATCTTTCAAGCTAATACACAAATAGTGGTGAAGTGAATAAAGCAAAAATATACATATGGAGATGCTGCAATATCTAATGTGCTCACAATTACACGTGTAAGTGGTGTTGCGCAATTCCTCTGTTGCTTCAGTGTGAAATCAACATACAACCTTCATACCATATATTCAATGGTTAAAAGTGATTAATAATATAAATAAATATATTGTATGCATAAATAATAAAACCAAAGCATGTGAATAGTTCAATAAACTAGTAAGTGTCCAAGTGATTGACCAATATAGTATTTAGTTCTTCTTTGTTGAAATCCAAAAACTGCTGTGCTTTCACCAATCACCTCAGTGCTCACAGAACTCTCACCTCATAGCCACATATAAAAAGCCTAATGCCCTGTACACACGACCGAACTTTCCAGCAGACTAGGTCCGACGGTCTTCCCGACGCACTTTCGGCAGACTTCCAAACGAACGGACTCGCGCACACACGACCGGACTTTCAGGCAGAATAGGTCTGACAGTCTTCCCGACAAACTTTCGACGGAGTTACGGTGGACTTCCGAACGAACGGACTTGCCCACACATGGACTAAAGTCCGTTCATTTTGAACGTGATGAGGTACGAAAGGACTAGAAAAGGAAGTCAATCTCGCTGCTATTATTGGGGAGATTAACACCTTGCGAGCCCCGTTGCAGAGCAGCTAGCGCCCCCCCTCCTGAACCATACCACGCCGCATGCCCTCAACATGGGGGGTGGGTGCTTTGGGGAAGGGGGGCGCCCTGCGGCCCACCGCCCTATGTGAATGAGTATGGGGTACATCATACCCCTACCCATTCACCTGGGGAAAAAGTGTCAATAAAAAAACACACTAGACAGGTTTTTAAATTTATTAGGCAGCTCTGGGGGTCTTCTTCTGACTTTGGGTGTCTCTTCCAATTTCTCCGCTCTCTCCGGCCTCTTCTCCCGGTATCCGGTTCTTCTCCCGCTCTCCGGCCTCTTCTCGGCTCCCGGTTTTTCTCCCGCTCTCCGGTTCTTCTGCCGGGCTACTCCGCTATCTTCTGTTCTTTTGCCGCTCTCTTGCTAGTGGTGGCCCGGTCTTCTCCGTTGTCTTCTTCCCTCTTCTCTTCTTCCGATGTTGACACGACACTATCTCCCGCTGTAATGCTGTGTTCACAGTGCGCAATGACTTTTATAGGCATGGGGCGTGGTCACCGGGTGTTGATCCCACCCCTTATGACGGCACAGTCCCAGCATGCCCCGGGACTGTGACATCATAAGGGCCGAGGTCACCGGATGACATCAGGTGCTGTAGCTGCCCTTGCGTCGTATTTGGTCCATCGGACCAGCATACAGACGAACGGGCTTCCCAATAGGAACTGGGTCCGGCGGAGTTCCGGCAGAAAGATTTGAAACATGTTTCAAATCTAAAGTCTGTCGGATTTTCGACCGGAAAGGTCCGTCGGAAGCCCAATGAAGCCCACACACGATTGGATTGTCCGATGAATTCAGTCCGTCGGACCAGTCCGGATGAAAAGTCCGCTCGTGTGTACAGGGCATTAATATAGGACTGGTAATCCTTCCTTGGAATATCCCTCTCCTTATCTCCTCTATAATGGTTCCAAGATCCAGGCTCTTGAAGTATCGCTAGTGACTCCAATTTCCACTACACAGCTCTTCTCTTCAGTTCTTACGACGTGTGCTTAGATGCACCCTCTACAGAGGAATTGCGCAACACCACTTACATCCTTACATTTTAAATGCTCTACTTTTTTAAGCTGGTTTCCACAATACACAAAAAACGGGAAAGATTCCCAAAGATATTCAAAGAATACACCGGTTTAGGGACTAATAATCTTTATTTAATATCCACCATATATTAATTATGTAGAAAAATGTATATATAAATACCCTCCTCCAACACAAATAATTAAAATTAAGACAAAGCGAGTCTTAATGAGACACCGGTGTCCACCATACCCAGCCATACACAGCTTACATCCATCCCATGCATACGAATCAATTCAAAAAAGTGTGTTAGTAATTAAAGGCTTCATTTAACCAGAAAGGGATATAAATATGCTATACTGGTCCTGTTAGGTAAAACGTAAAACGTTTTAGCCTACATATACACAGCTTGTTTTTGAGAGTTCGTTAGCTCCATTTAGGAAAAAAGTGCTTGTGCTTAGTATGGTTTTGCTAATTTCCATTTAGGCTTTAAAATTAGCCCAAAAAAGATGAAAAAAGGAGACACACAAGAGAAAAAACGTTCATTTGTGGAAGGCTTTGCAAAGAAGCAGTTATTGTGCACTTATCATATAAGTATATTTTAGGTCACAGACTGGTAAATATGAGGGTGACAACAGACAAGGAAACAAAGAACCGGTTTTTCTCTGAATAAACTTTCCCTTTAATTTTAGGGGGCTGATACAGCTCACTGTTTTGACGTCTTGCTCTGTGTCCTTTATTCCTTTTATTTTAAGTCCATGTGTGTGGCCCAACCACTTTGATGGTGAAATATAGAAAAGAGATCATCAGAATGGCTTCAGACAATGATCTTTGCTTCACAACATGAAGATGTGTATACCTCCAGGTATTTCTCCAGGTGGATTACCTTGTAGCGGTATCTCAGGTGTATCCACACGCCATACTAGCAGTATAAAGCTGATCCATCCTGGTTTACCAGTCTGAGGCTGGGGACTGGGGATGTATACTGGGGAGGACTCAGGATGGTTGGATGTGGTTCGCTGTATAGGCGGACAGACCGGTGCTCACACCACAAAAGACGTGATGCTGTCTTGCTTCTTGCCTACATGTTTCGCTTGTAACCAAGCTTCCTCAGAGCATGCGCAGTACCTCAGCGAGTGTCAATAGACTTAATTAGATCATTTGTAGCTATCACAGGCACGTCAGTTCTACTGTTATTTATTCAACATTCAGTCTCACAAAGTGCTAACATAACTTTCACCTAAGGTGATCATCCATTGCTGAATTTTGACGAATTTTGATAGTAAGCTCATTATTAAGTCTGTTTTTAGCATTGCCAAGCAGTGATTTTAATATCGCATGCCATAACTGCTGTTAGTAAATGTCAATAAAGACAAAAACAATGATTTGGCAGCGAAACAACAGCAGAAATAAATAGACTCAAGCAAAATAAAACAGAACAAAACAAAACAAGACAGAAGCAAGAGCAAAAACCAAAGACAAAAAACATTAAAAAAAGACCAAGGAACGAAAAGCAAATTATATACAGAAACATGAGTTCAGGAAGTAAATATCTCAATGCCCAAAGGTGAATAGGGGAAATGGAAAATGGGACATGTTCCTATATTTGGTGGTATCTTTTGATATTGAATACTCCGCCACAGTCATCTCTTAAAGGGATAGTGCAGATATCAAAGATATTGAGTAATGGAAGTCCATGTCAAAATAGGCTCATTACTGTTCTAAAAATACTGATAAGTTACATTCATTGTTCAACCCTGCGGGTTGCATACTTTTCAAATTGAAGATCCACATCTTCTCTTTCTGATACAGTATCTTGTCAAAATCCCCATTTCTTGGGGGTAGGTTGAGCCTATATATTCCTTTACATTTAAGACCAGTCAGTTCCCCTCCACGAACCTTCAGGAAATGCAATGAAAGTGGACGTTCATGATCCTTATTGATTATGCTCTGGACATGTTCACCGACTCGTATTTTAAGCTGCCTTTTTGTCTTGCCCATGTAGATCAATCCACATGGGCAAGTTAACATGTATATAACACGGTCTGTGGAACAGTTAATAAAATTGTTGATCCTATAGTGTTTACTGCCATCAGAGTCGGTGAACATGTCTGTTTTGTCGACATACTTGCAGATATTGCATCAGCCACAAGGGTACATGCCTTTTAATGGTGGAAGGTCAGTGGGCCATTTGCGTTTTTTTGGTCTGTGATACTCTGAGTGGACCAACTTGTCCTTCAGATTTTGGGCCCTTCTAGCTATCAGTAAAGGTCTATCTCCAACAAAACCACCAAGAATTGGAGCCTGGGCTAATATATGCCAATGGCGGCTCAGAATGTTTTTTATCTGTTCCCACTGTGCTCCATATCTGGTGATTATCCTTATTGGAGTTGATTTTGTAGTTTCTCGAGTTTTCACTTCACTGTCAGCCAGAATTTCTCTCCTGTCAGTTTGAAATGCTCTCTTTTTAGCCTTTCTAATAGAGGCATGGGAGTAGCCCCTATCCCAGAACCTCCCGTACATTTCATGTGTTTCATTTTTTAAGTCATCCATGTCTGAACAGTTTCTCCTAATACGGAGAAACTGTCCAACCGGGATCCCTTGTATTAGTGACTTCGGGTGATGGCTTGAAGCTAACAGTAGCGTGTTCACCGCAGTTTCTTTTCTGAATGTCTTTGTCCTTAGTTTGCCATCTTTCACATATATGGTGAGATCTAGGAAGGGCAAAGCTGTTAAGTCGTAAGAAAAGGTCAATCAGATGTTTCTATGGTTGTTATTAAGTTCCTCAAAAAATAGAGTCAGATCTTGGGGTGTACCCCCCAGACCATAAAGACGTCATCGATGTACCTCAGCCACAGGTGACAGGGGCTGAGGTACATCAACGGAGGGTAAACTAGATCCTGCTCCCACAGGCCCAGATGCAGGCATGCATAGGAGGGTTTCCACAATAGCCGCATAGGTAACTCAAGGTAGATGTTGTCCAAGAACATGATGGGAAGTAGCTTCCTCAGCTCTAGTGAGTGTCAGGAACATACCACAAATGTATATCCATAGTGAGTCACCTTCATCCAATCACCATGGAACTTGTCCAGGCAGTCACAGATTGTCCAAAAACAAAATGGAAAGTGTGAACGTTTGTTCTATTGACATTGTTCAATCATTCTGGTGCCATGTAGTCTAATGCCCCGTACACACGGTCGGATTTTCCGACGGAAAATGTGATAGGACCTTGTTGTCGGAAATTCCGACCGTTTGTAGGCTCCATCACACATTTTCCATCGGAATTTCCGACACACAAAGTTTGAGAGCAGGCTATAAAATTTTCCGACAACAAAATCCGTTGTCGGAATTTCTGATCGTGTGTACACAAATCCGACGCACAAAGTGCCACGCATGCTCAGAATAAATAAAGAGATGAAAGCTATTGGCTACTGCCCCGTTTATAGTCCCGACGTACATGTTTTACGTCACCGCGTTCAGAATGATCGCGGTGTGACCGTGTGTATGCAAGACAAGTTTGAGCCAACATCCGTCGGAAAAAATCCTAGGATTTTTTTGTCGGAATGTCCGATCAATGTCCGACCGTGTGTACGGGGCATAACACTTGTGTTAATTGTTCAAGGTAAATGGCTAATTATGTTTTCATAGACCCTCAACCCTGTTTAGGGATGTTTGCTCCAGTTTACCATAGATGGCCTCTTTCACACCTCTTGCAAACAATTTCCAAAATGTGCATCGTTCTATTTGTACTTCCCATTTTATTTTACCCAGAAGAAACAGCCAAACCATGACCCAACATGTTTTTGAGGATCCTGAAATGTGTTGGTTCATCTTGTGGCTCTATCTTTTGTACAAACCAAACTAAAGAAGTATAACACACGCTTAGTCACTTCTCTTTTTGCTACTCCACACTTTCCTTAACGTGTTTAAGATCAGTGACTGAAGCTAGATATAGCCAGGCAAATAGCATTACAAGAAGCAGGTCAACAATCGAAGCCTCTGAGTTTCTCTTCAAAAGGCTTTTTTTTAGGGTTCATGTAGACAAGCATTGTTTTCAAAGAAGACAAACATTGTTATCAAAAGCCGCTTTGTATGCAGCACCCTTCATGCACATGCATTTGAAAAGGCTGAATGCTGACAGAACACTAAATAGGCACAAGTGTTGCCTGTTTGTTTGGGGAACCCATTAGGGAGCCCCCTGTTAATTAGGATCTGGCCTGAGTTTAGTTAGTGGTTCAAAACCAGCAAATATTTTCTTTGTTTATGCTATGGCTTTACTTATAATGGAAGTATATACAGTTGTAATATTGCATACAGCATAAACATTGAAAACACATAAATGCATATATGTCACACACTTCGTGCAACACCAAGTGTGAAATACTCCGGCAGATATCTGCTAAATGTAAAACAAGTTACAAAGAAAAAGATTATAAAGTCCCTTGTTGTGAATACAATGATTCCATTCACCGTGTGAGTAGCTGGTAAGACTACGAACAGATATGGTGAATCCCCCACGTGGAAGCAGTGCAGGCTTACCAGATAAGTTGGACTCATACAAACATATGTTTAATGAGTCAATAAGGCTTATATTGCCAGCCGGCAATGGAGTAGAGTGGTTCAGCCAGGCAGTGATGTAATCCGGATAGCATCAAGGACTTCACTAGGGACTCCCCAAATTCTAACTTGGTCTCGGTGAAAATAGCCCATAGAAAGAAAAGGGGACCATATTGTGTAATAACGTTTGGTATAACCAATTTATTTAAAAGGTAGAACACTTACATTTTCCAAGATAAAAAAGCGCTTGTAATAAAATTGTGGCAGGCAGTGGAGTCTCCCGACGCGTTTCGTCTAATCAGACTTCATCTGGGGTACCCTACCACTGCTGCCAACTCCTTTATAGAGCTGCTATTTAAACTGAGCAAGCGCAGAGTTTTTGTTTTTTGAAAGTACTGCTGTTATCTATTGGAATATACACTGCTGCTACGCTCTCTTTACTGTTGTTATATATTTTCTTCCATGATGGATGTTTTTGATTATCGGGCTTCCCATAAAGTCAATACTGAGGGAGTCTTCATAGCTACTGGGAGTGATACAGAGGTGGGAGGTTTATTTCTGAGGTTGAAAAATGTCATGACCACTGAAACTCCATCTACAGTGGGATCTGGCATTTTTACAACAGTATATTTCAGAACAGATGGTACAAACAACAAGGCGAAACAGATTTAGACTCATGGTTTAAATATTTTAATGATGCAGGTATCAGCTTTTTGAATGTCCTTATCTCTAAGAAAAATAATAGGCTCCTCTCTCTGGATAGAGAGATTAAAGAGCTGAAGGATAAACTACTGATGCATAAAAACTCCCAAGAATATAGCTCTTTGTCCTCCAATCTCCTAAATCATTTGGAGAAAGAGGATAAGGAACAAAAATACAAGAAACAGAAAAAATATTCCAGAGATGTGGGTGACTATAGAACCAACACAGTTTTTGGTTATAAATATAAAAATATAAAAACCGAAAAACTGCGCTAGAAAATGTTGAAAACAATAGTGAGAGTGTGTAGTCCAATACAAAAAAGGCCAATAATCATGAGTGAAGTGAAAATTCCTCAGTGTTGTACTGTTGAAAGATGATAATTCAAATGTAACATATCTATGTGGTTACCAGAACGTAAGCCAAAGTCAGACGAGTGGCTTAAACCCAGCTCGGGCCTTTAGAGAGCGATTCCAATGAGACAGGATAGGTCACACTCGTGTTGCATATTCAGGTCCGCATAGGGTTACCCAAAAAATATATGGCAAAAAACATAGCGTAATACTGATACAATAGAAAAACTCAAAAAAGGGGAAAAAAAAAGAAGGAAAGGTGCAACACTCAGCAAACCCAAATCATATATAATCATAGAAACATCCAGTGTCCACAATACACACAGGAGTGTTAAGTGAGTGACATGCAAACATGCAAAAAAAAATATGTGCACTTTAAATATGTATGTGAACCTCCAAAAGAATATGCTTACCAGATATCAAGGGCAAGTGAGCATACAACTATCACCCAAATGGAGGGGCATGGAAAAATCCCACCAGGTGTGACAAGCCACATATAAACTGCTTACCAGATGGCAAACTAATGTGTGCAAACTCCACATGGTTAAGGACTTAACACCATAAGACGTGACAAAGGATCTATCTTTATAGCGAACCTTTTAAAATTCCTGCTTACCAGATGGCTGATTAGTATAAGCACAAGCCGAAATCCTGACAGAAACAGCGTGAATACGTCCTGGCAATCTTGTCACGGGCTCAGCAGTGCATATAGTATGAAAAAAGCAGCCAATAGTGTGATACCGTATAAAACTAAAAATTTATTTAAACGAATTGCACTTACAATAAAAACAAAAGGATAAAGCAATGCCGGCCGGCACTCAAACAAACTCCCGTCCACAACAGGGCGACGTGGTGACGTCAGTACGTCCCTCCCAGACGCGTTTCGGCATAGGTTGACGTTTTCAATGGGGAACGGGCAGCGTGCTGAGCGACCATATTATATGCGCACACCAAGCCTTGTTCTGGGTCCCGTCAAGTGAAACACAGAATGCCATCTTTGATGTGGGCATTAGCGATATATATTTTGAGGAATGGAGCCAGATTAGCGCCAAAAATGCCACCAGACTCACAAACCCCCCCCCCCTCTTCTTCCATCTCCCCCACCCTCCTCCAGCATTACATTTATTATTGGCCCCTGGTCCTCATGCATTTCCCTATTGATTTTTCAGTTGGTACCCCAGGGGACCATGTATTTTGACTCATAACCAGCTTGGTAGCTTCCCCCCTGTATAAACATGTAACCAAAAAAAACCCCTCCTTTCCCTGCTGCTGTGTTCCCTGCCTCTGCCCTTACACTGGTTATGTATACAATATATCCATGTTTGCCTTCTTCCCCTTTTCTAGTCAAATATGTATTTATGCCTGTTGTATATGTATTTTTCATTGGCATCTGTACTTGTATATCCTCTATATGTATAGAGGCCTGCTGGTTATTTATATTTGTCATACTAGGGAATATCTCACTATGCCTATTGTCCCATGCATTAATTTACAACTGTAATTCTTTAGTATTATCTAAGCTCCCCCCTCTACTCTGCCAGCAACTAACTTGCTTTGTTGCAGGCGGTCCCTGTACACTGGGAAATATAGACATGTATGCTCTACTATTAGCTATTCCATCTCCTTGGTATGGGATTTCTCATATGATCCCTCTGGGTTATTTACTGTGACACAGTCTCCCTTCCCCCGTCCCCCCCGAGGCGCGGGTGGCCGGAGCGGCTGCCCGGCACGGAAAGCCGCTACAAGATTATCTTGGGCGGCGCTTAGGGAGGTATCTGGGCGTTTCTCCATCCCACGCCCACTGCCTCCATGTTGCCACTCCGGCGGGCATGCGCAGTCCGCCGGAGTGGCACTTCCGTGCCGGTGGGGCGGGTGTGCGCGACGCTGCTCCAAACGCCGTGACGTTCGCGCGTGCGCGGTTGGGGCGGCGCCGCGCACGCATGCCTCGGGGGGTCAGTTTTAGCACGTCCCTGTCTACGTTGTTCACATCACAGCTGTGCTTCATTCTGACGCCAGCTGATTGAACTCCCCTACACTTTATTAACCAGCCCCACTCACTACCTATCAAGGCGCTACAATCGCTGGACGCTTGGCTGTGAGGTTGTGGTTATGCATCCCTGTCTCCACCTAAGGTAGGACTTCCTGGTTACTTGCTTTTCTTACTTTTATCTTCCTAATTACTCCAGTTTCAGGTACACTTACTACTCCTTCGCTTAGTCATATTAGCCACACTTTATCATTCTTAAGTCCGCTCTGATTCTGGGCTCTGCTGGCTACTATTGGTATACTTATTTAGGCCTTGTAAACACCACATGTGTCTTTACTCATATCTCATATATTATGGTCTTGCTTGCAGCTGTACCACCTTATATTTTTCTATATAATACTCATTATGGAAATTCTCCATTATATATACATATTATATGGGCTTTGGGACATGTAATTGTATTCTACTCTTACTTTATACTACGTTGAACCCTAACTCCCATGTATATATATATATATGTATTTTTTCATCATAATATAGGATGAACTGGACCCCTCTTTGGCCAATTCTTATTTGATATATTGCAATTATACACACCATTCACCACACTCTCCCTATTACCTCATTTTCACTGAGGTGTATATCTATGCATTCAGTTATTTCTCTATATACTATGGACCCTCTCCTAAGGTCCTCTCTATATATTTTCTTATTTTCCAGGGACACCTTCCTGTGACCTCAGCACGCCGCTCCGGTTTGCACGCGCCCGGGTCGGGCGGGACGGGAGTTTTTGTCACACACACCCCCCCATGGTGACTGCAGCCTACCATCCTGCATTTTTCGCCATCTAGGTAGCTGGACCTATACCAGCTACAATACCAACACTCACTGCCATATCCTGCCCTCCCTCCATGTTCTTCCTTGTTTTTACAAATCTTCACAAGCAATTGCCCGCATATTTTCAGGTAGGTGATCAACTGATCATCTGCTATCTAATATTGCCCTAGGTTTTACCAACCACCTGACCCTTTCTCCTTTTCATCCCCTTCCCAATTAGCCTAGATGAAACTCTCTCTCTCAATCTTGCCCCTGAAGAAGGACCGTACAGATACTTAGTACCCCGAAACGCGACGGGCTTGAGAAGAGCTTGCTCATCATTAACTGTGTTTTGTTTATTCATCATGGCTACTATGTAGTTTTACTGTGTTACTGTATACATTTATTGCTTGTTTTTATCCTATGTACTTTTCAATACTAATAAAATTAAACCCTTTTTTATTACATATAAAAACGCCCTTTACACTTTCTTATATACCCTACCTGTTTGCCTTTGCAAGTGCCGGAAAAGTCCACCCAGGGGAACCCTTTATCTTGTATCTGTAAATAAAAACCAGGCATACATGGACTTCGAGTAACTGGCATTTCAAGTTTATAATTTGAAACCCTCCCTTTAAAAACTCAAAACCTGGTAATTGAGTAAAAATCTCTAAATGACAATGCACAGGTAGCCAGATACCATACCGATTCGATTCTAAGCTTGGACATTGCTCATATAGAGATAGAGGTAACATGAATTCACAGGTTAAGGGACAAATGTAAGACCTATCCAAATTCCCCAACATTATGTCTCCACATAGATAGTAGTAACATCAAAATAAGAATAAAATTAAATCATAAATATTAAAAAACAATAATCAATAATTGAAAGTCAATAATAATAGAAAGGAATAATAAGAATACATTTAAGCATAGATATACTCTTTAAATGTAAGGGAAAATATAGAGGAAAAATATAACCCACATTGATTGCGGGCCATGTCACTGCTCACATAATATAACCTGACCAACCTTCACTCGTACAGAAAGGTGACCCAAGGTACAAAAAATGTGAAAACAAATATAGGGCTAATCAGTCCCCCACCAAAGGCTTGGCTGGAACAATAATTTTATATTTCTCAAAAGTTTTATCTATGAGGGATGTAATCTAAAAATAAGGATTTATGGTTACTCACATATCAAGGCCTAACTAAAAAGATATAACCTCATCCAAGACCATGTCTATGAGGGAAATTATGGAAATTAGCTATATAGTCAGTTTTTGGTTGGCAAAAACTATTTAATGTCACCCCTTCTATGGAAGCCTCAACAAGTGATATGGAGGTAAATTTACCATCAAATGTACAGGTAGTTCCAACAACTCGGGCCTCTCAACCCAATGGGGGTCGGACACCAAGGAATAGAGAGAAACACAGTGAGGTACCACACTCCTCACAATCCAGAATACGACACTTCAGTCCACAGACCCCTGTAAGCCCCTCAAGGGGTAGAGGTAATTATAGGGGGAAACGTGGAAATAGGGGTAACTTTAGAGGCAATAATCAGCATTCTAATATACACCGACATCGTGAATATGAGAATCAGTCCTATGGTGATTATGAGAATCAGCCCCAATACCGTTCCCCAATGAGACATGAGATACGTCATGACCCCTACTATGGGGAGGGTTCATATTATAGCTATCCCTCCTCTCCATTACCTACTCACAATAGATACTCACCACTCAGGGATACATATAACTCTAGCAATAGGAGAGATAACTATGGTGAACCTCCATATGCGCATAATTCCAATGCTTATGAAAATCAGGGTTTTCCCGAGGACCGTCACGCCAAAAAACGAGGTCCAGACCCAAGAGAGGGTGTCGAGGGGGTAGGAGATTACAGAGGAGGAAAGCGAAAAAGAGTTCAATAGGACAGGGCATATTCAATCTGAGTACCCAATCACTCACTCAAAGCTAAATATCAGTGTTAGACAAAGGACTCAAATATGCTCCACCAAATAAATTGAATAAGTTTCACACTTTTATAGATATCCACAAATATATCCGCAGGATTAATATTCAAAGGTATTTAGTTACCAATCCTATGAGGACGGACTATCCGGCAGCAACTTCAGGGACTGTACATTCAGGACTGTCCAACCCCTCCCTATTTACCCCCCCCTGTCCCCATGGCACCAGCAGTGAAAATTTTCAGGGATCTCGTATTGGAGGACCTTGCTAAGTTACCAGAGAAACGCATCCGATATCCCCCAGTACCAAAAGAGGAATTACAGTCTTTGTGTTCACGAAAAAATATAGTCGTCCGCCCGGCGGACAAAGGGGGAGGTATAGTGGTGTTAGAAAAAGATAAGTATGAGGAAGAGATGTACCGGATCTTGAATGAACCGGGTACTTATGCCGAACTCCCCAATAATCCCATGAATGTCTACAAAAAACAACTCCAGAAACTTGTGACTAAAGGTTATGACCAAAAAATCTTAAATAAGAAAGAAAAAGCATTTATGATACCTAAGGCACCCAGAATTCCCACCATCTATTACTTGCCAAAGATCCACAAAAATCCTGTATGTCCTCCGTGTAGGCCTATTATGAGTGGGATTAATTCCATTACCTCACGAATAGGCAAATACATAGACTTCTATCTGCAACCGTTGGTCAAAAAAACACCCTCTTTTCTAAAGTTCTACAATCAGACTTTTAGAAAGTATAGAATTACAGGATGGCTACATCCTAGCCACGGCGGATGTAGCATCTTTGTATACATGCATACCACATGACAGAGGGATAGAAGCGGTAAAACATTTTTTTGATCAGGAACAATCCTTGGCATCTTTTCAGGGTGATTATTTGATAGAGCTTTTGGAATTCGCAACCAAACACAATTATTTTGGGTTCAACCAGCGCTACTATCTCCAGCAGCTTGGCGTAGCCATGGGAGCAAAGTTCGCTCCTAGTCTTGCGAATCTCTTTATGGCTAAATTGGAGGAGAATGTCGTCTATGCCCACCATACCACTTCATTGGTGTTGTGGGCGAGGTATATAGACGACATCCTCCTCCTATGGAGCGGGACCTTCGAGACTTTGAAGAAGTTCTTTGAGGACCTTAACTCCAATGATAGAGGGATTTCCCTTACATATGAGGCTAGTGAAACGGGGATTCATTTTCTAGATTTGGAAATTGGGATTGTCGATGGACAATTCAAGTTCAATACCCATTTCAAGTCAACGGATCGAAATAGCTTTATCCCTAGAGACAGCTGCCATCACAGCTCGTGGCTCAATGCAGTCCCTCAGAGTCAATTCCTCAGACTTCGTAGGAATTGTACAGACACGGAAATATTCATCACTCAAGCGGAGGTCCTAAGACAGAGATTCCTTGATAAAGGATACAGTAAGGCCGACTTAGATGTTGAACTTCAGAGAGTGATTAACACCGATAGGAATACCCTCCTTACAACTAAACCAGAGAGAGAACCGGATACCACATTTAAATGGGCTATGTTGACTACTTATTCAATACAACATAAACAAATGGCAAATATTATGAGAAAACACTGGGGTGTTCTGAGACAAGACAACATATTGGGGAAATTGCTACCGGAACAGGCTAAAATTATTTTTAGAGGAGCACCGTCCCTACAGGGATATGTAGCACCCAATGTTGTCAATCCCCCTGTGCGTCCGTCTTTTTTCCATGACTGGACGGGATTCTTCCCCTGTAAGAAATGTGTTGTTTGTCAACATAATGTACCGATAAGACGTAAACTGACAGAATTTACATCTACTGTCACAGGGAAGAGGTATACTATTAAACCGTTTTGTACATGTAGCTCTAAGTATGTAGTATACTTAATTGTTTGTTCTTGTGGCAAATAATATGTTGGCCGAACAACTAGAACTTTCACTGTGAGAGTGAGTGAACACATTAGTCTCATCAAAGGTAGGGACTCGAAACATAGTGTCCCCAGACATTATAAACAATTTCATAATAGTAACCCTGCAGGTTCATTATTTTTGGTGATAGATAAATACACTCCTCCATGGAGGGGTGGGGCCATGACCAGAGGGGTTTCTCGATTAGAAACATTCTGGATACACGAGTTACGGTCTCTTCACCCACAGGGTATGAATATGGAATTAGATATTAATGCCTTTATTAATAAATCATAGGACCCTATTTGCTGGGGGGACCTTTTTCTATCTCTTCTGTATATTTTTTATATGTTAATTTTTTATATAATTTTCCTTATGCATTTTCTATGCGGTTTTAATATATGGTATGTTGTACATATATTATTATGGGTCCAGATCACCCAATGAGAATCCCTCTCGGATCTTTATATACATGAGAGAATCCTTATCGGATTTTTATATATAATTTTTTTTTTGATTTGGATTCTATAATTATTATTAAATTTCACTTTAATTATCACAAATTTTCCCTTTTACATAGGGACACTTTGGTCAAACGTTTTCACGTAACTGGTCACTATTTTGTAACGTCTTTGATATACTGTTTATAATGGAGACTTTGTCTCACATTCATGAGTATAGATACATTATATTTCATAACCTCACATTTTATGGAATTTTATTTACATATATGTAAAACACTCCATATTTAAATTGTGATAATGTATATACATAATATCCGATTGTTTTGTCACATCACTGAAAGTCTTTAATTATTCAGACTTCTTTTGGTAATTTTATCACAAATTATTACTTATGTTGCACATATGTTTCAATATTGAGACAACACTAATAGAATCACTTCACACACACTATATTGCTTTTATTGTGGGGCCAGTCTGTGCCCAGCTTTTACATATAGTATTATGTGGATATCACAACATGACATCCCGTTCCCAGGCACGCGTTGCCATGCCGAGCATACGTGACCATATCTCGCTCGTGACGACATTGCGCCATGTCTCCCTTGGTTAGGGGGTGGGGTGTACACTTGACTGATGGCGGCTGTGCTTGCGTTCCATGCAGGCGGAGGACGCTGCAGAGCGAGCCGTTCTCTACGTCATCGCGCCACGTCTCCCTTGGTTAGGGGGTGGGGTGTACACTGGACTGATGGCAGCTGTGCTTGCGTTCCATGCAGGCAGAGGACGCTGCAGAGCGTGACGTCCTCTACGTCATATTCACTCACTTCCTGCATATGATCCGGGACTGATCATTCTAGACGGGATTAAACATTGCCCCCTTTTATTCTATTTAGGAACATTTCCTTTCTTTCTTTTTTTAAACACAAGGAGTCTTATAAATGTTATTTATGTGGGAAATCGAGATACATATTACCACTCAGTACGAAGATAGGAGTGCTGGAACGCACACTATATATTGGGAAAGAGGCTTGAAACGCACGCGGGTCCGCCATCTTGGCGATACCCGGAAGTGCACTCAACTAACTGACACAAGCTGGATTCTCATTATGGGGGGGTTACAGTACCTTTATAAAGGAGTTGGCAGCAGTGGTAGGGTACCCCAGATGAAGTCTGATTAGACGAAACGCGTCGGGAGACTCCACTGCCTGCCACAATTTTATTACAAGCGCTTTTTTATCTTGGAAAATGTAAGTGTTCTACCTTTTAAATAAATTGGTTATACCAAACGTTATTACACTATATGGTCCCCTTTTCTTTCTACGGGCTATTTTCCCCGAGACCAAGTTAGAAGTTGGGGAGTCCCTAGTGAAGTCCTTGATGCTATCCGGATTACTTCACTGCCTGGCTGAACCACTCTACTCCATTGCCGGCTGGCAATATAAGCCTTATTGACTCATTAAACATATGTTTGTATGAGTCCAACTTATCTGGTAAGCCTGCACTGCTTCCACGTGGGGGATTCACCATATCTGTTCGTAGTCTTACCAGCTACTCACACGGTGAATGGAATCATTGTACTCACAACAAGGGACTTTATAATCTTTTTCTTTGTAACTTGTTTTACATTTAGCGGATTTCTGCCGGAGTATTTCACACTTGGTGTTGCACGAAGTGTGACATATATGCATTTATGTGTTTTCAATGTTTATGCTGTATGCAATATTACAACTGTATATACTTCCATTATAAGTAGCGCTACACTTTTTATGCACCTGTTTCTTTTACAAATTTCCTGTTTTGTTGTGTGAGCTGCTATTTAAACTGAGCAAGCGCAGAGTTTTTGTTTTTTGAAAGTACTTATGCTATGGCTTTGCTGTACAAAGCCTTCTTGCATTAAAAAGTTGTGTAAATTTGTTGCCTTGCTGAAGAAAAGTGCTGGATTAACCAGCTTGGACTGTTCTTGGGTGTCTCTGTTTCATGCATGGTTTACCATTGCTTATACCTGTCCCCATAACAGTTGACAATAAAGTACAAAATAATAAAAAAAAAATCTAAGGACTGGGAAGCTGCAGTATATTATATGTTTGTTCTTTGGTTTAAATACACCTAAATAGGGTGATGAGAAAAGTGTCCATCAATGACAACCAATCAGAATTCACCTTTTTACTGTTATGACTGCTTTAAACTGAAGTAGCTTGCTATCAGTTACTTTGCACATTCTCAGTGCTAACTGATCTTCCTTACTGGATACACCAAATACTATCTCTGGTTTATTCTAGGCCTGCCTCAAGATTTATGTTCAGAAATAAATTCAATGCAAATTTTATCTCATAACTTTTATGAACACTGAATTTGATTTCTTTACTTCACTTTCTTGCACATTTATTAAAACAGCTACTGGTCTGGGGTATGCAGCAAACAGAAGATGAAAATCCCATGTGGCCATTGAGAACCATTGCACTAAGAGCTGCCATATTACACCATTAAATAAAAAAGTAAATCTATGTTATAAATAATATAGGCATAGCTGTATAGGTATGCCAGTGACACATGTTAATAAGAAAAGATAGCCTGCTCAACCACAATTACAACAAATTAAACATTTTCAGATTCTCTTTTGCTGGGCAGCATTAATCTGTGTATTTGTTGCATTACAAGCATATCAGTTTTGTCATAAGCAAGCTCTTTTTATTGCTGTCATTTAATGAAAGTTAAATTAATTGGTCTACTATACTAAACTGCTTGGAGCAGTGTACATTTAATTAGAACACATAAAAAAAAACCTAAGTCCCAATTTCGACAATTAACATCTTCCGAAACATTCCAGGGTTATTGGAAAATACAAACAGGTCTGTGTTTACAAGCCTTTTTGTTCTCGAGTATTTTGTGAGTCTTCCTGTCCGAGCACCTAAGCTGCCTAATCTAGATTCCTAAAAAGTCAGGGGTTTACCATGTCCAAGAATTGGGGTCAGGCACCAGTCTGCATCTGACTTGACATGAAAGTCTGCATCCAATTGGTGGCCGTAGGGAGATAACTAAAGTATGTTGTACTATGTTGATGCATAAGGCCCCAAGGGGTTGATGTTTGAAGACTGTACTATGTACTTTGTTGCCTATAACTACAAGTCAATATCTTCTTTACAGTCCAGGTTTCAAATAAATTGAAGTGGAACTAAACCCTCCTATCCTTAACAACCAAGAAAGCTGCCATCTCTATTTTATCTGCAGTTGCCATGGTGCTGCACATGTGATCAGCTATGACACCAGCCATTTGATGGTTTGACAGGTCATTTAAAGTGGAACTAAAGTCCACAATACTTACCTCTCCTTCAAAAGTCCGAGATCCCAGATTGCAGGCAGGGAATGATGGCATTCCTGCGCAGAAACTCAGCCATCCCAACACATTTTGTGCCAAATTGTAAACTGAGCTGAGCATTGCATGTCTCTTCTGCAAAAATGAGCGTGCCTTGCCTTGCAGCTTTTTCATTTAACTGATTTAAAGGGGTTGTAAGCCCTCATGTTTTTTCAGCTTAATGTATCCTATGCATTAGGGTGAAAAAAACTTCTGACACTGACCAGCCCCCTTTTTTATTCACCTGAGCCTGTTCGTTCCCTCGGCGGAGACGCACTCTACCTCTCTGCCCGTTGTCTCAGGCTCTTGATTGGATAGATTGATAGCAGCGCAGCCATTGGCTCCCACTGCTGTCCATCAAATTCAATGACGCGGGGCTGAGTCTATGAAAGCAAATGCTGGACTCGATAACGCGCCCGCATGGTAACCCCCCCAGGGAGAACGCTTCTCCTAAGAGGTTTACCAATGCGGGGAGGAACTGATAGCACCACCAGGGGACCCCAGAACAGATGGATCGTGGCCACTCTGTGCAAAACGAACTGCACAGTGGAGGTAAGATTGACATGTTTGTTATTTAAAAAAGTGTTCACTTTTTAAAAATAAAATTTAAAAAGACGTTCTACTCACCTGCTCTGTGCAATGAAGTGATCCTTTACCTCCTCTTCTGGAGTCCTCCACCGGCACTGTCAGCTCCTTCTCCCTCCCGACTTTTCCCAAAGCAGCTGGCTTGCTGAGGCATCTGTGTGAACAAGTTTTTGAGATGGGCTATGTGTGTTCAGAGGCAATCACAGTGCAGCCACGCCCCCCACTCCCTCGTCACAGGATTCTACTGACAGCAGCCAGAGCAAATGGCTCCCGCTACTCTCATAGTCTCCTGTGAGGCCAGGAAGAGAGAGCAGTAGTGCTGTAGACAGGCACAATGCTGGATCGAGAGAGGAAACAGGTAAGTATTTAAGGATGGGTGGAAGGAAATCGATAATGGGGCATTTTTTACCTTAATGCATAGAATGCATTAAGGTAAAAAAATACTTAGCCTTTAAAACCACTTTAAGACTTTACAAGGAGGTGCTGATAAGTATTAAGCCTTACCCAGAAAACATTAAGCTAGGAAGCTGCAAATTGTAGGTTGTACTGGTCAATTCATCTATATTTAATGATGCAAAAATCAACTACCTATGATTTTAACTTATCTTTCTTTTTCAGGTCCAAAGTGAACATGGCAGCACCTCCAGAAAAATTCACTGTGGAAGAGCATAGGACCATAATCAAGTTCCTGTTTCTCCAAGGGAAAGATGCGAAACAGACCCATGATGAAATGTCACAAACTTTGGGTGACAGTGGCCCTTCATATGCAACAGTTAAACATTGAGTTGTCAATTTTAAAACTGGCCATTTTATTGTTGAAATTGAGAAACTCAGTGGAAGGCCTGTTTCTGTCTCTGGGCCTGCAAATGTAAAATCCATCCATAACATGTTTATGGAGGACTGCCGAGTATCAGCCAAAAGTATTGCTACATATCTGGGAATACCACGTGAGAGATTTGGTGCCATTATCCACAATGACTTGGAAATGAGAAAGCTTGCAGCAAAGTGGATCCCAAAACTTTTGAAAACCGAACAAAAGAGGAAACGTGTGGAGACATCGGTGGCATTTTTGGAACATTTTGCAAGAAATGAGTCAGATTTCCTGGACAAACTGGTAACTGGTGATGAGACACGAATCTACTGAATGATCCTGAGACAAAGGAACAGTCTAAGGAATGGAGGCACAGTGGTTCCCCAAGGCCAAAGAAGTTCCGTGTGCAAAGGTCAGTGCAGAAGCAAATGGCAACAGTTTTTTAGGATAAGAAGGGAAATCTTCTGTGGACTACCTCAAAAAGGGTTCAACCATCAATGCAACATATTACTGTGCTTTATTGACGAAGTTGAGGCAAAATATCAAGGAAAAACATCAAGGAAAGCTCTCCAAAGGTGTCATCCTGTTGCATGAGACAACTCCTTGTCACACACTGCAGGTGAAACAATGGCAAAACTGACCTCCTTAGGCTTTTGAGTGATGCCCCATCCACCCTATTCACCCGACCTGGCTCCTTCTGACTATGAGACATCTGTTCCCCAATTTCAAAAAACACCTAAAGGGACACGATTTGGGAGTGTTTCAGAGGCAACTAATGCTGCAAATGAGTTGTTACACCAGCAGTCAAAAGAATTTTATTTGCAGGGACTTAAGCTGCTGGACAGATGTCACAAGTGCATTGACTTCCTGGGGGAAAATGAACAATAGTGTGTCAGTTACAGCTTCCTAGCTCAATTTTTTCTGGTTAAGGCTCAAAACTTATCAGCACCCCCCTCAAAGTTCCACTTTGAGAGCTACCATAAGTTCACTACTGTAAAAGTTGTCATTCAAAGCATACCTGTAATATAACTATTTTGGGAAACACTTAAATCCTCTTTAAGGGATAAAATAAGCACACAGTGGCCACACACTATACAATCTGATTTGATACACATTTAATGGATTGTTCAGGTGGGTCCTTCTATTCCAAAGTTTTGGTAAATCTAAAGACAATTGTACAGAGATTGTACAAACAGATCACATATAGTAAGGCCAGCATTATAAAAGTATATGGGAGGGAGACATTCAGCTGTCAATGTACTGTAATCCAGATTCGGCTCAAGGAGGATGAGGGTGTAAACACACAAATTTTACTTTCAGGCCCCATTCACACAGCATATTGGGAGCATATTAGTGCATTTTTCCTGTGACACACATAGGGCAGCCTGTTCACTTCAATAGGCTGCCCTACCCTTGACAGGTAGATCTAAAGGAGATTGTACAGTCAGATAGTATAGTGTAAGGTGAGCTTTATCATCCAGGGATACACATCTCCCACTTTCAATATTATAGCTCTGCTCCATATAGACTGTCATGTGATCGCTCAGCTCCTACACACTCTGCCAAATGAATGATCTGTGCAAGATGAAGTTAATTTACAAAGCGATGCCCACTGACATTGCCTGCATTAGAGTAGCATAAAACTGTAGAGGTGGGCGGGAGCAATCTCCTGGAGGGGGAGTGCAGGGTGTGTGTTAATGAGGTCAGCTGCTGCACCACTTCCTAAGTTCACCAACAGTTTTCCCATCCCAAAATACCAGGACATCGAGCAGAAAGAAATGTAGGAGTTTTCTGTAAAAAAAAACCCTGGAGGCTGAGGTAAAGCTTGTCCTAGAACAGGGCTCGACAAACCCCGGGCGCCAGGTCGCATTTGCGACTAGAATTAGCGACCTGGCGCCTGGGGCGGCACAGCTGGGGTATCCTGTGTCCGTTCGACACCCCCCCCCTCCCGCCGCGATCGCGCTGGGCCGCGCCGGTAATTGAGGCCCCGGCTTTGCGGCCTACTGCAGTCCTATGGTTCCTGGTTCCTTCTGCAATCGGGCGCCCTCTGGTGGTGGCCGTTGGTATGACAAGACATCCACCAATGCTAATGGAGCAGCTTTCCCTACCTGTTTTCACTGCCTGCTCATCTCCTTCCCTTTACTTAGAACCCCCAAACATTATATATATTTTTTATTCTAACACCCTAGAGAATAAAATGGCGGTCATTGCAATACTTTCTGTCACACCGTATTTGCGCAGCGGACTTACAAGCGCACTTTTTTGGGAAAAAATCCTTTTTATTAATTAAAAAATAAGAAAACAGTAAAGTAAGCCCAATTTTTTTTATATTTTGAAAGATGATGTTACGCCGAGTAAATTGATTCCCAACATGTCACGCTTCAAAATTTCATCCGCTCGTGGAATGGCGACAAACTTTTACCCTTTAAAATCTCCATAGGTGACGTTTAAAAAATTCTACATGTTGCATGTTTTAAGTTACAGAGGAGGTCTAGGACTAGAATTATTGCTCTCGCTCTAACGATCGTGGCGATACCTCACGTGTGGTTTGAACAACGCTTTCATATGCGGGTGCTACTCACATATGCGTTCGCTTCTGCAAGCGAGCTCGGCAGGACGGGGCGCATTTAAAAAAATTATTATTTTTTCTTATATATTTTACTTTTTATTTTTACACTGTTTTTTAAAAAAAAATAAAAATTGTGTCACTTTTATTTCTATTACAAGGGATGGGGCACATTTAAATTTTTTTTTTTCTTATTTATTTTAACTTTTATTTTTTCACTGTTCTTTTAAAAAAAAAAAAAAAAGTCACTTTTATTCCTATTAGAAGGAATGTAAAAATCCCTTGTAATAGAAAAAAAGCATGACCGGTCCTCTTAAATATGACATCTGGGGTCAAAAAGACCTCAGATCTCATATTTACACTAAAATGCATTAAAAAAAAAAATTGTCATTTGAAAAAAAAAAAAAAATGTCCCTTCAAGAGCTATGGGTGGAAGTGACGATTTGACGTCGCTTCCGCCCTGCAATGACTTGGAGATGAGCGGGGGGGGCCATCTTCCTCTCACTTGTCTCCATGTCAGTCCAGGGACAGATCCGGATCGCCTCTGCCGTTACCGATGGCCACGGTAAGCGGTGAAGGGCACCGGAGAGCGGCGGTAGGGGGGCCCCTCTCCTGCCGCCCATAAAAGTGATCTCGCTGCTAATCTGCTGCAGAGACCACTTTTATCTGAAAGAGAACCGCCGGCTCTTGAAGAAGATACCGGGGTTATGGTAGCTAGCTGCTACCATAACAACGGTATTTCTCTTCAAAGACAGGACGTATATAGTCGTCCTGCGGGAAGGAAGTGGTTAATTAAAATGAATTCATTATTTGTCATTTCCCTGCTTGGCCCCTTTCACACGGGCTGTCTGATCAGGTTCGCCTGTCAGTTTTTCAGGCGGACCTGATTGGATCCTTAGCGAGAATATGGTGGTCTTGTGTACCTGCATGGCAGGAAATAAAAGCAGTCACATTCGTTCTAGTCGTCTCTGTGTAAATTTAAGATTGGTTAATTTTTATATTGAAAATAAAGCTTTGTCGGTCGTTTAAAAAAAAAAAAAAAACCTGGCTCCGAACTTTTTTAGCTGGCTCCTAGATTCCAAGCAAATTTGTCAAGCCCTGTCCTAGAATATAAAGAAATGCCGCGTACACACGAGCGGACTTTACGGCAGACTTTGCCCGGCGGAATTTTCGACGGACTTTACGACGGACTTTCTGAATGAACGGATTTGCCTACACACAATCAACCAAAGTCCGTCGAATTCGTACATGATGACGTACGACCAGACTAAAATAAGGAAGTTCATAGCCAGTAGCCAATAGCTGCCCTAGCATGGCTTTTTGTCCGTCGAACTAGCATACAGATGAGCGGACTTTTCGACCGGACTCGAGTCCGTCAGATAGATTTGAAACATGTTTCAAATCTAAGTCCGTCCAACTTTTGAGAAAACAAAGTCCGCTGGAGCCCACACACGATCGATATGTCCGACGAAATCCTGTCCGCCGAGCAAAGTCTACCATAAAGTCCGCTCGTGTGTACGCAGCAAAAGCGTTTTCTTTTCTGCAACAGGGGTACAATAATAGTATATTGATACACAGGGAAGCTGACATTTAGAAAAAAAGGTGAACTTAGCCTTTAGCACACAATTCATTCATTCATATTATACCCTAACATACATACCAACTTATGTTAAAGCGGTGTTCCGGCCACAATTTCTTTTATTTAAGTCAGCAGCTACAAACACTTTAGCTGCTGACTTTTAATAAGGACACTTACCTGTCCAGCGAGCCCGCGATGTCAGCCCCCGAGGCCGATCCGTCCATCGGATCGGCTGCCGGCGCCTCCATCTTAACGAAGGGAAACAGGCAGTGGAGCCTTGCGGCTTCACTGCCAGTTTCCTACTGCGCATGTGCGAGTCACACGGCGCTTTGTGAATGGCCCCGTTGTTTTCTGGGACACACACATGTCCCAGAATGCAAGGGGGCCGCTCGAAGAAGAGGAGGAAGCACCGCGGAATAGGAAGAGGCAGATTAGGAAGACTGCCTAGCAACAGGGGTTTCAGGTAAGTTAAATTTTTTTTTTCAAATGTTTTAAGAATATTAATGCACTTTTTTATTTTAGGGTGGCCCTCCACTTTAAGATTTTTTTTAAACCCACTTCCTGCTGTTCTTGTCTTACTCCTTTTGGCAGTTGGAGCAGATATTGCCAGTGTAATCATTTTGATTTAAATTTTCAGATAGAAGGCACTGGATTACTAGGGTTTAAATTATAAGAAAGCAACACGGTAAGGGCTAGTTTACACTTGCTTCGAAACAAGGCTTTGGACAGGCTTTGTTAAAGCTCTCTCAATGCCAGTCAAAGCCCCTGTCACAAAATAAAATGATTAGCTGACAGTCCTGTTTACACCTTGCGTTTGCTTTGCTTAAAAAAATTATACCCCATGTCGCTTTAGTGGTGCTTCAAAGCATCTTCAAAGCCTCCATAGAACTCTATGACAAAGCTTGCTTGAAGCTCGCTTCAAGCACCTGCGGCAGGTATGAGATATCCACACACCCAGGGCATCGGTCAAGCTTCAACAAAGCTTCAAAAGAGCATGACCGAAGCATCACTAAAGCTTCATCAAAGCACCACCGAAGCTTCAAAAAGGCCCTTTTTTGTGTGTTGAAGTCAAAGCAAGTGTAAATGAGCCCTTAGGAACCCTGTCAGTGTGTGTATATGTATCCCTGAAACAGCTAAGACACATCAATGGTAGGTATCAGCCCCAAAATGTGTACAAAACAAAAATCCAAAAGGGAAATTGGGAATAGAGAACACCTGGGCTTTGTGATACCATAGAACATGTAACACATTATATAGTATAAAAAATATTTTATTGGAAAATATGAAATATTAAAATGACACCTGTAAATACCATTGTAGAGGGGAGTTAAATGTAAACATTGCTGACATTCCTGAGTGTAGGATTTCAAGAAGCCCCGATGCGTTTCAACCTTAATTGTCTTCCTCAGGGGGTTGCCCTTGGATAACGAATCAAGAAGCTCTTTGGGATACAAGAGTACAATAAGTAGACATGTGCAGAATGGAAAAAATAGTTTCATTTCGGATAGATTTGTTGATATGTTAGTAATTTTGTTCTGGTATGGAATTTGTTAAGTTTGGTTTTGGAATTCGTTTTGTTTTGGTTTCATTAAATCTCATTTAAAATTCATTTCATTTATTAATTTTCAAATGAATTCCAACTTTTCAGAACAATTAGAATTCGGATCGCTCCAAAAACGATCACCCGATTTGAATTCTGTGTGAAGAAATAGCTGGTTGTTAAGCCGGCTGCCTGCATCCTTAACAACCAAAACGAATAAACAAAACAAATTTTAACAGATTTCAAATAAAATTTGTTATTATTCGTTACTATTTCATTCAGAGATCCCAATCTCTGAATAACCAAAAATTTGTCCGAATTTGTTTTCAGACCAAAACAAATTGCACATGTCTAACAATAAGTATGTATATAAACAAAGGTACAGACATGTCTATGAACAGTCTTCCATACAGTGAAAATCTTGGCACAATACACTTACATAGCTTATGATGTACAACAAGCAGGTTATATTATGCTGAAGGTCCACAGGGAAAGGAAGAATGGGGGAAGGGGAGAAAAAGGAAGAATGTGGGGTTCTTCCGCAATACCCAGCATGTGTGACCTAAACACTTCAGATAATGGCCAGTCTGATGGTGTGAAACTACCTGGCAAAGAGATGGGATGGATATAAAAAAAGATGGAAAAAGGGGGGTATGACAATCAGGAAAAAATTTCACAAAAGGTGTAAAAGAAAAACAAATGAACAAAGTGTCCATATGGACATCTTTGAAAATGTTAGTAAATACCTACTGGGTTAGTGACCTCAGGGCAAGAACAAAAAATGGCAAACATACTCAAGTCTATCAATAAGCAAAAAAAGCAAAGCCCACCATATGGGATCCAAAACAACATGGACAAAGAAGCTGGGTATCAGTATAAGCTGAAGGGAAAAGAGAAAGAAAATTTTAGCCTAAAAAACTCACAGCTTCAACTTATCAGCGTGCAAAACTGGCATTAGAAACAAAAGGAACTCAGTTGTTGTCAGTCCATGCTCCACCCACTCTGGGTGAAGGTAATATGGTGCATGATGCACGATATAAGTATACTTGAGGGAAGATCATATGACTCAAAAGGGCCAATGACAGTGGTGCAATTGGCGCCAAAATGCCAATGACAGTGGCGCAATTGGCTCCAAAATGAAGTGCCTCAGCTGTGACATCGTCTCTTCTGTCCCCCGCCATCAAAGCCAATAGTGGGTCCCGCCAGAAGTGACGCCAGTGGTCGGGGCCAAGGGCACCAGACATGACTACATGACCGGAATCGGAAATGCACCGACAAGCGAAAAAGCAGGGAAACGAAACGCCGTTTTTCCTGTGGGGTGAGACAGAAAGCCTGGCCTAGGCCTCAATCACGCCCAGAATAACCCCCCCCCCCCCGTGGTGGCCATGGGTGGCTACGAGTGACTGGTGCAAGGGGCACATGACAAAAACCTGGGAAAAAGATGGAAAAAGGAAGAAAACCTGGGAAGGGCAAGGAAAGGGAGAAGGAAAACAAGGGAAAAAGGGAAGAAGAGGAGAGGTGGAACATGATAATGATGGACAGTGATCATATGTCTTCCAATAGCTGAATAAGTATCCCCCGAGTTTGCCGAATTGATATGTTCTTTGATCCTACGCCAAAATTCACGTTTAGTCTTGCCCACATAGAAAGCTCCACAAGGGCAGTCTATAATATACACTACCCCTTGAGTATCACAGGTTATAGAGCATTTTGTTCGTAGTTTCTGACCATTGGGAAGGGTATAGTCAAGTTATAGCCAGACCTCTATTCATAATCTTTATGGACAGCATACTGACAGGAATGGTACCAGCTGATTGGCGAAAAGCCCACATTGTACCAATAATTAAAAAAGAGCAGAGATGTATTCTTGGAAACTACAGACCTAACATCAGCCTAACATCAATAGTATGTCAACTATTTGAGGGGATTATAAGGGACTATGTCTAAGAATTTGCTGATGAAAACAGTAACAGTAGTAATCAGCATGGGTTTACAAAAAGTCTTTCTTGCCAAACCAACCTGTTAACCCTCTACGAGGAAGTGAGCTGCCACCTGTACAAAGGTAGGCCTGTGGATTTGGTGTATCTGAATTTTGCAAAAGCATTTAATAGAGTGCCCCACAAACACTTAATCTACAAACTGAGGTCTGTAGGCATGGACCATAGGGTTTGTTCTTGGATAGAAAACTTGCTACAAGAGCGTGTCCAAAGGTTGGTGTAAAAAAAAAAGAATGCTCTTGAGTGGTAAGTGGGGTACCCCAATGCTCTGTCCGGGGACCAATTCTGTAATTTATTTATAAATGATATAAAGCAGGGATAGGCAATTAGCGGACCTCCAGCTGTTGCGAAACTACAAGCCCCATCATGCCTCTGTCTCTGGGTGTCATGCTTGTTGCTGTCAGAGTCTTGCTATGCTTAATGGGACTTGTAGTTCTGCCAAAGCTGGAGGTCTGCTAATTGTATATCCCTGATATAGAGGATGGGATAAATAGTTCAATCTCAGTGTTTGCCGACGACACAAAATCGAGTAGGGCAATAACATCACAGCAGGATATAGAAACCTTACAAGAGGACCTCAATAAATTAATGGAGTGGGCAACTAGATGGCAAATGAGGTTTAACATTGAAAAATGTAAAGTAATGCACTTGGAGGTTAAAAATATAAACGCAAGTTACTCACTATGGGGAGATGCTCTGGGGGATTCCAGGATGGAGAAGGATCTGGGCGTCCTAGTAGATGACATACTGAGCAATAGCATGCATTGTCAAGCTGCGGCAAGCAAAGTCAGCAGAATATTAGCATGCATTAAAAAAGGGCTTTATTCCACAGGTAAAATAATAATTCTATCACTTTATAAAACTCTGGTTTCGGCCACATCTGGAGTATTCCGTCCAGTTCTGGTCACCAATCCTTGGAAAGGATGTGCTGGAAATAGAGTGAGTTCAGAGAAGGTCAACAAAATTAATTAGGGGCTGGAGGACCTCAAATATGAGGAACGACTAAATGTCGCTAAATGTATTCTCCCCGGAGAAGAGATATGATAGTGATTTACAAATATCTTAATAGCAATTCCAGTGTAGGTAGGAAACTATTCAGTCTCATGGCGTGTAAGAAGACACAGGGCCACACAATTAGATTGGAAGAGATGCAGTTTAAACTTAAGCTGGATAGGGGGTTTTTCACTGTCAGGGCGGTAAGGATGTGAAACGGGAAGTATTAATAGTTTTAAAAGACTCTTGGACGTGCATCTTAGCGAACACAATATACAGGCATAAAAAGGAAATGATTATCTACACAAACACACACCCACACAGGTTGAACTGAATGGACTATTGTCTTTAGTCAACCGTACTAACTATGCAATAATGTAACACAAATAATTATAAGCAGCAGGTTTAAAATATATGAACTAAATGAGGAGTTTATACTGTAAGTTTTTTGGGGGTTGTTTTTATATTCAAATTTACTATATCGTAGAAAAGCTATTGACCTCTAAGCTGCGGTGGGGCCTAAGACATAGGTCACGTCAGAGAGGAAGAGGACCACAGTATGTGGACAGTGTGCCAAGGATAGATGTTCTATCTGAAACATTTTGAAAGATTTTAAAGGTATTTGTAGGTACTTTTTTGGTGCCTGCTCAAATGCAGCATGTGTTCAGAGAAAAATTACTTGCATTTCAGTTTGGTATATGTTTGAGATGCATTTAAAATGCATTCGCATTGACTTGTAGAGGAATAAAGCAAGGAAACTCTGTGTATGGCAGCATTAAACATTTATGGACCCTAAACTTTCCAATTCTAATTCAAACACTGCATTCCAGATCCTCCAAAAATGCTTTTCAGATGTATGTCAAAAAGAACACATGTGACAATTTTAATGGATTTTGATTGAAATCACAATGCAAGTAAAGAAAGAACCCTGATTAAAATTATAACATTGAACCTGGGAGAAAAAAATCAGATTGCATTCAATGAAATTGGAGTTTTTGTTCTGTTTTCAATTCACTCTTTGAATTAAATGTGCCAAATCTATCAATGTATTCCCCAGTTTGGACTTCACAAACAACCACATTCTGGGGGTTGATCAAACTTGTAGGTGGTAGATTGCTTTGTTTTTAGCAATTGTCTGCAATCATGTGTGATTTCCAGATTATGGAAAGTGGTTGAAATTGGCCAACTTAACTCTCAACTCGTCAACTTCTATTGCCATGTATTGTCTCAAAGCCAATGCCATTTTGATAAGGAAAAGAAAAGACAATTAAGTGGAACTGGAGAAGATAAAATTAAAAAATAAAACAACCCATGTCTGAAATATATAACTTAGGATAATTTTTAAAACGTATCTCCCTTGTGGCTGCCGTGTGATTATGTCACCTGGTGCTAGAAATCCTTTCACCAGTATCTAAGTGATGCTGGAAACGGTAATGCTTTCATTCATGCGTGGTATTTATTTGGGCAGAGGATGCTCTGAAAGAAGTAGAGATGGCAGCATTTGTCACTGGTGAGAAACTAATCATTGACTTTTTGTGATCAAACTGTGAAAAATTTGATTTTTGACTAAAGTTTCACTTTAAGCCACACTAGAAACAAAGTGCTTCTAGCAGTTTTACGGTAATGAAGCCTGATAGCTAATGTTCTTAAACAGCTCATATTTCAGCTTTTGCATGCTTAAGAAGAATACTTAAAGTTTATTTTAGTATAAAGTCACTATATTTCATGTTTTTAATAGCAAAATAATCTTTGTAAAATACCAAACGTTTACTAACTTAAAACAACTTCAGACAAACGGCCAAATACATAGATGAAATACATAAATACATTGGGGTTGATTTACTAAAACTGTAGAGTGCAAGTTCTGTTGCAGCTGTGCATGGTAGCAAATCAGCTTCTAACTTCAGCCTATTCAATTAAGCTTTGACAAAAAAAACTGGAAGCCGATTGGTTTTTATGCAGAACTGCACCAGATTTTGCACTCTCCAGTTATAGTAAATCAACCCCATTGTTTTACTTGCCAAAGTATGTACATTTCTGTATATTCAGCTCCATTATACAGCACAGCCAGGATGACACCACTTTCTCTGTTACAGGTATAGACTAGACATGTGCAATTAGTTTCTTACAAATTCCTTTTTGGACTAAATTTGGCATATTAATTCATTCGGAAGCATCCAAATGAATAAAAAAACTCTTTTGATGAATGCATACAAAAACGAATTGTCAGAAAGAAGGAAAATCCGAAAGAACGAATATCTGCAAATACAAAAATCCGAAAGAAAAAACCCATTCAACCTATGAGTTTAACGAATTACATTCAAATAATTTAGTTTTTTGTTTTTTCTACTAGAATTAAATTATTAACTATTGTTATAGTTTTTTTATTATTATTATTATTATTATTATTATAAACTAATAAATTATAAGTAAAATAGCTGAAGTCAGTAATTCTTCTATTCAGGTCTTTGCGCCATAGCAGCTAATTTGGAATAGATTGGATTTACATTTTTATTGGAATGTCTTTTCAAATTTGGCTAAAGTAACTGTTAGTGAATGTAACAAACACAAATGCATCCGAAGTTATGAATTATCCAAAGTAACCTAGATAGCAGGCATTTGTGCTGCAAGTTTGAAAATGACTTGCTAAGCTATTGCTAGACTTGCCAGGCTTCACAAGTTTGTTGCACAATTGCAGTAAGTCCGCATTGCATGACTCCAGATCAACTTTCTTTGCAAACATTCTGCAAGTCTGCTGCAAGTTCTGGTTCAATTATGTTGTACAATAGTCATCCCACCACAGGGCTCACTGTGGCTGAATTTTCATGCTGTAGACTTGCAGAGCTCTTGCTGTAGACTCACCACTGCAACTTTGCTCTAGCTAGAGACTTGCCACGCAATATTGCTACAAATTGGAAAAGTGTCAACTAGAACTTGTGCTTCTAGTTGAAAGTGCTCTGTAAGTGTACAACTTGCCATTAAAAATGTGCAGCAAGTTAATAGACTTACAATTCAACAGTTATCCATACTATCTGGGAACGAATACCGCATGTAAACGAAAGGAATGGAATGGAATAGAATGAAACGAATACGAATGCATCTGAAGTTACGAATGATCCAAAATAACGAATGCAGATCATAATGAATGATCCAATAAACAGAAAAAAAGAAAAAAGGAATGGAATAATAAAAAAAAAAATTTGGGGTAGTGCACATGATTAGTATAGACTCTAGTAATAATGCAGTAGTGTACTTTTTTCACCCTGGTAACCAGACATTAAAGGAGCGGCAGCAAACTGATGAGGTCACCTGTCTGCTCATTCTGCTCTCTCCTCCTATCAGCTTTTCATTTGCATGCAGGACATCTGATTTTCTCCCAGTCCTGTTCCCCCTTCTCCCAATCTGATTACTGCAGCATGAGGGATTGCAAGAGGATGATTCAGATACTATAAAATAGGAGTAGGCAACCTTTGTGAGGTGGAGATTTACTTGAACAACATGAAAGAGGTCAAAGATCGTAACTAAATAGTAAGGATGACATGAGGAAAACTTAGAAACATCATTATAAAACTAATGTCACTGTAAAAATATAGAATTAGCCCACCTTAAAAGTTAACTTCAGTGTGCAACTTATTCACTTTCATTCACAATTTTTTTCAGATGTGCAGAATAATTAGTCACCCCACAAGTTTGATGCAGAAGTCCATCATAAAGGCAGAACATCTGATACTGCAGGCTGACTTGCCTGACTAGTTTCAGGCCTGAATGCAGGGCAGTGTACTGAGGTCAGTATTAGGTAGGGCGTTGTGTAGGGCGGTGTATAGATGTGAGTAATAATTAGGGGAGTGTGCACGGCAGTGTATTGAGGTCAGTAATAGGTAGGACGGTGTGTAGGACGGTGTATAGAGGTCAGTAATAGGTAGGGCAGTGTGTAGGGCGGTATATAGAGGTCAGTAATAGGTAGGGCAGTGTGCAGGGCGGTGTATAGAGGTCAGTAATAGGTAGGACGGTGTGTAGGGCAGTGTATAGAGGTCAGTAATAGGTAGGACAGTGTGTAGGGCGGTGTATAGAGGTCAGTAATAGGTAGGATGGCCTGTAGGATGGTGTATAGAGGTCAGTAATAGGTAGGGCAGTGTGTAGGGCCGTGTATAGAGGTCAGTAATAGGTAGGGCGGTATATAGAGGTCAGTAATAGGTAGGGTGGTGTGTAGGACGGTGTATAGAGGTCAGTAATAGGTAGGATGGTGTATAGGGCGGTGTATAGAGGTCAGTAATAGGTAGGGCAGTGTGGTGGGCAGTGTATAGAGGTCAGTACTATGTAGGGCAGTGTGTAGGGCGGTGTATAGAGGTCAGTAATAGGTAGGGCGGTATATAGAGGTCAGTAATAGGTAGGGTGGTGTTTAGGGCGGTGTATAGAGGTCAGTAATAGGTAGGGCGGTGTGTAGGGCAGTGTATAGAGGTCATTAACCACTTGCCACCCGCCATATAGCAGAATGACGGCAGCAAAGTGGTTTCAATATCCTGACTGGGCGTCATATGACGTCCTCAGGATATTATGCCACTGCGCGCCCGGGGGCACGCATCGCGACGATCGTTGTTGCAGTGTGTCATTCTGACACACCGCAACTCCAATCTAGGTAAAGAGTCTCTGATGCAGACTCTTTACCACGTGATCAGCCGTGTCCAATCACGGCTGATTACGATGTAAATAGAAAGGGCCAGTGATCGGCTTTTCCTAACTTGCATCTGACAGACGCGAGTAGAGGAGAGCCGATCAGCTGCTCTCCCAGCAGGGGGGGTCTGTGCTGATTGTTTATCAGCACAGTCCCCCCTCGGATCCCGCCCTGGACCACCATCATGCCACCCAGGACCACCAGGATGGCCATCCACACTAGACCACCAGGTATGCCCCCCCTAGACCCCCAGGGAAATACTAATCTGTGCCCAGGCAGCTGCCAATCAATGCCCAGGCAGCTGCCAATCAGTGCCCAGTAGTGCCACCCATCAGTGCCCATCAGTGCCCAGCAGTGCCTCCTGTCAGTGCCCATCAGTGCCCAGCAGTGCTGCCTATCAGTGCCACCCATAAGAACCCATCTTTGCAGCTTATCAGTGCCCATCAGTGCCCACCAGTGCCACCCATGAGTGCCCATCAGTGCCGCCTATCAATGCCCATTAGTGCTGCATATCAGTGCCACCCATCAGTGTCGCCTACCAGGGCCCATCAGTGCCCATCAGTGCCGCATATCAGTGCCCATCAGCGCCCGCTCATTGGTGCCACCTCATCGGTGCCGCCTTATCAGTGCCCATCAGTGAAAGAGAAAACTTACTTATTTACAAAATTTTATAACAGAAACAAAAGCAAAACTTATATTTTTTTCAAAATTTTCTGTCTTTTTTAAATTTGTTTAGCAAAAATAAAAACCGCATAGGTGATCAAATACCACCAAAAGAAAGCTCTATTTGTGGGAACAAAATTATAAAAATTTAGTTTGGGTACAGTGATGGATGACTGCGCAATTGTCATTCAAACTGCGACAGCGCTGAAAGCTGAAAATTGGTCTGGGCAGGAAGGTGTATAAGTGCCCTGTTTTGAAGTGGTTAATAGGTAGGGTGGTGTGTAGAGCAGTGTATACAGGTCAGTAATAGGTAGGGCGGTATGTAGGGCAGTGTATATGTTTATCAATAGGTAGGGCAGTGTGTAGGGCAGTGTATAGATGTCAGTAATAGGTAGGGCGATGTATAGAGTTCAGTAGTAGGTAGAGCAGTGTACAGGAGACAGCAGTTTGTAGGGCGGAATATATGGGCAGTGCACAGTGTCAGTCAGTAGGGCAGAGGATGGGGTCAGTTAGTAGGGCAGAGGATAAGGTCAGTCAGTAGAGCAGTGGATGGTGTCAGTTAGTAGTGCAGTGGACAGTGACAGTTAGTAAGGCAGTTGATGGTGTTAGTTAGTATTGCAGGGGATAGAATCAGTTAGTAAGACAGTGGATGTTACAGTTAGTAAGGCAAAAGATGGTGTCAGTTAGTAGTGCTATGGGCACTGTAAGTTAGTAGGGCTGTGGACAGTGTCAGTTAGTAGGGCTATGGACGGTGTCAGTTAGTAGGGCTGTGGATGGTGTCATTTAGTAGGGATGTGGGCGGTGTCATTTAATAGGGATGTGGATGGTGTCATTTAGTAGGGATGTGGGCGGTGTCAGTTAGTAAGACAGTAGATGAGGTCAGTCAGTGGCACAGTGATGTGTGTACAGGGGTTTGAAGGTAGAGAAGAAACTTTGCTCACATGCACAGATGGGAAGCAGCGGCTATACGCTATGCTTCTTGGCGTGCTGATCCCGGCCGGCACTCTTCTCTCATCCAACCCATGGGATGTCACACACAAGCACCTGGGTTGGATGTGAGAAAAGGGCCGGCTGGGATTAGCACAGCATACCAGGTTGTTCCTTCCCTGCGCCTCTCTACAATGTGGGAGGAGCAGCCCAGGGGCCGGCAAAGCAGGATCATCGATTTACTCATCACCCGCCTGTGATCAACTGGTGGATCGCGATCGACAGGTTGCCAACCCCCGCAGTATAGTCAAAGAGTAGAAATGTTACCTGCAAAGAGTAGCAGGGGCATACAGAACAGGCACAACACTAAAACAAATAAATATAATATATCACACCATGCTAATCTTTACAATAATTGCATTTAAAAAAAAATATTTTTTTTTAATTTTGCTAAATAATTTAACTGCATTATTTTATAAGTTCAGCTTTAACTCTAATGCAAGGATACATTTTCTGAGCCCTAAATGAGCAATTATATTTACAATGTACATGAAAAATACTGTTTTGCTTCTTTACACTTGAGAAAGTTGAAAGGTCCTCTGGGCTATAAAGGACCTTTGGATTTATAAAGGTGGATCTGCTAATTTTATCATTGGTCAGGACCCACTTGTATCTGGGATGCCTTTGATAAATTATATACTTAGTTTTAGCCTTTGATGTAACTAATGCTGGACACTGCTAGGATTGAATAGGAATATATACCATTGGAGAACTGGAAGAAAAATATTTAGACTGGCCAGTGAAGAAAATGTTTGCGCATTGACAAGAAATTATACGCAGAATGAACAGGGTCCATGTAAACCGACCAGTGACCACAGAGTGGACCTCCAAATCATTCCCTTACAGTCCCCATTGGGGCTGTATTTAGAATAATGGCACTCGTAAGCCATTGCCTATGACAGCAAGATTAGTGCAGGAAGCAAAACTCTAAACTGTACCTTTGCCTTATTTTGTTTCCCTCTTATGGCCAACTCTGGACATTTTTTGGTTAAATTCCCTAACAAAACTATTAACTCTTTACTGTTTACAAAACCATCTCTACATTCTCTTGTTTGGAGGTCTGCATTGCTGAAAAGGACTTCTGCATATGCTTGTGTTTAGTGATGATCAAATCTCTGTCAAGTTTTGTGTTTTTTTTCCATATTTGCATGTAGGTATGTCTCGGGAGAGTCGTGCAGTACAGGAATTCAGGCAATCAGGATTCACAAACTCTATGGTTTTTATCAGACCAGACAAATCTGCTTTCATATATTAAGGCAACATGGGAAAGGAGAATTCCCAATAAAATCCTGTATGCAGCCAGCACCATCCACAATAGCATACATTGTACTACTACAAGACCTGCTAAATAAACATGACAGATGAAAAGAACTGAATATTTGTCCTGCATATAGTAAGCAAAGGCCACACTTGTAAAAGAAAATATATAAAATCTGTATCACAACAGTAAATTATAAAAGCTAACAGAAAAGAGAAATAACGACACAAAGATAGACAGCCTCAACTTAGAACCAGGGGTTGGCGATAAATCTCACTTTGCTGAATGAAGTCTAGGAAATCATATGCATTATAATGATCATTAATTTAGTTCAGAATGCAACAAAATAGGGATACAGAACAAAATATATGTAGCCCTTTATAAAAAGGTCAGCAGCGAGAAGCCTACTATTATCAAAACAGGTCTCCACATGGGAAAAAGAGATAATGGACAGTATACAAGAACCCACATATCGGAAGTTCATCCAGTGGCAATGCCGGTGGAATAACACATATATCCCAAAAGCAATATGTGAGATCTTAATAGCTGGGAGGGGAGGGACTCCCTTTAAGACAGGGGCGCCCAACCCATAGCCTGCATAGCCCTCTGACCTGGCCCGCAAGCTCAAACCAGGGAAGTGCATGCTCATGCTCTGGGATGGCAGGTCAGCAAGCCCAGATCATGATCAATAGGTTGCCAACCCACCATCAGAGTGCATGGAGATGGTGCTGGCAGCAAAGGAGCAGGTGGCTGCAGAAGGTGAAGAAGCCATTTCCTCTGTAGTGCAGGCTCTTGTCCCAGGGGCAGTGATACCAAGTGCACTTCACCTGGAACCTTTCTAGCAGCCTGGAGAGTGATGCCAACAGAAGCTGGAAGTGGAAAAGGTCAACCGGTGCAGGTAAACCACAGCACATAAGTGTAAAAACAGCCTCATAGGGGGCTCAGGACAGAGGGGACTCATTTACATTTGTGGTTTGGGGGGGCTAAAACCCTGTAGTTCCTTGTGGCCTGCGACTGGTCACCAAATCACTTAAGTGGCTCCCATTCTTCAAACGTTTTGCACCCCTGCTTTAAGATGTCTTACAGGCAGCCAGTGGATGAGCTAGATTTCATGTCAGGCAATCCCATCCTAGGGGTCAGGAGGTGAAAGGGAGAAGGATGGAAGAGATAGGAGGCAGAGAGAGAGGGAAAAAAAAGTGTCGGGAAAAAAAAGAGACAGTGGGAGGAAGCAGGAATGGGGGGGGGGGGTAGGAGAGAAATACAGAAAGCCTTAGGGTTGGTAGGAGGAGGAATGTTATCGCCAAAGTGTACCAAGACTCCATCGTAGAGGCGGAATGCCTCTATGGTTATTAGGAGCCCAACTGCAGCTCTTGCTGATATACTGCAATATCAAGTTAGAATGGCGTGGGTGGGGCAAATCAACAGAGGCCCTTTCTACATTTTTAGAATAGATCTCAAAGGTATGGAGGGTTCCCTCACCCTGATTTCATCATAAGCGTCTGGGAAGAAGGTGTTGGATGTCTTTTTTCACCCTTTTTCACTATGTAATGTATCTATGTAACAAGATAGAGCTTATACATTTTAATCACCAAATCCTAGGTAAGATAAAATTATTTTTTCATTTTCCTTCCACTGGATTGGGAAATTGAAAGACTCAGATATTTATTTTCTGCAGTGATGTGCACTGAAATAATATGGATTCCAATGGGGGGGGGGGGGGTTTGAAGCATGTGATTAGAACCAGAGGCTCTAATAAGCTTCAAAAAAGGGTGGGCTCAGGGCGCAGAGCACTGCACCCCGAGCACACCCACTTGTGTGACAATAGCGAATAAACATTCGCTATTGACACACTGATCCTCCTTCCAGCCAATCAGGAAGCCCCTATTGGCCAGGGAGTCTTAGGACGTCGTGTCTCAGGATACACTTCCTGTTCCTGTGCGGTCGGGAGGAGGACATTCCACTGTGTGCTCGCCAGAGTGGCCCAGCTTTCCCTTCCCCCTACAGCAAGGTAAGACACATTCAGAGTGTGTAGTGTCTGTATCATGTACCTGGTGGAGACTGGAATGTGATGGAGGCCTCCCTTGCTCCTCCCGCCTACACTCCTGAAGGTGGGAACAGAAAGTGTAAAGGCAAGGAGTGGCACTAGTGCCGGGTAGCTGGCTGGTGATGTCCCCTCTGTAGGTGAGTAGAGCTGGCAGTCACTGTCCTTGGAGCAGGAAGTATAAGCAGCTGGGCACCAGAGCACGGACAAGAGCGGAACCAGGAGAAGAGCAGTAGTCAGCAACAACCAGGCAGCAGGGTACCGAATCAGCAGGCAAAGCAAGTCCAGAAGGCAGGCCAAGGTCGAGTAACAGCCGGACAATGTGGTACCAAGTCAGAAGGCAGATCAAGTCCAATAAACAAGCCAAAGTCAGGATACCAGGTAACAGAGTAATGGAGTAAGTGAAGGCGAAGTCCAAAGGCGAGCCGGGTCATGCACGAACAAACAGGAACAGCAGATCAGGTCTTGGCGGGTCAGGAAGGAGCTGAATATCATCCAGCACTTGTTTACAGTGACAGAGCAGTTTAAATAGGCCACTGGGCGCCAAGTGCTAATTGGTGTGTGCATGCACGCGTGCACACGTTTGTGCGTGCACACGCGTTCGCGCACAGATGAGCGCACGTGCCCATACCCGTGCGCAATGAACTGGCATTGCGGGCATTATGTTCAACCTTTGCTTATGAATATTAGCACGAGTGCAGTGTGTACGAGCATGAGCAGGCATCCGCACTGGCCTTTTAGTTGTGGAGGTCCGGTTTACCTTACAGTCTCTCCCGCGCGGGGGGGGGGTGACAGGTGATCACCGCTGTTTTGCTCCCGTGGGGGGGTGGCAGTTTATCGCCGCCGTTTTGCTCCCGTGGTGGGGGGGTATGTTACAGTTTGTGCACTGGTTCTGATGGATATAAGGTAAGGTGCAATTTCCATAAAGAAAGCAGATTCATAATGAAAATATAGCGTGGATAGAACTTGTTCTGGTGCTAGGCTGCCACCTATCTGGTTGATACAAGGGGAGTGCTTGGGTGTGTACGGAAGAGCGCCTGGTACAAAAGTAAATTTTACCTAAAGGTCTTTTTTAAACATATAATAGTTAACAGGATCAAGCAAAGAAAACACATTTCAGGTGGGAAAAGCCTCTCTCTTCATCAGGGCTAACATACAAAAAAAAAAAAGTAAAACATGCACCAATTATCTCATGTATACATAAGATTTCTACAGTAAAATCTTATTATTATTACAGGTACAATTTTATACAGTGTTTAAATACAGTATATTATACATTCAAATTAGTCCCTGCCTTCAAGGATAGCAATAAAGTATCCATAAATCATCCATGTCAGTAAAATGGTAGTCAATCTAAATAATCTGATGATCAGGATAATTCAATATTTGTATAAATTATTTTATAATACATGATGCCCCAGAGGAAGCACTGTCTTATAGGGTAGCCCATATGACACTATTACACCTCATGTAGCCATCACAGCATTGTTAGATAGCCCTGATATTACTTTGTTGCCATGACCTCTTCCCCTTTATTCATTTTTTTTTCAGGATGTCTTTGGTCTCTACCTGTATATGCATTTTTTCTACTTGTATATAACTCATCAATTCATCTTATTCTTGGTTTTAAGCTGATTGTTCATAACTTATCATGCTTTAATATATCATTGCCTTTGGCAAGCATAACATTATGTGAGTCCAGTGAATGGGTGTGGAGTTATATCTAAAACATATAGAAAGAGGCACTAGTAACGAAAAACAAATCCATTGTCTTCAATTTTTTTTTTATATTTTTCCTTCACTCATATAGATGTATTAAAACAACCACCCAATATATGCGTTCAACTAACTCTATATTGATATTTGGCTCAGATATTGACCTAAAAATTGTCATCTTCTGTTACGCTTTATCTGAATTACCTCTGTTCAGTGAAAGGTTGTGTGCTGGTCTTCTTATTTCTAGCACGTTACATCCCCTGGCAGATGCCTCAGGCATTCCGAGGAGGGCGATGAAGGCTTTTCACAAATCTAGCTGTGGGAGTGATAAAATATAGAGGGTAAAAAAAAAATCTGCTACTTGGATATTTGAGGATTACCAGACTAGTGAAAAGTAGGTCCGCACAGCTGTAGCTCATAGCACACTGGTCTTATGTAAACAGACACAAGTAAATCTATGGGATCGGCATATCTGTTATTTCCAAAGACCTGGATGGATATAATAGCATGTACCTCTTCGTTTGTTAAAGCTTTCAAGGCTTATCCACGCACACTCTTTAAAGAGTCAAAGCTATCGGATCCAATCAGGGAGCAGGTGAAATAATTACACATCATCATTGATTTGTGCAGGAGCTTTTACTTAGAGCCTTCTTGAATTCTGCTTTTGGTACACTGCTTTGGATGCTACGAAGCAGTGATCAATAGATTTCTGAGGCAGGGGAAGCCACACTGTCTGTGCAGCCTATGCTGCTGCAAAGTGGCTTGAAGGGCAAGAGATCTTATTTGGGCTTATATCAGGGGAATACTAGAAACCCCACACATTCTTCAGTAGAGGTAACAGGCACTATTAAGTGACTCTGATCTGGGCACATAAAGAGATGCTGTTGCCTGCCCATTCAGGGCAAAGTGACAATACCTCCTAATAGACCAACCACCCAGCAAGGTATATTCACTGATCTGCATTCCTTTGTCATCCCCCTGTTACAGGAGTCCACTCTGCGATCAGATGGTGTTGGAGATTACCTAGGTGGATAACAGCACGGTCTTGTCCCCTATGGGGCAGCATCAAGGACCATCAATTAGCAAATCAGAATTGAGCACAGTCACTTGGGGAATCTTCACATGCTCCCCCATAGCCCTCCTCCATTGGAATAGACTAAATGCTTGCTGGTACAAGTGCGTCTTAGCCCCTACCTGAATACTTCACTCCAGATTCCAGCTTTATCATTTTTCAACCAACCTGAAGGAGGGCCTTTGTAAACCTCAAAAGGTGTTGCCCAATTTTGTTGACTGCTATGACTGTTACTAGTGATTTAGTGCTTCATCATATAACCTCTCCATCTGTTTCTACAAGGACCTCTTCAGAGACTCCTGTATGACTAGATAGCTACCAATAAACCTCCACATTTTTACATGCCAACAAAACAATTAGCTTACCTAGGAGTACAGTGCTCCTCCTCCCTATTAAATGCAATTCTTCCTCAGGGAACAGTGTCCAGGCCTGTTAATGAATCTTTCAGTCTCTAACACAGTCACATTAGGAAGGTCATATGCTCCCTCATACCATTACTTAGTCTCTCAGTCTATAACACAGCATATGACCTTCGAAAGGGCATATGTTCCCCCATACCTGAAAGCACTACTATTAGAACAATGGTGGTAGGCTATCAGTAGGCACCATCACTTTCACATTGGCCTGAATGGGCAAAGTTTCAATATCCCTGTATAAAAAATCTTTTGTTTTGCTCATCCAGGGCAAAGTGACAGGTTTTCATCTTAGAGCATCCCACCCACTAATGCTTACCATAACTAATCTGCATTACATTGGCCTTTGGAAATACCCAGTTTCCTGGGTGTGATGGAGCATGTGATCCATACTCTTATGTAGGCCATACATTATGCAATTTTCATTCCTTGAACCACAATCAGTGTTAATGGGGGGAATATCTCCCACAATATTATTGTGTTCTGCCGGCAGGGAGCACGGAGTGCCTTCCCCACTGGCAGAATACAATGATCACTGCTGGTTTTACTAAAGTTGATCGATGGATTGACTTTAGTGCAACCAGCCTGCCCATAGATGGATCGTAATTCTGAAACAGACAAATTTCGATCTTTCCATGGCTCGCTTTACGATGCAGTGTATAGACTTGAAAAGCCAGGTGTGAAAACTGTCAAGCAGGGGAGGGGAGAAGACCGTTAATCTTGTGTAAGCATTGATATACCAAGGGCTTTGGCAAGCAAATGTAGTGGTTAGAAAAGATGAATATCAATGTGGAAAAGGGCTACCCTAACAAAAAAGGTCCAAATGGTATATGAACAGAACTGGGAGTGACCCAGCTATTTCTATTTACATCAAGTGCCACCAGCAGCATGCTTGAGAAAAATAAAGGGAATCATATGGTCCTACAAGCAAGAAGTGGTAGCGTTATATACCATCTTGCTGCTCTGGTAAGATGGTATACACACAGGGAGAAAGTGCTCACAAATGAAGGGATAAACTAAAAATAAAATAAAAATAAATAAATAAAATAAAAAAATAAAAATAAAATAAATGTTCTGCTCAGGAACCTATGTCCAGGGATGGTACACCAAAGCGTAGCGCAAATTGTATTACACATCCATCTGGAAATTACATCACTAACCAAATAACCAATGATGGATTTCTCACAGCAATTTATTGATTTATTTTAACTCCACTAACACTGCATTCACCTTACAATAGGCACAGTGCTGAAGAGCTTCTCCATTGCTTTAACTAAATGATTCATGGCAATGCCAAATTGTCAAAGTCTGTCTGTTGCAATATGTTGAAGCGGTGCTGCCATCTTTTAAATATAGTAAAGGGTGTTCACAGCAACACAAGTGAGCTAATACAGCCTCATGGCTGTCATTATTATCCCCTAATACCATTCAACCAGGGAAATCACTGGGTACAAATCTAAAAACTGGAGGACAGAAAAGTGACTGTTTTGCCCATTATAACCAATCATATGTCCAGTGCAAAGCTTCAGGTAGGGATTAGGAAATGATAGCTTGTACATCCTAAAGCTCTTATTTGTTAAACTATTAGTGTAACAGTTCTTATCCTTTCCATTGACCTTTATTTTAGACTGGATTTCGAGACCTGTACATTTAGAGAACTATAATAGCTTTTAGTCTTTTTTTTCAGTGTTTAAAGTGTATGTGCCTTTTATTTGTGCCCTTTTGGTCTGTTAAATATAGCTTTAAAAGTGTCTTCTTATATCTGTCTGATAAGTGCAAAAACTACCAGACGAACCTACTAGAAATCCGGTGCTGTCCTTTGTCCCGTGCTCTTTCCAGTTTTATATCAAGCAATGTTATCAGCCCTGCCTTGTTCACCCCTAAAGAATATCACCCCTCTATGTTATGGAGAAGGGAGTGGCGTTCTGTAATCTTAATGCTAAAAGCATGGTGATTTTTTGCTATTCTGACCATCACCCATGTTTGCCCCATGAGCATTTACTAGTGATCTCTACACATGTAGAACCCCAATTCCAAAATAGTTGGGATGCTGTGTTAAAGCTACATGAAAACAGAATGCAATAATTTGCAAATCACATAAACCCATATTTTATCCACAATAAAATGTAGAAAACATATCACGTTTAAACTGTACCATTTTAAGAAAAAAATAATGTAATTTTGAAATTGATGGCAGCAACACATCTCAAAAAAGTTGGGACAGGGCCATGTTTACCATGGTGTAGCATCCTCTCTTCTTTTAACAACACTCTGTAAACATTTGGGAACTGAGGAGACCAGTTTCCTGGCTTTTGGGAGAGGAATGTTGTCCTGTTCTTGCCTGATATAGGATTCTAACTGCTCATCAGTCCTGGGTCTTCTTTGTCATATTTTTTGTTCCAAGATGTGGCAAATTGTTTCAATCGGTGGAAGGTCTGGACTGCAGGCAGGCTAGTTAAGCACCCAGACTCTTCTACTGCGAAGAGTTGCTGCTGTCATAGAGGCAGTATGTGGTTTAGCATTGTCCTACTGAAATATGCAGGGCCTTTCCTGAAAAAAAACATTGGGGGTTATTTACGAAAGGCAAATCCACTTTGCACTACAAGTGCACTTGGAAGTGCAGTCGCTGTAAATCTGAGGGGTAGATCTGAAATGAGGGGAAGCTCTGCTCATTTTATCATCCAATCATGTGCAAGCTAAAATGCTGTTTTTTATTCTCCTTGCATGTCCCCCTCGGATTTACAGTGACTGCACTTCCAAGTGCACTTGTAGTGCAAAGTGGATTTGCCTTTTGTAAATAACCCCCATTGTCTTGATGGGAGCAAATGCCTTTCTTAAACCTCGATATACAGTGTATTTCAGCATTGATGGTGCCTTTCCAGATGTGCATGCTGCCCCTTTCCATACGCAACAATGCACCCCCATGCCATACTGGCTTTTGAACTGAGCGCATATAACAAGCTGAAAGGTCCCCCTCCTCTTTAGTCTGGAGGACACAGAGGGGTTTATTTACTAAAGGAAAATCCACTTTGCACTGAAAGTGCACTTGGAAGTAAAGTCACTGTAGATCCGAGGGGGATATGCAAGGAAAATAAAAAACAGCATTTTAGCTTGCACATGATTGGATGATAAAATCAGCAGAGCTTCCACTCATTTCAGATCTACCCCTTAGATTTAGAGAGACTGCACTTCCAAGTGCACTGCAAGTGCACTTTCAAGTGCACTTGCAGTGCAAAGTGGATTTACCTTTCGTAAATAACCCCCACAGTCCATGGCTGCCAAAAAGAATGTCAAATTTTGATTCATCTAACCCCAAAACAGTTCCTCTTTGCAACAGATCATTTTAAATGAACTTTGGCTGTGTTTCTGGACCATGTTCAGATATGGCTTCTCCTTTGCATGATAGAGTTTTAACTTGCATTTTTGCCAGGGCAAACTGTGTTCATAGACAGTGATTTTTGGAAGTATTCCTGAGGCCACGCAGGGATGTCCATCACAGAACCATGCCTATTTTAATGCAGTGCCATCTGAGGGCCAAAGATCATGGGCATCCAATATTGCTTTTCAGCCTTGTCCCTTGCACACAGAGATTTCTACAGATTCGCAGAATCTTTTGATGATATTATGTACTGTAGATGATGTTCTTTGTAATTTTACGTTTAAGGAATATTATTCTGAAATGTTTTGACAATTTTTAGATGCAGCTTTTTGCAGATTGGTGAACTTCTGTCCATCTTTACTTCTGACATACTCTGGTTGATTTACTAAGGCAAATATACTGTGCACTGCAAATACACATGCTCCAGAGCTTAGTAAATGGGGTAAAGCTTTACTTTGCAAAGAATACTCAATTACATGCAAGGAAAATAAAAAAACAGCATTTGTGCTTGTACATGATTGGATAATAGAAATCAGCAGAGCTTTCCCTCATTTCAGAGATTCCCCTTAGATCTAGAGCAAATGCACTTGAAGTGCACTTGCAGTGCACAGTATATTTGCCTTAAGTAAATTAACCTCCAGGACTCTCTAAGATGCTGTTTTTATACCCAATCATGTTACAGAGTAGACCTGTTGCTATTTAACCTAATTAGTTGCAAAATGTTCTTCCAGCTATTCCTTGTTAGTACCACTTATTTTACCAGCTTTTTGTTGCCCTGTGCCAAATTTTTTGAGAGGTGTTGCTGGCATTAATTTCAAAATTACCTTTTTTTTTTTCTCCTAAAATGGTACATTTTCTCGGTTTAAACATTTGATGTACTAACAAAAATGAGAACAATCAGCGCAAACTCAACTATACATAAAGTAAGTGCAAGCTGAACACTATAGGTTTTCACCAAGCCCATAAATCAAACTAAAAAACAAATTTAAGTGCAGCGCAAATTATAATAAATAAATAAAGTCCATAAATTAAAGGAGAAATCCCTTGTGGTAAAGCCAATCCTTCTATGTGAAAACAGCGATCCTCTCCACTCACATACATGTAGAATGCTTAATTAAACTAAACTAAACATTTGATGTGTTTTCTATTTTCTACTGTGAATAAAATATGGGTTTATGAGTTTTGAAAACCATTGCATTCTGTTTTTATGTAGATTTTACAAAGCGCCCCAACTTTTTTGGAATTGGGGTTTTAGTTGCATGTAGTAATCAATCAAATCTGAAGCATTGTGCTACTCATAGCAATTAATCGTTACTACGAAGGATGAGCTCCGGCGTGTTCGCACACTCCACGTGCAGAGCCCGCCAGGAAGTCGGCACGGCGCTGCGCTAATCACAGGCAGTGAGACATTTTCCTGATGTGCGGCTGCAGAGATTGGGAAATGTCTCACTGCCTGTGATTAGCGCAGTGCCGACTTCCTGGCGGGCTCTGCACGTGGAGTGTGCGAACACGCAGGAGCTCATCCTTAGTTATTACTTGCTACACATCATTGTTCCCTAGGTATAGCAATTGCTATAGAAAAAAAAACACCCATCTGTGCACACTACAGGGCCTTGCAAAAGTATTCACTCCCCTTGGCTTTTTACCTATTGTGTTACATTACAACCTTTAGTTCAATGTTTTTTTAATCTGAATTATATTTGATGGATCAGAACACAATAATCTAAGTTAGTGAAGTAAAATTTGAAAAATATATAGATAAAACTATTTTTCAGAAATAAAAAAATGATAATTGGCATGTGCGTATGTATTCACCCCCTTTGTTATGAAGCCCATAAAAAGCTCTGGTGCAACCAATTACCTTCAGAAGTCACATAATTAGTGAAACGATATCCACCTGTGTGCAATCTAAGTGTCACATGATCTGTCATTACATACACACACCTTTTTTGAAAGGCCCCAGAGGCTGCAACACCTAAGCAAGAGGCACCATTAACTAAACACTGCCATGAAGACCAAGGAACTCTCCAAACAAGTAAGGGACAATGCTGTTGAGAAGTACAAGTCAGGGTTAGGTTATAAAAAAATATCCAAATCTTTGATGATCCCTAGGAGCACCACCAAATCTATCATAACCAAATGGAAAGAACATGGCACAACAGCAAACCTGCCAAGAGACGGCCGCACACCAAAACTCATGGACCGGGCAAGAAGGGCATTAATCAGAGAGGCAGCACAGAGACCTAAGGTAACCCTGGAGGAGCTGTCAAAATGTATGGAGGAAGGTGCTCTGGTCTGATGAGACTAAAATTGAACTTTTTGGCCATGAAAGAAAACGCTATGTCTGACGCCAACCCAACACATCGCATCACCCAAAGAACACCATCCCCACAGTGAAACATGGTGGTGGCAGCATCATGCTGTGGGGACGTTTTTCAGCAGTCCGGACTAGGAAATTGGTCAGAGTTGAGGGAAAGATGGATGGTGCTAAATACAGGGATATTCTTGAGCAAAACCTGTACCACTCTGTGTGTGATTTGAGGCTAGGACGGAGGTTCACCTTCCACCAGGACAATGACCCCAAACACACTGCTAAAGCAACACTTGAGTGGTTTAAGGGGAAACATGTAAATGTGTTGGGATAGCGTAGTCAAAGCCCAGACCTCAATCCAATAGAAAATTTGTGGTCAGACTTAAAGATTGCTGTTCACAAGCGCAAACCATCCAACTTAAAAGAGCTGGAGCAGTTTTGCAAGGAGGAATGGGCAAAAATCCCAGTGGTAAGATGTGGCAAGCTCATAGAGACTTATCCAAAGCGATTTGGAGCTGTGATAGCCGAAAAAGGTGGCTCTACAAAGTATTGACTTTAGGGGGGGTGAATAGTTATGCACATTGATGTTTTCTGTTATTTTCCCCTTTTTGTTTGCTTCACAAAAAAAAAATCTTCAAAGTTGTGGGCATGTTCTGTAAATTAAATAATGCAAATCCTCAAAGAACCCATGTTAATTCCAGGTTGTGAGGCAACAAAACACGAAAACGGGGTGAATACTTTTGCAAGGCACTGTATATCAGTATTTCCATGATGTGTCCTTAAAGTGTAAGTTCACCTTTACAGAAAATCTGTAAGGTGAACTTACACTGGACCCTGTCCCCATCGCACCCGGTCCCGCTAACCTGAAAACCGTCAATTGTCCATTCTTGCATAGCCGCTTTACCAGTCAGGGGATTTGAAATCCCCGCGGCTTTCTCTCCTCTTCGCCTGCAGTGACAGGACAGGCTACCCGGGTTCTGATTGGTTGGACATTTTCACTTAGGGGTGTACTCATTTTTGTTGCCAGCAGTTTAGTGTGTTGAGTTATTTTGAGGGCACAGCAAATTTACACTGTTATACAAGCTGTATACTCACAACTTTACATTGTGTCATTTCTTCAATGTTGTCACATGAAAAGATATAATAAAATATTTACAAAAATTTGAGGGGTGTACTCACTTTTGTGAGATACTGTATGTAGAGAGGAAATAACTGCAAAAAACCTGCAGGAAATTATCATAATTGAGATTCAACAGGATGAAAAAATGGTATAACAGTATTTTCTAAAAGAAAAACATTGTAATTGTTTATGATGCACAGTGCCATCCAGTAAGGCTCAGTTCACACAGAATGGAACCGTTCTAATGGGAGCGACTCAATGGCCGCGCTTTACCGCCAATGCCCGCCCGGCCCAGTGTGAAAGTGCCCTAAAGCCTCGAATACACGGTTCGATTGTTGGAAGGGGATTATCTGTTGACAGACTGTTGTCCTATATTTCTGACCATTAGTACGCTCCTTTAGATAATTGTTTTCCAAGTTTCGGCCAACAAATGTTGGATGGCAGGCTAGAAAATTTTCGGCGGACAATGGTCTGATTTTGGTATGGTCAGTACACAAATCCGCCACACAAAAGTCGAAAGTACAAACACGCATGCTCGGAATCAATGCTCACCAAACACAAAATTAGCAGAAGGGGCCCAAAGGGTGGCGCTCAAGAGCTGAAAGTACGTCACTACGCTCGTGTTTGTGGCACGACAATTGTGTACCATTTGTATGCAAGACAAGATCCTGGCACACGCCCTTTTGACTAAAATCAGACTCTCAGTTGGCCAACAATCGTACCGTTTGTACGAGGCTTTAGGGTTTAGATCTAGAGGTCTATTTATAATTGTTTTGACACAAGTTTCAAACAGTACACACACTTTCTAGTTAGATTCAACTGGAATAGACTTAAGTTATTTCACATCCCCTAAAAGTCTAAAAGTGTTTAATTTTATGTTTACTGCATATTTATATAGTATTTAAAATTTGGAAGGGTGCAGGGGCATGTGTTTGTGTTTATTAATGTACCGTATATACTCGAGTATAAGTCGAATTTTTCAGCCCTTTTTTTGGGGCTGAAAGTGTCCCTTCGACTTATACTCGAGTCACCGCCGTCTGTCTGCATGATCAGCGTGTCATGCAGGCAGACGGCGGCCGGCGTGTGATGATAGTGTTCGGCGGCTATTGCAGCTTTCAAAAGCCTCGCCTCCTGCTCGTCTGTGATAGGCTGAACAGCTGTCAGTGTACAGCCTATCACGGACATTCTCTCATCCTCGTCCGTGGTATGAGAATGAGAGAATTTCCGTGATAGGCAGTCAACAGTCAGCCTATCACAGACGAGGAGGAGGCGCGGCTTTTGAACTGTGGAATGGTCGCCGAACACCATCATCACACGCCGACCGCCGTTTGAGGATGGAGATCGCCACAGGGAGGATGGAGATCGCCACAGGGAGGCTGCACAGGACACAGGTAGGCTGCACATGCACACAGGACACATGCACACAGGACATGTACAGGACACAGGACATGTACAGGACACAGGACACACATGTACAGGACACACATGTACAGGACACACATGTACAGGACACACACACATGTACAGGACACATGCACAGGGTACAGGTAGGCTGCACAGGACACAGGGAGGCATGCAGCTGCAGATGGGCATTGTTGACCCTCTGCATTTCTTACCCTCGTCTTATACTCGGGTCAATACATTTTTCCCAGTTTTTTGTGGTAAATTAGGGGCCTCGACTTATACTCGGGACGACTTATACTCGAGTATATACGGTATTTTCCTGAAATATGTTCTTAAAAATATTTTCTTAAGAAAAAATACCAAAGTTAAAAATCGTATTTTGAGGGGTTCTTCGGTACACTATTTAGATAACAATTTTACTCTTTTTACTGCACATTAAAGTGCCAATAAATCCAAAGCAATATTTATTATATTGCAGTTTACCAATTATTAGATGTGTTGGTTGCATTCCTTTTCTTTTTTTTGCGTTTTTTCTTTAATTTTTATCTGGCTGTCCTGCAATCTGTAAACAGTCTGCACTTAGAGGCGCTTTTTCTTCTCTCTCCTGCCTGTCATTTAGAGCCTGCTTCTGCTCCTGCGATTAAGCCTGCCCAAGTGCTTGGACGCCATGTCCCAGGATCCCCCCATTCTTGTTGGATCACTTCCTCCTATCCTCTGAACTTCATACTTACATAAGGTCTGGTTACCTGTTGGAGCCTTCTATCACTGTTGTGTTTATGTGTATGTGTTTCAGGGTTGCCAACCTCCTGCAGCATTTTTTACTGACAAAACATGGAAAATTTACTGGCAGAGCATATTTTTACTGGCAACCTGAGAAATTACAGAACTCCTATTGAAAACACAGTGAATATTTAAACAGTATAAACATGATATGGAAACACTGACGATACCTATAACAAAGTAATTAGCTTGATTTACACTTAAAGAGTCAACACATGAAATTATCACCTCCTGATATTTACTGGCAGTTGTAAAAAAAAATCACAAATTTTTACAAACTGTCAGTAAATTGACTGGTGGTTGGCAAACCTGATGTGTTTACAATGGTCAGGGTTTTTTTACTTATGTAAAACTTTTATCCTAAATAAAAAAAAATGGTTAACAACTGACCAACAATGCTGCTGTCCAAATGTGCCCATCAAAGGCGTATTACTGGCCAGATCGCCAAGTGAAAACAGAGGGGAAAAAAGCCTAAAAAAAAAGAAAATTAATGCAGCATCTAATGATTGGTAAGCTGCAATATATTACATTTTTGGTTTGGGGGTAAATACTGCTTTATTGTGGTTCTAAAGGTTCAAGGATTTGTCCCTTCATGCATTCTATGCATGAAGGGGAAAAACCTTCTGTGTGCAGCAGCCCCCCATCCCCCCAATACTTACCTGAGCCCCATCATGATCCAGCGATGTGCACGAGAGCCTCGGTTCTCTGGTGACTCTCCCGCCTCATTGGCTGAGGCAGCAGTGGGAGCCATTGGCTCCCACTGCTGTCAATCACAGCCAGTGAGCAAATAGGGAGAGAGAGAGGGCTAAGCCAAGCCTCTGTGTGTGAATGGACACGTAGGGCAGCAGCTTGGGTGCCCCCATAGAAAGTCGCTTGCTCTGGGGGCACTAGGCAGGAGGGAGAGGCCAGGAGCCCGATGGGTGTGGGTGACCCGCAAAGAGAAGGATCGGGGCTGCTCTGTGCAAAACCACTGCATGGAGCAGGTAAGTACTATATGATATGTTTGTTGTTTTAAAAAAAAGGAGACATATTTGGGGTTGCTGTTGATCAAAGGAAAATATATTCACTGATGGGTTTCTTCTTTAAGTCTCATTTTTTTTAGTTAAAAATAACAAACATGTTATACTTACCTGCTTTGTGCAGTGGTTTTGCACAGAGCAGCCCAGATCCTCCTCTTTTCAGGTCCCCCTGCAGTGCTCCTGGCTTCTCCCTTCTGATGAGTGCCCCCACAGCAAGCAGCTTGCTATGGGGGCACCCGAGCTGAGCCACAGCTCGCTGTGTCCATTAACAAGGAGTCTGTCCCCCTTTCTCTCCTCATTGGCTGACTGACTTTGATTAACAGCAGCAGGAGAGCCAATCGCGCCACGCTGCTGTCTCAACCAATGAGGAGGGGAGTCCCGGGTAGCCGAGACACTCCTATAACATCGCTGGATCGAGATGGGGCTCAGGTAAGTAATAGGGAGGCTGAGAGAGGCTGCTGCGCACAGAAGACTTTGAATGCATTAAGATAAAAAACCTTCAGCCTTTACAGTTACTTTAAGAAGTGTAGGTGGTCAACTAACAGCAAAACTGCATGTTGTTGTAGAGTTGACTAGTCATGTATATCTCCACAAGGTTGCACTTTAACAAGAGCTCATTAAAACTGTATGAAGCAGTCTGTCACTGGTAATAAATGATACAGGCCACAGCTGTTGCACAAAATTATCCCTTTGCACTTAAAACAAGTGCAGTTTTGATGGCAACACTCCACTGACTTTGTAGAAAGGCTAATAAATCCATCGGGATAAAGAGATTATACAGTAGTTGAACAATCTTGACAGTGCTTTCCCCTTCATTATTCTACTTAGCTGTTTGAAACATGTCCTTTCTTCTGTCACTGCTAGTTACAGCTGCCTATCTTAGTTGTCACATCCACACATATTCAAATGTTCTACTGCTTGCTACCAGACTCTGCCGCTACCCCTGTGACTCTATACTTCCCACATGACCCACTCAAAATTGAATGTGAAGATTTGAGATGTGTATAGGTACCTGCTCAAGGCTTCAGATTTTTCAGTGAGGATTGCTTCTCTGCATTAACTCTGGTGACCCCGGTCCAAATGCGCTTTTTTTAGACGGTTAAGGGTGGGTTCACACCATTGCGAATTGAATGCGGGATCCCTACGGAGCCGGTTCACATATCTCCCCAGCAGGTACAGTGCGTTTTGCATGTGCATCTTTTGGTCCAAATTCAGCCGAAAATTCTTGCTGAAATCGGACCTGAAACGGTGAACCAGGGCACATCGGACCCCTCCTGTGAGGCGGATCCATCTTAGGTGTGAACCGAGCATGAATCTTCCTGGGTTCATTTTGCAAAACATTTTGCAAGTCTCGCTTAAATTTTGAGAACTTTGTGGTGACCCCTATTGAAAACTATAGGGATGAATCTTGTTGATTAATATCCCAATTCATAGGGCAAATAAGCATGGTATTGGGAAAAATGAGAAGCCAGGGACTACTATAGGGGTCATTACCAATGTCAATATTTGAAAAAAAAAAACTCTTTTAAATAAATACATTTTCTCTACACTAGAATTGTCATCTCTTCCTAACAGCATCACCGCTCACTGAGTTATTCATTCCTTCTAATTAGAGAATCTTGGTGGCTGACATAGCATCCTTATTTCTGGTGGTGAGCCTGCAACGTTTTCCGTCAAACGTTTGCAATACATGAATCCCAGGAATTTGTTGCAACATCGTTGTAGTGGCAAATTTAATCCTCATCTCTTTACCTCTATGCTCCCTGAAGAGTGATCTACATTCAGATCGCTCTTTAGAAAATATTTGACAGGCAGTGAGGAGGTGTCGTATTTCCTCCTCACCCACTGCATTAACCACTTGAACCTTGCACCCATAGTTGTAGGGCACTCAATTCAGCTGAATGGGTCGCGTTCATCGGGCAGTACTGGACATGACAGTGGAGTTTATTTTTGCCATGCCGCAAATATGTACATACCTCTTTGCTGCCTTAGCAGCTAAAGGAGGGACAGTTGGAGGGTGGTAAAACTGCTGCTCAACTGTGTGGTTTTACAGTCCCCCCACCCCCAACTGCTAGTGTAAACAGACAGACAGCAGAGCTGGCAGACAGTGGGCACCTTTGCCAGCAGCGGAGTGTTTTTTTTTCGTGATTGATAATGGATCTACACTTTTTTTTTGATGAATGGGCAGGGGTACTATGTACCCCATACTCATTCACATTGGGGGTGGCATCTGGGGGCCAGAGTTCTGGAGAAGAGTGCCTTGTCCCCATCAACAGATGCTTGAAAAAGGAGTGCCGCTATCCTCTCCATCCATAGCGAGCCGACTCAGAAACGCGTCGCACATTAGTGATGTCACCGCCCAGCGCCCACTCTGTGTTTGCCTTCCAAGCCTCGGTTTGGCTCCGACTGCACGGCCGTGTCACTTCCCATCATGGGTGCCATATGAGGAGTTGCCGATTTTGCTACACAGCTGAGGTTTTGGCTTCGGCCCTGGAGTCCCTTCCACACTCTCCTCTTGGAACCCACACCATTCTTTGACGGCCCCACGTGCATCCTTGTTGGTGTGTAATTCATCAGACTACTTACAGACCTTGCTACCACTCATCCCTGATGGACATGATGAGATGCCAGTGCAAAGATCTATTTTCACCTGTAGTTCTCATCTCTCTCCTCTGCTTGGAGATGTGCCAGAACTCTACTTCTCAGTCTTACTGACTGACTGGATACTGTTTTTACTATTAAAGTATTTTTGATATATATTCAGAGGCGCCCCTTCTCCTTGCTTTTCTTCTTAGACACATTGGACGCGCCTTCTGGTCCTCCAAGGTGGCAGGCCTGATTGACACTGTGCATATATTATTCACACATATTTATATGCATATTTCTTGCCCTTGGACTATTAGGAACAGTTTACTGAGGTACCTATATATTGCGCCTTTTTTACTTGTTTTGTTGTCCCCATCAACATGTCAAAGAGGTACTTTTGGGGGGGCGAAGCCCCCCTTGCCACAAAGCACCCCTCCCCCATGTTGAGGGCATGTGGACTGGCATGGTTCAGAAGGGGGAGTGCTCGCTTATCCACCCCCTTTCCTGACCTGCCGGGCTGCATCCTCAAATAAGGGTCCGGTATGGATTTTGCCATGGAGGTTCCCCTCAAAACCCCAAAGGGCCTTGTATGGCGCGCCCCCTCTTAAACAACCAGCTATTTACAACCTGTGTTAAGGAAGCCAGCTACCGCTGGCGGTAAATTACTGATAGTAATTACTTTTATTACTAAAATGCCGCATGACTTCATAAAATAACTCATGCGGTATTTTAGTAGCTTTTTTTGTGAATGCCAAAACATTTTTTGAAAAATACACGGATGTGATAAGATACCGCTTTGTGAATGGAGCCCATTGTGATCCCCCACAGATCCCTGATCTCAATATCACTGAGTCTGTCTGGGATTAGATGAAGCAACTGAGACAGACTAAACTTTAGTTACTTCTCCTGGATGTTTGAAACAACCTACCTGCCACTTCACTCTCTCAATCAACATTGACTATTTTTAATCCTTATGCTGATAGCATTAACAAATAGATAGGAAGGTATATCACATTTTACTCGTTTTAAACTTTTGTGCTACTAAAAACATTTTCTATTTAATAACATGTCCATGCGGGATACAATATATTGGTAGAACTATACATTTGTTCTCCGTGCAGGTGAATGAACATATCACAAATTTAAAAAAGGGGAAAACAAAACAGAGTGTACCCAAACACTATATAAAATACCATAATAAGAACCCTGAGGGTACTCAATTTCAAATCATAGACAAGTATATACCACCCTGGAGGGGTGGATCAAATGTTAGTGGGGTCTCGAAGTTGGAAACCTTTTGGATCTATGAATTGAAGTCCTATGGTATGAACGTGGAGTGGGACATTCATTCTTTTATTAATACCTGCTAATTATTTACTACATCTTTCTTCTCACTTGTTAATATAGTTAGAGATATTTTAAGAATCTATCAATAGGAAGAATTTAGTAAACTCCAATAAAACACATTATGATATTAACTCATTAAAATAATTGATATGGAGTGTTTTATTACATATAGTTTCATGTTCCATAAGGATAGATATAAACTTTCAAGAGATCCTTTTTTTCTTTCTTTTTTTTATATGATGACTTGGGGAAAAGTTTTGAAATTCATTGGTTTAATATTAGTCGGTCATTTGAATTATCTCCATATATATGCACATTTTTTGTTAAATAAATTCCATCCAACATTTAATTCAACTAGTGGGTATCTCCGCAGGGGAAGTTGTTCGTTTGTATCACTGCGAGACACAGCCGCGATCATGTGGGTGAAGGAAGGTCACATGTGCTGCCCTAACGAATCTCGATCCGTTAGGCTTGGAATGGCACATGCTCAGTTATACAAATCAAACCAAGGCTTGACACGCATGCCGAGCACCATCTTGGAAATGATACCTGAGATCGGAAGTATTACTGATAGAAGGCAATCAGTGATTATTGATTTTAATAGATATTACTATATAAACGCAGTGAAAGATGGGATACTCATCTTCCAGATGTCTTATCAGATGAAACATGGTTGATGGTAATCTAACAACTGAGATTAATATGGTTTATTGGATTTTATGATGACATGCCTGTTTTCTTCCTGTTGGATGTAAGTGCAAAATTCTTTTAATAAATTTGATATAAATGGTTTTACGCTATGTGGAGATTCTTTTTGCTTCTATGACAATAGACCTACTGAGTGAGAAGTTTACTGTGACTGATGTGGGAACAGATGCTGGATGTGCTACACAGTTTTAAAGTCTTGGAGAGCTGAGTCTCCTGATAACCATCTGATGTTAATAACATTTGAGTCCACATTATTCGGTAAGAATATTTGAACCTATATACTGGTGACGGCTTACACACTGAGGTGATCTTTGGAATATAAAGGCTTTCTTCTATCAATATGGAAGTTTGATACACTTTGGGCGTTTTATATTTATGGACATTTTTCTTTTTTCTTTTTGATGTCATGTATGGACTTTAATTCATACATATATGTAGGCAGGATCTGGCTAGTATGCCTGCAATTCAGGGACAGTGTACAGCTTTGCAAATGTGGGGTTGTCTCACTCTAGTGTTGGCTTGGACTCCATGTGTCATTTACTTTCAGACAAAACTTAGAGCAGAGCAAAGCATTGTGGGATGTGTAGTTCAGAATACTGGGGCTTCAATTCCAGCAGGACTGGTCTGAACTACCACTACCAGATTACAACAGGAGAAGAATGCTGGGAGAGGATATAAAAGGACTGGCTGAAGCCTACATCGCTCTCTTGGGATGCCGGCTTGGATCTGTTAGCAAGGGTTGTGTGTCAGAGTGAGCTGTTGCCAAGTTGTGGCCTGCACAGTGGGGAGTCGTACAGCTACATCCAGGGGGACCTCTGCGGGACGCACCACTTCTCAACTACAGCGGACCAGAGACTACACCAGATCCTCCAGCAGCGCCTGCACTTCAGATCCGGGTAGGCCGCGGAGTGGTGTGACAGGGTCAGACGCCATTCCCAGAGCCAGGATTCAGAGGGAGTTCCTGAAAGAGTCCTCATCATCACCTGCATCGTTGCCAGCAGTTTCTGTAAACAGTGCAGTGAGCGGGCATTTGCTCATTTAGATTCTGTTAAGAATCTGCATATAGACATCCCCTTATCCAACCCTGCTTTCTGGTACTTGTGGTGCCACTGGAAGTTAGTTCACATACTGTAACAAACACTGTATGCAGACATCTATATCCTGTTCACATCTTTACCACCAGCAATCTTATTGGATACAATAATATTTCAGCCATATAGGAAGAGTATGAAGTTGTCAGAAATGACGAATCAGACTGAGCAGTACCCCCTCCTCAATGACCCCTCCCCCTTTGGAGGACCACCAGGCTTGAGGGGAAAGCATCTATGGAAATCATGGAGGAGGACAGGGGCATGTACATCCGAGGATGAGAGCCAAGAGCGTTCATCTGGACTGTACCGTCTCCAATGCACCAGGTACTGTATGCGCCCACGGAACCTACGGGAGTCAACAATGGACTGTACTTCATACTCCTCATGGTTCTCAGATAACAACAAAACCTGGGGAATGCCCAGGAAAAAATTCCAAGCCTACTTACCACCAGCTCGCAGACAACCAATTGACCTGTCTAACAGTACGCGTTAAAAACAGGGGTTTAGTCCGCACGCATTTGCAAACGCATGCGTAAGCCACAGAGCCACGTCACGGCACCCTGTAATCTGTGGTCCTAACACTAAAATTTAGGTGTCCCCACAGTGGAGGCACATGCATTCTAATGGATAAGTGAGGGCAGGTGGACTGAAGGGAGCCCACCCCTTCTTAAAGGTACAGGACACACCAAACACCCAGCAGATAGCACAATGGCTGCAAAGGTGCTGGTGCGTTGCTGGACCAATACACACACAATGGCGACCCTAGGGGGGGGCCAGAGGGGGCCCTGACCCCCCCAACATTATGCTGTGCCCCACCATGTGCCCCCCCAAAAAAAAAAAATTTTTTTTTTTTTTTTTTTTTTTTACAAAAAATCAATGTCTAAGAGGGAGAGAGTCCCCAGTCAGCTCCTGCGGGTGATTCCTCCCCCCTCCCTCTGCTTGCTGGCACTGCATAATGCGAGCGCTCATACAACCACGGCCGCCCGATCTGCTCCTTCACCTGCATCCTCATTGGCAGGGAGAAGAGCGAGTTGCAGGAAGGACTCCACCAGGACTCTCAGTTACTGAAAAAACAGACTGATTTCTCCCATCCTTAGGACAGGACAACCAGCCTGAAAATTCCAAGAGATGCCAGACCAGCGCTGTCAATAGCAGGGGCAGGACAGTAAGAGGAGGCTGGGGAACCCCACAGTGGTGGAACACCAGGGCCCGGAGGCAAGACAACCTTTGCAACCCTGATAGTTCTCCCACTGCTTTGGATCCTTATATTTTCTTGGTATGCTGGTGACATATATATCTCTTGTTTTCTGCCACCCTGGGGGGCCCCAATACAGTAGGAAGGGAGCTCACTGCAGAACATGTGAAAGGGCCGTTGTGGGATCGTAGTAAAGGGCCCCAGTGTGTATATATATATATATATATATATATATATATATATATATATATATATATATACGCATTTTATAGTTGCCCCCCTACTTTTGTCCCTGTCCCCCCATGTGCCCCCCCTAAATTTGAAAGCTGGAGACGCCACTGTACACACACCCACGTAATTGCAAAAATCTTGCCACCACCCTTACTTATAGCTGGCTATCGCAGTAAGAGGCATTGGAAGGCCACAAACAGATAACAACAAAACCTGGGGAATGCCCAGGAAAAAATTCCAAGCCTACTTACCACCAGCTCGCAGACAACCAATTGACCTGTCTAACAGTACGCGTTAAAAACAGGGGTTTAGTCCGCACGCATTTGCAAACGCTCAATGACCCCTCCCCCTTGGAGGACCACCAGGCTGGAGGGGAAAGCGTCTATGGAAATCATGGAGGAGGACAGAGGCATGTACATCCAAGGATGAGAGCCAAGAGCGTTCTGTACCTGGACTGTACCGTCTCCAATGCACCAGGTACTGTATGCGCCCATGGAACCTACGGGAGTCAACAATGGACTGTACTTCATACTCCTAATGGTTCTCAACCTGTACAGGGTGAGGAAGAGGCACCAAGGTGGTAAAGTGGTTGTAGACCAAAGGTTTTAATAAGGAGACATGAAATACATTCGAAATGCACATATTAGAAGGAAGGTCTAATGCGTAAGCCACTGGGTTAATCCTGTGAAGAATACGGAAAGGCCCAATAAACCGAGGTGCGAACTTCAGAGAGGGAACACGAAGTTAGAGGTTGTGAGATGACAGCCAGGCAGGCGTCTGCAATCAGCATGGAGTCTGTACCTATCATTAGCATGTCGCAAAGCCTCCTGGACTTGTGCCGAAGTGGAACGAAGACCACAGAGATGCTCCTCTAATGCAGGAAATGTCAGGCAACATGGAAGGTTGGAAACCATAGTTTGCCATAAGTGGGGACAATTGGGAAGCAGAATTTAAGGCACTATTCTGAGCAAACTCTGCCCACGGTTTGAGGTCTGACCAGTTGTTATGATGGTCAGAAATATAGCAATGTTGGAATTGCTCCAAGGACTGATTGGCTTGTTGATTGCCCTATTAGACTGCAGGTGATACGCAGAGGAGAAAGCAAGCTGAATTCCCAACTGTGCATAAAAGGCTCGCCAGAACCGGGAGACAAACTGACTACCCCTGTCCGAAACAATCACCTTGGGTAGCCCATGTAAGCAAAAGATCTCCCTAGCAAAAATGGAAGGCAGTTCCTTAAATGTGGGCAACTTCTTAAGTGGAATACAATGGGACATTTTCGAGAACTAGTCAACCACCATAAGGATAACTGTGTTGCCCTGGGAGTTGGGTAACTCCACAATGAAATCTATAGACAGGTGGGTCCAGGGCCTCTCTCCATTGGGTATGGGTTGTAGGAGGCCCACTGGAAGGTGTCGTGGAGTCTTACTCTGAGCACACACGGTACAGGCAGCTACATCAGCACGCAGACTAGGCCACCAGAATTGTTGAGAAATGGCCCAAAACAGTTGATTCTTCCCAGGGTTCCCAGCGGCCTTGGGAGAATGGTAAGTCTGGAGCACGGCAGTACGGAGACTCTCTAGGACAAAGCAGCAGTCACAAGGTTTCTCAGGAGCAGCAAGAATTTTGTCACCCAAAGTAGAAGTGAGACTGGTGCGAACCGTAGCCAGAATATGATCAGGAGGAATCACAGGAACCCGGAACCGACTCCATGTTAGAAGTGGAGGAAAATTGCTGTGACAAATCGTCAGCCCTTACATTTTTAGTACCGGCTAAGAATGAAACAATGTAATTGAAACTAGACAAGAAAAGAGCCCATTGTGCCCTTCTGGGAGAGAGACCTTTAGCCTCAGACAAGAATGTGAGCGAACCGGCACAGTAGTACCTTCGAGGAGATGTCTCCATTCTTTCAGGGCTAAAATGATCGCTAAAAGCTCTCTGTCACCAATCTCATAATTGCACTCTGCAGGTGACAATTTCTTAGAAAAGTAGCCACAAGGATGCATAGCACTCTCAGAGGTAGGACGTTGAGACAGAAGGGCGCCAACTCCAGTCTCAGAAGCATCAACCTCAAGTATAAAAGGTAACGTAGGATCAGGATGTGCCAACATAGGAGCAGAAACAAAGGCAGCCTTGAGACTCTCAAAGGCCTTAATGGACTTCGGAGACCAGCTCTGTGGGCTACCGTCTTTTCTGGTCACATCAGTTAGGGGCTTGACCAGAGACGAGAAGTTACGAATAAACTTCCGATAATTGTTGGCAAAGCCAAGAAAATACTGCAGGAGGATGTAAACCCACGGGTCGGGGCCACTGTAGGACTGCTGAAAGTTTCTCTGGGTCCATCGAATAACCAGCAGTGGAAATGACATAACCCAGGAATTGAATCTGTTTGCGATGGAATTCGCACTTCTCCAATCTACAATAGAAATTGTTCTCTCTTCGTTTCTGAAGCATACTACAGACATCTGTGGGGTGGCTCTCCAGGGACTTGGAAAATGTGAGAATATCGTCGAGATAAACCACCACACATGACTGCAACAAATCTCGGAGGACATCGTTAATAAATTCCTGGCATTACAAAGACCAAAAGGCATTACGAGGTACTCATAATGGCCTGTTCTGGTATTAAATGCAGTTCTCCACTCGTCGCCCTCTTTAATCCTCACAAAAGTATACACCCCTCGCAAATCAAGCTCCCTTGAGGCGGTCAAATTGCTCTGTAATCAACAGGGTTTGGGGACCCGGGTCCTGCCCCAGAGGACATGATGAATCAATGCAAAAAAACGTTTTAAAAACGGCAGTTTTTTCGGGAGCAGTGATTTTAATGATGCTTAAAGTGAAAAAATAAAAGTGAAATATTCCTTTAAATATCGTACCTGGGGGTGTCTATAGTATGCCTGTAAAGTGACGCGTGTTTCCCGTGCTTAGAACAGTCCCTGCACAAAATGAAATTTTTAAAGGAATGAGTCATATAAAACAGCTTGCGGCTTTAATGTAATGTCGGGTCCTGGCAATATGGATGAAAATCAGTGAGACAAATGGCATGGGTACCGCCCCCCCCCCCCAGTCCATTACCAGGCCCTTTGGGTCTTGTATGGATATTAAGGGGAACCCCGCACCCAAATTAAAAAAAGGAAAGGCGTGGGACCCCCAGGCCCTATATACTCTGAACAGCAGTATACAGGCGGTGCAAACAAGACAGGGACTGTAGGTTTGTTGTTAAGTAGAATCTGTTTGTAATTTTGAACTGGTACATTTTTAACCTCTTGCTTAGTGGGCACTTAAACCCCCCTCCTGTCCAGACCAATTTTCAGCTTTTAGCGCTGTCACACTTTGAATGACAATTGCGCGGTCATACAACACTGTTCTCAAATGAAATTTTTACCATTTTTCACCCCACAAATAGTGCTTTCTTTTGGTGGTATTTGATCACCTCTGCGGTTTTCATTTTTTGTTAAAATAATTGAAAAAGACCAAATTTAAAAAAAAAGACATTTTTTTTTTATATTTTGTTATAAAATTTTGCAAACAGGTAATTTTTCTCCTTCATTGATGTACGCTGATGAGGCGGCACTGATGGGCACCGATAGGTGGCAGTAATGGGCACTGATGGGTGGCAGTGATGGGCACTGATGGGTGACAATAATGGGCACTGATTGCTTACACTGATGGCAGCACTGCTAGGTGGCACTGATTGGCACCACTGGTGGGCATTGATAGGTGGCACTTGTGGGCATTGATAGGTAGCACTTGTGGGCATAGATAGGTGGTATTTGTGGGCATTGATGGGTGGCACTGCTGGGCATTGGCATGTGGCATTGGCAGGTGGCACCGGCAGGCACAGATGAGGCATATGTGCCTCCTTCCTCTTCGGGACCGATGTCCCTTTAACATAAGCCGGTGATTGGCTTTTTTTTCTCCTCACGCTGTCAGCGTGAGGAGGAAAAAAAACGTTTACCGAGCTTTTGTTTACATCATGTGATCAGCTGTCATTGGCTGACAGCTGATCACATGGTAAGGGGCCTGGATCTGCCCCTTACTCGGATCTGTGATCATCCAAGTCTCAGTGACTCTGTGATTACAGAGCGTGCACCGTGTGCCCTGCAGGGTGCGCGTGGGGCGCGTGCACAGGGGAGGACGTCCTATATCAGACTCCCGGAAATTGAGGTCTGCGCTGTGGCCGTCATTCGGCTATGGCCCGGACCTCAAGTGGTTAAAGTGTAGCTCCAGCCAAAAAATCTATTTTTAAGCTTTTTGGAAAGCATAGGGAAGAGTTATCACCCCTGTAACATTTGTTTTGCTGTCCGTTCACCTCTTCAGAAGATTTCACCTCACTTTCTGTCCCAATGACAAATGTTTTTTGACAATTTGGGGTTTTTAGTGAAACAAGGATTGGTGATAAAGCATCAGTGGAGAGGAGACACGTTTTTCCCATATTAACTCTTACAGGAGAGAATTTCCCTTCCTGGGGTAGATTTCATCTCACTTCCTGTTGTCTCCTTCTGTTTGCAAGTAGGAGTTGTTTGTAAGTTGGATGTTTGAAAGGAGGGGCATGCCCTATATACTCTGCAGAAATTGGGGCCTTAGGTGTTGGTGTTGCCACAACACTGTAAGCCCTCACAGTTACTCTTGGTGGGCGCAGGAACGGGCCCTGCTGTGAAATATTAGATCAAGAATTGTAATTACATGCCATTGTTGAACAGTGGTAGAAAAATTGGGCCTTTGGTGGTGGTGGTGGTGGTGCTGGTGCCACAACACTGTAAGTCCTCACAGTTACTCTTGGTGGACGCTGGAACTGGACCTGCTGTGAAATATTATATCTAGAATTGTAATTACATACACCTGTTGAACAGGGGCAGGAAAATTGGCCCTTTGGTGGTGGTGGTGGTGGTGTTGCCACAACACTGCAACCCTTCGCAGATACTATAGTTGGAGCGCAGGAATGAGCCCTGCTGCAAAGTATTGCATCAAAAATTGTAATTATACGCCCCTGTTAGTCAGGGTCTGAAAAATTGGGCCTTGGGCACTGGTGCTGGTGTCACAACACTGCAACCCCTCACAGATACTATAGTTGGAGCACAGGAATGAGCAAAGTATTGCATCAAAAATTGTAATTACAATCCCCTGTTAAGCAGGGGCAGAAAAATTGGGCCTTGGCCACTGGTGGCGGTGCCAAGAACCAAAAATGTTCTTACAAGCTATCAGCATGAAAATTGAGGAGGAAGAGGATTGTGACTCAGCATAACAGGATAGTCACTCAGCATCAGCATAGGCAGTCTTGAAGGGATCTCACGTTTAAAAAAACTCAATTGGTTACATCAGCATTAGGTGCTTGGTAGCTGGTGATCCAAGATCATTTTTATGAAGGTCAGCGGATTGACCGATTCGGTGGACAGGCGCACCCTGTGATCGGTTACAAAGCATCCAGCAGCACTGAATGTGCGTTCCGAAAGAACGCTGGATGCAGGACAGGCCAGTAGCTCAATTGCATACTGTGCAAGCTCTGGCCAGTGATCCATCCTCAAGACCCAGTAACCCAGAGGATTTTCGGTGGGAAAGATGTCCAAGTCTGATCTTGCCCCTAGGTAATCCTGCACCATGTGAATCAGACGCTGGCTATGTTTGCTGGAACCGATCATACCTTGGGGCTGCAGACTAAAAAATTGTCTGTATGCATCGGTCAGACGGCCACCTTCTCCACCGCTCCTTCTGTGACTGACCGAAGCCTCAGCAACACGTTGGAAATTGTAACCTCCCAGGCTCTGGAAACATGTTGCACAAACCTTTCTGCAAGGCCTCCCAAAGATGTTCCATCCTCTGCTCCCTCTGCGACGGCAAGATAAGGTCCGCAACCTTACCCTTGTAATGTGGATCGAGGAGGGTTGCCAGCCAGTAATCATCCCTCCCCTTGATATCACGAATACAAGGATCTTTCCGCAGGATTTGCAGGATCAGGGAGGACATGCAGCGTAGGTTTGCTGAGGCATTCGGTCCAGAGACCTCTGGATCACTAAGGACGACATGATCCGCAGCCACCTCCTCCCAGCCACGTACAAGTCCATGGGTTTCTTCGGACTGTAAATGATCCCTTGAAGACTGCTGCTAAAGCTGAGTGCCAGGCTCCACCTCTATGCTGACACAATCCTCCTCCTCCTCTTCCTGTGTGATCAGCGGGCACGCAGGAACACTGTCTGGATAAGGGGGGCCTTGAGAGGTAAGGAAGTCCTCCTCTTCCTCCCTCTGTTCTGCCTCAAGTGCGCTTTCCATTATTCCACGCAGCGTATGCTCCAACAGGTGGACAAGAGGGACACTGTCACTGATGCATGCACTGTCACTGCTCACCATCCTCGTGGCCTCCTCAAATGGTGACAGGACAGTGCATGCATCCCTGATTATAGCCCACTGGCATGGGGAAAAAAAACCCAAGGTCCCCTGACCCTGTCCTGGTGCCATAGTCACATAGGTACTCTATGATGGCCCTCTGCTGCGTGTGCAGCCGCTGCAGCATGGCCAACGTTGAGTTCCACCTGATGGGCATGTCACAGATTAGGCGGTTCTTAGGCAGGTTAAATTCCATTTGGAGGTCAGCCAGCCAAGCACTGGCATTATATGACCTGTGGAAATGTACACAGATTTTCCTGGCCTGCCTCAGGACATCCTGTAAGCCTGGGTACCTGCCCAAGAACCGCTGCACCACCAAGTTAAGGACGTGAGCCAAACAGGGCACATGGGTCAGTTGTCCCTGTCAGGGGGTGGAGAGGAGGTTGGTGCCATTGTCGCAAACCACCATACCTGGCTTAAGCTGGCGTGGTGTCTACCACCTCTGAATCTGCCCCTGCAGAGCTGACAGAATCTCTGCCCCAGTGTGGCTCCTGTCCCCCAAGCAGACCAGCTCAAGCACCGCATGGCATCTTTTTGCCTGCGTGCTTGCGTAGCCCCTTGAACGCCTACAGAGCACCGCTGGTTCCGAGGACAAATCAGCACAGGAAGAGGCCATGGAGGAAGAAGAAGAGAAGGGGTGGAGGAGAGAGGTGTGGCAGAATCACACTAGTATTTTGGAGGCGTGGTGGCGGAACAACCTCCAACACTACTGCACCCTGTCCTACATCCTTCCCAGCTGCCAGAAGAGTCACCCAGTGCATGGTGAAAGATAGGTAACGTCCCTGTCCATGCCTGCTGGACCATGAGTCAGCAGTAATATGCACCTTACCACTGACCGCCCTGTCCAGCGAGGCCAAGACATTGCCTTCCACATGCCGGTAGAGAGCCAGAATCGCCTTCCGTAAGAAAAAGTGGTGTTTGGGAACCTGCCACTGAGGAACCGTCCATTCCACAAACTCACGGAAGGGGGCAGAGTCTACCAGCTGAAAAGGCAGCACTTGAAGTGCTAGCAATTTAGCCAAGCTAGCATTTAACCGCTGGGCATGTGGATGGCTGGGAGCGAACTTCTTTCGGCGGTGCAGCAGCTGGGGTAGGGAAATTTGCCTGGTACAATCTGACGTCGGTGTACCGATAGCAGATTGCCCGCAAGTACACCTAATTCTACACCTTCATTCCTCTCAGTGCAGGTTTCAGAGAGGACTGAAGGTATAGTGGGGTTGGAGATCCCAGCATATGAGGAGCAAGGAGAGGTCCACTTTGTTCTTTGGTGTGGGTCTTTTAGGTACGCTTGCCAACGAACTGCATGGTCAAGCATGTGGTGCCCAAGCGGGTGATGTTTTGGCCACGCGAGATACGCTTGAGACATATGTTGCAAATAGCAGTAGTGGGATCTGATGCATTTCTGATGTCTCAAAAAAGGCCCACACCAAAGAACTTTTGGAATAACGCGCAGAGACAGCAGCGCCCTGCACATGCGGAGCTCTGCGGTGTGATCCAGTCGGTTTGCTGCCCTTAAGCTGGCCCCTGGAGGGCATCCTGCCTCATTGGAGATGTGCCTCATCCTCCTCCTCCTCCTCTCTCCTATCAGGCACCCACGTGGAGTCAGTAACCTCATCATCACCTCCTGCCACGTACCTTGTGGATGAGCCCGACTTGCAGGGGATGACATCTCTTGTGGCTCCGACTCGAGGGCCCTGGTAAGGTGCACAGGAAGCACAGGAGTCAGGAGTGGCACGAGTGCCTGGCAGGATCAACAGCAGGAGGTGGGTCTGGAACTCAGGAAGCACTGTGCAGGAGAACTTCAGACTGAGCCGGAAGGTAGACTGGAACCTGGAAGGAGCTGGATCAGCAGACTGGAACTGGACAGCAGACTGGAACTGGACAGCAGACTGGAGCCGGGTAGCAGACTGGAACTGGAGTCAGGATACTGAGACTGGAGGGTCAGACAAGCCAGATCGGTAGCCAAGCAGACAATAGATGTGCCAGAGGGTCAAGCAGAAGAGTAGTCAGACAAGCCGGGGTCGGATGCAGGCAGAAGACGGGGATGGTCAGAGACAAGCCGGCATCAGATGCAGGCAGACAACAAGGATAGTCAGGAACAAGCCGGGACTTTGGCACAGGTTCTCAAGGATCAAACACACGTAACGCTGTAGAGCAGACAGCAAGATCCCAGTGTGACAGTTTGGTTTAAATAGCTTGCCTGGTGCTAACGTGCGAGCCCGCGCATGCACATAGGCGCGCGCGATCGTGCAACTGCACGCTCAGGATGCCTGTTACTGGCAGGATCTTCCTGACACCTCCCTCCTCATCACTGGAGCAGAGCTGGCAGTATGCATGACTGCCAGATTGCTGTCCTTCTTGGGCACCCCCTCTCTCTGGGCTCACATTACTGCCTTCCTCTAGCTGGGTACCATCATCGGAGCTTTCAAAATGCTGGGCATCCTCCTGGAGCATGTACCCAACACTGTGGTCAAACAGTTTGGGGGACTCCTCAGGAGGATATGGTGGGGCTAGGGAAGGTGTGACTGATGCCATTGAGCCGAGGGAAGAGGCTGCGTTGGCAGCTGCTTTGCCAGACAACGTACCCTGAGCCTGGGTGAGAGAGGATGAGGAGGATGAGGATGGCTTGGTCATCCCCTCTACCACCACTCTCAACACGGCCAGCTGCCGAAAAAAAAGGACAAGCGTGTCCCACGGCACCGTGCTTATGAGGATGCACTGTCTCTATGACCAGCACTGTTGCCTCTAGACACAGAGCCTTCTTGCCCTCTTTTATTGGCTTGTTACTGTCTGCCTCTCCTTGTTGGCCTTCCAGACATACTAATGGCCTGCAGTGAGATGTAGCTGCACAAAGCTGGGATGTATATATATATACTGATACTGCAGCTAGCAGAATCAACTGCCTGCCTGTAGTATTATTAGTATGAGAACACAAGCAATTGTCTTCAGGTAGCTTTAGGTGCACACTGTGCAGAGGACGCAGTACACTAACTGTAAAAACTGCAGCTGCCTGCCTGTGGTATTAATAGGATCAGAACAACAGCAATTGTCTTCAGGTAGCTTTATGTGCACACTGTGCAGAGGATGTACTACACTAACTGTAAATACTGTAGCTGTCTTCCTGTGATACTAATAGGATCAGAAGAACACCAGCAATTTTCTTCAGGTAGCTGTAAATACTGTAAAAACACCTGCCTGACTGTTAGTAGGAAGAGAATAACAGGAACGGATCTAGCTAAACTGAATACTGTGTATATATTTATATATATATATTTATATATATATAAAACACCTAGGATGCATATATATACACAATACACTGTAAGTGCAGCTAACTGACTCGCCTGCCTACTCTATCTTACTTAAATCAAATGACACTGTCTCTCTGTCTATCTCTCCGCCGCACGCAGGCGGTCTTATATAGTGTGGGGCGTGTACTAAACCCCCTGAGCCATAATTGGCCAAAGCCACCCTGGCTTTGGCCAATTACGGCTCTCTGTACAGACAGTGCTGTGATTGGCCAAGCATGCGGGTCATAGTGCATGCTTGGCCAATCAATCAATTATGGGCCGTGACACGCCACTCGAATTTGGCGCGAACGGCCCATGACGTTCACAATTCGATGAACGGTCGAACATGGGTTCGACTCGAACTCGAAGCTCATCCCTATTAATGACCTGTGGTTTGAGGAAACAGAGGGTAGTGAATCTGACATAGTGAATCAAGTGTTAGTTCCCTACCCTTCTGCTGACCCGTTCAGGTTACTGTGACGGAAAGAGAGTCTGGCACAATTTGGGCCAATTTGTACACTTTGCATTTCTCTTTACCATCAAAAGGTTACCCATTACATATTGTGTTTATGAACAGTACTATATTGTTCAGATAAAAATACCTTTGTGATTTACAGTGTTATATTTTACACTTTTATGTGTAAACAAACTCGAACTGTCTCACTAGTATTGTGTAAGTTTCTTACTAGGTGACAGTTGCTAAAAATGACTGAACCCAGGGTGTCAGAGGGGACAGAGGATTTGCAGAGTTGGGGCAACCAGTGGGATATAGAGTCTGTCTGCGGCCCTCACAAGGGTATCGCTACACATAAGCAAATGGTTCACTCTGGATAGGATTGTATGATACACCTGTTGTCTGAATTTGTTTTATCAATATATGTTACTTTCTGAATAAGTCACTGTATATCAATGTACATGTACAGTGAAGCACTTTTTAACTTTCTATAATCATGCACAATGTTTTTCAAATTGTGGTGTTTGCAGCTATTTAGTTTCTAGGTCTATAGCGCAGCATACTATTGCAACTTATATGTAGAATTTGTACTTTGTCAGCTAGTTGTGTTTTTGCCTGAAGATTGGCTATTTGTCTGGCTGAAAACTGTTGTAATATTTTGAAACATTTCTGTTTATTTACTTTAGATTCTAATAAATTATTTCAGAACACTGCAACTTTTGACTCTTTTTTATATTATGGCTGGGTGGGACAGCCTCAATGGAAGGCACCCATGACCTAGTCCAGGTGTAGTTCACCTTCCAATTATATTTATATAAGGCCAGACTTCACCAGGAAGTAGATGAGTGTACCTGAGTCTCCCTGATGCCGCATACACACGGGCGGACATTTCGATGGACTAGGTCCGGTGCACTTTTCCACGGACTTTACGACGGACTTTCTACACATGATCAACCAAAGTCCGATGGATTCTTACGTGATGACGTACAACCGGACTAAAATAAGGAAGTTCACAGCCAGTAGCCATTAGCTGCCCTAGCGTTGGTTTTTGTCAGTTGGACTAGCATACCGACGAGCGGACTTTTCGACCGGACTCGAGTCCATCGGAAAGATTTTAAACATGTTTCATTTCTAGGTCTGTCAAACTTTTGGGGAAAAAAATCCGCTGGAGCCCACACACAATCGAATTATCCGACGGAGTCCGGTCCGACGGAGTCCGGTTCGATGGACCAAGTCTGCCGTAAAGTCCGCTCGTGTGTACGTGGCATGAGTCTTACTGGTTTCAGTCAGTTCTGTGCTGATGACACTGCTGGACATCTTACGATGTTGAAGGGAAGCAAGCATGATGTGTCTTTCATCTGCTGCATTAAGTTTCCTTGGCTGACCACTGCATCTACAGTCCTCAACTTTGCTTGTTCCTTTGCGCTTCTTCAAAAGAGCACATCTTGAAACCCCAGCATTGAAAACTTTGCCCCTGGGAGAGACCTTGCTGATGCAATTTACCTTGTGTCTAATTGCCGTGCTCAGTCTTGCCATAGTGTATGACCTGTGAGATGAAACTGTCTTTCACAACCTCACTTAGTAGCAGAGTTTGGTTGTTCCTTACCCAGTTTTAATCCTCCGACACAGCTGTTTCTGTTTCAGTTAATAATTGTGTTTCAACCTACATATGAAATTGATGATTATTATCACCTGCTTGGTATAATTAGTTAATCATACACCTGACTCTAATTCTACAAAATCCCTGACTTTGTGCAATTGATGTTGGCTTGAAGCCAAAGGGTAGCCACAACAAATGTTGATATGATGTTGAATATTATGTCAAAGTTACAGTTACATCCAGCAGTTGGAGCTCTGGGTCTCTTTTCAATTTCTTTACTTATTCTTATTCTTCAAAAAAAAAAAAGGCCATTGTGTACAGGTTACAGGGTCCAATAGTAACTGTGAGAAATCTTGTGAGAAAAAGCACCGACACAATCATGCGATATAGTCATGTACAAAAATGAATAAACCAAAATAGTCGCACTGATCAAATATAGTGAAACAACCATAAAACTAAAACCTTAAAACTCTGTAAATGACTAGAGTGTAAAAATATCTATATAATGCATATAGTTGCATATAAAATGAAGAGTTATTCATGAAATAAAGTCTCTGAAAGATAGCAAATGAAGCAAGTTCTATAATGGTAGAAATCCAGGAGGATGAAAAAGATTCTCAGGGCTTTCACCACCATCAAGGGAAAGGGATAGAGCTCTCCGTGTGGCAATCACCTGAGGGCATGGAAACTCTTACTGGAAGGAGTGGACCTACTGTTGCAGCGAGGTCACACACGCCTGCAGATATAGCCCTCTGCAGGGTCTGAGATGAATCCTGGCTCTAGGGTGCGCAGGCAGACTGGGGGCGTCCTTCTCAATGTATGGCCACAGTCCGTCTCTCTTCCTTGAGAGCACAATCTTCCAAGTTAGGACGGAGCATGTAGAGGAACAAAGGCTTCAATAGTGCGTTATCTTTTAAAAACTGGTTTATTTTATATAATCTCTAGTTGGATGTACAAACATCATGAAAAACACTTGCCGGCAATAAAACTAGAAACACCCGCACTTCCGGGGTCACGTGGGGCGTGATGACGTCAGCTTGTAGCTCTGCCCCACATGCTTTGTTTCTCACTAGATTTCTTACAGTTACTATTATTATTAGTGCAGTATACCACTTTTACAGGGTTCCAATAGCTCAAAATTGAATTTACACATACAACTGAATAAGTCCCTCCCCCTCCTTTGTTGCTCTGTTAAGACAGGGACATACAGGGGTTAATTTACTAAAACTGGACAGTGCAAAATCCAGTGCAGCTCTGCAGAGAAACCAGTAAGCTGCCAGGTTTATTTGTAAAAACTTAAAGTGATGTAAAGGATCGTTTTTTGTTCTGTTTTTAAATAACAAACATGTCATGCTTACCTCCACTGTGCAGCTCGTTTTGCACAGAGTGGCCCCGAACATCCTCTTCTGTGGTCCCCCGGCGGCTCTCGCAGCTCCTCCCCGCATCAGATAACCAACTAGGAGAAGCGCTCTCCCGAGGAGGTTACCTTGCGGGCGTGCTCCCAAGTCCAGCATTTGCGTCCATAGACACGAATATATATATATATATATATATATATATATATATATATATATTCTCCCTTGGAGGGGCGGGGCCATGACCAGGGGTGTGTCACGCCTCGAAACTTATTGGATTTATGAGCTCCAATGCCACTCCCCCTTGGGCCTTAATATTGAATGGGACATTAATACATTCATCAATAGAGCCTAAGGCTCTTTATTCAGGGAAGCCTATCCCACACCCACATAACTGTCCCTGAGCCACCCCCATCAAATCATTCTTTGCAGATATTACCTTTTGTACCACCACCCCCTCCCTTTTAGAATGTAAGCTCTACGAGCAGGGCCCTCCTGTACCTTTTTGTATTGTACTGTAATTGTGTTGTCCCCCTTATACATTGTAAAGCGCTGAGTAAACTGTTGGCGCTATATAAATCTCGTATAATAATAATAATAATAATAATAATAAGGCGTAATTTATATGAATTTTTCTGGATATCCAAATTTTTTATACTATAAGAAATTTTAAATAATTTTATGTAATGTATTTACATTAATTTATTATTCAGTTTGATAATGTATAGACCAGTCCTGTGATCAAATTGCTAAAATTTAGTATTAAATTTAATTAAATTTTTGTCTAATATACGATTAGTTGCTTCCTCTTTTTTCAAATACATGATGGTATCATGGCTGATTACACTTCCTGTTTAGATTGCAGTTGATATTTTGACCTTTCTGTTTATTCAGATTCAGGTCTGTACTGCATTACGCCTATAGGTGGCGATATAAATGCCAATGATCATTGCATTTCCTGTTGACGATGTTGTGTTGGATGTGTCTGTTGATTAAATTTTCTCAAAGTGAGGCTTGAACCGCAGGCTGTCCATGAGTATATGAGGCATGGTTCATGTCCTTATAGGACGCTCTGTGTCAGCTGATCCGGTTACTTCCTATGTGGATCACAGTGAGGCTTGACTCGCAAAAGCCCGCCTCCTCACATGTTAATGGATTTTACAACTCTATCTAGAGTGAGGCTTGGAATGCAAGCCACGGCGCTATTTTGTTTAAACCAGGAAGTACAGTGTCCACATGCAGGAAGCATCAATTATGATCACAGGTTGGTAATTTTACTATTGGGCCTCATAAGATATATAATTGTGATGACTACAGCAGGCTCATACCCCAGATGATGTCTATTTAGACTAAACACGTCGGAACGAGCCCTGCTGATGTCATTGCATTACCCACAAACTTCAATTTTAAGCGCTTGATCCACGTTTTAAATGTGAGTGTTTCCAATTTTCTTTTAATAATTTTTTTATGTTTATACGGATTCACACAATGTGGAGTATTTTCTTCTTTGGTCATGCTATTTTGAACACTTTAGAGGATTTGGTCTGACAAGTTGGCTGCTTCTGAAGACCGCTTCTTGGTGACATCTCTTGACCAATTGGATTGCCTTACAACTTAATCTGGAATCCAGACGTGGAGGTCCCATATATTGGTGGTTGCACCATAAGCCTTGTTGACTCACTGAGCATATACCCATTTGAGTCCTCTCACTCCGGTAAGCCTCCTCACTAACTGGTGGTAGTTCTATTGTCTGTGTCCTTACCTCAACATTGATGTCACGTGGAATCCCACTTCTGCTTACACAACTTGTTTTCACTGTTTATTTAAAGACTGCTATGTTTATGTTTTAAAACAACTTTTGTATGATGGCACATGGACTTTAGTTTGGGTGTGAATTTCACATCTCATTTTCATTATTATAAGTTTTTGTGGTTATTGGACAGTGTACATTAGTTTGTATACATATGTATTTCCATGTTTTGAGCGCTGCACATAATTTTACTTTTTACATAGACACGAATGCCGGACTCGGCCTTGCCCCCCGGAACCCGCGTCATTGGATTTGATTGACAGCAGCGGGAGCCAAGGGCTGCGCTGCTATCAATCTATCAGAAGTATAAGTTATTCCTGCGCTACCTGGGAAAAAAGGTGTACACACGGACAGCTGCGGACACCCAATGGGATCAAACAAAGCCCATGGGCGGTAAAAATGTAAAAAGTGGGTGCTGCGCTGACCTAATAAAATAATGGGGTATAATACCCTATAACAATGTGAACTTAATACAAAAAACTGTGAAATCCTATATAGATAAACAGTACCAATGTACACGGTGTGTAACCTGTAGAACACTCTCTCGTGTTATAATCATCAATATGTGTCCAATGTAGCAATACTAAGCATGCAGGGAATAAGCATAATCAATCCTCATGCATGCGTAGCAGCTTGTGCAAAAACTTAAAGTGCTATTGTGCTGATGTGAAAAATAAAAAAGAATATTCTATAAATATATCTGCCTGTGCAAACAAATGCTGTGAACATTACAGTGATCAAAAAACAATTCCTATTGCATAAAATAACCAAATGGCATATATAGTATACAATATAGTGCAAAATAAGCAAAATTGTGCAAAATCAAGCAAAGTATTGGAAATGGTGCAAACAACGCAAAAAGTGCAAGATGAATATGTGGCGTATATATTGGTCACTTCCCAGACCCTATCGCCCCCATCACATAAATATGTCCTTATACACACCAACCGTATCAATCTATCCAATCAAGAGCCAGGACCCAGTGGAGAGAGAGACAGCGTGTCCTCACCGAAGAGATGAAGGAGCTCAGGTAAGTAAAATGGGGGGGCTGGGGGGCCAGTGACTGCCAGGTCTTTTTTCACCTTAATGCATAGGATTCATTAGGGTGAAAAAACACGAGGGTTTACAAACCCTTTAATTAAAAAGCTGAAGTTAGAAGCTGATTGGCTACCATGCATAGCTACACCAAATTTTGCACTCTCCAGTTTTAGTAAATCGACCCCATAGCATCTACAACAAGACAGGGAGAGTTTGAAGATAAACAGCTTAATTAGTGATCATAATTTATTTAAAAAAAATAAATTGCTAAATAAACTTTATACACACAGTAAAATAAATATTTAACATATATATAGAAAATACATTTTAAGAATCCGTTTTAAAAACGTAATATAAATAAAACTGATCCAAAGTAATTATAATTTACCTTTAAGCACTGATATATTTTTATAATTTACCTTTAAGCACTGTTAAATTTTTATGAGTCTCCAAGTGCCAATGAGTGCCAATGAGTGGAATGACCTTGCATTTTTTAAGGATTGGATGCTAAAAAAGAAACACCTAGTACTTGGCTATTTTCATTGTTTAACTGTATAATGTTTTAAAAGTACTCTATGTCACTTTCACTTATTCACACACTTATCCATCTGTCCATCAAAAAGGAGAATAGTTTTTTTGTTCTGTTGAGGGTCAGGATTTCCATAGTTAACAAAAAGAACTGTGCTATATATTAAAAAAATATGAACAGCATATTCCCTTCCAAGTAGGTTGAAAAAATGCATGCTTTTGAATTCTCATTTTACAAAAAGCTCGGGTTCATCTGTAATAGTTTTTTTCCCAGGGTTTCTGCTCATAAACAGCTATTTTTTGCAGCTATAAAAAATGTGGATATACTGTATGTGCCCAGCATTCTTTCTTCCCTAACAATGATGGCCTTTGTGCGGATGACTCTTGCCAACCGTGGCTGGGAAATAAAAGAAAGCTATAGCTACAATACAAGCACACTGAAAGAACTGTTTGTAAGTTATGCTCAGAAATAAATATGTATAAATCCTTTGCTAAACTCAGAAATAAGTTGCCCTGAAACAATGAAACATTTTTCATTTCCAACCACAGATTCAATTTTTGTAGCTTTAGAATGCCTAGCAAAAGGGGGTCTGTTCCAGAACAGGAAAAGTTGGAGATATAACAAAAATGCTAAGAAAGAGTGTAATGCTGTTGGAAAGTCCGACCGTGTGTATGCTCCATCGAACATTTGCTTTCGGAATTTCCGCCAACAAATGTTTCTTAGCAGGTTCTCAAATTTTCCGTTAACAAAACTTTGTTGTCGGAAAGTTCGATCGTGTGTACACAAGTCCGCGCACAAAAGTTCACGCATGCTCGGAATCAAGTACGAGCCGGAAGTGCTCGGTCTTGTAAAACTAGCGTTCGTAATGGAGATAGCACATTAGTCACGTGGCAAATTTTGAAATCTCTCAATGCAGCATATTCTCTTCTTCTTTATAAGGGCTAGAATAATGATTTTTTGCGTTGCTGCTGATATTCACAGAGTTCTGACAAACTGATTTTTTATTCTTTCTCGTGATCTCATGAATAATCTTTGTTTTCTTTTCTCGTGATCTCCATATTTTTTCTTTCTCGTGTTCTCCAGATTTTTTATTTTCTTTCTAGTGATCTCCATAATATTTTTTGTCGTTTTGTGTGTCAAGTTACCACAACACCATTATTATCTTGTATTTTTTAACCTCAAAGAGATACAACTATGTTGGTGTCCCTTGTTCATTTGACATAGTATTTTTGAAATATACCTGCCTATTTACAAATAAACTGTCCTTTTTGAAGTAAAAAACACATAGCCAAGTATTTGTCAAAAAAAAAATTAGACATTTAATAGGGGTCCTAACAAAAAAAAGAGGAAGGCAACAGTGGAGAAACAGTTGGAATTGGTGAAGCCTTTGTACCCCAGGGCAGACATCAGCTATTTGACTGGCAAAATTGGTAACCTGAGGAGTATATTTAATAGGGAGCACAAAACGGTCCAGGACTCTGAGAGATCGGGAGCAGCAGCAGATGACATCTATGTCCCGAGACTGTGGTCTTACAACAGCCTGCGTCTTTTGCTAAACCACACCAAACCCAGGCCATCACTATCAACACTTCCTTCCACGCTTCCTTCCATGCTGCTGTGGTTTGTTGGTGGTGTTGCTGGAGGTGGTGGTGGTGTTGCTGGAGGTGGTGGAGGAGTATGGTCCAACTCACACAGGTGGCTTTTATTTGTGAGTTGGCCCCTCATCCCCTTGTTTAGGGCCTGAAGAATGATCTCCTCACAAATGAGGTGTTGGCCCTCCTCCATGCGTTCCAGTTTAATCACTGTCACACAGCCAAATGACTCGGGGTCACCAGGGCTCATTGTTAGTATCGCAGTAGCCTGGCGAATTAAAACAATCGCTTACTCCTCCAGGTTTCCCCGCCTTCCTGGTCCTTTTGGTTGGAAGGCAGAGGGGAGGAACCTGGGATTTGGTAAGGCTGCTTTCCACGGCCTCCTGCTGGCTGAGACTTTCCTGTGTATGAAAATAGTACAAAGTTTTAGTTTTTTGTTCATAAATCACACACAATTTTGAGCTCATGACTGTTGCAAATTCAATGTTAACAAATAGAAAAGACTATCATTCTAACTCCAACATTTTTCATTCTTGTCCCAATCATTTTTGGCCACTACTGTCTATTGGTATGTATGATGTAAACCACTTTGTTAAATCAGAAATTAGTGATCAATAACATCTAGTTAACATCATTCAATTTTTGACAAGAATTATATTCAACAATGCTATACCTGGCTCAAGCTGGGCTCCTCCACATCTTCTTCCTGGGTGGAAGGCCCAGGGTGGACTTCAGGAGTCTCATCTGATGTTGAAGGAAGCGTGGAAGGAAGTGTGGAAGGAAGTGTAGATAGTGATGGCCTGGGTCTGGTCTGGTCTGACAAAAAAACGCAGTCTATTGTAGTACCACAGCCTGGGTACATATATGTCATCTGCTGCTGCTCTGGATCTCATGGAATCCTGGACCTTTTTGCGTTCCCTATTATATGTGCTCCTCAGGCTACTAATTTTTGCCTTCAAATAGGTGATGTCTGCCATGGGATACACAGGCTTCACCAGTTCCATCAGTTTCTCTAGCGCTGCCTTCCATTTAGCTTGTTGGAGTAGTCACTATTTTTGACTTGCCAGGGACATGGCAGCTCCCTGTATATGTCCAGGAATCTGGGCAGGAAGTCTGGGTCAGTAAATTTATCAACCATTTTCTCTGCAAGACACAACACAAGACAAACCCTAATGTCGGGCTAAACTCTCCTAATCTTGTCCCAATATAGGCCTCAATCTCTAAAGCAGTATAGGCCACTAACCACTGATGCCCTAAGTTAAAATTGTACCTTCGTTTGCACGAACGGCAATTACGATCCTCCACTCACAGATCGTACATACAACGCCCGTGTTTTATGCTTTATATACACTGCGCATGCGTGAAACTCCGCCCTTGTCCTTCTTTCTAGTGTATTACCCGCCTCTTCTCTTTCGGGGCAGTGGGAGAGCACATGGCAGAGACACAGCAGGTGCCTGCAGAGAGCAGCAACAACGAGGACGAGGAAAGCCTGGAGCAAGGCAGTTCCAGATCCAGGACGAGATGGTGGAGATGGTGGACATCTTGAAGAGGGCAGACTATGATGGGAAGTATGGACCATACAGCAACCCTAATGTGAGAAAGGCCAATATCACAACTAAAGTTGTGAGAAGTCTGCACAGGAATTCTGGGGTACAACGATCCAAGGAGCAATTGAGGAAACGCTGGTCAGACCTGAAATTGAGGGAGCACGATCAGTATAGAAAGATCAGGAAAGTGCTTCTAAAAAGTAAGTATTTGTCGTGTGTTCCTATTATTATTAATACTTTTGTTCTGCTCCATGTGCTTTTCTGTTGTACAGTTTAAAATGGCAAGTTTGAGGTTCGTGGGCACAGTAATCGCTCGTAGTAAACTTTGTTCGTTCAACCACTAATACGACATTTTTGGCAGATGCAGGTTAATTACATTTGTTCATGTCTATTTGTATGAAAAGAAGTTTAGTACATTGTTGTCTAGATGTGTTTGTAACTATAATGAGATGCAAACTAGATTCAGTGTAAGGAGAGGACACTCAGCAGCTGTTTACACATCTGGACACAGGAGCACTAGTGTGTGACACCATAACAACCTTTTTATGGTGTCCCACGCGGGTGCTCAAGTGGATACTAGGGTTCTCTCCATGTGTGAAACTTGCACAAAACTGGTAAGTATTCCAGCTTTTGAAAGGGAAAAAATCATGTCTTCAGCTTGGAACTCTGCCAAAACAGACAATTGGACGACACTTCCAAGCAATGTTTCATATTACTATTTCTTGCCTCAAATATCTGTCTGCTAAGTATACCTTTTATGTATTCACATAGGGGAGAAAAGAACCGGGACATCTGAGGACACCAGGAACCCCACAGCTCCTGAAGAAGGGGAACTCAAAACACAGCATGAGGATGTTGATTCTGAGGTTCAGGAAGTGGGCGAAATGGTGACCACAACAGGTCAGTGTCTGAGACCACAGCTTCAGGTAATAGATGTATGCTTGCATATTTATAATACATGGTGTGTTTTTTTTTTATTTTTAGGTGATGTGGATGTTGTGGAAGAAGAAACTCACTTCAACAGTGCAAGTGCACAAATCCTCATCAGCGAAATAATGGTGTACAATCAGGATTTAAAGAAGGTCAAGGAAAACATCAACCATGTTGAAAAAAGACTGACCAACATCATTGATGTTTTATCCAAAATCTAAAAAAAAAAAATATTGTCGTTATTGTTTATGTTTTTTAAAAAAATTTAAAGTAATTTGAAAGCCAAATTTTGAAGATGCACACAGCGTGTCAACATGTGCTAGCTCACATCATGGGGGATCAATGTACGTTTTTTGGGGGTGCAACCCCTTCCTCTCATCTACTTTAGTTGCGAGGAAGGGGTTGCACCGACAAAATGCGTACATTGATATCCCATGATGGCAGATAGCACATGTTGACACATTGTGTGTTTTGTGCCTTTATCAAAATAGATGTAGGGAAAAGACACACATTTTAGACATGGGATCATGATGGAAAACCACATTTTGAGCCCCAATTTGTGTGCATCTTCAAAATTTGGCTTTTAGAGGGGTGAGATCACCCCATCTGATGAAGGCAAAATCAACACAGTTTTCACATACTAATGTCTCATATGGCCTTCACTTTATCAAAGTTGAACTTTGTAAGTTCCTGAGTTGGGGATGTGAATGTTATGTTTTTGAACATGCCTGTTTAGCCACAAAAAAACAGGTTATATCTACTGTAAAACATAGATGTTATACACCAAAGATGTTGGTTTGTTTAACCATCTCAATACAGTGCATTTTCGCCCCCTTCCTGCCCAAGCCATTTTTCAGCTTTCATCGCTGTCGCACTTTGAATGACAATTGCGTGGTCATACAACACTGTACCCAAATAAAATTGTTATCATTTTTTCCCCACAAATAGAGCTTTCTTTTAGTGGTATTTGATCACCTCTGCGGTTTTTATTTTTTGCGCTATAAACAAATGAAAAGTGACAAGTTTTAAAAAAAACACAATAATTTTTACCTTTTGCGATAATAAATATCCAAATTTTTTTTCTTTAAAACAAATTTTTTCTCAGTTTAGGCCGATATGTATTCTTGTACATATTTTTGGTAAAAAAAATTGCAATAAGCGTATATAGATAGGGGATAGATTTATAACATTTTTTTTTTAATTTTTTTTTTTTTACTAGTAATGGCGGCGATCTGCGATTTGTATCGTGACTGCGATATTGCGGCGGACACATCGGACACTTTTGACACATATTTGGGACCATTCACATTTATACAGCGATCCATGCTATAAAATGCATTGATTACTGTATAAATGTGACAGGCAGGGAAGGGGTTAACACTAGGTGGTGATCGAGGGGTTAACTGTGTTGCTAGGGAGTGATTCTAACTGTAGGGGGCAGGGACTCACTAGGGGAGAAGACCGATTGGTGTTCCTCTGTACTGGGAACATACCATCGGTCTCCTCTCCTCTGACAGGACCGTGGATCTGTGTGTTTACACACGCAGATCCACGGTCCTGCTGTGTTACCGGTAATCGCAGGTGCCCGGCGGACATCGCAGCCGCCAGGCACGCGCACCGGGTGCCTAGTGACACGGCGTGCGCGATCGCCGGCGGCGCAGCGCGCGCGCCCCCTGGTGGCCTAGGAAAGCGAGGCCGTCATATGACGCCCGCCCGCCCGCCACGAGAGCTGCGCCGCCTGGCCGTCAATTGACGGCCGGCGGTCAGCAAGCAGTTAAAAACCCTTTTATAATGCACATGTGAATGTGCTTGGAGTAAAATGTTTTATACTTAACAATGTGTGGCTTGTTCTTTAAATGCTCAGTATCATTTTTTAGATAAGTTATTGTAGTTACAGTGACAATGGGGGTTATTTACTAAAGGCAAATCCACTTTGCACTAAAAGTGCACTTTAAGTGCAGTTTCAGTGCACTTGCAGTGCACTTGTAGTGCAAAGTGGATTTGCCTTTAGTAAGTAACCCCCAAAGTGCTCTAAAATGTGCCCCAATCAGGCCATTTTAGGGACTCCAAGCAATTAATTCATGGCGTTGAAAAGGATGATTATTTTTATCATGAATGGATTACATACATTAACAACAAAAACATTGTGTGTGTGTAGCAGACCCACAGCACAACATAATAGTTAGCTGAAGAAGAGATTGTCACCTCATGTATCAAATAAGTTGTGTTTGCACTATTGAAGAAAATGGCCAAAAATAAAAGGCCATTGGGGAACCTAGGAGTCAGATAAAAGAAACACAAGCAGTAAATCAAATGAAATATGAGTTCAGTTTTTACCAACAAATTTATTTTAAAAAGGTTTTAAACATTATCTGGCATATCAATTGTCCCCCGACCCGTAAAGTACTCCAGATAGCTTTGCCGTACTTCACGGGTGCTTTGGGGGGGCAAGCCAAGACAGGTTCAAGTGCTGTCATGTTTTGGTCCGGTGAGCCGGCCTCAGTCGCAACTGAGGCCAGATAGTTGGCTGCATTTTTTCTTAAAAAATTGTGCAATATGCAGCAGGGTGAGGGTCCTCATAGGGAATGGGCGCATCAGATGGTCCCCTAGCACAAATGCTTCATCTGCTACAAACAGGGCAGGACTTAGGGTGGTGGGGGCCCCTGGGCTTCAGTCACTTTCGGGCCCTGCCTTATATACATAAACCTTTAGTTTTCTTTTAAGCGCGCCACTCTGATACCGTTTGTCCGCCATTACATCACTGTCTAATGCAGACAGGTTTTCCCAACAGCAGGAAACGAGGCACTACGTAACTGCCAATAACCAATCAGCAAACCTCAAGATAAGAGTTTAAGGAATTTTAAGGAAAAAAAACTATTTAAGGAAAAAAAATTACATTTAAATGTTCATCAATGCAGCCTTGCACAGCGTCCATCTGCATGCTTGTCCAGTGTCATTTGCAGCCTTGTCAGTGTCATTTGCAGCCTTGCCCAGTGACATTGCAGCCTTGTCAGTGTCATTTGTCATTTGCAGCCTTGCAGCCTTGTCAGTGTCATTTGCAGCCTTGCAGCCTCCATCTGCAGCCTTATCAGTGTCCATCTGCAACCTTGTCTGTATCATTTACAGCCTTACCCAGGCTGCAGTTAAACTGCAGTGACTTGTCAGTGTCACTGCAGTTTAAATATGGCGCCGACCGAGATACACAGAACCGGTCCTGTGTATCTCGGCTCCTGTCAGCTTTTCTCAGCTCCTCTCGCAGTCCCGCCCAGTCCCGCCCCACTCGGCTGGGGCCCGCGGGGCCCCCTATAGCCCAGTTAAGCCCAATGATAAGTCCGGCCCTGCCCACCACGTTGTCTGCTGGGAGAGGCAAGCCTAAGCTGCCATTCTGGAGCCATCTGTAGAATTCCGTCTGGGCGATGATTCCACCATCCGACATCCGGCCATTCTTCCCTATGTCCACATAGAGGAGTTTGTAAGTCCCCGACACCACCGCCAACAACACAATACTACTATACCCCTTGTTTTAAAGTAGTATGACCCCGAGTTGGGGCGTGGGACGATTCGGACGTGTTTCCCATCTATTGCCCTACCACAGTTGGGAAAGTCCCATTGCTGTCCTGTGGGTTGGAAGGAAACTGTGGAGTCAAACAAGAAAAAATAAAAATTAGTACTTTTGCACATAACATTGCAAGCAGATTAGACACAAACATTCTTGGCCAACATAATTATAACATTTATTGAAATGAGTATTTAAATTAAAAAGAATAAGGTCCACTTATCAGATTCCTTACCCCCTCTGATGGACCATTGTAAAAATTTTATGGTGGGGGGAGATGTTTTGGACAGGTAACCCTCTCCACTTCATTGAGAGCTGAATGCATAAATAATGTGTATTACTTTGGCCAGCCCCTCCTTACTTACACTATTGGCAAACCACTGGACAGGTAAGAAGTGTCAAAATCCAAAAATATGAATACACACTGTCCAAATTGAAGCACATTTTTACATTCTGCAATTACATATCAAGATAATAGGAAAACAAAACTTTAAACAGTACAATTTGAAAGTATTCAGGCAAGTCCTTGCACTACATGCTTTGGTGAATTCATCCATAAATCTTACCACAAAAGAGGTAGGTATAGTGTGTATGGGTTTGGCAAAGTCATGTTTGGTAATTATGGAATGAAGAAATGAATACAAAACATTAGCAAACATTAAATAAATAGAATGTGATGTTAAAGAATAAAACTTACCTTAATATAGTCCTTCTGCGGGACCTGAATTATGGCAGAACAGATCTCTGGAATAATGATTCCCAGAGCCTGGGGGGAGATCCCAGTTGTGAACTTAATATCCTGGAGACTTCTCCCCATCGCCAAGTACCACAAGGTGGCGACTAGCCTTTGCTCGGGAGTGATGGCTTGCCGCATGCAGGTGTCCTAAACACGGGTTATTTAACGGGTGACCTTGCCCCCTCTGACATCACGGGGAATGCCACAGGAAAGTCCCGTCAAGTCCCCGTGCGTCAGAGGGGGGCGGGGTCACCGGGTGGCCCCGCCCTCCGTTATTTAAGAACCGTCAGAAGACGAGAAGCGCCACACAGCGGGAGCCTCCCATCATGGATGCGGAGCGGCCCGAGAAGAAGAAGGGAACAAGACGCCGCGGAGGAAGATGCTGGACGAGAACACCGGAGGAAGAACCAGAAGAACCAGAAGAAGAAGAAGATGGAGGAAGAAACCGAAGGAAGATAGAAGAAAGAAGATGGAAAAAAGAAGACTTTAGTTTAAATAGAGGAATTGTCAAAAACTGTCTCTTGTCATTTTTAACATTTTTGACAGTTTTTTTTTAAATGGTAGGGGCACTTTTGTACCCCCTTACCATTTCACATGGGGGGCGGGATCTGGGACCTTGTTAAAGGGGGCTTCCAGATTCCGATAAGCCCCCCGCCCGCAGACCCCCACAACCACCAGGCAAGGGTTGTGGGGATGAGGCCCTTGTCCCCATCAACATAGGGACAAGGTGCTTTGGGGGGCTACCCCAAAGCACCCTCCTAATGTTGAGGGCATGTGGTATGGTACGGTTCAGGAGGGGGGCGATCTCTCGTCCCCCCCTCTTTTCCTGCGGCCTGCCAGGTTGCGTGCTCGGATAAGGGTCTGGTATGGATTTTTGGGGGGACCATTTTTTTTTCAATTTTGGCGCTGGGTTCACCTTAAAATTCGTTCCAGACCTCAATGGTCTGGTATAGATTTTGAGGGGGACCCCCACGCCATTTTTTAAAAAATTTTGGCCGCGGTTCCCCTTAATGTCCATACCAGACCTGAAGGGCCTGGTATGAAATTTAGGGGGACCCCCCCACGCCATTTTTTTTTATATTTTGGTTCAGGGTTCCCCAGTGGGGAATTCCCATGCCGTTTTTATCAATGAACTTGTATGTGTATTGTCGGACCGACAATTCATTAATAGCCGCGAGTAGTTTTAAATGACTTTTTTTCCTTTGAAATGTCATTTTGCTGTCAGACTGTTCTAAACACGGGAAACATGCGCCCCTTTACAGGCATGCTTTAGACACCCCCCAGGTATGAAATTTAAAGGAATATTACACTTTTATTGTTTCACTTTAAGCATTATTAAAATCACTGCTCCCGAAAAAACGGACGTTTTTAAAACTTTTTTTTGCATTGATCCATGTCCCCTGGGGCAGGACCCAGGTCCCCAAACACTTTTTATGACAATAACTTGCATATAAGCCTTTAAAATTAGCACTTTTGATTATTCATGTTTGAGTCCCATAGTCTTCGCGTGTTCGAACAAATTTTTTGCCTGTTCGCATGTTCTGGTGCGAACCGAACAGGGGGGTGTTCGGCTCATCCCTACCAATCACTAATGAATCAATAAAGTGAAAAGATGTAAAGTAATGTCCAACATGAAAAATAATGATATAAAGAGGAGCCTTCACGTCCAAAACTGGTGAAAGATCAAGGGAAATGCACTGAACACTGTCCGGTATCGAAAACATCAAATTATGTGCTGGAACCATGTCCTGTGGTCTGATGAGACCAAGTTAAACTTATTTGCTTTAGATGGTGTCAAGCGTGTGTGCCGGCAACCAGGTGAGGAGTACAAAGACAAGTGTGTCTTGCCTACAGTCAAGCATGGTGGTGGGAGTGTCATGGTCTGGGGCTGCATGAGTGCTGCCGGCACTGGGGAGCTACAGTTCATTTAGGGAACCATGAATGCCAACATGTACTGTGAGATAATGAAGCAGAGCATGATCCCCTCCCCTCGGATACTGGGCCGCAGGGCAGTATTCCAACAGAATAACGACCCCAGACACACTTCCAAGGCGACCCCAGACACACTTCCAAGGCTTGCTAAAGAAGCTGAGGGTAAAGATGATGGACTGACCTAAACCCTATTGAGCATCTGTGGGGCATGCTCAAACAGAAGGTGGAGGAGCGCAAGGTCTCTAACATCCACCAGCTCCATGATGTCGTCATGGAGGAGTGGAAAAGGACTCCAGTGGCAACCTGTGAAGCTCTGGTGAGCTCCATGCCCAAGAAGGTTAAAGCATTTGTTAACCCCCCCAAAAAACCCAGATACTGTTCCTTTAAAGCATGTTATACAGCACGATGCTGTGTCATTTGGCCCCCTGTATACCTTAAAAAAACCTGGCTGATCCTGCCTGACTATTCCCTCCCCTCTGCAAACAGACCACGGTAATCATGGCTGCTGAGCCCTGACATCGTGATCCGTTTGCGTGATTCCATCAGCCGCTGGCCTGCTCTCTGCAGCTTTCCCTGTGTCTGAGTCCTCTGTTTAAAGCCCCCCTCCCCTCCCTGCTTGCACCAGCGCCCCCCCCCCCCCCCCCACTCCTGCTCCTCTCTATTTGCTATGAAATCTTCTTATCCCCTCTTTCCCTTAAAAACATGTGTCCCTGTTTAATATAAATAATCTGCCGATCTGTACCTTGTATGAGCGCAGCTCCAGGCGCTCAGCTGATTGTCAGCTCTCTGTCTCTTCTCTCCCCCTCCTAGTTACATAGTTACATATAGTTACATAGTAGGTGAGGTTGAAAAAAGACACAAGTCCATCAAGTCCAACCTATGTGTGTGATTATGTGTCAGTATTACCTTACATATCCCTGTATGTTGTGGTCATTCAGGTGCTTATCTAATAGTTTCTTGAAGCTATCAATGTTTCCCGCTGAGACCACCGCCTGTGGAAGGGAATTCCACATCCTTACCGCTCTTACAGTAAAGAACCCTCTACGTAGTTTAAGGTTAAACCTCTTTTCTTCTACTTGTAATGAGTGGCCCCGAGTCTTATTAAACTGTCTTCTGCGAAAAAGTTTTATCCCTATTGTGGGGTCACCGGCTGATGTCAGCGGGACGGCTCGGGCCCCACCCACTGCAGCTGTGAGCCGGAGAGAGAAGGCAGAGAGGAATCAGATGTGTGCCTGAAGCAGAGCTTATATCAATACAGTTCGACAGATTTTTTACAGAACACAGGCACGGGGACACATCTTATTAAGGTACAGAGGAAATAAGATGATTTCATAGAAGGGGGTTAACAACCACTTTAAGGCAGTGCTGGAAAATAATGGTGGCCACACAAAATATTGACACAAAATATTGACACACTACTGACACTGCAGCTCTCCCTGTGTCTGAGTCCTCTGTTTTCCTTCCCCCTCCCCTCCCTGCTTGCACCAGCGCCCACCCTCCCCCACTCCTGCGCCTCTCTATTTTCTATGAAATCTTCTTATCCCCTCTTTCCCTTAAAAACATGTGTCCCTGTGCCTGTTTAATGTAAAAAATCTGCTGATCTGTACACATCTTATTACAGTGGTGTTCCACCCAAAAAAAAAACAAAACATGAATGTGCATAAAAAAATTAAAAAAAATATTTGGAAATTTATTTATTTTTTACTCACCTCTAAATGCCTGTTGCTAGGGGGTCCCACGTAGTCTGCCTCCTTCAGTGCCTGGGCTGGTGACATCACTTCCCCTCGGCACAGGAAGGGCTCAGCTCTGCTCCCTCCCTCTTGTCAATCATCTGGGACCCATTACAGGTCCCAGATGACTGAGCGGCCAATCACGGCGCGCGGCGCCGCTCGCGCATGCACAGTGGTTGCCCGGCTGTGAAGCCACAGCCCAGTGCCCACAGTTGCAATGCCGGCGCCGCCGAATGGAGGGGGAGACGAGCGGGGCTTCGATCCCCCGCATCGCTGGACCCTGGGACATATTTGTAGCTGCTGACTTTTATTTTTTATTTTTTAATGGGAACTCCTCTTTAAGGTACAGAGGAAATAAGATGATTTCATAGAAGTGGGTTAACAAACAGTTTAAGGCAGTGCTGGAAAATAATGGCGGCCACACAAAATATTGACACTTTGGGTCCAATTTGGACATTTTAACTTAGGGGTGTAGTCACTGTTGTTGCCAGTGATTTAGACATTTATGGGATTGTGTTGAGTTATTTTGAGGGGACAGCAAATTTACACTGTTATACAAGCTGTACACTCACTACTTTACATTGTAGCAAAGTGTCATTTCTTCAGTGTTGTCACATGAAAAGATATAATATAATATTTACAAAAATGTAAGGGATGTACTCACTTTTGTGAGATACTGTAAACACACACAAGTTTTGTCTTTCATTTCTATTTTAAACTGAAATGATTGTTTACATGAAGAGGGCTCACATACAGTATACTTTAGGTTTCTTACAGTATTTAAAACACATAAGGATGCAGAGCACAGAAATACTTTATCAGCTTTGGGTTATCTAAATTTTTTGTCTATTTCAGTTATGAGTTTAATTTTTTTTTTACTGGGGATTATTTCTTCCAGAATAATGACAAGTTTTTCTAAAATGTGACTGCATTTGAATAAACTTTGTGTTACTCTGCTGAAAACAAACAGATATTGTTCCTGGAGTAAACATATTTGTTTTTTCAAGGAATGCTCAAGCTTATATAAGAATCTTCCAATAAGGTAATATGAGTTAATTCACCACTTCAAATGTCACACCTGTACACTTTCACTTTTCTGCTATAGACCTGTTTATTTGGTGTGACAGACCCCACCAGGACAGGGACTTTTGGAGGGGACTGCAGGGTAGCCTCTTGCCTACTATGGGTCCTGGCTTTTGAGGGGGCTCTATTCTTTGAGAGGTGAATGCCAGGGGGACCTTAGGAGGGGTTTTGCTTCGGATTGGGGTCCATGTCTCCCCGAAACACACAGACTCTGGGAACATAGGACCTGGATACAAATTTGAAGCCTCTGTGCCCAAACCAGAAATGACTGCTTCAATCCATTTTCCCCACAGACTCAGAGACTCTAAGCAGAAGATTATAATCAGCTTAAAACAACCTGATGCTGAGGTCTCCCGCTGCTATGTGTAGCCTGTTTATTAAGGTGTCTTTCTCTCATTGTATAATTCCTCATTGTGTGCCTCCTAGGTGTGAATTCCCATTGTTAATTGAGTCACCTATTGTTTCTGTCTGCCCTGCCCACTAATCCTCTTGGAGATGTGATTAGTATTGTGTCCACTTTAACTTGTTACCAAACCATTGTGGAATGATTATGTGTTTATGTTTATGCTAATTTATTTACTTTTTAATTAAGATCACTGTTAGCTGTTAATTGGATTGTTGTTTGAAGCGTGCATTGTCATGCTAACATCCCCAAGAGGGGCCTGTCCTCCTGGGGGCATTAAGTATGTGTCTGTGTTTTAGGTCGGATTCACACTGCAGTATGGAGCGGCTCACAGCAGGGCTCCAGTGTGTCCCTGTTTACCATTTCAGGTCTGATTTCAGTCCCAATTTTTGGCTGAATTTGATTCTGCAACAGACCAGAAGACACACGGGGACTCCTGTTCATATCGCACCGGAGCCACTCCAGAGATGTGTGAATCGACTCCATTGGGAGCCGGTCACAATCTCCTGATAGCGAATTAGATGCAGGGAAACTGGCGTCCACCTTGCGATAGTATGAACCCAGCCTTAATAAACAGTCATTCCTTTGGTTTTTATCCCAACATCTTGTCTGTGTATGATGCTTGGGGCAAAGGGCTAGTATTAGCTCTCGGTCTGCTGGAAGGGTTTGGCGGGCAGGAGGCACTGTTTGGTGGAGGCACCCAGGCTGGGTGCCAGGAGGTCTGTCACATTGGCAATAAATTTATTGTTACTTAAGATAACAAAGTAATACACACACACACATATATATATATATATATATATATATATATATATACTGTATATACATACATACATACACAGTGGATATAAAAAGTCTACACACCCCTGTTAAAATGTCAAGTTTCTGTGATGTAAAAAAATGAGGCAAAGATAAATCATTTCAGAACTTTTTCCACCTTTAATGTGACCTATAAACTGTACAACTCAATTGAAAAACAAACTGAAATCTTTTAGGGGGGGAGTAAAAATAAAGAACTAAAAAAATGTGGTTACATAACTGTGCACACCCTCTTATAACTGGGGTTGTAGCTGTGTTCAGAATTAAGCAATCACAATCAAACTCATGTTAAATAAGAGTCAGTACACACCTGCCATCATTTAAAGTGCCTCTGAGTAAACCCAAATAAAGTTCAGCTGTTCTAGTAGGTCTTTCCCAACATTTTCTTAGTTGCATCCTACAGCAAAAGCCATGGTACGCAGAGAGCTTCCAAAGCATCAGAAGGATCTCATTGTTAAAAGGTATCAGTCAGGAAAAGGGTACAAAAGAATTCCAAGGCGATGGAACACAGTTATCATTAAGTGGAGAAAATATGGCAGAACAGTGACATTACCAAGAGCTGAAAGAAATACGGGACTAGAGGTCACAGGCCTCGGGACTTTAAGGGTGTTCAATGATGGATTAATGATGGAACATTACATTTTCACCATTATCAAATGATAAAATAAAGAAATTTTCTTTACAAATAATTAAGAAAAAACAAACATGAGACAAATACATATTACAATTACAGTTATTCCACTAGGATATGACGCATAATAATACTACTTTCTCAACATGTTTCGCTCGATGGAGCTTCCTCTGGAGATTTTGGGTGTGGCATAAATTAAGCTATGAATAACAAAAGATTCAATAAATGCTCATGTTGCAATCTATTTTACATCTATAACATATAAATTGGCATACAGAGTTGATAATGCAAGTGAAATTGAAAAATAATTTAAAATATTACAAGTTAAGGGCATAGATATAATATAGATATCAAAAAGGCTATGAGAAAAAGCAAAAACAAAAACTGAAACAGAAACAAACCAGTAAAACAGAAAACAACAAAACAAACATAAGCAACAGAAAACAAAAAACAAAAATGGAAAATATGAATGAACCTTACCAGCACTGCTTTAATCTTTATATGACTTATAATTGAAGATATATAGTTTGGTACCCCTATTGTGCAAGTACAAAATGCCTCTTAGCCTTGAATCCCATCGGGGTATGCAGAGAAGGACAAAAATTCAATTGCGGAGATTTTCTATTAGAAAAAACAACACAACATAATAGAAGGTGGTAAAATGTATATTTGGAAAAAATAAAGACAGTGAAGTCTTGATTCACAATGATGGGAAGGGAACTAAAATTACCTTCAATAAGTCAGTGTGGTTGAATCAATCATGTGCTAAGATCACATCCACAGAGATGATTAAAATTTTCACCTTATCCATAGGGATGTTACAGGGTAGGGAGAAAAGCACCAAATCCAGTGTATGGTCACAGAGACCCCAAATGCCAAGGGATGTTGCCAGAGGTGAAAAAGTGCAGTGCTCTCCAGATAAAAGAACCTAAGGGTTAATGAATAACAAAGCATAAGAAATAGTATAGAAGATGTGGGTTCAGATAAATGTTCAGCCCAAATCGCTAAACATTGCTAAATGGTATATTCTTAACTAAAGGAGATGCTTACCAATGGTGGATAAGACAGGGGGTTCGAGGGTGTATCAAGCAAACCGTGAACTCTCCCACCTGACCCTCGAGGTAGCCGACAGAGAATGGCGGAGGGCGTCCCCTGTTTTATCTACTTAACATGCGTAGCAATGTCTGACCTCATTGACGCGTCGCGGACAAGAAAAGGAGTGCCACTGTGCATGCGTCAGGGCTATGATGGCGGTATCGTGGATGATGCTGATTGTGTACATTCCATGGTGGCCATTTTGGAAAATCTTATGCCCCCATCGGATGAAATGCGGGGCCAGAGCCACAGTAGGATCGAGAGATAGGCAAGAGAAGCCGGCCTCAATCAATCAGAACTAAAGGGAAAAAGGGACTGACAATTAGTGAGCCAATGAGCAAAGGGACCAGGCTGACTCCAAGAATAACACGAATGAATTGGAGTATTGATTCAAAACCAATTCATAAGTGCCCCGGGTGTCCGTGCAACCCAGGTTAAAATGAAATCAAGCAAAGGAGCACAAGTATAAAATGCACATAAAAAATCCGAACATTAACAGAATTTAGATTAGCTGTATTCGTAAGTAATCAGAATTGTTACAGATTATACAATATATATATATATATATATATATATATATATATATATATATATATATATATATATATATATATAGGATAAAATAAATGAAATAGCAGTGCTGGAATAAGGTTCAATAGAATAGATCATAGTCTTGGATGAAAGTGTATATATATATATATATGCACATGTAGATGTATATATTTCTTCATAGTGCACTCAATGACAATTTTCGATGTACTGAATAATGTACAAATAATGAATAATAAAAGAAAAAAAAAATTTAAAGGAACGGCTTCAAACTTAAAGCGTCATTCAACCCAGGATATTTGAGAGCACATAAATCGGAGATCCATCTGGCCTCACGCTGCAACAGAATCTTATCATAGTCTCCCCCTCTTTCATTTGGGGGGACATGTTCGAGGGCAAAAAAATGCATCTTAGTGTCATCAAAGTGATGGCAGAGGCCCACATGGCGACTTATGGACTTCTCCATCTTCTTCTTTAGCATCAGGGATACATGATCTCTAACGCGGTGAAAAAAGGGGCGCTTGGTTTTCCCCACATAGAAGGAATTGCACTCACATGTCATGAGATATACCACACCAATAGACTGGCATTTAGCCAAAAATTTGGGGGAGGAAGTGCGTCCATTGGGAAGGACAACACTCCGTGATGCAAAAATGTATCTACAATACCCACATTTATGGTGGTAAAAGAGGGAGCATAGTGACTATGCACAATTTGGTCCCTAATTGATCGCAATCTTTTATAAGTTATCTCTGGGTTATCTTTCAAATGTTTAGAAACAGAGGGATCCCCCATAAGCAGGTACCAGTGCTTCTGTAATAGGTCACGTACCTGCTGATGCTGTCCCGAGAACCTGGTAATCATTCTCAATCCAGGATCGGACTTGGGAATAGTCCAACCATGAATTAAGTTAGATCGAACCTGTTTTTTGGCTCTGGCATAGGCATTTGTTGCTATAGCCTCGTGAGTTTAAACAATTTTGTAAAGCTTTGGCCTCAAGTTCAAACTGGGCATTCTCACTACAGTTTCTCCTAAGTCTTAAATATTGCCCGTAGGGCACATTTGCTATCAAGGAGGTGGGATGAGAACTATTAGCGTGTAAAAGGGAATTTCCTGCCAAATGTTTGCGAAACAGGGTGGTTCCAATCGTCCTATCCAGATTAATGAAAAACTGAATATCCAAGAACGTCAGTGTGTGCTGGCTGACTTCCATGGTAAAAGTGAGATTGTATGAGTTAGACCCAAGACCATCAAAAAAACAAAAAAGATCCCCTTTGCTACCTGTCCAAATGAAAAAAATATCATTGATATATCGCCTCCAAAGTGGTATCCGTTCGAGGAAGATTTGCATATCCTCCTCCAAAAATAGGTCACACTCCCACCCCCCCCAGATACAGGTTCGCATAGGAGGGGGCACATTTGGTCCCCATATCAACCCCCTGTACCTGGAGGTAGTGGGAGCGTCCTAACAGAAAGATGTTATTTATTAGGATAAATCTAAGGAGATCCAGAATGAACCTGTTATAGGCGGTGGGTATATCGCTGTTCTGAGAAATGATGACCTCCACAACTCCAACACCCAAATCATGGGAAATGGAGTTGTAGAGGGCCTCTACGTCAAGGGCCACCAGCCAGGCTCCCTCAGGGACAACAATACCATCAAGCATCCTAAGGAGGTCACTGGTGTCCTGTAAATAAGATGCCAGGCCCTCAACATGGGGTCTGAGAAAATCATCGATTAGCTGACTTGCCTTTTCAGTCTTACATCCATGCCCAGATACTATTGGGCGACCAGGAGGATTTCTGTAATCCTTATGGATTTTTGGAAGAGCATTTAATGTTGGGATTCTGGGGAAGGAGACATTGAGAAATTCCCAAGTTTGTTTGTTTATTAAACCCTGATGAGTTTTGTATTACCAAGAACTGGACGTCCCTCCAAAATTGATGAAAAGATGACAAGAAAACTGGTCAGGGAGACTGCCGAGAGGCCTACAGCAACATTAAAGGGGCTGCAGGAATATCAGGCAAGTACTGGCTGTGTGGTACATGTGACAACAATCTCCCGTATTCTTCATATATCTGGGCTATGGGGCAGAGTGGCAAGACGGAAGCCTTTTCTTACCAAGAAGACCATCCAAGGCTAAATTTAGCAAAATCACATCTGAAGTTTTTATGGTGTGTTATGGTCTGATGAAACCAAGGTTGAACTTTTTGGCCATAATTTCAAAAGATATGTTTGGCGCAAAAACAACACTGCACATCACCAGCTGGAACAGGGGCCTTAGTCAAGGTAGAGTGAATTATGAACAGTTCCAAATACTAGTCAATATTGGCACAAAACCTTCAGGCTTCTGCTAGAAAGCTGAACATGAAGAGGAACTTCATCTTTCAGCATGACAATGACCCAAAGCATACATCCAAATCAACAAAGGAATAGCTTCACCAGAAGAAAATTAAAGTTTTGAAATTACCCAGCCAGAGCCCAGACCTGAATCTGATTGAAAATCTGTGATGTGATCTGAAGAGGGCTGTGCACAGGAGATGCCCTCGCAATCTGACAGATTTGGAGTGTTTTTGCATAAAATGTGGGCAAATATTACCAAGTTAAGATGTGCCATGCTAATAGACTCATACCTAAAAAGACTGAGTGCTGTAATAAAATCAAAAGGTGCTTCAACAAAGTATTAGTTTAAGGGTGTGCACACTTATGCAACCATATTATTTTATTTTTTTTATTTTTACTTCCCTCCACCTAAAAGATTTCAGTTTGTTGTTCAACTGAGTTGTACAGTTTATAGGTCCCATTAAGACCCCTTTCACAGTGGGGCGTTTTTCAGGTGCTTTAGCACTAAAAATTGCACCTGTAAAGCGCTTGAAAAATACCTTATCTGCAGTCCCAGTGTAAAAGCCCGAGTGCTTTCACACTGGGGTGGTGCGCTTGCAGGACATTAGAAAAAGTCCTGCAAGCAGCATCTTTGGGGCGGTTTGCAAGTGGTACATACACCACTCCTCCACCGTCCTTGCCAATTGGAATGCACAGGCACTTTGAACCCTTTTTGACCCCTTCTGGGGGGTTAAAGGCACCCCGCTCCCACCCAAATAGTGGCTCCAAATCGCCATTATAACATCGGTAAAGCGCCGCTAAAACTAGTGGCGCTTTACTGCTACCACCCCAGTGTGAAAGGCCTGTAAAGGTAGAAAAAATTTTGAAATTATTTATCTTTGTCCTATTTTGTTACATCACAGAAACCTGACATTTTAACAGGGGCGTGTAGACTTTTTCTATCCACTATATATATATATATATATATATATATATATATATATATATATATATATATATATACATACACAGTTGTGCTCAAAAGTTTACATACCCTGGCAGAATTTATGATTTCTTGGCCATTTTTCAGAGAATATGACATTCCCTTTCTACAATGGCGTATCTTTTTTCAGCAGGGGTCAAATTTTTGCTTAAAAATGCTATGGAGTGTTCCTCCCCATTCACCACTTGGGACAACACTGCACCTAATCCCACTTCTGAAGCATCCGTCTGCACTACAAATTCCTGTGTGAAATCTGGGGTGATTAAGACAGGGCTATTACACAGGGCTGTCTTTAGGTTCTGGAAAGCTTTCTCAGCTTCTGGGGACCAAGTTACCCCTGTGAACTCCCCCCCATTGGTAAGATCTGTAAAGGGAGCGGCCAACGTAGCAAAATTGGGGACAAACCTTCTGTAGTAGCCTACTAACCCAAAAAAAGTCTTGACCTATTTTTTATTAAGGGGTTTTGGCCAACTTTTAATTGCCTGGACTTTTGTAACTTGGGGTTTTACTACCCCCTGCCAATAATGTACCCTAAATACCGGACCTCCTCTAATCCCACAGCACACTTCTTAGGAATGGCTGTCAGACCCTCACAACAGAGAGCATTAATAACAGCCTGCACTTTAGGTAAGTGGCTCTCCCAGTCTGTACTAAAAATGACCACGTCATCTAAATATGCAGATGCATAGGCTTGGTGGGGTTTAAGGATGCGATCCATCATCCGCTAAAAAGTGGCCAGGGCCCCATGTAGGCCAAATAGCATCCTCTTATACTGCCAGTGCCCTTCAGGAGTGGAAAAGGCTGTCTTCTCTTTTACATGTTCTGTAAGTGGTATTTGACAATACCCCTTCGTAAGGTCCAAGGTAGTGATATATATCGAGCATGTCCTAAATGCTCAATTAGCTCATCTACCCTGGGCATTGGATAAGCATCAAATTTTGACACCTCATTCAGCTTTCGGAAGTCATTACAAAATCGGATGCTTCCATCCGGCTTAGGAATAAGGACGATTGGACTACACCACTCACTATGGGATTCTTCTATTACATTAAGCTCCAACATCCTCCTTATTTCCTCTGGGACTACTACGCACCGAGCTTCTGGGATGTGATAAGGTTTTAAATTCACTTTCACCCCTGGCTCGGTCACAATATCATGCCTTATTACTGAAGTTACCCCTGGAAGATCAGAGAAGAACTCCCTATTTCTTAATAGAAATTCCTTGGTCTCTTGTTTCTGGCTTACAGACAGGGCCTCAGTGATCTCTACTTCAGGCACAGTAGAAGGCCCTTGTGGTAGTCATTGCCAAGGGTGTGTGGACCATAAGGGATTCTCTGTCTTTCCAGGGATTCAATAGATTGACATGGTAGATTTGGTAGGGCTTCCAGGCTGATGTACTCTATAGTTAACTTCCCCCACCTGTTGTGTTCTACAACCTTGTATGGCCCTTGCAATTTGGCTAGAAATTTGCTCTCCACCGTAGGTACCAGCACAAGAACTCTGTCACCGGGGTAAAGGTTTGAATCTTGGCTGAGCAGTTATAGACTCTAGCCTGAGCCTACTGAGCCTGTTGCAAGTGGGATTTAACAATGGGCATAACTTTTCCAATCCGGTCTTTCATTTGAGCAATATGTTCCACTACACTTTTGAGTGGGGTTGCCTCTTGTTCCCAGGTCTATTTTGCTATATCTAATAGGCCTCTCGGATGTTGGCCGTACAGCAACTCGAAAGGGGAAAAAATGGTGGAGGCTTGGGGTACCTCCCGTATAGCAAACATGAGATAGGGCAAGAGGCAGTCCCAGTCCCTACCATCTGCAGCTACCACTCGCTTTAACATTTCTTTCAGTGTTTTGTTGAACCTTTCCACTAGACCATCTGTTTGTGGATGGTACACAGAAGTGCGTAAGTGATTCATTTTAAACAATTTACACAACTGTTTAGTAACCTTCAATATAAAGGGCGTGCCCTGGTCAGTTAACAGCCCCCGAGGAATACCCACATGTGAAAACATAAGAGAAAGCTCTTTAGCAATACTGCCGCGTACACACGATCGCACATTCCGACAACAAAATCCATGTTTTTTTTCCGACGGATGTTGGCTCAAACTTGTCTTGCATACCCACGGTCACACAAATTTTGTCGGAAATTCAGAACCTCAAGAACCCTGTGATGTACAACACGTATGGAGGCACTATAAAAGGGAAGTTCAATAGCCAGTGCGCCACCCTTTGGGCTCCTTCTGCTATTCTCGTGTTAGTAGAAGTTTGGTGAGAGACGATTTGCGCTTTTCAGCTTTGTGCTTTTCAGATCATTACTGCTCTTCAGTTTGTGCTTGTGGGTTCGTATCTGGTTTTCAGTGCATGTAGACAGTTTGCATTTGTTTTTCAGTGTGTATTATTATAGTACGTATTTGATCATAAGTGCGTTCTTGTGTGCTCGTTTCTGATTTTCAGCTCACCCTTCTCAGGCCTTTCTGATTTTCAGTGCGTTTTGTTAGTTCGTTCTGACCAGCCAACCGTTTTGAAGCCATGTTGCGGGTACGTACTCGTCGTAGAGTTCGTGCTGTGCAGGGGTTCTTACTTTGACCCAAGCCCAGTCCATGAACAGGGCGGGGAGGAGTTCATGGATGAAGAATTGGTTACTCCAGCGTGACCAATTCTCTCATATGCCTTTGTTGCGTGAGATCCGTGAGAATAATCCTGATGATTTCAGGAATTATCTCCAGATGACGGACCCTGTTTTTCACCATTTGTTTGCTTTGCTGTCCTCTTATATTAGCAGGCAGGACACCTGCATGCGGCAAGCCATCACTCCTGAGCAGAGGCTAGTCACCACGTTGCGGTACTTGGCGACAGGGAGAAGTCTGCAGGACATCAAATTCTCGACAGCTTAGCTTTTCTTGATCTTGAGCTCAACCATGAAGATGACAGAATTTTTGCCCGCAATTATACTAAACCTACTGCGGGCAATTCTTACCTTCATTATGATAGTTGTCAACATTGCCAATTGGTGAACAATATACCGAAGGGACAGTTCTGCAAACTCAGGCAAAACTGCACTAGAGACTGCAATTATATTTCTCAAAGTTTATATCTTAAGGAGAAGTTTATTGAAAAGGGCTATCCACCAAAATTGTTAGAACAGGCCTACAACCACTTTCTTCCAGGTATGAAACCCAAGGTCGCTAAACCTCCAGAAGAATCAGTGGTATGTTTCATTACAGGGTTCCATGGACAATACAAAAAATGGAACATGTCCTTGGTAAACACTGGAACATTTCAAAGCAGGATCCTCACTTAAACACAACTCTAAGCAAAAGGCCTAAGGTCACTTATAGGAGGGCCCCTACACTGAAAAACAAAATAGCGCCCAGTAAGTTAAAATGTAAAAAGAAAGATGGCCCTTTATGTCTTATTCCCCTTAAAGGGATGTATAGGTGCAATAAGCCCTTATGCAAGACTTGTCATTTTGTCAATCACAGACAAAAGAATTTCATCCATAAAGATAAGACTTTTCACCTTACCAATTTTCAAAATTGCTCTAGCAATTATGTAGTTTACTGTCTTACATGCTCTTGCAAGATGCTATATGTTGGACGCACCATCCATCCATTAAAAGAGCGGTTCGGGAAGCACCGCCGCCTTGTGGAATTGGGATGTGACACACATAGCGTGCCACACCATTTCCTAGAGCATCATGCCCAGTCTACAGCGGGCCTCTGGGTGTGGGTTATTGAATCCATACCCAGGGGCTTATCTGAAGCAGAGCGTTTTTCATGACTATGTGAATGTGAAACGTTCTGGATTTTTACTCTTGACACTCTTGCACCCAATGGGCTAAAGGAGGAACTTGAGGTCAATATTATTCTATAACCTCATGTTGCTTGTCCCCTTATGAGTAGACTGGCCATTGGTTTGCCAGCACAGATACATTTTAAAACTCTTTCTTTTTGGGGTGTTGTTCTTGTTTAGCCCCATGGTATTCAATTAACCTGGGCGATTACTCTTTTTTTCATCTTCTTTTAGCAGATTTGTTTTTTTATATCCACAGATTTTACCACCATGGCTAAGATCATCACCATTTTCACATATATAAATCCCATTATTTTTAACTATTTTAACATTTTGTTAATTTTTGTACCTCCTTGTCAACCTATACAATCTCTTGTTGACTGGTGGTTGCGTGTCTATGTATGCGTGTATATTAGGGATGAGCCGAACACCCCCCGGTTCGGTTCGCACCAGAACCCGCGAACGGACCGAACGTTAGAACCCCATTGACGTCTATGGGACTCGAACGTTCGAAATCAAAAGTGCTCATTTTAAAGGCTAATTTGCATGGTATTGTCCTAAAAAGGGTTTGGGGACCCGGGTCCTACCCCAGGGGACATGTATCAATGCAAAAAAAACTTTTAAAAACGGACGTTTTTTCGGGAGCAGTGATTTTAATGATGCTTAAAGTAAAAAAAAAAAAAGTGAAATATTCCTTTAAATATCGTACCTGGGGGGTGTCTATAGTATTCCTGTAAAGTGACGCGTGTTTCCCGTGTTTAGAACAGTCCCTGCACCAAATGTCATTTTTAAAGGAAAAAATCTCATTTAAAACTGCTTGCGGGTTTAATGTAATGTCGGGTCATGGCAATATGGATGAAAATCAGTGAGACAAACAGCATGGGTACCCCCCAGTCCATTACCAGGCCCTTTGGGTCTTGTATGGATATTAAGGGGAACCCCGCACCCAAATTAAAATAAGGAAAGGTGTGGGGCCACCAGGTCCTATATACTCTGAACAGCAGTATACAGGCAGTGCAAACAAGACAGGGACTGTAGGTTTGTTGTTAAGTAGAATCTCTTTGTAATTTTGAACGGGTACATTTTTAACGTGTTTAGCTCCAGCCAAAAAATCTTTTTTAAGCTTTTTGGAAAACATAGGGAAGGGTTATCACCCCTGTGACATTTGTTTTGCTGTCTTTCCTCCTCTTCAGAAGATTTCACCTCACTTTTTGTCCCAATGAAAAATGTTTTTTGAAAATTTGGGTTTTTTTGTGGAACAAGGATTGGAAAGCATCAGTGGAAAGGAGAAATTGTTTTCCCATATTAACTCTTACAGGAGAGAATTTCCCTTCCTAGGGGTAGATTTCATCTCACTTCCTGTTGTCTCCTTCCGTTTGCAAGTAGGAGTCGTTTGTAAGTTAGATGTTTGAAAGTAGGGTCCTGCCCTATATACTCAGCAGAAATTTGGGCCTTAGGTGTTGCTGTGGCCACAACACTGTAAGCCCTCACAGGGCCCTGCTGTGAAATATTAGATCAAGAATTGTAATTACATGCCCCTGTTGAACAGGAGCTGAAAAATTAGGCCTTAGGCACTGGTGCTGGTGCCACAACACTGCAACCCCTCACAGACACTCTAGTTGGAACGCAGGAACGAGCCCTGCTGCAAAGTATTGCATCAAAAATTGTAATTACACGCCCCTGTTAGACAGGGGCAGAAAAATTGGGCCTTAGGCACTGGTGCTGGTGCCACAACACTGCAACCCCTCACAGACACTCTAGTTGAAATGCAGGAACGAGCCCTGCTGCAAAGTATTGCATCAAAAATTGTAATTACACGCCCCTGTTAGACAGGGGCAGAAAAATTGGGCCTTAGGCACTGGTGCTGGTGCCACAACACTGCAACCCCTCACAGACACTCTAGTTGGAATGCAGGAACGAGCCCTGCTGCAAAGTATTGCATCAAAAATTGTAATTACACGCCCCTGTTAGACAGGGGCAGAAAAATTGGGCCTTAGGCACTGGTGCTGGTGCCACAACACTGCAACCCCTCACAGACACTCTAGTTGGAATGCAGGAACGAGCCCTGCTGCAAAGTATTACATCAAAAATTGTAATTACACGCCCCTGTTAAACAGGGGCTGAAAAATTGTGCCTTAGGCACTGGTGGTGGCGCCCAGAACCAAAAATGTTCTTACAAGCTATCAGCGTGATGATTGAGGAGGAAGAGGATAATTACTCAGGGATAGTTACTCAGCATCAGCATAGGCAGTCTTTGAAGGGATCTGAGATTTCAAAAAAAATTATTCGGTTACATCAGCATCAAGTGCTTGGTAGCTGGTGGTGATCCAAGACTGATTCATTTTTATGAAGGTCAGCCGATCGACCGAGTCGGTGGACAGACGCACCCTGTGATCGGTTACTACGCCTCCAGCAGCACTGAATGTGCGTTCCGAAAGAACGCTGGATGCAGGACAGGCCAGTAGCTCAATTGCATACTGTGCAAGCTCTGGCCAGTGATCCATCCTCAAGACCCAGTAACCCAGAGGATTTTCGGTGGGAAAGGTGTCCAAGTCTGATCTTGCCCCTAGGTATTCCTGCACCATGTAAAACAGACGCTGGCGATGGTTGCTGGAACCGATCATACCTTGGGGCTGCGGACCAAAAAATTGTCTGAACGCATCGGTCAGACGGCCACCTTCTCCACCGCTCCTTCTTTGACTGACCGAAGCCTCAGCAACACGTTTTCCAGAAACAGGAGTTTGTAACCTCCCAGTCTCTGGGAACGCGTTGCACAGACCTTTCTGCAAGGCCTCCCGAAGATGTTTCATCCTCTGCTCCCTCTGCGATGGCAAGATAAGGTCCGCAACCTTACCCTTGTAACGTGGATCAAGGAGGGTTGCCAGCCAGTATTGGTCCTTCTCCTTGATACCACGAATACGAGGATCCTTACGCAGGCTTTGCAGGATCAGGGAGGCCATGCAGCGTAGGTTTGCTGAGGCATTCGGTCCGGAGTCCTCTGGGTCACTAAGGACGACAACGTCCTCAGCCACCTCCTCCCAGCCACGTACAAGTCCATGTGTTCCTTGGGACTGATCCCTTAAAGACTGCTGCTGATGCTGAGTGCCAGGCTCCACCTCCATACTGACACAATCTTCCTCCTCCTCCTCCTCCTCGTCCTCTTCCTGTGTGATCGGCGGGCACGCAGGAACACTGTCTGGATAAAGGGGGCCTTGAGAGCTAAGGAAGTCCTCCTCTTCCTGCCTCTGTTCTGCCTCAAGTGCCCTGTCCATTATTCCACGCAGCGTGTGCTCCAACAGGTGGACAAGGGGGACAGTGTCACTGATGCATGCACTGTCAGTGCTCACCATCCTCGTGGCCTCCTCGAATGGTGACAGGATAGGGCATGCATCCCTGATCATGGCCTACTGGCCTGGGGAAAAAAAACCAAGCTCCCCTGACCCTGTCCTGGTGCCATAGTCGCACAGGTACTCATTGATGGCCCTCTGCTGCGTGTGCAGCCGCTGCAGCATGGCCAACGTTGAGTTCCACCTGGTGGGCATGTCACAGATTAGGCGGTTCTTGGGCAGGTTAAACTCCTTTTGGACGTCCGTCAGCCGAGCACTGGCATTATATGACCGGCGGAAATGCACACAGACTTTCCTGGCCTGCCTCAGGACATCCTGTAAGCCCGGGTACCTGCCCAAGAACCGCTGCACCACCAAGTTAAGGACGTGAGCCAAACAGGGCACATGGGTCAGTTGTCCCTGTCGGAGGGCAGAGAGGAGGTTGGTGCCATTGTCGCAAACCACCATTCCTGCCTTAAGTTGGCGTGGCGTTAACCACCTCTGAACCTGCCCCTGCAGAGCTGACAGAACCTCTGCCCCAGTGTGGCTCCTGTCCCCCAAGCACACCAGCTCAAGCACCGCATGGCATCTTTTGGCCTGCGTACTTGCGTAGCCCCTTGAACGCCTACGGAGCACCGCTGGTTCCGAGGAAGAGGCCATGGAGGAAGAAGAAGAGGAGGGGGTGGAGGAGAGAGGTGTGTCACAATCAGCATTTTGGAGGCGTGGTGGCGGAACAACCTCCAACACTACTGCACCTTGTCCTGCATCCTTCCCAGCTGCCAGCAGAGTCACCCAATGCGCCGTGAAACTTAGGTAACGTCCCTGTCCATGCCTGCTGGACCATGAGTCAGCGGTAATATGCACCTTACCGCTGACTGCCCTGTCCAGCGAGGCATGGACATTGCCTTCCACATGCCGGTAGAGAGCCGGAATCGCCTTCCGTGAGAAAAAGTGGCGTTTGGGTCCCTGCCACTGAGGAACGGCACATTCCACAAACTCACGGAAGGGGGCAGAGTCTACCAACTGAAAAGGCAGCAGTTGAAGTGCTAGCAATTTTGCCAAGCTAGCATTCAACCGCTGGGCATGTGGATGGCTGGGAGCAAACTTCTTTCGGCGGTGCAGCAGCTGGGGCAGGGAAATTTGCCTGGTACAATCTGACATCGGTGTACCGAAAGCAGATTGCCCACAAGTACTTCGCTGTGACACACCTAATTCTACACCTTCATTCCTCTCACTGCAGGTCTCAGAGGACTGGAGGTCTAGTGGGGTTGGAAATCTCAGCTGATGAGGAGCAAGGAGAGATCCTCTTTGTTCTTTGGTGTGGGTCTTTTAGATACGCTTGCCAACGAACTGCATGGCAGGTCAACATATGTCTGGTCAAGCATGTGGTACCCAAGCGGGAGATGTTTTGGCCACGCGAGATACGCTTGAGACATATGTTGCAAATAGCAGCGGTGCGATCTGATGCACTCGTCTCAAAAAAGGCCCACACCAAAGAACTTTTTGAATAACGCGCAGAGACGGCAGCGCCCTGCACATGTGGAGCTTTGGGGTGTGATGCAGTCAATGTGCTGCCCTTAGGCTGGCCCCTGGAGGGCATCCTGCCTCGTTGGTGATGTGCCGCCTCCTCCTCCTCCTCCTCCTCCTCCTCTCTCCTATCAGGCACCCACGTTGAGTCAGTGACCTCATCATCCCCTCCCTCCTCATCACTGGAGCAAACCTGGCAGTATGCTGCAGCAGGGGGAGCATGACTGCCAGATTGCTGTCCTTCTTGGGCACCCCCTCTGTCCGTGCTCATGTTACTGCCTTCATCGAGCTCAGTATCATCATCAGAGCCTTCCAAACGCTGGGCATCCTCCTGGAGCATGTACCCAACACTGTGGTCAAACAGTTCGAGGGAATCCTCAGGAGGACATGGTGGAGCTAGGGAAGGAGTCACTGATGACATTGAGCTGAGGGAAGAGGCCGCTGCTTTGCCAGACAAAGCACCCTGGGCATGGGTGAGAGAGGATGGGGAGGATGAGGACGGCTTGGTCATCCACTCGACCAAGTCTTCCACATGTTGCGGCTCAACACGGCCAGCTGCCGAAAAAAAGGCCAAGCGTGTCCCATGCCCACGTGCTGATGAGGATGCACCGTCTCCACGACCAGCACTAGACACAGAGCCTGCTTGCCCTCTCTTATTGGCTTGTGACTGTCTGCCTCTCCTTCTTGGCCTTCCAGACATACTAATGGCCTGTAGCTGCACTAAGCTGGGATAGAACACCAGTAATTTTCTTCAGGTAGCTTTATATACTGTAACCAGACAAGCCTGCCTGTCAGTAGGAAGATAACAGGAACGGATCTAGCTGAACACTGTGAGCAGGACGCACTGTACTAAATGTAAATAGTCTAGCTGCCTGACCGTGGTACTAATAGGATCAAATAGAACACCTGTAATTTTCTTCAGGTAGCTTTATATACTGTAACCAGACAAGCCTGCCTGTCAGTAGGAAGATAACAGGAACGGATCTAGCTGAACACTGTGAGCAGGACGCACTGTACTAAATGTAAATAGTCTAGCTGCCTGACCGTGGTACTAATAGGATCAAATAGAACACCTGTAATTTTCTTCAGGTAGCTTTATATACTGTAACCAGACAAGCCTGCCTGTCAGTAGGAAGATAACAGGAACGGATCTAGCTGAACACTGTGAGCAGGACGCACTGTACTAAATGTAAATAGTCTAGCTGCCTGACCGTGGTACTAATAGGATCAAATAGAACACCTGTAATTTTCTTCAGGTAGCTTTATATACTGTAACCAGACAAGCCTGCCTGTCAGTAGGAAGATAACAGGAACGGATCTAGCTGAACACTGTGAGCAGGACGCACTGTACTAAATGTAAATAGTCTAGCTGCCTGACTGTGGTACTAATAGGATCAAATAGAACACCTGTAATTTTCTTCAGGTAGCTTTATATACTGTAACCAGACAAGCCTGCCTGTCAGTAGGAAGATAACAGGAACGGATCTAGCTGAACACTGTGAGCAGGACGCACTGCAGTAAATGTAAATAGTCTAGAAGATAACAGGAACGGATCTAGCTGAACACTGTGAGCAGGACGCACTGCACTAAATGTAAATAGTCTAGAAGATAACAGGAACGGATCTAGCTGAACACTGTGAGCAGGACGCACTGCACTAAATGTAAATAGTCTAGAAGATAACAGGAACGGATCTAGCTGAACACTGTGAGCAGGACGCACTGCACTAAATGTAAAATAGTCTAGAAGATAACAGGAACGGATCTAGCTGAACACTGTGAGCAGGACGCACTGCACTAAATGTAAATAGTCTAGAAGATAACAGGAACGGATCTAGCTAAACTGAATACAGTGTATATATATATATGCAACACCTGGGATGCATATATATACACAATACACTGTAAGTGCAGCTAACTGACTGACTGTTCTGCCTAATCTATCTAACTCAAATCAAATGACACTGTCTCTCTCTCTCTCTATCTCTCAGCACACCGGAACACACACTACACAGGGCCGCCGTGCAGGCGGCCTTATATAGTGTGGGGCGTGTACTAAATCCCCTGAGCCATAATTGGCCAAAGCCACCCTGGCTTTGGCCAATTACAGCTCTCTCTACTGACGGCGCTGTGATTGGCCAAGCATGCGGGTCATAGTGCATGCTTGGCCAATCATCAGCCAGCAATGCACTGCGATGCCGCAGTGAATTATGGGCCGTGACGCACCACACGAATTTGGCGCGAACGGCCCATATCATTCGCAATTCGGCGAACGACCGAACAGCCGATGTTCGAGTCGAACATGGGTTCGACTCGAACACGAAGCTCATCCCTAGTGTATATATACACATACATGTATTTTATATTTACCTAACTATTTTTCTTACGTATTTTTATTTTCACTACTTTTTTCACTATTTTTGTCACAAATTTTATCATTATCCTTGGTACAATTGCCCCTTAGTGTCTATTACAGTTTATATAATGTAATTTTTAATGATTTATTTTTGGTAGGCGTGCACCTGTACCCCTAGATATAGGCATGTTCCTCACTGTAGTTGCGTTACTGCCTATATGTTTACATATCCATTCGCCATATACCATGTCTAGAGGTAAAAATAATTTATCTCCTAGTTCCAATCTATTATATAGTATTATGGAGTTAGATTATTATTTATTTCTTCAATCAATATATTCTAACTATTTCAGTATTGAAAAGATATATAATACACTTTTTATCACATATTTTTAGTCCCCACAGTGTCATGCAGCATAGATTCAAAATATGCAGTCAGCTGGGTTTTCTGGTCACCAGATGGCCTATTTAAGTGCCGTCTTGCTTGTTCCCCGTCATTACACTTGAGAAAGGAGCACGCATGTTTCTCACGGACTTTGCGCATGCTCTAAAATGCGTTGTGTTCCCTTCACCAGCTGACGTCACACGCAGTCTCCATGAGCTGTTCCCCACTTTCCACTGCTACAATCAGCTGTTATCTCCCTGGCTCCCCGCCGCTATTGCCGCTATTGCCGCTATTGCAGTATGGATTTGTGACACTCCTGGGAACTTGTCGTTGACTACAGCCACATTACCCTGTTCAACATTGACCCGCGTAGAACTTCGCTGTACATTTACATGTAAGTGCCTACTATTTCTCTTTTAATATGTAATAAAACACTTTAGCTCAGAGGCGCTCTCCTATCTTTGTTTTTTCCTTGATGATCCCGAGCCGGCTTCACTCCAGAGAAGAGCAGGCCTTTGTGACAGTGCTAAATCGCTCTGATTCATCCTTTCAACTTACAATCTACCTATAATCACCGCCGATTGGATACCTCCCATATATCTAATATCACGGACTTTCCTTTTTTTGTTTGGACATTTACACATATCTTATTACTTCCTGAGGACTTTTATTTTGACCCTATTATCATATCATATATTGATTTATTGAGTGACACTACACCGGTGCTCTGAGCGCCAGCATTTGTGTTTTTTTTTATCAAGTTCTCGACAGGCTTCTCCCCCCAGGCTCTGGGGATCATTATTCCAGAGACCTGTTCTGCCATCATTCAGGTCCTGCAGAAGGACTATATTAGGGTAAATTTTCTCCTTTAACCACTTGAGCCCCGGACCATTATGCTGCCTAAGGACCAGAGGTCTTTTTCCAATTTGGCACTGCGTCGCTTTAACTGCTAATTGCGCGGTCATGCAATGCTGTACCCAAACAAAATTTGCGTCCTTTTCTTCCCACAAATAGAGCTTTCTTTTGATGGTATTTGATCACCTCTGCGGTTTTTATTTTTTGCGCTATAAATGGAAAAAGACCGAAAATTTTGAAAAAAAATGATATTTTCTACTTTTTGTTATAAAAAAAATCCAATAAACTAAATTTTAGTCATACATTTAGGCCAAAATGTATTCGGCCACATGTCTTTGGTAAAAAAAATGTCAATAAGCGTATATTTATTGATTCGCGCAAAAGTTATAGCGTCTACAAACTAGGGTAGATTTTCTGTAATTTACACAGCTTTTAGTTTATGTCATTTCTTGAGGTGCTAAAATGGCAGGGCAGTACAAACCCCCCCCAAATGACCCCATTTTGGAAAGTAGACACCCCAAGGAAATTGCTGAGAGGCATGTTGAACCCATTGAATATTTATTTTTTTGTCCCAAGTGATTGAATAATGACATTAAAAAAAAAAAAAAAATATTTACAAAAAGTTGTCACTAAATGATATATTGCTCACACAGGCCATGGGCCTATGTGGAATTGCACCCCAAAATACATTCAGCTGCTTCTCCTGAGTATGGGGATACCACATGTGTGGGACTTTTTGGGAGCCTAGCCGCGTACGGGGCCCCGAAAACCAATCACCGCCTTCAGGATTTCTAAGGGTGTAAATTTTTGATTTCACTCTTCACTGCCTATCACAGTTTCGGAGGCCATGGAATGCCCAGGTGGCACAAACCCCCCCAAAATGACCCCATTTTGGAAAGTAGACACCCCAAGCTATTTGCTGAGAGGCATGGTGAGTATTTTGCAGCTCTCATTTGTTTTTGAAAATGAAGAAAGACAAGAACAAACTTTTTTTTTTCTTTTTTCAATTTTCAAAACTTTGTGACAAAAAGTGAGGTCTGCAAAATACTCACTATACCTCTCAGCAAATAGCTTTGGGTGTCTACTTTCCAAAATGGGGTCATTTGGGGGGGTTTTGTGCCACCTGGGCATTCCATGGCCTCCGAAACTGTGATAGGCAGTGAAGAGTGAAATCAAAAATTCACGCCCTTAGAAAGCCTGAAGGCGGTGCTTGGTTTTCGGGGTCCCGTACGCGGCTAGGCTCTCAAAAAGTCTCACACATGTGGTATCCCCATACTCAGGAGAAGCAGCAGAATGTATTTTTGGGTGTAATTTCACATATTCCCATGGCATGTTTGAGCAATATATCATTTAGTGACAACTTTGTGCAAAAAAAAAAAAAAAATTTGTCTCTTTCCCGCAACTTGTGTCGCAATATAAAATATTCCATGGACTCGACATGCCTCTCAGCAAATAGCTTGGGGTGTCTACTTTCCAAAATGGGGTCATTTGGGGGGGTTTGAACTGTCCTGGCATTTTATGCACAACATTTAGAAGCTTATGTCACACATCACCCACTCTTCTAACCACTTGAAGACAAAGCCCTTTCTGACACTTATTGTTTACATGAAAAAGTTATTTTTTTTTGCAAAAAAATTACTTTGAACCCCAAAACATTATATATTTTTTTAAAGCAAATGCCCTACAGATTAAAATGGTGGGTGTTTCATTTTTTTTTTTCACACAGTATTTGCGCAGCGATTTTTCAAACGCATTTTTTGGGGAAAAAACACACTTTTTTAAATTTGAATGCACTAAAACACACTTTATTGCCCAAATGTTTGATGAAATAAAAAAGATGATCTTAGGCCGAGTACATGGATACCAAACATGACATGCTTTAAAATTGCGCACAAACGTGCAGTGGCAACAAAATAAATACATTTTTAAAAGCCTTTAAAAGCCTTTACAGGTTACCACTTTAGATTTACAGAGGAGGTCTACTGCAAAAATTACTGCCCTCGATCTGACCTTCGCGGTGATACCTCACATGCATGGTGCAATTGCTGTTTACGTTTGACGACAGACTGCGCTTGCGTTCGCCTTAGCGCGAGAGCAGGGGGCGACAGGGGTGCTTTTTTTTTTTTTTTTTTCTTTATTATTTTTTTTTTTATCTTATTTTTAAACTGTTCCTTTCATATTTTTTTTTTTTAATCATTTTTATTGTTATCTCGGGGAATGTAAATATCCCCTATGATAGCAATAGGTAGTGACAGGTACTCTTTTTTGAAAAAATTGGGGTCTATTAGACCCTAGATCTCTCTTCTGCCCTCAAAGCATCTGACCACACCACATCGGTGTGATAAAATGCTTCCCCAATTTCCCAATGGCGCTATATACATCCGGCGAAATCTAAGTCATAAAATGCTCGTAGCTTCCGGTTTCTTAGGCCATAGAGATGTTTGGAGCCACTCTGGTCTCTGATCAGCTCTATGGTCAGCTGGCTGAATCACCGGCTGCATTCTCAGGTTCCCTGTTGAGACAGGAGAGCCAGAGAAAAACACGGAAGACGGTGGGGGGGGGGCATTCCCTCCCAAGGTTTGTAAAAGCAGTCTAAAGGCTAATTAGCCGCTAGGATTGCTTTTACATGAAAGCCGACCGCTGGCTGAAAAGAAACTATTAGATAATCACCTGAATGACCGCAATATACAGGGATATGTAATGTAATACTGACACATAATCACACACATAGGTTGGACTTGATGGACTTGTGTCTTTTTTCAACCTCACCTACTATGTAACTATGTATGTAACTATGTAAGATAATACCTAAACCTACAGGCATCATTCTGGTATAACCACTCAAAGTCGTGAATGGCGTACCTGAAGACAAAAAAATGGTTAACAATAAAGCACAGTAAACGGTAAAGTATAAAAAATTGCATACCTGAAAAGCAAACATGATAAAACATAACAACAATAAAACATTGCAGAATAGAATACAGTAAAAAAGAGCAGACTAATAGAGAGAGAATAGAGAGAGAGAGAACAATAAAACGACAACTATTTTTTTTTATTTTATATATTTATTTTTTTTTGACACTTTTTTTGTAACTAACTTTTGTAACTGTAACCGGTTCCAGGTTCGGGTCTCTCAAAATGCGATGGCATCTTGGGAGACCCTGTGAAAGTGTGCCCTAGTCTGTGCAATGCTGTACCCTACGCTAATACTCAACTAGTGAATGGTAGCGTTCAAAACATTCACCAATGCAAAGACCAGGATTGTCAGGACAGGAGGGACAATAATAGCGGGTGTCACGCCTATATACGCGATTGCTGCAGACACAACATCTTTTTTGGGGGGGTTCGTTGGGTAGGGGTACTCGGGAGGACATAAAAATGCCTCTCATGCAGCCGACTGCATTTGGTTGGGGATGTGAATGGGGGAAGTACGGGCGCTGCAGAAGTGGTGGGTTCCCAATTAGGATTGGCGAATGCAACAGGAAGGGCATTATGGGCACGACGGGCCTGTGTTTGTCTTTTTGGTGGCAGCGGGACACTACTTGTGCTTGCCACCTCACCAGCTTGAACTGCACTTATGGGACTCGCCATGTCACCAAGTGTTACTGCAGTGCTGGTTTGACTACGACCGGGGTGTACTACGCCGCTGGTGCTTGCCAGTTCAATAAAAAGCTACCAAAAAAACTGTTAGCGATCGCAGGGATCAGGCCTGACTCTGCGAATGCTGCAGTTATGCGTTTAGTGTTTTGTAAGTGACAGTGATCGATCGATACTGCACTTGGGTGGGCTGGGCTGGGCCGGGCGGAGGGGCAAAATGCAGGTGCTAGCAGGTATCTGGGCTGATTCCACTAACACTGCGTTTTTGGGAACCCTAAACTGCTGGGGACGCTAGTATAGATCTGATCAGATATTGATCCGTTCAGATACTGTACCACTAAGGGAGGTGTATGCTGCGTGCGTGGGTGTTAGCGGTACTGGCGCTAACCTGACGCTGCCTGGGGCCGGTGCTTGCCAGTTCACCAAAATACTACCAAAAAAACTGTTAGCGATCGCAGGGATCATGCCTGACTCTGCGAACACTGCAGTTATGCATTTAGAGTTTTGTAAGGGACAGTGATAGATCGATACTGCACTTGGGTGGGCTGGGCCGGACGGAGGGGCAAAATGCAGGTGCTAGCAGGTATCTGGGCTGATCCCGCTAACACTACGTTTTTGGGAACCCTAAACTGCTGGGGATGCTAGTATAGATCTGATCGGATCAGATATTGATGCGATCAGATACTATACCACTAAGGGAGGTGTACGGTGCGTGCGTGGGTGTTAGTGCTACTGGCGCTAACCTGACGCTGCCTGGGGCTGGTGCTTGCCAGTTCACCAAAATGCTACCAAAAAAACTGTTAGCGATCGCAGGGATCAGGCATGACTCTGCGAACGCTGCAGTTATGCGTTTAGTGTTCTGTAAGTGACAGTGATCGATTGATACTGCACTTGGGTGGGCTGGGCAGAGGGGCAAAACGCAGGTGCTAGCTGGTATCTGGGCTGATCCCGCTAACACTGCATTTTTGGGAACCCTAAACTGCTGGGGACGCTAGTATAGATCTGATCGGATCAGATATTGATCCGATCAGATACTATACCACTAAGGGAGGCGCATGCTGCGTGCGTGGGTGTTAGCGGTACTGGCGCTAATCTGACGCTGCCTGGGGCGACGCATATCACCGCCGGGCGATTAGGGGGCTAAACCTTTATTCGGTAATAAACGGCGGGTGCCCTGACACTATAAAAAATAAACGAACTAACCAGCGTCAACCGTAACGGTTATACGGCGATCAGTGGTGAAAGGGTTAACTAGGGGGCAATCAAGGGGTTAAAACATTTATTAGATAGTATATGGGGGTCCCTGACGCTATAAAACGCTGACGGCGACCCTAAATATTTACGTCCCTAACTAGCGTCACCAGCGACACTAATACAGCGATCAGAAAAATGATCGCTTAGTGACACTGGTGACGGGGGGTGATCAAGGGGTTAAAACTTTATTAGGGGGGGTTAGGGGGGTACCCTAGACCTACAGGGGGGTAACAGTAACTGTGCTAACACTGTAACTGTCACAAACTGACACCAATACAGTAATCAGAAAAAAAAAAAAAAACCTGCTTGGTGTCAGTTTGTGACAGGGGGGGGGTGATTGGGGGGGGGATCGGGGGGCAATAGGGGTGTTTTGTATGCCTGGCATGTTCTAATGTGTGTGTGTGTTGTGCACTCACATTGATGTCTTCTCCCCTCGGTGCTGGAACGGAAACTACCGAGCCGAGGAGAGATGACATCATTTCCTTTGCTGCTGTTTAGCATACAGCAGCAAAGGAATGTTCCCATTGGCCGGCGGCGATCGCGAGGGGGGGGCCATGAACGGATGGCCTCCCCCTCACCTCCGATCGCCGGGGAACAAAACGGGACCGCCTCGGGCACCGGGGGGGGGTCCGATCGGACCCCCCACCCGCGGGAGACAAATTACGTACATGTACGTGATTTTGCCTGCCCGTGCCGCCTTGCCGACGTACATCGGCGTGAGGCGGTCCTTAAGTGCTTAACATCAAATTATATGTATTTAATGTTTGCTAATGTATTGTATTTCTTTCATCATTACCTAATTACCATGATTGTAATATGCTGTGAATGTCCCCTTTGTTCTCATGCATGCTTGAAGTTTTTAAACTTCCATTTTTGTCCTTCATGCATATTTGCCTTCACTAACCTCCCCAGCATGCTATCCTGGGCCCATACACACCTAGCCTAGTCACTTAACAATGTATTTTGTCAGATCCATAGTAGTGCTTTACCCTAAACACCCCCTTATGTGTCCAAATGTTATTTGTGTCCTTAAATTCATGCAGAGTGCCAGAGGCTTTTTTTTTTGGGTCCCAAAATCATTTGGAACCCTCCCTCCCCCCCAACTGCTAAGTCAACCGATACCAATCCTCTATCTGCTGACTTTACCAAACCCATACACACTATACCTACCTCTTTTGTGGTCAGATTTCTGTATGAATTCCCCAAAGCATGTAGTGAAAGGGCCTGCCAGAATACTTTCAAATGGTACTGTTAAAAGTTTTGTTCTCCTATCATCTTGATAGGTAATTGCAGAATGTAAAAAAGTGCTTCAATTTGTACAGTGTGTATTTATATTTTTGTATTAGGACACTTCTTACCTGTCCAGTGGGCTTCCAATAGTGTAAGTAAGGAGGGGCTGGCCAAAGTAAAACACATTATTTATGCATTCAGCTCTCAATGAAGTGGAGAGGGTTATCTGTCCAAAACATACCCCCTCCTCAATTTTTTACAATGGGCCATCAGAGAGGGCGAGGAATCTGATAAGTGGACCTTATATTTTTGTCTTTAAATACTCCTTAAAATAAATGTTATACTGATGTTGGCCAAGAATGTTTGTGTTTAATCTGCTTGCAATGTTTATGTGCAAAATTACTAATTTCTTTTTTCTTGTTTGACTCTATAGTTTCCTTCAATGCAACACAGGAATGGCAGACTGTGGCTTCCCATTTTGCCCAGCGGTGGGACTTTCCCAACTGCGGAGGGGAAACACGTCCACATAGTCTCACCCCCCAACTAGGGGTCATACTATTACAATTATAAGGGGTTTAATAGTATTGTGATGTTGGCGGTGGTGTCGGCGACATATGAGTTTCTCTATGTGGACGTGGGGAAGAATGGCCGGATGTCGGATGGTGGAGTAATCACCCAGACAGAGTTCTACACACCGCTCCAGAATGGTGACTTGGGATTGCCACCTGCTGAAAAGAACGTGGAAGGACTCCCGTTTGTCTTTGTTGCTGATGAAACTACTGGCTGGCCAGAGCCAGAAGAGTGGTGGAGAATGCTTTCGGGATAATGGCCAGCCGGTTCCGCCTATTCCTTACGACAATCAACATGGCGGAATATAAACTTAACCATATAATCCTTGCATGCTGCATTCTCCACAACTATTTAAGGATAAATTCAATGAACTATGTTGCCTCAGTTGGGCCTGAGGCCAGACCTAATGAACAAACCCTGATGGCGCTTGAAGCTGGCCATCCTGGCTTGCCCAACAATGCACCCGCGAGGTCCGTATCAAATATATGGAGTACTTTGCGGGTAGGGGGGCCATTGATATGCCAGAAAATCTTTCATAAACATTTTAAAATTACATTTTTTAGTTAAACTGAAATAAGATTTCCTTTGATTTACTGCTTGTGCTTGTGCAATTGTAATTTATTTGATACATGAGGTGACAATCTCTTCTTCAGCGAACTATTATGTTGTGTGTCTGCTACACACAGAGCAAAATATTACAGCGCACACATGCAAAAAAGACATTTACCTCCAGCAGGGCTAGTTTAAAACACCTAGACACTTTAAAAAAATATTATCAAAAAATATGGGGATTTGGTCACACCATATTGCTATATGGTGCTAAGCCCTCTTACTGCGACAAAGTAGCCCATGATTAGTGGGTCCTACACTATCCATGGATTGGGAGATCCTGCTTCTCTGAACCATGAGAGCAATACACTCTTCTATATAGGAGAACTTTGAGGTCTCCACCCATGACACAAGTGGACACTAATGAGAGGTACGTAATGCTACACACACACACACCTTGTTTTTTTTTTTAATGTCTGTAATGCATTAATGATAAAAATATTCATCATTTTCACCACCATGAATTAATTTTTGTGAGTCACGAAAATGGCCTGATTGTGGCAAATCTTAAAGCACTGTGGGAGTTATTTACTAAAGGCAAATCCACTTTGTGCTACAAGTGCACTGCAAAAGTGCACTTGTAGTGCAAAGTGGATTTGCCTTTAGTAAATAACCATGTAAACATCAACTTACTAAAAAAAATGCTATTTAGCATTGGAAGCAGAAGCCACACATTGTTGATTAGAAAATTTTTTACTCTGTGCACATTCACATGTGCGTTAGAAACTGTTTTTGAACAAACCAACATATTTTTAAAATAACATTTTGGCGTTTGACATTACAAAATTGCCTTTTTTGTGTTAAACAGGCATGTTTAAATCCATAAAACAATACACAACTCAGGAACGTACAAAGTTCAACTTTGATAATTTGAAGGCAATATCAGACATTAGTCTGTGTTAATCTTGCCTTAATCAGATGGGGTGATGTCACCCCTGTAAAAGCCAAATTTTGAAGATGCACATAAATTGGGAGTCAAAATGGGGATTTCCCTCCTGATCCCATGCCTAATGTCAACATGTGCTAGCTCCCATCATGGGGGATCAGTGGACGTGTTTCGGGGGTGCAACCTCTTCCTCTCAGATACTTGAGTTGCGAGGAAGGGATTGCACCCACAAAATGCATACATTGATATCCCGTGATGGCATATAGCACATGTTGACACAGTGTGTGCATCTTCAAAATTTGGCTTTCAATATACTTCCAAAAAGTTTTTAAATATTCAAAATAACAACAAATTGAAGAAACACAAATTGGAGTATAGCCTCATGTAATGAAAGGTGAAGGGTCTTAAATACGTACCATCATCCAAATTAATATGAAGAAACAAAATGGAGTATGAACAGGGGGCAGTGGCTGATGTTGACCCCATAACATTCTCACCCTGAAAATAGCTGGACTATCTCGGTACTGATAGACAACAATACAAAAATTATATAAAAGAAGTTTTATTACAAGACAGAAAATACATAGTATACTTATTAAAATTGAAAACAGAAGCTCAGGATTGCCCCAAGAGATATCTGTTGTTATAAAATATAGAATGGTCTGGGTCTCGACTAGTTTCGCGGGATTACCGCTTCTTCAGGAGGACCAATCTATGAAACAGATAATATAATAAAAACACAAGCATAAAAAAGTATAAAAAAATACAATAATCGTAATACAGCAAAAAAAGGGAAGAATAACCAAATTCTAATATAGAGAACTAGCTTACCCTATAGCTAGGTGATCATGTGCGGCACCAGGCCACCCCACTAAATTCCCCCCGGCGAACAAGGGGGATTGTGCGGAATGCCTCTAAAAGGTAGAAAACATGAAAAAATATAAAAGGATGGAGAGCCTGATGAGTGGACTGGTTTAAAGGTACAAAATATTTGTCAGTTAACATAATAAGGGTGGGGAAGGAGAACAAGGGGGACAGAAAAAAAGGGGGGGGGAAGGGAAAGGGCACAGAAGGAGGAGGGGGAAGGAAAAGGGGAGGAGAGAGTGAGTGAGGAAGGACAAGGGAGGAAAGACGGGGGGCAAGGAGAAGGGAGGGAGGAAGTATAGGAAAGAGGGGGGAAGGGAAGGAAAAAAAATGGGGGGGGGGGAATGGGTAAGGTGGGAAGGGGGGAAGAAGGGGGGGAAAAGAGACCAAGGGAGGAGGGGGGAAAAAGTGGGAAGGGGAGGAAAGGGGACCTAGGAAAGGGGGGGCAAGGGGAGAAACCAAGGGGGGTTGGGAAGGAGAAGGGGGGAGAGGGGGGAAAGAGGAAACCGAGGGGGGATAGGGGAGAGGAGGGGAAAGAGGCAAGGGACGGGAAGGGGGGGAAAAGGGTAGGTGAGCACCCTAATAATTAGTGTTAGATAAGGTATCGCCACAAGGTGTAACTCACCGTTACAGGTGTATCAAAGGTAGTAGAGGTAGAGACCACAAGAGGACTCCTAATAATGCGGAAGCTGGGTGGCAGTTAGGGAGCAGGGATGCCAACTGTGTCCACCAGATAGGCATCATGGAGGGTACAAACGTATGGGAACCCAACAATGTGGGTGGATATCCCGTAGGTAGCAAAGGGGTCTATAGAAAGAGGTATCCAAAAGGTATAACATGAGATACCAGGTGGTATCCATAGGGGGGTTACCAAGTATAACACATGTTCATACAGAGGATAGCATCCGCATTTAACAAAGTAAAAACGTACCCATAGGTGTCCCTGGTGGGTCAATGACAGCGTCCCTTTCATCCAGCCCCGCGTAAAGGGACCTCCAGTGGAGAGATCCGCAATGCTCACTCAGAGGCCGAGGGGCCCGTTAATTGAGCTCCCCAACCAGGAGACGCCCACGACCCTGCCGGCGGGTGGCGTCTGATGTCACCAGGTCAGTTTCTCAGCACTGCGCAGGTGCGCGAGCCGCGCTACTGCGCAAGCGCATTCCCGACGAGCCCGTGGGCGGGGAGCCCTGGGCTCGGTGGGAACAAGAAGGGGATGAGCAATTGCAGTCACCCCTACCAAGAGAAACACAAGTCCGCCGTATGTGGGAAGAATACAGGCAGCCAGGAACCGCACAGAGCGCCCAGGGGTGGCCAGAACACTGTACAAAAGAATACAACACATCATGTACTAAAAAGGAAACAAAACAATGAAATAATTAAGGGTATTGGTGGCAGTGTACATGCCACAAAAACGATTACTGTGTTGGTAACACAAGTAGAGATTGACACCCATAGATGGCTCAGAAACAAAAAGGACTGCCATTACCGAAAGGGGCCCATATTATAGAATGAGTCATGGAATCCAGGCGGTTGCAACAGAAATAAGGTAATCTGATTAGGCCTCCCATTGGTGGGTGGTGGGAGTGCAGGTGAGAAGATGGGGAAGAGGTGAGGGAAAAAGAACAGTGGAGAATGCTAAGGAATAAAGTCGGGCACCAAAAGGGGCCCGCAAAAGTAAATGACAGGTAGACTCCGCCACAGAGACAGAAAGTGCATGGTGACAGTGTAAATAATGTACTCGGGATACATTGAGGTGGTAAGGTAAAAATAATGTGAGGAGTGTGAAGTAAAGTGAAGAAAAGAGGGATGTGAACAATGGACTTGGTGAGAAGGCACTGTTGCTTGGTAGAGTATATAGAATTGCTATGGGTGAATAAAGCAAAAGGGTGACAGCCCACGCATGAGAGGCCATACCAGGTAAATGGGTGGTATAGGTATCCATAAGGTAGTAATTATGGGATCCATATTTCATGATGAACAAGTATCTCCCTACAATGTCATATTAGTATAACATACGTGAAAAAGTCGCAGTTAGCAGCAATATGACATATACAGTGATGTTCAACAAGGGGGAGAGATAACCAGGTGGGTGCACGTCAGCTAAGGATTCTAGGTGTGGGTAACACCGAGAATCCCAATGGAGCCGGACAGGTTCAGGTCCATTGTTACACAAATTCTGGTAAGACTTGGTGAATTAAGCCGACTTGACCCAGCTAGTGAAGTATAATGGGTTGCATTGATAATTAGCCTATATTAGCTATAAAAGAATCATAGAGCCTGCCTAGTCAGTACCGAGAATGTCCACATGTCTGAACCATGTAAGGGGGGCAATATACAATGTAATCGATAATTGGTAAGAGATAGGTGATAAAGTTAAGAGTAATGCCCCGAACACGGGGTCGGATTTTCCGATGGAAAATGTCCGATCGGAGCGTGTTGTCGGAAATTCCGACCGTGTGTGGGCTCCATCGGACATTTTCCATCTGATTTTCGTACACACAAAGTTGGAGAGCAGGAGATAAAATTTTCCGACAACAAAATCCATTGTCGGAAATTCCGATCGTGTGTACACAAATCCGACGGACAAAGTGCCACGCATGCTCAGAATAAATAAAGAGATGAAAGCTATTGGCCACTGCCCCGTTTATAGTCCCGACGTACGTGTTTTACGTCACCGCGTTTAGAACGATCAGATTTTCCGACAACTTTGTGCGACCGTGTGTAGAAAAAACAAGTTTGAGCCAACATCCGTCTGAAAAAATCCTAGGATTTTGTTGTCGGAATGTCCAAACAAAGTCCGACCGTGTGTACGCCCTATTAGAGGCACTCAGAGAGGGGAAGAGGGGTGTGTTATCCACCCAATGAATATGCACAAATTGGAGTATAGCCTCATGTAATGAAAGGTGAAGGGTCTTAAATACGTACCATCATCCAAATTAATATGAAGAAACAAAATGGAGTGGGAACAGGGGGCAGTGGCTGATGTTGACCCCATAACATTCCCACCCTGAAAATAGCTGGACTATCTCGGTACTGATAGACAACAATACAAAAATTATATAAAAGAAGTTTTATTACAAAACAGAAAATGCATAGTATACTTCTTAAAATTGAAAACAGAAGCTCGGGATTGCCCCAAGAGATATCTGTTGTTATAACATATAGAATGGTCTGGGTCTCGACTAGTTTCGCGGGATTACCGCTTCTTCAGGAGAACCAATCTATGAAACAGATAATATAATAAAAACACAAGCATAAAAAAGTATAAAAAAATACAATAATCGTAATACAGCAAAAAAAGGGAAGAATAACCAAATTATAATATAGAGAACTAGCTTACCCTATAGCTAGGTGATCATGTGCGGCACCAGGCCGCCCCACTAAATTCCCCCCGGCGAACAAGGGGGATTGTGCGGAATGCCTCCAAAAGGTAGAAAACATGAAAAAATATAAAAGGATGGAGAGCCTGATGAGTGTACTGGTTTTAAGGTACAAAATAGTTGTCAGTTAACATAATAAGGGTGGGGAAGGAGAACAAGGGGGACAGAAAAAAAGGGGGAGGAGGGAAAGGGCACAGAAGGAGGGGGGGGGAAAGGGGAGGAGAGAGTGAGTGAGGAAGGACAAGGGAGGAAAGATGGGGGGGGGGGAGGAGAAGGGAGGGACGAAGTATAGGAAAGAGGGGGGAAGGGAAGGGAAAAAAAAGGGGGGGAAGGGGAATGGGTAAGGTGGGAAGGGGGGAAGAAGGGGGGAAAAAAGAGACCAAGGGAGGAGGGGGGAAAAAGTGGGAAGGGGATGAAAGGGGAGCTAGGAAAGGGGGGGCAAGGGGAGAAACCAAGGGGGGGTTGGGAAGGAGAAGGGGGGGGGGAGAAAGAGGAAACCGAGGGGGGAGAGGGGAGAGGCGGGTAAAGAGGCAAGGGACGGGAAGGGGGGGGGAGGGTAGGTGAACACCCTAATAATTAGTGTTGGATAAGGTATCGCCACAAGGTGTAACTCACCGTTGCAGGTGTATCAAAGGTAGTAGAGGTAGAGACCACAAGAGGACTCCTAATAATGCGGAAGCTGGGTGGCCGGTAGGGAGCAGGGACGCCAGCTGTGTCCACCAGATAGGCATCATGGAGGGTACAAACGTATGGGAACCCAACAATGTGGGTGGATATCCCGTAGGTAGCAAAGGGGTCTATAGAAAGAGGTATCCAAAAGGTATAACATGAGATACCAGGTGGTATCCGTAGGGGGGTTACCAAGTATAACACATGTTCATACAGAGGATAGCATCCGCATTTAACAAAATAAAAACGTACCCATAGGTGTCCCTGGTGGGTCAATGACAGCGTCCCTTCCATCCAGCCCCGCGTGAAGGGACCTCCAGTGGAGAGATGCTCACTCAGAGGCCGAAGGGCCCGTTAAGTGAGCTCCCCAACCAGGAGACGCCCACGACGACGCCGGCGGGTGGCGTGTGACGTCACCAGGTCAGTTTCTCCGCACTGCACAGGTGCGCGAGCCACGCTACTGCGCAAGCACGTTCCCGACGAGCCCGTGGGCGGGGAGCCCTGGGCTCGGTGGGAACAAGAAGGGGATGGGAAATGGAAGAATTTAGGTGTGTTTTAGATCCTGCCTAAAACATCAGTGATGTTTTTGAGTCTATTTTCAACATCATTGATGTCTTCCTTGATCTTCAATAAGTCACGATTGCACACCATGATCTCCCTGATGAGGATCTGTGCACTTGCACTTGTGAAATGATTTTCTTCTTCCACAACATCCACATCACCTAAAATTCAAAAACACACTATGTATTATAAATATGTAGGCATCCATCTATTACCTGAAGCTGTGGTCTCAGACACTCACCTTTTGTGGTCACTATTTCACCCACTTCATAAACCTCTCCTTTCTCAACATCTTCTGGTTGTGGTGTGGGGATTTCCTTTTCTTTAGGAGGTGTGGGGTCTCTGGTGTCCTCAGTTGTCCTGACTCCTTTCTCCCCTATGTGAATAAAAAAAGGTATACTAAGCACACAGATATTTGAGGCAAGAAATAGTAATATGAAACATTGCTTGGAAGTGTCGTACATTTGTCTTTTTTGGCAGAGTTCCAAGCTGAAAACATTATTTATTTCCCTTTCTAAAGCTGGAATACTTACCTTTTTTGTACAATTTTCACACATGGAGACACCCTTAGTATCCACTGGAGTACCTGTGTGGGACACCCTAAAAAGGGTGTTCTGGGGTCCCACACTAGTGCTCCTGTGTCCAGATGTGTAAACAGCTGCTGAGTGTCCTCTCCTTATACTGAATAAAGTTTGCATTTCATTCTAGTACAAACCCATCTTGAAAACAATGTACTAAACTTCTTTTAATACAAATAGGCCTGAACAAATGTAGTTAACCTGGACCTGCCAAAAACATCTTATTAGTGGGCGAACAAACGATGTTTACTACGAATGATTACTGTGCCCACGAACTTGAAACTTGCCATTTTAAACTGTACAACAGTAAAGAAAAGCACATGGAGCAGCATGCAAATAATAATAATAATAAGAGGAACACATGACAACAACTTACTTTTTTGAAGAACTCTCTTGATCTTTCTGTACTGATCGTGCTCCCTCAATTTCAGGTCTGACCAGTGTTTCCCCAATTGATCCTTGGATCGTCGTACCCCAAAATTCCTGTGCAGACTTTTCACAACTTTAGTCATGATCTTGGCCTTTCTGACATTTGGGTTTGGGTAAGGTCCATGCTTCCCATCATAGTCGGCCCTCTTCAAGATGTCCACCATCTCTATCATCTCTATAAAGGACATATTTGAGGCCTTAAATCTCCTCCGGGATTGGGACATTAATGGCTCCGGCCTTTTGTCATTGCTGCTTCTGTCTGCATGCACTTGCTCTTTCTCAGCCATGTGCTCTCCCACTGCGCCAAAAGACAAGGGGCGGGAATAGACCAGAAAGAACGTCTGGGGCAAGCAAAGTTTAATGCATGTGCAGTGTATATAAAGCGTAACACGTGTGCATCGTACGCACGATCTGTGAGCAGAGCAGGGGCGGACTGACAACTCATGGGGCCCCCGGGCAATAGGAGATCCTGGGGCCCCCTGTCCCCGCTCATGTGTTCCCACCCACACTCAAGCCACACCCACACAAATCCCCACCTACATTTTGCACTGCCCACACTACATGCGTTCGTCACAGAATTACATTAAAGAAAGTGCAACAACGGTACCTTTCCAAAATTAAAGTGATTGTAAAGGCTCGTTTTTTTTTTTTGTTTTTTTTAAAATAACAAACATATCATACTTACATTCACTGTGCAGCTCGTTTCGCACAGAGTGGCCCCGAACCTCGACATCTGGGGGTGGCTCTCGCGGCTCCTCCCCACATCAGATAACTCCCTAGGAGAAGCGCTCTCCCGGGGGGGGGTTACCATGCAGGTGGGCTCCCGTGTCCAGCATTTGCGTCTATAGACACATGTTTACATACATGTGCTCATCCTAAATAAAGCTTTTCATATAGAGCATGTGCGGGGATCATGGGGGTGCTTTACATTTTTTTTAAAATTATTTTTCTTAACTTTATATAATTTTCACTGATCACCAATGTAAGGAACATTCTTCTCACTGACCACCAATGTAAGGAACATTCTTCTCACTGATCACCAATGTAAGGACCATTCTTCTCACTGATCACCAATGTAAGGAACATTCTTCTCACTGATCACCAATGTAAGGAACATTCTTCTCACTGATCACCAATGTAAAGAACATTCTTCTCACTGACCACCAATGTAAGGAACATTCTTCCCACCGATCACCAATGTAAGGAACATTCTTCTCACTGATCACCAATGTAAGGAGCATTCTTCCCACTGATCACCAATGTAAGGAACATTCTTCTCACTGATCACCAATGTAAGGAACATTCTTCTCACTGATCACCAATGTAAGGAACATTCTTCTCACTGATCACCAATGTAAGGAACATTCTTCTCACTGATCACCAATGTAAGGAACATTCTTCCTACTGGTCACCAATGTAAGGAACATTCTTCCTACTGGTCACCAATGTAAGGAACATTCTTCTCACTGATCACCAATGTAAGGAACATTCTTCCCACTGATCACCAATGTAAGGAACATTCTTCCTACTGATCACCAATGTAAGGAACATTCTTCTCACTGATCACCAATGTAAGGAACATTCTTCTCACTGATCACCAATGTAAGGAACATTCTTCTCACTGACCACCAATGTAAGGAACATTCTTCTCACTGACCACCAATGTAAGGAACATTCTTCCCACTGACCACCAATGTCAGGAACATTCTTCTCACTGATCACCAATGTAAGGGACATTCTTCCCACTGATCACCAATGTAAGGAACATTCTTCCCACTGACCACCAATGTAAGGAACATTCTTCTCACTGACCACCAATGTAAGGAACATTCATCTCACTGATCACCAATGTAAGGAACATTCTTCTCACTGATCACCAATGTAAGGAACATTCTTCTCACTGATCACCAATGTAAGGAACATTCTTCCCACTGACCACCAATGTAAGGAGCATTCTTCCCACTATTTATTTAATCCATATTGAGCACTATATTTGATTGGCTGCTTCTGCTTGGCACACACGCACAATCACAATCACGCACATGATGATGAAGTCATCATCATGTGCGATTGTGCGTGTTTGCCAGGCCTAAGCAGAAGCAAACAGCCAATCAAATATAGTGCTCAATATGGATTCAAGAAATATTCATAGCCATAGATATCATAAATGACTACAGGAGATAACCAGAGACTACGGATGCAACTACAGGAGATGACCAAAGACTGCGAATGCGACTACAGGAAATAACCAGAGACTGGGGATGCGACTACAGGAGACAACCAGAGACTGCGAATGCGACTACAGGAAATAATCAGACTGCGAATGCGACTACAGGAAATAACCAGAGACTGGGGATGCGACTACGGAGATAACCAGAGACTGCGAATGCGACTACAGGAAATAACCAGACTGCGAATGTGACTACAGGAAATAACCAGAGACTGGGGATGCGACTAAAGGAGATAACCAGAGACTGCGAATGCGACTACAGGAAATAACCAGACTGCGAATGCGACTACAGGAAATAACCAGAGACTGGGGATGCGACTACAGGAGATAACCAGAGACTGCGAATGCGACTACAGGAGATAACCAGAGACTGCGAATGCGACTACAGGAAATGACCAGACTGCGAATGCGACTACAGGAAATAACCAGAGACTGGGGATGCGACTACAGGTAATGACCAGACTGGGGATGCGACTACAGGAAATGACCAGACTGCGAATGCGACTACAGGAAATAACCAGAGACTGGGGATGCGACTACAGGTAATGACCAGACTGGGAATGCGACTACAGGAAATAACCAGACTGCGAATGCGACTACAGGAAATAACCAGAGACTGGGGATGCAACTACAGGTAATGACCAGACTGGGGATGCGACTACAGGAAATGACCAGACTGCGAATGCGACTACAGGAAATGACCAGACTGCGAATGCGACTACAGGAAATAACCAGACTGCGAATGCGACTACAGGAGATAACCAGAGACTGTGAATGCGACTACAGGAGATAACCAGAGACTGCGAATGCGACTACAGGAAATGACCAGACTGCGAATGCGACTACAGGAGATAACCAGAGACTGCGAATGAGACTACAGGAAATGACCAGACTGCGAATGCGACTACAGGAAATGACCAGACTGCGAATGCGACTACAGGAGATAACCAGAGACTGCAATTGCGACTACAGGAAATGACCAGACTGCGAATGCGAGTACAGGAAATAACCAGAGACTGGGGATGCGACTACAGAAAATGACCAGACTGGGGATGTGACTACAGGAAATGACCAGACTGCGAATGCGACTACAGGAGATAACCAGAGACTGCGAATGCGACTACAGGAAATGACCAGACTGCGAATGCGACTACAGGAGCTAACCAGAGACTGCGAATGCGACTACAGGAAATGACCAGACTGCGAATGCGACTACAGGAAATGACCAGAGACTGGGGATGCGACTACAGGAGATAGCCAGAGACTGCGAATGCGACTACAGGAAATGACCAGACTGCGAATGCGACTACAGGAAATGACCAGACTGCGAATGCGACTACAGGAAATAACCAGACTGCGAATGCGACTACAGGAGATAACCAGAGACTGCGAATGCGACTACGGGAAATGACCAGACTGCGAATGCGACTACAGGAGATAACCAGAGACTGGGGATGCGACTACAGGAAATAACCAGACTGTGAATGCGACTACAGCAAATGACCAGACTGCGAATGCGACTACAGGAAATAACCAGAGACTGGGGATGCGACTACAGGAAATGACCAGACTGCGAATGCGACTACAGGAAATGGCCAGACTGCGAATGCGACTACAGGAAATGACCAGACTGCGAATGCGACTACAGGAGATAACCAGAGACTGCGAATTCGACTACAGGAAATGACCAGACTGCGAATGCGACTACAGGAGATAACCAGAGACTGCGAATGAGACTACAGGAAATGACCAGACTGCGAATGCGACTACGGGAAATGACCAGACTGCGAATGCGACTACAGGAGATAACCAGAGACTGCGAATGCGACTACAGGAAATGACCAGACTGCGAATGCGAGTACAGGAAATAACCAGAGACTGGGGATGCGACTACAGAAAATGACCAGACTGGGGATGCGACTACAGGAAATGACCAGACTGCGAATGCGACTACAGGAGATAACCAGAGACTGCGAATGCGACTACAGGAAATGACCAGACTGCGAATGCGACTACAGGAGATAACCAGAGTGCGAATGCGACTACAGGAAATGACCAGACTGCGAATGCGACTACAGGAGATGACCAGAGACTGGGGATGCGACTACAGGAGATAGCCAGAGACTGCGAATGCGACTACAGGAAATGACCAGACTGCGAATGCGACTACAGGAAATGACCAGACTGCGAATGCGACTACAGGAAATAACCAGACTGCGAATGCGACTACAGGAGATAACCAGAGACTGCGAATGCGACTACGGGAAATGACCAGACTGCGAATGCGACTACAGGAGATAACCAGAGACTGGGGATGCGACTACAGGAAATAACCAGACTGCGAATGCGACTACAGGAAATGACCAGAGACTGGGGATGCGACTACAGGAAATGACCAGACTGCGAATGCGACTACAGGAAATGACCAGAGACTGGGGATGCGACTACAGGAGATAGCCAGAGACTGCGAATGCGACTACAGGAAATGACCAGACTGCGAATGCGACTACAGGAAATGACCAGACTGCGAATGCGACTACAGGAAATAACCAGACTGCGAATGCGACTACAGGAGATAACCAGAGACTGCGAATGCGACTACGGGAAATGACCAGACTGCGAATGCGACTAAAGGAGATAACCAGAGACTGGGGATGCGACTACAGGAAATAACCAGACTGCGAATGCGACTACAGGAAATGACAAGACTGCGAATGCGACTACAGGAAATAACCAGAGACTGGGGATGCGACTACAGGAAATGACCAGACTGCGAATGCGACTACAGGAAATGACCAGACTGCGAATGCGACTACAGGAGATAACCAGAGACTGGGGATGCGACTACAGGAAATGACCAGACTGCGAATGCGACTACAGGAGATAACCAGAGACTGGGGATGCAACTACAGGAGATAACCAGAGACTGGGGATGCGACTACAGGAGATAACCAGAGACTGGGGATGCGACTACAGGAGATAACCAGAGACTGGGGATGCGACTACAGGAGATAACCAGAGACTGGGGATGCGACTACAGGAGATAACCAGAGACTGGGGATGCGACTACAGGAGATGACCAGAGACTGGGGATGCGACTACAGGAGATAACCAGAGACTGGGGATGCGACTACAGGAGATGACCAGAGACTGGGGATGCGACTACAGGAAATGACCAGAGACTGGGGATGCGACTACAGGAGATGACCAGGTAGCCAGTTTTAAAATTTAAACTTTCAGCAATGCACAGCTATACAGGGGGGTAAACAACATTTCCAGGGATGGTTTAGGGAAAAAAGGGGTCTACAGGCCGTGTATATAATGTAGGCAGAAGGACCTACCTGACCAGTCGGGCTCACCTCCCGCTCTCAGAGGTCCAGGGGCGGAGCTTTCGTCAGTAGGGGGTGGAGCTTTCACCGTTAGGGGGCGGAGCTTTCACCGTTAGGGGGCGGGGCTTCCGTCTGTAGGGGCGGAGCTTTCGGCGGTAGGGGCGGTGATCTTTGTGGTCCAGAGCGGAGCTCTCAGAAGTGCAGGAGAGACGCTCTAATTAGGAACAGACTCAGACTACATGAGGAGGGGCGGGGCAGGGCAGGGTCAGAGCGTCAGTGGAGCTCCCTGCCCCGCCCCTCCCTGCTGACAGCCTCTCTCAGCCTAAGCCGAGGTCTGCTTGGCAGGGGGCTGGCCGCGGTGCTGGGAGCTGAAACAATCCGGGAGGACGGGGTTTTCGTGCGGTGCGGCGGGCAGCTTTTTTCCGCTGCTGACTGAGCCGCTCATGGGGCCCCTCCTGACGCCGGGCCCTCGGTCGGCGACCGAGTGACCGAATGGTCAGTCCGCCCCTGGAGCAGAGGAAGGTGTAGCTGAAGCGCTGATTGTTCTAAGGTACAATTTTAACTTGGTGCATCAGGGACCTATACTGCTTCTAGATTGAGGCCTATATTGAGACAAGATTAGGAGAGTTTAGCCTGACATTAGGGTTTGTCTTGTGTTGTGTCTTGCAGAGAAAATGGATGGCTTCAATGATCACAACTTCCTCCCCCTATTCATAGACAAGTACAGGGAGCCACCCTGTCTGTGGCAGGTGAAACATCCGCATTATAATCATAAACAAAAGAGGCAGGCAGCGCTGGAGAAACTGCTGGAGTTGGTAAAGCCACAGATCCCCACAGCAACCATCCCCTATTTGAAGGCAAAAATTGGTGGGCTGAGGAGCACTTATAATAAGGAGTGCAATAAGGTCCAGGATTCCATGAATTCAGGAGCAGCAGCATGCCATTTACGTCCCCAGGCTGTGGTACTATGACAGACTGTGTTTTCTGTCAGACCAGACTGAAGTCAGGCAATCACTCTCAACCCTTCCTTCCACTCTTCCTTCCACGCTTCCTTTCACCCCAGCTGAGGCTTTTGACGTCCAACCTGCGCCTTCCAGCCAGAAAGAAGTGGAGGAGCCCAGCTTGAGCCAGGTATAGCATTGTTCTACATATTTCTTGTTGTAAAATTAATGATGTTAACTAGATGTTATTATTGATCACTAATTGCTGATTTAATAAAGTGTTTTACATATCAATAGACCGTAGCGGCCAAAAGTATTTGGGACAAGAATGAAAAATGCTGGGGTCAGAATGATAGTCTTTTCTATTTGTTAACATTCAATTTGCAACAGTCATGAGCTGAAAATTGTGTGTAATTGATGAATAAAAAACTAAAACTATGTCCCTTTTTCATACACAGGAAAGCCTCAGCCAGGAGGAGGGTGTGGAATGGGGCAGCCAGAAGCTGGCGGGAGTAAGTGGCAGCCAGGAGGTGGCGGGGGTAAGTGGCAGCCAGGAGGTGGCCCGGCCCAGTAGCCTGACCGAATCCCAGGTCCCTCCCCTCCACCTTCCAACCAAAAGGCCCAGGAAGGGAAGTAACATGGAGGAGGCAGCGCTTGGGCTGATTTGGGAGGCTAATGCTGCCCTCAGAACCACCCCCACTCTTCAAGGGCCTTTTGCCTCCATGGCTGCATGCAAAATGCAGGAAATGGAGGAGAGCCAACGCCTCATCTGTGAGGAAATGATGTATCTGACCCTAAATAAGGGGTTGAGGGCCAACTCACAACCAAAACCCACTTGTGTGAGTTTGACCATCCTCCTCCTCCACCTCATGCCACAACTCCAAAACCACAGCCTGGAAGCAAGCCTGGAAGGAAGAGTGGAAGGAAGACAACAGTGTGATGGCCTGGGTTCAGTCTGGTCTGACAAAACACACAGGCTGTGGTATGACCACAGCCTGGGGACATATATGTCATCTGCTACTGTTCTCGATCTCTTGTAGTCTGGGACAGGATTGTGCTCACTATTATATGGACTCCTCAGGCTACCAATTTTGGCTGTAAAATAGTTGATGTGTGCCCTGGGGTACAAAGGCTTCGACAATTTCACCAGTTTCTCCAGTGTTGCCTTCCTCTTTATTTTATTATGACCCATAATAAATGTCTATTTTGGATTCAAAAATACTTGCCTATGTGTTTTACTTAAAAAAGGACATTTTTTTGTGAGTAGGCAGGTACATTTCCTAAATACAATGTCAAATTAACAAGGGACACCAACACCAACCAACCCCCTTGAGGTTAAAAAAATACAAGATTTTGGTGGGACTGCCCTAGAATACGGGGCTTATGGAATAGGATCTTTCATACCATTAGGAAAATAACGGGCTTCCCAATCCAAAAATCGCCTCAGCTAGCTCTCCTGAATTTTCCCTGTCCTAAAATTCCTAAAGTAGTTCAACGACTTATTATGTTCATTTTCCTAGGGACCAAACTCACGATTGCAAGGGCCTGGAAGAGATCAACTGTTTCTTTTCTCTTGGTTAAGAGAAAGATTTCATGGATCATGTCCCAGGAGAAGACGGTTAGTATTCTCCTGGACACTTCCTCTAAACACGATGCTATCTGAGATCCTTGGGTGAAATACATATCCCCACCTCCTTTGTCTGTGGCTTGACCTGGACCACTGTGGTTGAGCGACTACCGCACCGTCATAGGATGTATCATTTCATGTTCTCTATCCTCTCTTTTCTTTTCTCTCTCCTTTCCTATCTTCTTCTCCTCTTTGCACTATAGATTGCTAGCATACAGGTTAGACTACCTCGCTAACATATACAGCAGCTACTATATCCTATACCTTTCTTATGGATGCTAGGCTTCTTCTAATACTTAACTGAGCTTATTTCATGCAGACTGAACCTATAGTTTTATTTTCCTCTCTTGT